>OZ023166.1:20028584-20628584 GCA_963678695.2 Diplodus puntazzo
CGACACACCTACAGGGCTGTCAGGTATCACTGAAGACTGTTTCTTCTCGTCCCGTCTGCCTCGATCTTGCAGTGCATTTCTGAAAATGACGTTTTCGAAACATGCCAAAGGGGACATTGAATTGTTAAAAGATGGCAGGAACTTATTTTTAGAGTTTGTTATTGTTTCTTTGCTCAGAGGCAAGAAGCAAGCAAAAAACATCTGCAAGTTTGAACATCTGTATGTCAGAGAACACGACTCAGTCGGCTACATGGCTTGTAGGATGAAGTATGGGGCAGAAAACAAACACATACAATTTTATACAACTTTGGAGTAAAATAAATAAATCCCATCGTGACTGCAGAAGGCTCTAACAATATCTATCAATAATCAATCAACAATCAATGCGTCATTCGGGCTAATACTACTTGTATTTGTAGCCAGCCTAAAACGCTTTCATCTATTTGTAACAGAACCCAAAGTAAAATCTTCAAATTGCTTCGATTAAGTCGAAAGCAACGGTCCAAAACCAGAAGTTACTGGATCAACAAAGTTTTATCACCACAGGGTCCATTTAGCAGATGTTCTGTACATCACATGGTCTTCATCTGGCTGTTTAAAGTTCTTACAAAAAAATGGAATTTAAAGTCTTCTTGTTCACGCTGGTCAACAAATCCAGCTTTAAAGTTCTTGATCTCTGGGATTGTTGATCATATAGCACCATTTTTTTTATAAGCAGATGATGTTCAGATCACTGCATCAGTGTTCAAGGGCTTCAACTAAAGGGCTCTGCAGATGGCAATGACGGTCCACTTCCATGGTTCAGACTAAACAAAATTGGATAGATAATAACATGAAATTCATGTTGACCAGATGAACCCTTAGGACTCAGTGATTCTCTGACTTTAACAGCACCATGAGGTTCACGTTTGTGGGTTTGTTTGTTTTTTTGATGAACTGTCTCAACCACTCTTGGATGCACCGTCAGAGACACTCACATCCCCCTCAGCATACTGCTAGTGATCCGGGCTCAGTACTGTGGAAGTGTGTGCTCGGACAGGCCAGCGCTGGCTGGTAAACATGACCACTTCAGTAGATATCTCTGCAACACAACAGAGAAATGTTATCGCATCAAACTATTATTTGTTAACATCACATTGATAGTTTGAACTCAAATTCTTTTTGCATAAAAAACGTGATGATTATCAAAATTGATGCAGGTATATTTTTGATCATTGAACTTATGGTGTCTGCTGTACCTCCTGGAGATCAGGCTGAGGCCAGTCTCTGGTTTCACCCGTGCACACTGCTGTAGCTGCAGTGTTATGTACTCTGCTCTCCCTCCATCCAGCCACATAACACCGCCTCTAATCAAGCCCCACGCTGACACTCTGCTTTATGATTTGTTTGTATGAACAGTGATGCAACAGATCTGGAGGACGCCTGCAGGAACGCGGCTCTGATGAAGTGTAAATTACAGCAGATTTATCTGCGCTGGATTCACTTGCTCGGGCTAATGTGGAAACACGGACTCCACTGTTTTATTCCTCCAGCAACAGGATGACTTTGTCCCACAGACTTGGCTTCGTTTTACAGATTCAGCCTGAGGGCTTTGGACAGTGTGCTGGATGAGGGGAGTTCCCACTTGAAAAGTGAAAACAAACTTTAAAACTGGAACAGGGCCAAGACAGAAAGGCACCTTTGGATGGAGAGAGCACCGAGGAGATGGAGAGGAGGGGCAGTCAGAGAGGGCAGTGACCTGTACCTCCAGGAGGAACCAGAGAAATCACCGAGGAAGTTTACCCTTTGACTGTCCTCCACATCTGGAACAATCGTTCTCCTTTCACCTTTCTTCAGCACCCAAAATCACCCAGCCTCTCCCCAATCCAGTCCTCAACTTTGACAGACTCAGCAGCTCCAAAGGCCAATACAGGCACCCCGTATCCATGGAAACAGCTGTGCACATCCCTGTGAGCACCGGCACCTTCTGGACACAAATGATAAGAATCAAAAAAATGTGTTCAAACATTCGCCTCGTAAATTCAGTTTTATAATCTTACAAGGAAATGAAAAATTCCACCGCAGCCACCGTGATCCTGCAGCTTGCCAGACTAAACCTGTGTGTGTGTGCGTGTGTGCGCGCTGAAGATATATGTGAGCTGTGCTTGCATGAGGTTTAACTGTGGGTGTACAAACAGTGTCATGCTGCAAATCCCTCTCACAATGCCGAGCAAGTTCATCACATGGCCCGCAGTGATGGACGATGTAGACACACTTCTGAGCAGCACACACACTTGTTGAATGTGTGGCCCTGGTTGCCGTGTGGTGCCCTCTGCTGAAACTCTGCCACCCACCCACTGACTCCAAGTTTACACAGTGATTCATTTTATTGGGGACATATTTCACTCTGGAGGTTATCGTCTGATCTTTTGAGGAGGAGGACTGGAGCCATAAATCACTTCGGTGTGTGTGTTGACGCGTGTTGGAGGAGTAGATGTGCTTGTTTATCAGTGATTTGAAGTTTGATTTTTCCCACCTCTCGCTCAAGCCGCAACTGTTGTGTCTTAATGGTCCCAGCAGGCCTCCGTCTCCCCTCCTGTTATGGAGCTCATCCTCATTATCTGACGGTACATTCCTGCATGTCATTCACCTCAGCTGTGTGCATTGTTGCCTTGTTGGTCGCTACTATTAATAGCGCCTCGGTGGAGACCAGGGATCCTCCCTGCATTTGTCTCTGCCTCGGCGTGGAGAGTGGGCCCGGAGAGGAAAGCGAAGGAGCTGTTTACCCAGCCTTTGTGCCTCAGTGTTTGCCCAGCAGGGAGTGCCTCAGCCGGAGGGCCTTTACGTGCGACGGACGGAGGGTGGGTGGGTAGAGTGGGTGGCAGGACAGAACGGGACAAGCCCGCGGGCTGGAGAGAGGCGAGGGCCCGGGAGCTCCGCTGGTGGAAGGTGCGAGGTTGGTGGTGCGGCGGACAGGGGTCACAGCTCCTTCACCGGCAGGACTCACTTTGTCCATCCTGCAGGGTTGACAGCTGGTGACACAGTCCGGTAAAGAGGTCAGGGCAGGTCCAACTGGGCAAACATATGAGGCAGGGTGGCAAACACACACTAGTGTGTGTGTGTGTGTGTGTTTGTGCACAGAATGAAGGCCCACAGGTGCACAAATCAATCATCTAAGTGCACATGGAGGGATTTCTTAACAGACCTACTGGGCACTCTTCCAGGGGTCCGAGAGGTCAGAGGGGCCCAGTGACTACAAATGCACACAGAAGACTACAAAGAGACGTGAAACAAGTTCAAAGAGATGAAATCAACTACAAAGACACACAAACCAAAACCAAGAGAGGCAAAAAGATAACACAGACTAACTACAGAGGGACTCAAAATTATGAGAAATGAATCCATGACAAATAAAAACAATTTAACTACAAAGAGACACAGGACCACTATCAGTGATTCAAACGACTACAGGGAGACTCAAAATGGCCACAAAGATACACAACAACTACAAAGAGACACAAAACGACTACAAAAAGAGACACAGAGATCACAAAGAGAATGAAAAACGATGGCAGATGGAAACAAATTGAGTACAAAGAGAACCTGCTGCGTCCTTTGTGATCGTCTTGTACCTCTTTGTGTCCCTTTCTGTCTGGGTGCCGTGCTACTGTACATGGGAGGAGTGGGGGGCCTTTCACATGTCTGTGCCCAGAGGCCCATTGTCTCATAATCCGTCCATGCATGTGTGTCTATCCATGCCTGCACTGCGCCTGTGCGCCAAACAAGTGGAATATAGTGAAGCACTCCAGGTTTACGAGTGCGTGAGTGTAAACACTGAGGGACAGATGTCACTCGCCGGATTCTTCCGCTGAAACACTTTTCCAGAAAAAAAAAACGTCCTGTGTGACAGTCGCTGCCCTCCCTCTCTCTCTCCCTCCTCCCGGCGCAGGAACAAAAAGACATCTGAGCTGTTCGGATGGGGAAGAAAAATCACAGCACTTTGTGCAGCGGGCACCGCGCTCCGGTTTCACAAAGTCTCTGACAGGCGGAGCGGCGCGCTGTTTTTACGCATAGCCTCCAGTCCTGCGAGGCATTGTAGACATTGTTCAGTAGCTGTGTAGTAGACTCCTGAGAAGACACCGGAGCGGCACAGCCTCTGATAACTGGATACCTGAGTCCAAAGTAAGAGTTTAAAAAAGAAAAAAAAGATAGAAGCGCTTGGAGACGCGGACGGTCGCTGCGTAAAGGCGTGACGCGTGGACTTTTTTCTGCTTCAGAAAGGTATTTTGACGACAGAGCAGCGTGTTATCAGTGTGAACCTCTCACTCACATCCAGCTGACACGTAAAAAGAAGAAACAAGGCGGTCCCCCGTGGTTTCGTCTCCGTGGACGCATTCGTACCGTACCGAGCTTGACTGCGATCAGAAAGAGACGCACAGCGTGTTTTTTACTCATTAACCTTACAGGCTGTTTGGAGGCAAGACTGAACAGGTTAGCGGAGGTAAGAAGAGGGGAGTCATGCCTGAAAAACTAGCTTCATTTCATCAAGCGGTGATTCGACGTGAGTCAGAGTTCCTAATTGAGGGCAAACACTTTTTATACTTGGTGAATGTTTGACTGTGTCCTCTTGGCTCGTCCTCCGTGTTGGAGTGTTAATGTCACCGCAAACAAACTTCTACCTAATTAGGTTTTATGTGGGCCTGGCTCAGCGTGCGCCAGTCAGCTGTAAAGTTTATTTTCTCTGAGCTGAATAGCTTTCTGTCTGCCAAAAAAAAAAAGTCCATCCAAACAGGTCGTTTGGTCTCATATTATGTCTTAAAATACACATTATACGCTTGAGATCACTTGTTTCCAGTTAAAGGGGAATGTCTCAGAAGTCTTCTAGAATCAAGAGCCGCGATTTCATTTGATGTTGACTGGATTCAGGAAAAATTGCTCATAAAAATTGTGATTTTTTTTTCGCTCAAACTTTAACAGCCATCATTACACTCAAATGATCTGACTTCAGCTCTGAGTCTGTACCCACTGTCCACCCTCTCTGTTCTTGTCCAGGGGGCTGAGACTCTGCCAAGAAGCCGTGACAGGAGACCGGCCAGTGCAAAAAAAAAAGAAGGGATTTTGGCAGCGTAAAAAAAAAAAAAAACGAGGAGGAGGCGCCTCTCGCGTTGGAGCAGAACCGCTTTAGATGGATTCTTCATGTTCGCTCCAGCCACAGTGGAGACAGCCTGCTCTGAACACTTGCACGCCGTGACAGCGAGGTGTAACACAACATGACGCGCCGCAGCGGATGGATAGACCCGGACATGAGCTGCACGCAGCGCGGAGCAAGCGGCGCACACTTGGAGCAGAGTGCGCACAGGACAGCCGGTAAGGACACACTCAGACTCTGTCAAGGTGCCTGTACATATATTGTTGGACATCTTTATGCTGCAGTGAAAGCTGCTCTCTTGTCCTGGTGTTTGCTGTGACAACACTGCCATGGCTGTTTGATGTTTGATTTCTTTTCACGTCGGTGGCTTTTTAGCTGCACGCACCTGCCAGCTGTTTTTAGGCTCCTCTGGCTCCCAGGGGCCACTATGACCTGGATTCAGCGTTGGACTTAATGTCAGTGTTTATTGGGACCTTTGGTGAAGTGCAGTGTGGGAGGAGAGGGGTGGAGGAGTTCGTCCTCTGTGGGTTTTATGACGCGAAGTTCGGTGATTAATGGCGTCAAGTGTTTACAAGCTGCGAGAAGGTGACTCTGAATGATGGGAAAATATAAATCAAGAGTGACTGCGATAGTGTGTGTGTGTGTGTGTGTGTGTGTGTGTGTGTGTGTGTGTGTGTGTGTGTGTGTGTGTGCGTGTGTGCACGCGGTGGCAGTCAGGAAGTCTTCCAGTGTGACCCTCTCCTGTGGTGGGCTGCAAATCTAAATATCAAAGTGTTGGTTACACACAAACACACACACACACACACACACACACACACACACACACACACACGCACACACACAGCATTTTCCTCCTCTGGTACCTCTGAGGGGATCAGGAGCAGATCAAGTCTTTTAAGCTTCAGGTGTTTGGACGTGCTGAAAGTCAACCACAGTTCTGTCCAGCTTCAGATGAAACTGTGTGGATTGTTTCAGCTTTGTGAACTTGAAGCCGAAGATGCTTCAGCCAGAGTTTCCACTCACTCTTAAAGGAGCACTGTAACGTTCCGGGGGAGGACATTTTAATCAGAAGAGGAAGATCTTCATCGGCTGACTTTCATACCTCAATAAACAAACTCTCTTTGTCTTCATGACTGCATAAACAAACGGGCCTTAAAGAACGACACCATTTCCGTACTGTTTTACTACTACGTTATGTGTGGCGGACCCTGCCACCTTTCTAGCCTCAAACAGTGTTCCGGGGGTTTTATTTTCCTCTGAGAACAGCTTGTTTATTTTATTATGGAAAAAACTTTATAGTTCTACCTCACTAATGTTGTAGATATAAAAATTCTGAGTTTGAGTTCTTCTCCAAAACTACATAATATCCCTTTAACTTTGGATTGTTTTTGTATCCCAAAGCTGTGTGCAATTTGTCAGGATTTGTCCGATTAGAGATGTTAAAGAAATGACATGACGTGTTGCTGAGCGTTCATACTTTCTCTGTGACTCAATGGCCCGCTGACTCACTCAGTCATGTACATACGTTGTTACTCACACACGCAGGGGAGGCTCAGCCGGCAGGCCTCTGATGTTCACATCTTGCTTTGTGCTGTTGCACTTGATGAATCCGTGTGGACATCACCTGAGACATGTAGCACATCTCCAGCAGGCATCCCCCCACTAAATGCCTGTAAAATGTGTGAAAACATGTCATGAAACAACCTTGTTTTTCTTTACTCGTGTCGTCTGAAATGGCCAGGTTTGTTCTCAGGCTGAACATGAGAGGGTCGCCCTCCGCTCCAGGCATCTCACACTCCCCCGTCACGCTGCCACAGCTTTCACTTCCTCCAGTCAAAGGTCACGGGGTCAGCGGGCCCCGCCGAGGGTCAGGTACAGCGGGCCGGCGCGCTCTCTTTACCAGCAGCCTCCCGATGTGTGGTCTGGTTTGTTTTAACTGGCATGCGGCTTTACGAGAGCTAGCGTGCCGTTTGTAGGCGTTATGGGTTTAACTCCTTCTTGTTCTTGCGCTGCTGTGTTCAGACTCACAGAGAGTCAGTCAAACACTCGTAATTAAAACGACAGAATAAGTTATCATTATTACCACTACTCCTTTATGTAGAAACATCCTTGTAGATATGTAGAGCCACTGCGGCTGGAAACAGGCTCTGTCACTGTGTGTCCTCCTCGCTCAGTGGTCTTCATTACTCCCTAAGCTTTCAGCTGCACAGCCTGATACTTCAAATATTACTTTTGTGTATTTCATATAAGACCCTCGGACATGTTGGGGATAGAAACCCCATTTTTTTTTTAGATAAAAGATGGCATCTTTCTCATTAAATTTGCCGAGAAAAACAAAACCTCTACCTCACCCCACAACCAGGGGAATGATTGGGGAAAAAAGCTGAAAGTAGAAACAAATTCAGTTATTTTTAGAGAAAAAAACAAAACAAAACAACCAACTTGTGTAGTTTTTTCTGTAAGCCCTGTGTTTTTAATCCATATTCACTTGATGTGCAAATTTTCAAGATGAGACATTTCTCAGTCTCGTATCACCTGGCAAGACTTCACTGGAAGAAACAATGAATAGAAGGTGCTCCCTGCTTGTTATAAGTTTAAAAAAAGAAGAAAAAAGAAAAGAAAAAGAAACCCTGAAATGCTACACTGATTGTAAACTAGACAAAAAATACCTTTTAAGATTTTACATCTTTGCAGTGTTGACATCAAAGTGACACCGAGGCCAAGTTTGCCTCCATTTGTAGGCTAATAGCTAGCCTATATCACTCAAGTGTCGCCAATAAACGCAGCAAAGTCAACCACGAACAGCCATGTCTGTTTTGTTGACACTTTATAACCAAATGAAACAAAACAGTTATCTATATTTAGATCAAAATCACTCAGTGAGCAGAAGAGTAGGCCTACCTCCATGATGTTAACTCCGCCAAGTTACTTCTCTTATATCTTAGGCTAACGGTACATTGCTGTGTAGGCTAACGTTTGGGCAACTCAAGATAAATATTAAGTATTAACCAAAAACAAAAAACACTTTTAACAGCTACAGCACAACATGTCTGGATTAACTCTAACAGAAGCACATTAATACATTTTTGTAATAGGCTACACTTTAGTTAGCTTGCCTAAATAACAGCACTCTTTGTAGGCTTATCGGAGCTAGCTAGCTATAACTAGAATCTGAAAATGTGCAACTTCATCTGTGTTTTGATAATAACTATGGCTTTTCTCGAAATTTACAGCCTAATAATGCTTAGTGTAAGTTGTATTTTGTACTGACTGTGACTGTGGCTGTAATCTCTTCTTCTCTTGTTCTACATCACAAATGTAAGATAGCATGTAATGCAGCGTAGCCTACATTGCTATGAATGCTAACATTTGAGCAACTACAGATAATTATGAAATATTCAGTCAAAAATGAACAGCTGTGAGAAAGATACTGATAAATAAACTACAATTGTGTATTGTCCGACAGTTGGCCTTGCAAAATGGCATCTGATCCCCAGCCTTCTCCTATTCAGAGCTTGTCCAGCCTAATCCATGTTTATGGAAAACAATTACTGATTTGCAAGAAATTTACAGCCTTAAAAATGCTTTATGTAAGCTATATTTATTACCCGCCAAGAGTGATGGCTCGTTACTGTCTGTAATTTATTCTCTACTTTGTTCCACGTCACACTGTTCGCTAGCTCAAAATCCAGCCTAGCCTGCATCGCCATGAATGCTAACGTTTGCGCAACCAAAGACAAATATAAAATATTCACACAAAAATGTAAAGTTTTCAGCGGTTGCAGTACCACATGAATTGAACAGGAATTAGAAAAACACTGTAAAATATTTGTAAAGTCCCTCATGTGAAATGATACGAATAGCCTGTAGTATTCAGAGCTAGCATGTTAAAATGTTAATCCTCATCTATGTTTTGAGGTTTGCTGGAAGTTTACAGCTTATTTAATGCAACGTGTAAGTAATAAAGTTTACTTGCCGAGACTAAAGGCTGTAATTTGCTCTCGTCTTTGTTTTTCCACATATGTAAGCTACCACAAAATGTAGCCGACATGCTCGGCGAGCTGCGGGACTTGTTCATCCAGTTCATAGCTTATGTTTTGCAATTGGAGAGCACCAAACAATGTGTTGTTAACTAATTATAGCATTAGTATATACTGTTTTCAATCATAACACCAAACCGTCAGTGTTCGTCAAGTTGTATTTTACTGTGCAGTTTTCCTGCTGGTTTGTTTTTTGGCTCCACGTTAACTCCAGTGCTTGAGTTTCGTGATCTGATAAAGGAGTGTGTCGAATACATGTCAGAGGTTGTTGCAAGACGTATTAAAAGTCGTATAACACGTAAGCCCCGTTATATAACTGTAATTGATCTGTAAAACCTTTGCCGGGCAAAAAACGAGGGCTCCTAAAAGTCTTGAAACGTGTTTGAAGGGCCTCGATGCAAAGGTGAAATACATCAACGAACACAGGGACAAGCAGAGCGTTCAAGAGTGTTGCTCCTTCTGCGCGGAAATATTCCCCCATTAAAGTATGGCACAACCTTTTCAGATTAGTATAAATCTGTCATTCAAAGATGGATGTATGTGGTGTGCAGGGAGCCTTGTCTTCAGCCGTGTCTCGGCCGCGGCTTGTAACGCTACTCTAGTTGTTTTGTCCCAGGACTAATGGAGAGAGTGCAGCGAGAGAGAGATTGATTATGCAACCTGAAGTGCCACAGGGCAACTTCAATCTGGAAGTGCTTAGAGTACGCAGCGAACTACAGTGATTCCTCCAGGGCAAATTGAAGGAGGCATGATCTGACAAAAAGGAATTTCAATTTGTTAGATGTATTCCTTCAGACAAATGCTTCCCATGCTACTTCTGTTTTCTGGGCCCTTTTGCTTTCCTAGCGAGCGGACAATCTGCTTTAAGTACGCTGGGGGAATTGTTTCTCTCTGATCTTGATTTGTTTTCTTGTTGTTGTCGAGCACTCTGACTTCTTCAAGTTCAAACAGCTTGGATTATTTAGAACAAAGCGGCAGTTAATATGTTTAGAGCCGCTGATGAAACATAAAGCAAACTCCTGTCCTTATCGCCAGATCTCCCTCCTTAAAACAACTTTTTTCTCCAAAAGCAGAAGAATGTTAACTAGCCCAGCGCAGTGTTTCGTGTCTGTGGGAGCCTTTTTTGATACAATAAGCTCTATTCTCCTGAAATTAGCAGGTCAGATTCATTAATCATGGCGTCTGAGCGCCGCTTTGAACTATCAGGCCAGGTCATTAAACCCAGTCTGTCTGGGGCACGAGCGGGCGACACGGAAACACTTTGGAGAGCGCTGGTTCGCCCACAAGACACACTAATAATGACCAATGTGTGCGTGCGTGTGTGTGTCACAGATGGCCACTTTTCTGAGTGCTACTCTCAGGCTCAGTGTGGGCTTAATTTGGAGAAATAACAACATGAGATGGGAGCAAGAAAAGGTCGCAAGGGTGGGAGAGGGGATTTCAGAGGGTGAGTGTGTGTGTGGTTTGTATGAAAGGTGAAGTGTTCCGTGTGAGTGTGTTTCTCTCTGTGTGTGTGTGTGTGTGTGTGTGTGTGTGTGTGTGTGTGTGCGTAGTGGGAATATTAGTTTTACAAAGTGTGTTTGAAAGGTATTAGACAGAAAAAGAAAGAAAGAAAGAAAGACAGAAAGCGAAACCTCTCCGCTTCTTCCCTCTGTCCTCTCCGCGGCCTTTTAATCGCTGCCGTCCTCACAAACACCGGAAAGTGAAATCCTACCCTCTGATCATCGCTCCAACACGGCTAAAGTGTGTTCCCATTTAAGGTGAGGCTCACCCAACCGCTCTGTGTGGCTTCCCTTTTAAAACCAACTTAATCAGCCAGGAATTTGGGTTATTAGGGTCAGGGACACTGGGAGAGAATGCCTTAGCGAGAAACAAAGTGAAGAAGAGCGAGACAGATGAGGACACAGATGTGTCGCCTCAGGAGGCTGTCTCCATTCATTTCGGTGCTCATGGGAAAACGGGACTGGTGCTGCAGGAGATGACGGTGTCCCGCCTAATTTACCTGACTGGGTCACAAGACGCTTATGCATTGTGGGTTTCTATGTGGCTAATTAGTGCTAGCTGCACATTAGCTGAAGTTTTCCAGCGACCCTGCACATTTAATCTCGTAGAGGTCGTCGCTACATTGAGGAAGTTTCAGCTGATGTGGAAAATCCTGCAGCAGGTCCATCTCTCCTCCTTACTGCACCGGAAAACTTTTGATCTCTCTGAGGCTCAGTTTGAAAAACTGAAGCAGTTTTTTTTTTGGTTTTGTTTTAACGGATAATCATGGCTTGTCACAACGTTGTCTTATTTTCATATCACCTCTGTTGCTAATAATAACATTGCACTTCTTCATTTTAATTGCTAGAAACTGGGAACAAGGTGACAGACACGGGGAGCCCGACAGTAGGACAGGTTTTAAAGCTGTATTCATTGATCTTTTTGCAGCTTGTGGGCAGTTTTTGTGGCAAACGTGTTAGAAAATAGCCCAATCCAATTTTCACTCTACTTTGCCTTGTTTTTGGTCTCCACCAACTCCTGAGGGAAATATCTGACTCCACTATGTTCACCAGCTAGTGCTTAACTTTGTCTGCTGTTTGGTTCTGAATCCGGCTTTTGGACTGAAAACGACTCTGCTGGCAGCAGAGCGGTGGAAGTGAAACAAACCAGTTTCTGAAAAGACACTAATTTGCTCTTTCCACCAAATTATTGCACTTACTCAGTTTTTTAAATCCTTCTCCAGTGTCAGCAGACAAGTTTCAGTCTTTCAAACTCAACCCCGACTGAAAGATTTTCAAGCACTGCTTGAAAAGAAAAGTCATGTTTCCATCGCTGCTGATGGCAGCGGGCGGGAGCTGATGAATACAAGCAACTCCTGAAGAGTCATTTGATGTGGGAATGGACGTTGATTGAACCCTTCCCCACTAAAGACAAAGGTCAGTTGTTAGTGGGATTTGAGTCTGATGTGAAAGGGTTCACAATGCTCTGTGGAGCTGAGCTGATGACACCTGAAGTTTCTGTCACTGCGACTGACCCCTTTCTCTTCACATACAGTCCTTGGATCCATTGCTTATGTAAACATATTGATTATTGCAGCTTTAAACCATTTCCTGATATCCTGATTATCTGAGAGAGGAAGTAAGATGAACCATAAAGTATCCATTAAATATCCATTATAGTTTACAGGCTGACTTACACAGTAATGGATTTTAAGTGATTATTTCATAATCACTTAAAATCTTATTGCCAAATAAGTGATTATTTCATCTGTGCACAGTTTTGGTTTTGCCTCAAAATGAAGTGATTTAAGTAATCTTACTACACTACTGGTTTGCTTATGTCTATGTTTCCTGTCCTCTTGGATCTAATTTAACAATTTCACTATTCCAAGATATCTGCACTTATTTAGGTAAAAAGTTATAGAAATATGTTTTAATGTTTATTGTAACAAACCAGTAGTTCTCAAACGTTCTATGTCAATGACCCCTGAGCTGACACAAATTAGACCAGGGACCTCCATATGATAAGAATTTTGCTTTTAGATGATTTGTTATAGAAAGCGTGTGACACCCATGTTTGAAATAATCTTACATTCTGGTATTGTCTTTATATGGACGTAATTATTGAGAATGAAAGAGTTATTGCACTTTTTGCTTGGGACCCCCTGAAACCCACTCAAGGTCCCCTGGTGGTCCAAGCACCCCTCTTAGAGAGAACTCAGCACAGCTGTTTATAGTTTTCTTTTCCCCAGCACAAGTCAATACATAATGTGTGACAATCTCATTCTATACATCGCACATTAGCTTTTAACTACAAAGTTTATTCTAGAGACGGTGTCACAAAACCGACTTACCACGTGGGCTAATTAGCATGAGCTAATTATTTGAGGTTGATTCAATCTAAACCAGTGAAATCGACTGACGGGGGGGTGATAATAGTTCAGCTTTTCTTTTCCTCTAATGAAATGTTAATGACAGATTGATGAAGAAGAAAGCAAGAAGTCTTGGCATGAGTTGACAGCGTGCCGACCAACAACAATAACAGCTGTTATCTGCCAATTCTACCAGACAAGTAGTAATTAGTCCGGCATGTAGAGGAAGAGAAACGTGTCAACACAGCGGGAAGAGTTTGGCTTGTATCTCTGAAACCGGCTCACGGGGAACAGACTGTCTGAGATCAACATATTGTCATTTCCGGACCTAGGAAATACCTGATTCCTGATTACATCAAGACGTCACTTTATCATGTTTATTTACCAAGAGAGCACTTCAGGGTTGTTTTTTCGATCATGGGGCACCAGTAGGGGCAATTGCCACTACAGTCATTTCATTGGCTCACTACTCCATTTGGTTGCCATGTACCTGGATATCCACATTTTTCTATCAGTGAATTCCACTGCTGTGAGCTCCATTGCAGCCTCGCCCCTCTGGAGTTCGTCTCCAGCAGCAATGATGCTTCACAGTGTGAATGTGTTTCCTTTATTGGAGCCAGGTGTCTGTGGCGGCCGGGATGATGACAGCAGCCCTTCCTCTCTCTCCGTCCATCGTAATAATGCCATCAGGCTTGCAGCTCGAGGTTAACGTGCCGGTCACAGATGACACTTTAACGCGCTGTGGAAACTCACGTTTTATTGAGTTTATTTGTGACCCGCTGATCTCTGTGCTTTGATGACCTGCAGTAATTCTCTGCGGCACTTTTGGCAACTTGAACCTGCATGTGTGAAGGCGTTAATCCAGAACTGTTACACTTCAAACACATTGCTTTCCACTAAAAGTACTTTATTCATCCCGGGGAAGAACCATTAGACACGATCTTCTGCAGCTCCTCTCTTTGGCTCTTTGGTGTAAAGGCTGTAGGGTCAGTGAAGTTAATCACTAATCACCCAGGTTTATCATCAGGCAACCGATAAGTTTACCTCTAACAGGTATTTCTAATGAGGTCCAGGTTGGACTGTTTAACCCTACAGGCAGAGCTTGAAACAGGGACTGTTCTCCATAATCTTTGGCTAGTTAACCATGCACAGATAATCACTGTGACGTTGGTAATATATTTCAGAGCTGCTTTAGATGTTTTCCCCCTGGCTACCTGAGGGTAACAAGCTATAAGCAGACAATTGACACATCATCAATTATCATAGGTATGTTTATAGTCAGTTTGCAGCCCGAGTAGTAATGAGCAGACATTGGTTGCATGAAGGTCTGACGACGATTTAGCATTTTATTAGCTTAAATGTATCTGCAGCAGGTTCAGATATCTGATTACAGAGATCAACCAAAATGTTGTCTGGAGCTAAAACAAGTTTTAATTTAGACACAGCAACGACCCGCACACGAAAGAGGAAGCCCTAGTCTGGGTGTCCATTATCCCATTATCTGCTGGCTAAACTGCTAGCCACAAAACAATGGTTGTTGCTCCCAGAGGCTAAATCAACATCAGACACTTCAGTGGGATCCAAGATGGTTATGAAGTGAACATTAGTCAATAACAAAGTTAGTAAACAATACCATGTTCACATATTTAGCAGATACATAGTATAATCAACATTGCCTTGAGTTGTGTTGCACCTGATGAATGTTAATCCAATAATAAGTCTCTTTTAGCTCTACTTTGGTCTCCACCAACTCTTGAGGTAAATGTTTGGCTCTTTAGCCGCTACATGCCCTACTATGTTCACTAGCTGCTAACTATTTACCAAAAGCAGCAGCGTTCTGCAGCCAGAGACGAGGCAGATGAATGCGGTGAACCAAACAGAGTTGCTGTAAAACCAAAACAATGAGCTTAAAGCATAAAAAATGGTCCATAGATCAGTTGTCCATTATCAGTTGTAGTTTTTGTAATTAAAATAAAAAAAATTAAGATACTGAATATTGACTGGAGCAGCTATACATTTAAAACAAGTTATTCAGAGGTCAAACATTTTTCCAGCTTCTACATGAAAACACTTTTACACTTTCTTTTGTTAATCATTCAGTCTATGAAATCTAAAGAGTTACTAATAAAAACTCGCCCACGACCACCCAAAGCAACATCCTTTACTTGTTTGTTTAACAGTTCAAATCCAAGTTCATTTTTGATGTGATTAACTTGATTTAGAATGAATAAAACGATTAGTTGATTATAAACACTGTTGGCATTTTCTGGCATCTGACAAGTCAATTAGTCACAACATGAGACTTAAGTGTGTACAGTCGTGCTAGCAGCTCTGTGAAGCTGCATGTTGAGCTAAATGCTAATGTTGGCATAGTTTCCCGCTTGTGACAAAAAAAGCCAAGTTGTTGATGTTAAGCTGGTAAAATTGTCATATTAATCGTTTTAGTTTGGTATGTTAGCATGCTAGCGTTTGCTAAGTGGCACAAAGTTGTGGTTAGAAAGTAAAAGTCGGGGGATCACCAAGGAATCATCCTCTGGGGACCTTGGACGTCCAATCAAAATTTCAAGGCAATCAGTCAAATAATCACTGCGATATTTAAGATCAAACTGATGGACCAACTGACCGATGTTACTGTTCCTCGCTGGCCTACAGTTGTAAAGTAACCTTGTTGTATGGAAAGTCAAACCCAGCTCTGCACGGCCAAGGTTATTAACAGTCTGTCACCCTGCTCCTGACACATTACTCCTCTCAGCCCACCACAGCTTCATGTTTCTCTCCTACTGGCCTGAACGCCTCTCAGACACCTACGGACTCAGATGTTGTCAGTGGATTAATAAAACCTCCTGGAGAGGGGTGAGGTCACACAGATTCACTCCTCTCCCCACCATCGTCCTCCAGGCTCTGTGGTGTCCACACCTCTAATTACCTCTGCCCCGTGTGTGTGTGTGTGTGTGTGTGTGTGTGTGTGTGTGTGTGTGTGTGTGTGTGTGTGTGTGTGTGTGTGTGTGTGTGTGTGTGTGAGTGAGAGACATTGAAAAAGACTCTGTGTATCTCATGTGTGGCAGAGAAAAGGATTATGAAGGAGCCGAAGACAGAAAAACCGTGTGTGTGTGTGTGTGTGTGTGTGTGTGTGTGTGTGTGTGTGTGTGTGTGTGTTCAGGGGTGTTAAGGTGGGGGGCCCCCCTACCTATCTGAAGCGAGGCATGGGAGCCGCTATCTGTTTCTCATTTCGCCGGCGCTCTGTGGTTTTCCAGCAGTGACAGGCCTCAGAGTGGAAACTGGCACTAACGAGCAATTACATCCTGCCTGCCTGCCAGGGATTATGGGATTACAGACTGACCGGGCTTCAGTCTGCGCTCTCTTTTCTGCACTCTCATTTTGTCATTCCCTCGCTTCCCCGTGTTCGCCTTATCTCTACTTTCTCCCATTCAGTGGTTCAATTATCTTTTCCTCATTTTTTCTTTCCCCTGGACGGCAACCTATTCTCTATTTTTAATTCTCCTTACTCTTATCATGTGATTTCTTTTATTATCTCATTCTCCCTATCGCCTCTCCTCGAGCCTTTTCCTCCTTTGACTTTGTGGCTGCCTCGCAGAGTTAAAGGCACGCTGTCGTTAACTGCTGAAGAGTGAAATTGTTTCGGTCGGGCGAAGGGGGAGAGGGCACATTCAACGAGAGAAAAAGACATTAATGGGCCTGAAGCTTTAAATGAAGTATGATGCAAATGAGGAACAGGAGGAGAGAGGAGTGCAGGAAAACATGACTCGTTGACATCACGTTTTTGTCTGTGTTGTAAAAAGTACCCGAGAGTCAAACTTTGTAACAGATATCCTGTTAACACTTGACTTTGTTAAAAGTGAAAGTCACCCGTATGAATATTACTTGAGTAGTAAAATGTACTTAAGTATCAAAAATACTAGAAAAACTCAATTTGACATGTGTTTACATGTGTGTATGGACTGCATACTTGACGTTATCGAAGCTGGCACTCTTGCCCTGGCTAATTATCGGATCTGATATTTAGCATTTTTCTGATTATGAGAATCTGTGTTTTTGATTCACCCGATTGTGGATTAAAGAAATGTATTCAAAACTGTGCTGCTTCGGCTCTGATGCAGCATGCAGTCTGTGTAAGTATAAACTAGAAGAACACTGAAATGCTCCAGTCCAAGTTGAACTTAAATACAGCACAGCACTTTTGACTTGCATGAAGATCCAAAGCATTCTCACGTCAGACTGTGCGCACTAGACGTTACACCCCGAAGCTTCTTGTATGACATACTTCTGCAAAGATATTTAACCATGTCATCAGAACGCCAGCAGCAAAATCAACAGCAAAGTCACATAACAAGTTTCCGAGCTGCTCTGGATGCATATATGCAGAGCTTTGGGGCACATGTAAGTGCAGCGGGTGTCACGGTGCTACTTTTTGTGGGACCTCCGCTGATTTCTCGGTGTCTGGTAGTGATCAGGCGGCCTCCCCTGGTGTTCTGCCTCCTCTCTCTCCCCTGCATCTCCTCTTACACTGCAGGTGTCTTTTATTGAGCCAGTGGTGATTTACTGTACCCTTGTTTTTCCCCTCATTCCTGCAATCAGGCACCGCGGTAGTGACAGGTTAAAGCTGGAGGTCAGAGGAGCGTTTCGCGTAATAGGAGGTCATTATCAGAGAAGTTTGGCTTTTGGAGGGAGGAGAAATGCCGGAGAGCTCTGAGGTTTCTTTCTTTCCTTCTTTTTTTTAACAAGGTGAGAGGTTTATGGAGGCTCTGTGGGGGAAGCTCAGGTCTGAGGGTGTAATGGTATACAGTGGGCACCAAGATCACTAATCAGAAGCACATTTATTATGTCGACCTGCCTCTTTTCTTAGCAAAGATGTGTTTCTGTTGAAAGTAGCAGTATTAATAAAAGTCAGAATCACGTTGCAATTGTTGCAGTGGCAGAGAGCAGTCAGTCAGTTGGCGGACATATAAGTTGCAAAACCTTAATTTTATGCCTTTAAGGCTGATTATTAGTCACTGTGACAGATACAACCTTTAAACCTATGTTTGGACAATCTAAAGGGCACATGGAAAATATGTTCTTGTTTCTTCCACAACTTTGTTGTCCTTTTGAACAAATTAGCAATTTTAATGAAATCATGTTCGAGGCTACATTTAAATACGTATTTGCTAAAAAGGTGGCGTAACCACTTTAAGTCATGATAATTCCACCAGAGTGAGAAGCTGCAGACACAGCAGTCACTGCGAGGCTGCTCTGCTAAGCAAGGCTGGCTAGCTGCAGCAAAACTAGTTTATCTAATTTTAGTTTTTAAGTTTTTGTAGTCCTAGTGCTTTTCTCTATTATGGTTATGATGTACTCACTATGTGGTATTAAAAGATGGATTACTAAGATGTTGGTTACAATAAATATTGGCTACCCACTTAAGAAAAATATGGGTAGCCTAAAGTAGCTGATGACTAGCTAAGGCTAACTGACTATATTATTTTACCTTTATGCTGTTGTTCCTAGACCTACATGTTGTATTTATTTTACAAAAATCACACATTTGTTGGCATATACTGTAAACTTTATATGGTGAAACAGTATTTTTTTTTTTAAAAATCTGCTTCTGGTCTCAACTCTAATTTAACACTTGGCTAATTATTAGATTAGCTAATGCTGTGATGTGATGTCAGCCGGTCTTCCTGTGGTCAGAAACAGACATCACACATTTTGAACCACAGTTTTATACATTATGTACACTCGATACTGTAGCCTAGCGCATGGCTAACTCAACAGCTTTTAAATGCTGTTTTCTTCCACTAAAAAAAACAGATTCTGGTCTCAACTCTAATTTAAAGCAAATTATTTGTTTATCAGGATCCTGATTCGGCTAACTAACACCATGACTTTAGCTAGTCTTCCTATGATCAGAGACAGAAATCACTCATTTGACACACAGTTATGTACATTACATACATTGAAACAACATGCCACTCTACAAAAATCCATTATCAGATTGAGTCATCTGCTGTTTGTTCATAAAGTTGAGCTTAATCAGTGCTATTTTATTGTTATTAAGATATTCTTGCTAGGTCTTACAATAAGAGATATCCCACACTGACCTGTCCGGTACTTAGTTATGTTAATTCCTGACATATATGTTTGCTCCCGATGAGCACAGTATATAATAAGCGGTGATGAATAAAACATCTCTTAATATGCCTACTTTCGTGCATACTGCTGCTCAGTGCGCTTGATATTCAGTGAACTGATGTTACTCTCGTGCTGGCAGCCTCTGTTTTAAAGCTGATACTCTGTTCTTTCATCTCATAAATATCCCTAAAGCAAAATCCACATCCGTCCTCTCCGAGCACTTAAACAGTACTTGTAACGGCAGTTCACTACAGCAGTCTAAGCTCTGGAAATAGTAGCTGGCTCTGGCTTTATGGCTTGTACTGGCTCCGGGAGGGCTTACCCACTTAACTAACTGTGAACAACAACTGGAGCGCGGAGCGGTAACAATGCAAATGGAAGGTGACAAGAACTCCGCTCTCTCCAGCCTGATGGACAAACCCAACGCTTTAATCAGCCAAACAAGGAAGAGGCGCATGCTCGGCTTTCTAAACACATATATACATCTAAACTGTACACACGCACACACACACACACACACACACAGCATCAGTAGGCTTGTGTCAGTCTGGAGCACTTCAAGGACCAGTGTCTCGCTCCTTCTTCCTCTCTGCACCCCTCGACTCCCCCACCCACCTCGTCCTGAAAAGGCTTCAGGCGTCGGGCTGTAAACAGCTCCAGAGCAGTGGGGTGAAATGAACCAGCAGACGGGCTCACGTAGACTCCCTGCACGCTGAACTGAAAAGGGGGCTAAACGCTCCCAGCTGTGGCGCTAGGGACTCAGAAAGGCACCTCAGCGAAGGATCTGTCCAGAGACGGTGGGCTGAGGAGTCGGTTTGGCTTTGGGTTGCAGCGGTGACATATCGTCTGTCCCTAAGTGTGTCTCTGCTCGACCTGCTGTTCCCTCAGTGTTCCCTCAGCGTTCCCTCAGCGTTCTCTCGGCTGGAACATGCAGGATCACAGGTCTTATCGTGACCCGCAATCTGTAACCGTTTGTCAGTCTTCCATCGCCCTGCGGCGACAGAACAGCCCAGGATTGTTTTTGACTGTTAAATAAACAGGGCACTCGTCATATCAGCGCAGATCTACAGAGATATGAGGAGTACACGCTTGAATACGTTACTATGGCCGTTCAGTGTTGATGTAGTTCACTGCCAAGATTGCACAAAGCATCTCAGAGATGAAAGTTGTGGTTTCAAAGATGCAGGAAATATCAGTGGGCGGAAAGTTGTTTCAAATAAGTGTTCATCTCAGATTTAAACAGAGCAGACACGACTGTAGCAGAGGAGAACTTTGTCAAAGGAGAAGTTACAAAGCAGCTTGTGAAGTGAAGTGAAAGTGCGAATAAAAAGAGGCAGAGGAGACGGAACGCAGAAACACCAGACATTTTAAAAAGAGCCAAAGGAATGTGGGGTTTATGATGCTTTTTAGAGACGAGCACTGATTTGGCTTCTCTGCTCCGAAGCAACAGTGAAACCATAATTGTTTTTTTTATCGTTTACATTAAAATAGTGAGGAATCTCTCAAGACTCCAGTACCACACAGCTTCAGTGGAATGTTATCATCAACAGTGCTGATGATAGTTAAAGTCAGATAGAGCAAAGATACCAAACACTTGCTGGTTCCATCTTTTCAAATGTGAGGATTTCCTTTGTTCCTGTTTTATATCTCTATAGATTTTAGATATGTGATCAAAAGCTCCAGAACAGGTTCTAATGGACCTCGTGATGATTTACCGGCTGGTTCCAAGATCAAGAATGACCTTTCCATCTCAACTTCTTGGGAAATTTCTTAGTTTTCGACTTAAAGGATATTATATAAATATCTACTCAGCCCCATGTCGATGGGAAGTCGGGTGAAGTTTCGTAGCTTCACAGCAAAACAGTGTTGTAGCATTCTCCTGAACAGCTGCAGTAGACGGGGACTTAAACATTAATCTGCTCCACAAAAATGTTTTTTTGACTTTTCTTTAGGCTGTGCTTCATTTTTACAAGACTTCTAAAAGGTATTAAAAGAAAAAAAAGATAAAAACACTCATCGGTCAAATGGTCACAAGTGTTAGACATCCCTTTATTTTAAAGGTGCACTACGTAGTTTTAGGGAGGAAATTTTAATCAGAAGAGAAAGATCTCGATTTTTGTACGCCTAAACAAACTTTCAAAACAATTATCTTTGTTTTCATGACTGATTAAACAAACGGACCTTAAAGCACTTTCATACTGTTTCACTTTGTTTATGTGTGGCGGACCCTGCCACACCCTTTCTAGCTTCAAACAGTGTTCTGGAACCTTCTTTTCCTCTGAGAACAGCTTGTTTATTCAGTTATAGAAAAAAATGAATATTTCTGAGAATGTATTATGATCATGATTAATTTGACTTTGAATTTCTTCTCCAAAACTACGTAGAGCCCCTTTAATGTGTCACCAGCTAGAAAGGCTTGAAAACATTGGACTAATATAGTCATTGGAAATACAAAACCACCCATAGAGACATTACGAGAGGAGCTGGTTGCTGTAATAATTCCTCTTGTTCAATACAAGAAATGAATTCCCAAAGTCTGTGTTTGGAACAAAAATAAGAATGACACAGATACTTTATTACGCTTTTTAGTCTAACTTTGGTCTAGGCTAAGGTTGCGAAAACACTGGAAATATTATCGAGATCACATAACGGCCAAGTGCAATATTCAAATGGAGAACGCTCCAATTCAGATGTGTGAGAAAAAACAGCATTATGATAAAGAACCGTAGCGCTGCAGGGATGTTCTGTCCTACACATCGTGGTGTCCAGATGTAACAAAGCACGTTTGTTTGGTAACGACCCAAACAAATGTCACACCATTGCGAAGGTGCTAATTCCCACTAATCATGAATCATATCCCAACTGCAATATCTGTTAAATGAATCACAATAGGATTTTTTTCTAGTCCAGGCTGAAAAATGTCAACACCTAACGGATGGTTTACCATGAAATCCTGCACAGATGTTCATAGTTCCCAGACGGCGTCTCCTAATGACTTAAGTGATCCGCTGACTTCTCTTGTTGCATCACTTTTTAGCAGAATGCGTGTGTGATAAGTGGTGAACGTGTTGAGTTACGTGATGCTCTGACCTCCGCTGACACCCGGGGCACCTCAGACAAACCTGATGCCCGCGGCCTGCACAATCCTCCACACTGCACGTAGTATATGTAAACACCGTCTTATCACCTGTCCTGCATCGCTGCAGCTTTTTTGTCCGGGACCTCCGCGAAGTGCTCCCGCCATGCCTGGTTCCCCCTGCTTGTACCTCTGCCACAGGGGCGACCCTGAAGAATGCCTTTGACAAGTGTATCGCAGATGCTGCCTTTTGTTGCCTCGACTGGGGCTGTTTGCATGGATGTATGAGCCGACAAGCCAACACTGGCCACAGTAACTGGCAGCAAACACTGGCCTCCTGCTGAAGCAACAACAAACACGCTGTCCTCATGCATGGAGTACGTGATTTATGTGACATGTCGGCGTGCTCAGGGGCCCGCGGGGCTGTTTTTCTTTTTTTTCTTCACTGTATCTGGACAATTGTGAATGTATAGACATCATATCGCCCGCATGTTGCACCTTTAGTTTATGTTACCCTTTTCAAGAGGAGTTCTGGGAAGAGGGAAGTTGACAGAGTGAAGCCTTGTTCTTGGTCTTACATTCCTCTCTTTCTCTTTCTCTCCAGGTGGGACCAGATGGAGGGTTCGGAGGAAGGATAGACAGGAGATTACCTCTGTGATGTCAGCGAAGGCCAAGGTTTGTCAGGAACGGACGTCGCTGCCAAGACAGCACCCTAAAAAAAAGTCCTCTCCTTCTTCTTCTTCTTCTGCCTATTTCTCCCTCTAATCCTCTATCACTCCATCTCTTCCTCCATCCTCTTCACATTCACTTATACGCGATCATCATCTCTGCAAACAACCCAGCCTCTTCATTTGTCATTCCCACTGTACAGGAAACTATAAACCAGAGGATGAGTTATGTGTGGGTATAAATTGTTAATGAAATCCATCCCCACAAGACTCGGGCCTGAGCTTTCCATAAAACCACATCAGCGCCGAGGCTTTCATCGCTAAATTATAAGCCGGTGGACAGAGCTTGATCCAAAAGATCGGAAAGAAAGCAGAGTTATTTGACTTAAGTATTACTGAAGAGTAAGTGAGATCACTTTTGATGAAAGATGGCTTAAGACAAAGTACTGCTGCAGCTTCTCCGAAGAGCCTTTGAGGAGCTGTGTGGTTTATGTGCTCTTCTGAGTATTATCTCATTTTCTTAATCTGTTTTTATAAAGCACTTTGTTCAATTAGTTTTGTTATTAAGTTCATGGTCGCCATGAGAGCGGAAGACCAAACAGTCCTGTTTCTCTGGTGGAAAAAGACAACGGCAGGACTGTACGCCACTGAGAGGGAATATTTTGATGCTTGTTTACTTTCTTGCTGAGCGGGGTGACAGATACCGCTCCTCATTTTCGCTCAAAATATGAAGCTGGAGTCAGCAGGTGCTTAGCTTAGCATAAAGACTGGAGACAAGAGAAAAACAGCGAGCCTATTGCCAGATGCAACTGCCAACAACTAAATCTCATGTTATGTCTTCTCTACTCAATATGACGTTCTGGCTTCATGTAGTGTACAAACATTAGATTATCTTATGAAAGACATTTCAATTATTATGTCAAAAGTCAAATTTTGAGATAAAAAACAAATCTAATTTATGAGATAATAAGTCAAAAACATTAGACACATTTTGAATTTTTATTTAATCATTTGGACTTTTTCTTAATTTGGAAATTTTCGTCCATAGTATTCTTACCTTTTAGAAGTATTTGAGTACAATGCATCACTATTAATCAACTTAAGCTGCACAAAACAATATTACTAATTTAGCAATGGGTCAAATCAGTATGTGAGACATGGAGGGGCTGTAGTTACCCTCAGCTCTATCAAGCTTTTTTAGCGTCTTTCAGCTGATGTTTTGGTTGTGTGGCATCACCAAACAACAGACGGACAAAGCTAGTGGCTAACTGCTGAACATAGCGCAGTATTTGGCAGCTAAAGAGCCAGATATTTCCCTCAGGAGCTGGTAGAGTCCAAAAAACACAGTGAATAACGGACAGAAATGTGACTCTAAATAAATGCTAATGTAGGCTGGCTCTGTGTCTGTTTGCTAACAGATTCACCCTGCCGACTGCTAACTTAGTGGCCGTTCACATTAGTAGAACGTGCTCGCTCAGTGTGAATGAATGAACAGAAAGGAGCTTGTGGACAGTGAGGAGGAGGACGGTGTGAGAAGGCATGAGGAGACATACTGTAACAATCTGCCTGTGAAGGCTACTAGCGGGCAGTTAGCTAATGTTACAGGCACAAGCAGCTCGCTCTTCTCTGCTCATGTGTGTTAGATTATTCCGGTTTATTAACCCATCAGCCGGTCGGTTGCTTCATTTAGCTAGGACTGTCATTTTCACTGTTCATGAAACGCTGCCTGATCTCAGTGTTCAGCAGCTCCTTCTTCTCAGTGACATGTTGCTCTGACACAGAGAGGCCTAAAAATTCTTACAGGTTTAAGAGTTTTTATAAGTGCTAAAAAGTCATCAACAATCTACTCAATGACAAAGGTGAGAGTACTTGAAGTTAGTTACTTTCCATGCCCTGATGTCTGTTTAGATGGCAAACTTTAGCCTCATTCACTCTTTTCTTCATTTATCACACTAACTTTTAACATGCAAGAAAGTCAGTTCAGCAAATCCCTCAGATTTCCTTTGGCCCTCAAACCTGTGAATCCTGTCTCTTGTAGGTGCTGCTGTGGGTGCTCCTCTCTCTGCTGCCTCTAGTGGAAGGAGCTCATATGACAGCTGGCGCTGCCGGTGCGGGATCAGACTCGGGCCGCGCTGTGGGCCTGCTGGGAGGCCAGGAGGAGCGGGAGCTTCCTGTGACGCTGCCGGAGGTGGTGGAGGACGAGGAGCAGGAAGGCAACAGTGACCCTTACTCCACTTGGCACGCTCTATATGGTACTGAAGCTCTCACAGAAGTGTACATTTACAGCACATCTGCTTCACCAGCCAGTTTCTCTGGATTTAAAGTGCAAAAAGTTATGTTAAAGGAATATGATGACGGATTTATCAGGGGCTGTTTGTAAATACAGGTGCAGAAGTGATTCCGGAAAAAGATGGTTGATTGTTGAGTCACATTCTCAGGTCATGAGATACTGAAACATTGGGTTTGGCAGGCCACCAACTTAAAGCTTCTGTCTGACAACCTGGGAATGTGACTCATCAATCAACTATCTTCCTCCAGACGCCCAGAAATGTCACCAAAACAGCAAAAAAAATGACAAAATACAGACTAATTCCAATGGGTCAGAAGTGATGTGACCTTTGAGTTCATTTGGAAAAAGAGATATATCTTTTATATTTTTTTCCTAAATAATGTTGTTTTGGGTACTTCAGGGAATATCAGTCAAACTGATGTTGGTTTATTCGAGGTCAGAGTGGTGTTTATCTGTTTTTGCAAGCCGCCTCTTCAATAAATAGTCAGAGACCGTTTTCCTCTGACATCACACTCAGGATGGGAAGCTCAAACATTGTAACGCTGTGTTCTTGTGTGCAAGTCGTATAAACATAGGCCGTCCGACAATAACTGTTATCATTTCACTGCCTCCTGATTGATTATCAGCTGTAAGGACAAGGGATAGTTTAATCCGGAGGGACATGGGACCATATTTCGAGGTCAAACAACAGGTGTGATAACTGATTAGCCTCCGTTAGACAACAGCTAATGTTACTTTTTCATAGTGTTTCATGTGTAAATGAATTCAGATTTATCAACATGCATCTTGGAGACATTTGTCTAAGCCTGGAAGTGAAACACACTGGATGTGATAAATCAGTGAATCAGCTCAGAACGGGTTGTCAAATATGTTGTTTTACCTTGAAATATGGCCGGATGTGCCTCTAGATTTTCACTATCCATCATCTTTTCAGTTGTTGATCAGCCGGGAAGCTGTGAGATGATTACGTATGTTTATAAGACTTGCAACCTGGAACGCAGCAGCATTACATTATCCCAGCATTCAGGTTTGCCAGCCTGACCGTGATGTTGGAGGAAAATGGCCGCCTTGTGAATAAAGTCTACTGCAGTCTAGATTTTCAGAAGAATTTAAATGTTATTGCTCACAGTTTCCTGAATAAGTGTTCACACTGATTGTAACTCTCTCTTTCCACCACTCCTCTTTCCTCTCCATCTTAGACCCCTTTGTAATAGATGAGGTGGACGACCATCCCAGTAGTCGCTGGGCGGGGCGCTCTCCGCGCTCCTCTGACCCCTCAGAACCTCAACCCAAGGGATCACCAAAGAAAAAGAAGAAGAGGAAGAAGAAAGAAAAGGAGGAAGAGGAAGAGACAGGAAGAGGGGGTAGAAAGGGCAAAGGTAGAAGCAGGCAGCCGAAGCAGAGCAGCAGGGACTGCCGTGTGGAGAAGAGGGAGATGAGGGTTCGGGACCTGGGCCTGGGCTTCGACTCAGACGAGATTGTCCTCTTTAAGTTTTGTGTGGGCTCCTGCCAGTCCTCAAGAACAAACTACGACCTGGCACTGAAGGCGCTGCTGGAGAACGGCTCGCTGCCCCGGCGCACCGCCCGCAAGGTCAGCAGCCACCCCTGCTGCCGGCCCGACCGGTACGAGCCGGTTTCCTTCATGGACGCCCAGACCACGTGGAGGACCATCCAGTCGTTATCAGCAGCCAGCTGCATGTGCATGGGCTGAAGAGGTGAACGAGGGAGAAGGTGACGAGGAGGGGTGTCACCCATCCTGAAGTGGCTCGGTGTGACGAAGGCCTGGGTGCCAGAGGGGGGCACTGTAACACACACTCACAGCAGAAGAAGCGATGGCGGCCACTTATTGGCTTCCTGCGGTGTATTTCCTGTTGAGGTGGACGAGGTCTGGGCGCAGCTGGACGATCGAGGTCAAAATCAGAGTGAGGGGGAAGTCATCAGGGAGTCACAGTCTGGATTTATTGCTGCGTCTTCAAAGAGTGAATTGTTTTTTACTAATGCAGGATACTCCGGAGCAGTTATCACACATAGAAGAGACTCTTTATGTGAGCATGAGTTAATGTGGGCGAGACCTGAAGGCTGACGCTGCGGAGGTATAAAGAACAGACACAAAGGACTCATGCTGTGTTCATATTCTGATTCAGACTTTAAACAAGAGACTGATGTGATGTTCACTGTTACTCACAGTGAAGCAGCTTCCTCTTCAAAGGCAATATCATTTTCTTCACATAAAAACAGGCATTACATTGTATAGTTTCTATGTTCAGGTGAACTCAGACGAACGGATGCCATGCATCTTCATGTATTACTGTATAAAAGTAAAATATATTTATTTCTGATAAATTATTTATTTATTATAGCTTGATATGAGAGCTGTTTTTATTGACTCTATATTGTAGATAAATATCTATTTATTGCCAAGATTCAGATTTCATGTTGACAGTTACTTCCAGTACACATATGTTTTATTTTTTATTTTAAAGGTGCTGATTGTCATATTTATCCCACGCCTTATAAACCGGGGCTGGACAGCTGATTCTGGGCAGAACTTTGAATTGAATTCGAGTCATTTTCCAAACCAGAACACTATTTAAAGGTGCAATATTTAAGAATTAGGCCCCTGTTGAATTCATACTCCCAACAAATGGGGCAGCATATTACCAGAGTAACCGTGAACTGTGGCTAACTGTATTCAGTTTTTTTTACATCCATGACTTTAGCTAATTAGCTTGTTAGCTCAGTTAGCCGTGCAACTAGCCCGACAACTGGGGAGTACTGGTGTTTACACTGCTACCGCAGGAGCTTTGGACCGCTGGGAGAAAGAGGTTTTCAGACCCCGTGCTAGCTGGTCAGCATGCTAACTTACCTAGATATCTCTAAAACAAATACACAGATGTCTTTGACTTTACACCGTGAATGTTTGGTCACATTCTTTTGATTATTTTAGTAAATTTTACGATAAAATTCTTACATATGCACCTTGGAAGCCTCAGATTCTCTCTCACATGTCGTCCCAGACAGACTTACATAATAAAAATCAAAAAACCAATTGACCTACATTGAAATGATCTGGTATATTTAATAAAGTCTGACAGCTGATCTCTACTTTTGTGGTTAATTCTGGATAATGATGTCAATTTTTCTCAGTTTCCAGCAAACATTTATACTAAAGGACCTCATTTCTCATCTTTAAGTGGTTGAATATTTACATTCAGTTACACACTCCCAGTATGTCACATTATTATTATTATTATTATTATTATTATTATTGTTATTATTATTATTATTATTATTATTATTATTATTATTATTATTATTATTATTATATAAAGTTTCCTTTATTTTTGTATGGCATTATCCTCTAAGGGAATAAAGTTTTCTAATATAAATCTTGTCATCACTGTTCACTTCACTGATAAGACAACCGGAAAGTGACCTTCATAATGTTTTTTGCTGTGAAAGGGATCAAGACCGCACCACCTCAGTCCAGTTCTATCCATACAGGACTTATGATGTTGTAGCGCCACCTGCTGGTCTAAAATAAACACCCCAAAAATGTATGAGTGTGCTGACACTCTCCTGCCACCTGTCTGTTCAACTGAGAACTTCTGCTTTAACAAAAAAAACAACAACTCTGTGTTGATCTTTAACCTCTAGAACAGGTTGAACTCGGCAGTGTGCCTCTTTGGTGTCGTTTTTTATTTCTCTTCACACACCAACCAGCACATCCAGCAAACACCACGGGTCGAGCAGTTTACAGCAACAGTATTTTCCTTCTTGTTTTCAAAGATGATATGTTCACATTGGCTGTTTACAACAACAGTTATCAAAACATGTGAAAATGTGCAATACAAAATTATGATCGACGAGGTTCAAAAGGTCTACATTCAGTTTTCCCTGCATCATGCGTGTGGAATGGCACAGAGTCAAGTAGCAGCATGTGGATTTAAAACAAAAACGTAGCAACAGTGTAACAACAACAACACATCATTTAAAACATGTCTGTATTGTGAATGGCACGCATGAATTCACACGGTGTATAAAACTCTGAGAATGTCAGACTTTTTATTTGTACCCATGGGGTATGACTGTATTTCGTTAAGATTTCCAAATACGGAAATCATCATCGCAACACTTCATCTGATGTCCTGCCTGTGTACCTTCAGCAGAGGTCTCATTATAAGAGCAATCAGGTTAAACTACGGCTGGTATGGAGGACTGAAAGTGCCAAAATCAGAAATACATAAATGAAATGAAAATAAATGTAGCCATTAATTAATTGATAAAATGTGACATAGATAGATATTTCTGCTTTATTATCGTCAACTTATTTATTCACTTTTGTATTGATTCAAGTGCTGGTTTTACCTCTGCATTAATTTTTCATTTGATTGATTTATTTATTTGTTGATTCATTTCTCATTTTGCCACTTTCAGTCCTCCAGCATGCAGCCATTGGTCGAATGAAATTTGCATGCAGACAGAGGAACAAAACAGATGTCCAGCTGCTTTTGGTTTGTTGACCCCAAACCTCAGTGATATAAAGCACATCAGATAACTGTACAACTGGACTGAAACTGCCCAAATCAGAAAAAAATAATAAAGAAGCCATTATCAATTATCAATTATCTTTTAATCTGCCCCTGGTTATAGTGATGCTTGTAATTATCAACTATTTATTTACTTTCTGATCCATTTTTGTCCATGAATTATTAATTCCTGTATCTATTTCTGTCTCAGGCAGTTTCAGCCCTCAATAGAATAGGGTCACTGGTTAAAATTAAATTTGCAGGCAGACAGTTGAACAAAAGAAAAGTTCAGCTGCTTTTGTTTTGGTGACCCCAAACCTCAACATCCACCAGGTTAACTTCACACAGTTAAAGCTCCAGTAGGTTCAGGCCCTGACTTTCTCTGGACTTCACCTGAATGGTGACTTAATTGGAAATGTAAAACTGGACACTTCATATTGCACCATCAACTGAAGTAGACCCAAGAAGAACACTAGAAATAACCTAAAATAAAGACCTAAACTAATTGTTTAGGTCTTTCTGCAGCAGGTTAAATCGTAATGAGAGATGTGTGTGCCAGTGCTAATGTTCTGATAATATCAGTCACAGTGAGCTGCAAAGTGTGAAAGTGCTTTTTCAAGTGTTTCAGCTGTGGAAACTAAACTAAAACGTAACTGTTGTCTGCAGATAATAAATGTCCATCAAAGACATTCAGCTGACTGACAGGAACTCGGTGTGCTGAACGTGCAGGTAACAATGTCCAGTCGTCTGCCGTGCTCGGAGAGCAGCGGCTTGGCGCTGAGTCCTGGAGACGACTTGGCCGCCCCCTGCTGTCTGGAGCCGGCCGCTGCCTCCCCTTCACAGCCGAGGATCACGGTCGACTCCACGCTGAACGGGTGAAAGTTGACCCTGGCGGTGTCGTACTCCCACGCCTGCCTCATTGCAAAGTCTGTAAAGGATTTATTCTTGATGGACACCCGGGTTTCCACATCGTTCCTGTAGCTGGCTGTGCGTAATGACGCGTAACTGGTGTCATTGCTGTTTAAAGACGGGGGGGAGTGTTGACCTTCTCCCCAGCCGATGTTGTCACCACGACTGCCGCTCACCCGAGCCGCCGTCCTCTTCAGCTTCTCGCAGCCCTTTAGCAGCAGGTTCTTCCGGCACAAGATGTAAACCCAGGGGTCTAAAATCGGGTTGAATGAGGCGAAGCGGATCGCCAACAGGTCGCTCCGGTAGTCAGGCTTCCCCCCAGCAGATATATAGGCAGGGTCGTAGAGCTGGTTCACAAAGATCCGCACCTGACATACAGAAACAGAGAAGGTCAATGATAAGTGTTTCAAAGACAAATTAAACTGACACCAATGACCTAAAGTTTGTCACGCACCGTGCGCACATGTTACAACCAAACTGAATAAAAGAGCTTGTTGTTCTTACCACCAACGGGATGGAGCAGACCAGGAACACGATGGTCATGAAGATCAGAAGCCAAAACATTTGGATCTCTGCTGCTGAGGCGACTGACGGCAGCCGCGGGAAGCGGCGACGCGATCCTCCCTGCTCGCACAACTCCGTCCGGACTATTCCCGTCCTCTGGTTCATCCCCACCAGCGACCTGCACACCGCCAGATTACAGAAAACTGTGACCGCGATCAGCACCAGCATCACACCGCCGTACAGGAAGGAGTAACAGGCTCCGAGTGGATCCATCGCCCTCCAGTCCAGGAAGCACCAAGTGCCGGGAAAGTGACTGACGTGCTGTCCGAAACCAAAACTGGGCATTATGCACAGTACAATGTTGGCCAGGTAAGTGACCAGGAGCGCAAAGCGCGCCATTGTCCGGTCTATGTGCTGGGAATAGAAATAAGCGTGGTTTATGGCCAGGTATCGTTCCACAGCCATGGCGCACAGGATGGACATCCCGGCTGAGCCGAAGAACAGCATGGAGAAGGAGAAGAAGTGGCAGAGCAGCGTTCCTCCCGGCCAGTGGCCGGCCACATATGTGGCGATCACCACCGGGCTGGTGAAGCACGTTCCCAACAGATCCGTGATGGCCATCCCGCACACCAGAGTGTAGAAAGTGGTTTCCTTCTGCTCCTTCTTGGAGATACACAGCACAACTATGGCGATGAGGTTCCCCAGGACTCCCACTGCGAACATGGTGGCTGACGTGACCAGAGACTTGGACTCCAGCTGGAGCTCAGGGAACGCACTGAGGTTTTGAGGCGGAAGCGGCTCAGAAACGTTCGCGTCCAGTTCTCCAAACGCAAAAGAGTCGTTGATCATTATTAACGCCAACAACGCACGAGGGTCAAATTGCAAGACCTTTCTGTGATGTTTAGAAAACTTGCTCCGGAGACACAAAGGGCGCTAATCAAAATAAATCTATTAACTGCAGAATCACATCCTGAAGGATCCTGTGTCCCGCAGCACAGACGGTTTCTCCACTGAAGCGATTGTTTTGTTCGGTTTCAGGCTGTGTTCGCTTCCAGATGCACCCGTATGAAGGTGTGCCTGCTCCTGTTTACACTGCTCGCTGCTGCGGGTATTTAAGCCGTGTGCTGATGTCAGGAGGGTGACGTGCGCGCTGGAGGTGCAGGCTTCCCAGGATCACATTTCTACAGCCACACAATCAATGTTCACTTTACATAGTTCGTCACGCAGAGTGCCACTGCAGTCAGGAGCCGACACCTGCTGTCATTTATCCCCCCCCAAAAAAACCTTAATGTTTTTGATCTAGTTTGGGTTTGGACTGACATTATTTTTTTAAAGAATGACCGACATAAATACAATTAAATAATAATCATATCAGAGTTGTAACAAATCGGAAGACTCAACATGCCCCTGCTTTAAGATTGCGCAGGGTTGTGACCACCTGTGCCTCAACAGGCTGGACGGGTTAATTAGAACAATGTAACTAATCGGTGTGACCGTATATGGTCTGGAACGGAAATGGTGCAGCAGTGTCATAAATCCACTCTTCAGCACCAAGGTCAGCGCCCTCAGCACCACGAGCACAGACTTCCACACGCTGCACGGACTCGGCATTTAACCCACTATCGATGACATATGGCTCATTAAGATGCAGTCAGTGCCACAACCCAGACCACAGTCTGTACACTATTCACAGAGTCACAATGTTCTCAGCGCTGTGAGCTCCACATACTTCTTTTTGCAGTGGCGGACTCATGGGGACAATCTGTCAATGTTACCGATTTTTGTGCACGACTCCTCAGGATGTTGTCACATCATTGTCTCTGCTGAGACATTCAGAAGCTCAGCACACCTGATGTACAGCGATTATGGCGGAGGAAGCATTTTCAAGAATGATTTTGTGTTTTGTATGAAATGCTCTTTGTTGTCGCTTCTACCCTCCTTTACAAAACATCCATCCACTGAACAAAACACACGTTGACAGCCCGGGTAGACTTCAGCTACTACTGAGGACAAGTCTGACGCAAAGAACTAAAAAGGTGTCAGCCAAGTTGAGACGAGGTTTCTTTCCACTGTTTGATATATTTGGAGTTTTTCCACCAAGGAGTCTGAGCTCCAGCAGGTCTGTCCGTGCGTCTGGAGCCGTGCGTAATTTTCAAACGGAAGCAACAGTCCGCTCAAGCGTGCAAGGGTCGGCACTATGGAGGCGGAAAAGTTGTATTAAAAAGGAAGGTTGTGAATTAATCTTAATTTATTCTATATTAATCCGAATCACAGAAGGAAAATAATGGACGCAGGACAAAACGCGCAGAGAGCTGCGCTGAATTATTCATAATCTATAAACAAACGCATTATATCCAGCTGCTCCATCAGCTCTTTCTCTCTCCAACAGATAATTTGTACGCTCTCTACTCTTCTGGGTCATTCGATCTTTCCACCTCTTTTCCATTTCCTTTGGAGTTCCTTTCATAAATCCCACAACATATACAACCCCGCGGTTTGTAGGTTATATTCATGAAGAATCAGAATCAATAATTTAGTCATTCTCGGTCGAATATGCACTGCGCCGGTGCATTTCTTCTTTTTCAAACAGATAATCTCTGACAAATCCCACCAACTCCTGCGCCGAGCCTCAGCCTCGGCCCGCAGGGCAGCAGTCTGCTGCATGCCGCCTTGTTAATAAGGCGCTAATTAAGCACAGAGTGAGAGCGCAGATCAAATGTAAAAAAAACGCCACATGGTCCTGTGATCATCCTGGCCGCAGGTGTCTCGGTAACACGGCTCTGCTCTCCCTCAGAAGATGGTTTCACTGAACACTTGCTGCTCTGCTGGGAGTTTTAGTTCAGAGTATTCAGTAAGTTTCTGCAGCTGTAAATTGCAAAGAGTGGCGGGAAAATACTCCATTACTCCGGCCATGAAAGTCTTACTGAAGTGTAAGTGTTTAAGTGGACTATAATAAGCAGGATGTAAGTATCAAAAATAGAAATCAGGTGACTTTTCTACTGATTTTTGATTTAATTATGTGAATCCCTCAAACCATAAGCAGCAGTTTACTTTCCTAGTTATTGGGTGAAGCAATTAATAAGCTGGACATACTGTGTATATCCAATGTACCTTCACATTGTGCTGGAGTTGACTTCGGTCAGAGGGTGTGTGAGGTGAGAGAATTCAGCGTAAGATGTCCAGTGTGTGGGATTTAGTGGCATCTAGTGGTGAGGTTGCAGACTGCAGCCAACTGAACACCCCTCGTCTCACCCTCCCTGCATCATGGCCGCAAGAAAACACAAAAGGCTCTGTTCTAGATTCAGTGTTCAGTTTGTCCGTTCTAGACTACTTAAGACACATGGTGATGCAACATGGTGGACTGTGTTGAGGAGGACTTGAGGAAGAATCTGAAAAAATGGCATCTTAGATAGACGTGTAGTTCTTTCAAACTGGAAGTAGTTTTCTTTGACGTATCATTCTGAAGCGAATGCTGATTGCGCAGTGTAACGGCTGAAGGAAAATGACACCACCCACAAATGGATTGTTCCCTAAGACCTCACTGTCATTATGCTATTCAGCCTGCCACTGGGCCGGATGACTACAGCAAAGCGCGTGGGCTGTTGCGCAACCAAAACAGGAAGAGGCATTGTTTTTTACTTGGTCACTATCCCCAGGTAACGGTGGAACAAGTAGAGTAACTGGGGAAACGCTGCAAAAGAGACAGAAGCTCGCTGATGGAGGAGTTAAAGAAGGTGAAGAAGGAGAGTGATAGCAAAACAAGAGTGACGAGACGGGCATTCACTCGCATCTATGTTGGGTCAAAGTCTGTTCCCCCGTTGACATGTGTTTCCCCTTACCAGCCAGACTTGAGGCACTTCAAAACTACATCATTAAGTAACAAAACCTGCCTTCTTTTAATACAACTAGGTTTTACTTTGCCTTTCCTAAGATCGGGGTCTCTAGGTCAAATTAGGATTCTTATGGTTGCTTTTTGCTTTGGACAGTAACGGTAGCTATGTTTCTAACACCGTGTTGGCAACCGCAATGCCAACAGTGATACCACAGGGAAACACTGGAAGGGGGAAAGTTAAAAAGCTGTCCATTTTATATATATATATCTATATATATAGATATATGTATCAAAAATGTCAAAAATGTCAAAAATATGTCACACACATCTCAAGTGTTACTAGATATTCATTAACAGTACTACAATAAATAATAGGGTTATAGTGTCTTCATAGTATAGGCCTGCTGATGTATATCCTTAAGGGAAACCTCAACCATTTACAACAGCTTATACACAAACACACACATACACACACACACACCCAGAGCGGGATAATCTAATGAGTGGAAATGAAAGAATTCATCATACGCTATGGAGGACAGTCCTTTCTAATGGTGGACTGTGGCGGAGGCTCTCCGTCTCTGTCTGTGTAAGTGGATTCCTCTCCTCCTCACATGGACCGAAGCCTCTGGGCATATGTGTGTGTGATGTGTGTGGGTTTTGAGTCTGCCCTCCGTGGTGTAATAACCCCAAAGCTTTCGGACGTCACTGGCTCCGATGCCCACACATGAAAATACACTGTTAGTGTTGCTACACACACAACCTGAGGGAGTCGTGGACGCCCACGCCTCTGAGAAGACATGAAGTGGGTTTGTTAAGGATTTATTTAGCGTGTGTGTGTGTGTGTGTGTGTGTGTGTGTGTGTGTGTGTGTGTGTGTGTGTGTGTGTGTGTGTGTGTGTGTGGTAATATGTGTGTCATTGCTCTTCTCACCTGGCACATTTGATCCTGGGAGATTCCCTATATGAATTATGAGACTTTCATCTTTTTTTCAGAGCCTCCTTGGAGGGTTCGTGCAGTCTGGAAGGATGCTGAGATGTTGGAACACACAGGTTCATTAGGCTGGTGAAGAGGCTGATATATGTGGAAACCACACTGGCTGGTTTGATGGCGCTAATGGTTTGACTGGGGGTCTTTGTTTCACTGAGCAATAACACTCAAGAGCTTTGGATGATTCTCACTGCTTATTACATACAATGCACTGCAATCGATTTTCTGTCTCGAGGGGAATTGATATGCAAGTTAACTATTGATTAGCATGTCCTGTGTTCACAATCAAAATGAGCTTAATGTTCACGTGCCGTTAAAGCGATTCCTTCGTTTCAAACGTGTGCAGCACCCTGAACACCTTTAGCCCCATTTTGTCTGTTAAACAGTTCTTCAGGTTAAAGAAATATTTCAACGGATGATTAAAGGATGGTACAAAATGTCAGAGGAGTCACTGCTCCCTGACAAGAAATGGCAACACAATCTCCATGATGAATGTATATGTCCATGATTTATTAAAACCATGTGTTTCTTTAAGTGTCAACTTTATGTTTCCAGAAGCTTCCATTTTCAATGTTGTGCTCAAGGTCCGGTCAGGTTTAGACACAAAAGGACTTGGTTAAGTTTAGGAGAAGATCGTGTCTTGGCTTGGTTGTTTTTGATGCAACAAAGACAGCTTGATGATGTCCCGACGGTTGCAAGAATTACCCGGTTGAAGTGGTGTCGAATAGTTTTATCTGGCTTGCCGTACAATGCCAAAATTTCATTTTGGTGACTTGGCTAAGAAATTGTCCAGAACATACTTCCCATTAAACCAAAACTAATTTTGTCAATTGAAACGCAATATCATGTCAATTATTGAGCTTTAGTTGCGCGTGTAGAGGATTTTCTTACCTCTTGACAGAACCAGGCTAACTCTTTCCCCCTGCTTCCAGGGTTAATGCTATGCTAAGCTAAGCCAATAGACCATATTCAAACAGTCATTTAAATGTAGGGAATCAGACAAATTGTTTTCATTTTAGCACTTCTAGACTGATCTGCAACTGAAAAGAGTGAAAAACTGGAGTAAAACAACATATTTGATAACCTATTAGCTTCCGTTAGACATCCAATGTGTTTCACTTCCAGGCACAGTTTAATATATGTGTACAAAATGTGTGTAGATATTTTAGAATTAATTTACACCAACTCCACCAACTCGCTGTCGTGTTTATCCACGCCTATCGATATAAAAAACCACGCACAGCCTCTTCCATGGTCACGTTACCCATGACGAAAGCATCTAGTTACATTTCTCAAAGCAAAGGCACCAAACCTGCTTGGTTAGATTTAGGTAAAGATCATGATTTCGCTTAAAATACCTACCCCCTCGAAACATTCACTACTGGCTGTTTGGCTCACACGGTATTCAAACCCTCCGCTCCAGGGCTAGAGTCAGACGAATAAACAGCCCAACCAACCGTGACCTCCTCTCAGCCTGGACTATCTGGCTCTTTGAATTCATCCCCGTCATTCTCACAACTTGTTGGTACTGCATCTTTATACACTCGCACGATTCTAGCATGCAAGTCATATCATTCTCCTCATACTCTGACCTCTAGTAGACCAGCAGGTCTATTGTTTGCTTTGGCTTGAGAGTGGACGGCGTTATTAGTATTGATCTTGCCAAGAATGATATAAAGCGTATTTTCCAAAATGTCAAGCTATTCCATTGATTCAAACAAAAGCACATTTGCTTTTTTTCACATTTTCCTGTGTCGTAGCCACATCAATTTTATCTCACAGTCTGTACAGATGGGAGGAAAATGAGTAACTGCGTGAAAAGACTCAAATTACTCTCTTCTGATTTTCTATTCCACTCAATTGATTCAGACAAACCCACACGCAACACTGTGTAGCATTGTTGTTTTGCAAGATCCACTGGCAGCGAGAATTACTTGTTGAAAGTCAGATTTTAGAGCTCAATAAAAAAAAGCTTGAATAGTTTGACTTTTTTTTTCCTCTGACGTATTTGAGGATAAATGGTTCGTAACGAAGACAGACAAACATTTGGCTGTAGTTCAAAAGCAGGATTTTGTTGAGGAATGCCAAGAAAACCTTCAGTTCTGCAGCAGCCCAACAAAAGACTGAGACAAAATGCAAATAAAGTAAAGTAAATTAAAGCCTCTCTCATCTCTTAATTACACACTTCTGCTCCCGAGGACTTCAGACAAATCTCCTTATTTGGGGCCAAGTGAAAAAATGAGATGAGGCGTCCGAGTTAGTGACGTCTGCACGGACGCTATAATTTGATGGTGATGCTCCCCTGTTTTGCCATGGCGTCACACCACTCAGTGCTGGCGGTGGAATCGCACCGCTGTGATGTCATCACCTGGCTTCATCTGATTTCTCTTCTTCCACCATCGCCTCCTCCTCTGCACACGAACATCCAATCATACTGCTGCCTCGGCTGCAGCGTGCCAGGCTCATTCCACTGGGGGGCTGAGGCTCATTTAATCTCTCCTGCATCCTCGGTTTTATTCCTTTTTCTCCTTTGAGGATCTCTGTAGTGTGTTCCTGTCGACTTTCCTTTTTTAAAATGAATTTTCTATCTTTGAGGCAAGAAGCGCTTTTAGAATAGTGTGTTTAGTGTCATCAGCTTCTTTACATAAGCTGTTTATTTTTCTAAGCAGGTACATTATAGGACAGGATGGCGACGATAAGCCCCTGGCACAGCACACATCTGTTCCTCCCTACATACACAAACACAAATGTTTACCAAAACACAATTACTTGACAGTTGGTTTGCCCCCACACATGCCCTGCTACATGTCAGTGTGGTGTAAACCCACACATCTCCATCCTTCGGCTTGTGTCATATCCAGGAGCCTGGAGCTCAGAGTACTCTTCTCCGCATACACTCAAAAGCTGAGATGTAAATCACACATACAAACTTGCACAATGTGGTGAATATGATCTCGATGAAGAGCAGGGGATGGGTCGAATAATGTGGGTTGGTTTTTTTTGCACTATACTTTAAATGAAATGACTAAAACACCCGTCCAACACCGTGCGTGGATGTGGACCGGCACTTTCATCATTATCGTTCTCATTTAGAGGAGACCCCCACCACTACCCCTCACACTCTCTCTCACAATCTTGCTCTCAGTGGAGATGATTACTTGCTCAGCCTGCCCAGACAGAGTGCAGCCATCAGTGCTAATGTGCCTCCGTACTGTGTTTTCACATCGTGTATCTTGCGGCTGCAGGATATTAGACATTTTCATCAAGGGAGTCACGACTAATACAAACGACAGGCAACAAACAAACTACACGCCCACCTGCTGCAGATCCGTGCCAAGTTTTTTAATGAAATATATGGTTTGTAATATGTTGATGTGAGTCTAGATAGTGTCTTAATTTCTGGTTTGGAGCTGCGACGAGATTATTCGGTGTGGAAATGCTCGTCTAGGGTATGAAAACATGAACAACAGCAACAAAAGAAAACACGCTGCTGCTATGGTGTACATGTCTGCCGTATAATGACTTTACACAACAAACTACTTAACAACAACGATAACAACAAAGACCCGAACCCTCTCTTGAATCATGGTCACTACATTTGGGCAATTATTGCCTTACAGCATAGCTCGCATCTCTCAAAAGATGAGGAATGTCTTCGTCTCTGACGTTTTTATTATCGAACTGCATATGCACAGAACAAACGTTTAAAAAACCTGTGACTGTGTAGGGGGCGATGAAGTTCACTGAGAGCATCTTTTTTCCCTTACACCCAGCGAGGACTGTTTCTGCTCATATTACTGTAGTGTGACAATCACTCATCTCAGCCTGTTTTTTTTCTTCCAGTGGAAACCCCAAACAATATTAACGACCCCTACACTCTGTCTGCAATGCCCAAGTGTTTATGTTAATACCATTATGGAGTCTTAAAGTATTGGTTTCACTCAATTCAAATTGGTTTCATACTGAGCTAGTGGGATGGAGAAATCACATTATCCACAGCATTTTGAGAAGTTCAATGAAACCAGAAGGTTTAATGAAACTGGTTTTAGAACCGGCGACATCAGAGATCAGTATTTGATTTCATATCAAATGAAAACGGTCACATCATGGTGTGAAATGAAAGCAATATTAGAAATATTGTAAAGGCATATTGACATTATGGAGGATATTACAGAAAATATCCCTCTCTCTCTCTCTCTCTCTCTCTCTCTCTCTCGCTCTCTCTCTCTCTCTAGATATATATATATATATATATATATATATATATATATATATATATATATATATATATATATATATATATATGCATTAGGGCTGTCAGTTTAACGCGTTAATTAGATTAATTAATTACACTGCAAATTAACGCGTTATAAAAATTAACGCAATTAATTCTGAGTGGCAATTCAATGCGCGAGCATTTTAAATTTTGCCCACTGAATGACCCATAGGCTACTTGGCAGTGACACGTCACTGTAGCACCAGCACTGAGGAACTTGTCCGGACGTGTTCGTCACTTCGAAGCTGAAATGGCGACACTCAGATCCACGAACCTGTCTCTTGCTGTGAGAAGGCAGAATCGCGACACAACTTCCGGTCCAGATCAGCACTATGAGCTGTAAGTAACACCACATGAACGCCGCAGCGGTCGTTCGCCAATTCTCCGCCGTTGTTCGTTCACACAGACTGAAGCATTGCTGTAAAGACGAACCGCTGTGCAATTCACACCGAAAGCCGGCGCTGCGGCTCCTAAAGAGACGTGATGGTAAAAGTTATGATGATGACGTGTGTGTTTTAAAGGGGTTTCCCCGGTGTCTCCCCTGTCACTCAAAACCGACGGAGACTGTCTTCCGGGGTAAAGTTCACTTAAGTCTCGGCCCGGATGGCTGACCGTCGCGGAGATTTTCTTTCATCAGAAACACTCGGTGAGGTAAAGTGTTTTTGCCGGTGACAGACGCTGTTTATTGGGCAGAAATGTGAGGAGCAGTCTGTCGGACGGGCGGGAGGAAGGACGCTTCTCCAGGTACAGCTGTGGTATTTTTAACTTGTTGCCAAAGACAGTTGCAGTTACTACGTTACCTTCGTTTGGTTCTGTAACGTTGTTTTGTGGGACATTTCTCTGTATTAAGTTGAGTGAACGATCTGTGCCGTTAACAGACCATCAGATAGACACGCCCTCCACAATACTGCACCTCTGATACTATCAGACAAGTATCATATACATAAGTTGTTGAAATGTTACATAAATAAAATGTTTAATTTAGAAAGAAAAAAGAAATTGAGGTTTGTATCAAACCGCGGGTCAAAAATCGTGATACAAACCGAATGGTGAGTTTGGTGTATCGTTACAGCCTGAGTCGCTAGTCAAAGCAGGGTGACAACAGACATGGACGACTCAGGGGAGCAAGGCGGGCACATCCTTGCTAACGCCTTTGAACGGCAAGTTCTTCTCTTCTTAGTGTATTCAATTGATTAGTCATGCAATACAATTTTGTAATGTCCTAGAATACGAATTCTTTATTTGGGTACCTTTAGCAGATATGAGATTAAAATGCGATTAATTACATATATATATATGTAATTAATATATATAGATAGATAGATAGATAGATATATATAGATATATATAGATATAGATATATATAGATATATATATAGATATATATAGATATATAGATATATATATGTAGATAGTATATATATATATATATATATATATATATATATATATATATATAGAGAGAGAGAGAGAGAGAGAGAGAGAGAGAGAGAGAGAGATACAATCCAAAGACACCCAGAAAGTGGGTCTTTAAACGATTCGTCGGGACTGTTGTAAGTTTGTGATGTCACAACAATACAGTCATCACACTCATAAAATGAGCCCAGCAGGGCTGTGATGGCAAAAACACCAGCAGAGCTGATGTTGAAACAAGGAGGGCGGTGCCTGCTCAGGCCTGTGAGAGCTCACTAATCAGAGCAGACTGGGCTTGTCGGGAGGGGCGCCTTTAAGAGGCACTCAAACAGATTGTTAAAACAGATAGGTGAATATAGGTGCTGCAGCAACGGACAGTAAGAGAAAAATAATAGTTTTTTTCAGACATTATAGCATTTCAACAACTTTATATTGGAAGAGGTTCTTATTAATCACTACTGCTCATGTTGTAGCACAAAGTATTAAGGGTATTAATAATGATAATGAGAACGAAGAAAAGAATGTAATGAGCATGTCCGTATGCCCAAAACTAAAAGAGCAAGTTGAGATGGCTATTTAAAGATCTCAGAAGGTTGTTTGCTAATCAGAAGGTCAGCGGGTCGATGTGAAATAAATGGGTGCTCTAAAATGTGTATAGTTTGAGAGGTCAGCGAACTATTAAAGCGCTGTATAGATGCAGGTCCATTTAGTCCATTTAGGCCTTCTCCTTTTGTCCGTCGAGCACTTGCTTGCCTTGCCAAACAACCCTGATGCAGCAGCAACAGAAGTCACTGATGAGAGAGGCCAAGCTACATTATCAACCCCTTCATAGACCAGATCACAGACTCATTCTTCTCCCACATTCAGTATAGAGCAGACAAGTGGATAAATAATCTGGTCATGAAGGTATTAAGCAGGCTTCATGATTGGAAAGAACTGACATGAGTGGAATCAGTTTCAATGGCAATTAGAGGCTGTTTGATGAATCTGTTGATCAGATTGAGTGAGCAGCGACGGAGAGACACGGTCTCGCAGCAATACTAATTAATTGGAAGGAAAAAAACATTTATCTGTCTCGATTCTCATACGCTGTTAACATCTTTCCCACCAAACTTAGTTGACTCCACTAATTGAACTATTTGAACTGTGAAAAACATGTCTTGACTTTGTGGTTTTTTTCCTCCTCTAAGTGTCAGTCAACAAGAATATCCCTCCTATTTTCCTAAAATATATTAACTGTCTCACAATCATGTTGGAGTAAGTTTTCTGCCTGGGAGGTTTTTTTTTTTTTTTTTTTTTTACAAACTAAGTGACACCTCAGTAACCTCATTACTGCAGACAGACTATCAGCTCTGTGGCAGCACCTCTGACTCCCTTATGACTATAAAACATGTGATTTTACTGCTGTCTGGCAGCCGTTCTCACAGTTTTTAAATAATAAATAAAATATTGTACAGAATGATGGCACAATTTCAATTTCACAAGCTATAGAAGACAAGTCACATGAGGGCTATGATGAACTTCCTTCCGTCTGTTAAGTGGTTTCTCAGTCATGAGTTCTTCGCGTGGTTTTTGTGTTAAGCCCCAAAGTCTAAATTGCCAAATGAAAAGAGCAGGCCATTATCGCTGTAGATGTAGTGTTTCCATGGCGATGGCACAATGGTTTTTGCTCGGAACTGGTTTTAAATGCGTTACATTGATTGTGTGTGTGTGAGAGAGAGCACCTTATTAAAAAAAGAAAATGAACAGTTGACAAAATGAAGAAATAAGAAAAACACCATTTTTAAAGTTTTAATAAATGCATTTTGTATCTTACAACAAGTAAGATGATAAAAGTGTCTCAATATATTAATTCCCCCAAGGGTAGTGGGATATTTTTCCATAAGGATTTGATATGGCATCATAAAATGGAGATCAATTCCTTTTGAGGAAAACATGGCGAGATGTGAAAAAGGTTAGAAAGTCGACCTATGGTGAGGACATGAGAGCCTTTAGTTACAGTTTATTGACGGTGAACTACTGTATGTTACTGCAGACTTTTTTAAACAAATTGTGAAAATGTAAAAAAAAGTAAAATGTGCATATTTGCTTTAGGACATGTTCCTGTGTGACTCTGTTGCAAACTATATATCATTCCATTCAAGAACGAGATGAGGTGATTGATACCAGTGCAATGTGTGTAGGCTAAAGAAGCAGGGAGGTGGAGTTCAGCAGCTGAGTCCCCTGTGGCCATAAAACACCACCGAGCCAGACAGGTACTAATATTTCCTGCTGCCTCCGAGCACCGTGGGGGGATTAACAGCAAGTTGGACAGTAAAGCTTTGTCACAACACGACTGAAGGAAGTTGGACAAAAGCGATAGAAATCTATGTTAAAACTTGCAGCCGTGTCTTTACAGACAGCATACTTTTTATTTACTAGACAGATTATTTACCTGATCACAGGAATAGTTTTGATTTTGGGAATCCACTGACTCACTAGCCAAGTGTTGGATGTGAAATTAGTTTGACAGAAGGACTGAAAACATGGAAACAGCCTTGGTAACGAAATCCAACAATCACCTCTGGATTCCTGCCGTCACTGTCTCCATCAGCCAGCAGAGAAGCCAGGCAGTAAAGACAAGGACACATGTTTGAATTTATATCTACTTTTTTCTGTGACTGTTTTTGTATCACTGTGTTTTTGTGTTCGTCAGGGACATTGATTGATATTGTCCAAGTCCGATCAGGCACGGAAGTCTGATCACTGGACCTATCAAACGTACAGTTTCTCATATGATTGATCTTGTTTCAGTTTGCTTCGGAAGGCATCTCCTAATGAGTCTGCTTCTTGTCTTGTATTATTTTATTATTCTTTATTTATGAAGTCTCTCTCTGGCCCCATCTTTAATATCTCCATTCATCCTGATCCACGTACCTTCCATCCCTTTCATGGCTTTTCCCTTCCCTCAAAGGTTAATGACCAGACACAGTCCGGGATTTAAGTAAAGGGTTGGGTTATAAATGCACCTGACTCAATGTCACAGTCTGCATTTGCAGATACAGCAGGGTGAGTCATATCCATGTTATTGGAGATCAGAAATAATGAGCCACCTATGTTCTGGGTGCTATATCTAAGTGGTGTGTAGGATTTTATTGCATACAGAAAAATATATTTCTATATAAAAACTGTAAAGTCCTGCATGCAATTGGGACATCCAAGAAGACTATATGAAATATGGAAAAGTCAGTTTGAATGTCCATTTTCAGTTATGCAACACATTGTCTCCTATTCTGAAAATGCAGTGGGTCTCATTTTAGATGTACATCTGTAGTCTGCTTTGTATATATTGCAAATTATAAACCAGCAGAATTCATTTTACCTACAACAATGAGCTGCAAAATGGAAATGAAAAGGGAAGACAAACCTCCATTATGCAAATCCCTTATGGAAATATAACAAGCTCAGGTTCTTAAACTTTGTGTATGATCATGTTTACAGACCTTCTTTTTAAATCCACTGACACATTCTTTGCATGAAATCCAATTACTGAATTAAAGCCCTCTCCCCTCTTAAACTTCTTTTATCTTAAACTTCGAGAAGAGGATTATGTTTTCACCTGTGTCTGTGGGTTGGTTGGTTTGTTGGTTTGTCCGCAGGATTACACAAAAACTGCAAAATGGATTTCCACAAAACTTGGATCATCCATCAGTCTCAGCCCAGAATAAACCCTGTTCACTTTTGGTGCTGCTCCGAATAAAGAGAATTTTTCTTCACTTTCATTGCAAGACAGCGTATTTTCAACATTTTCAATCATTTCTCAGGGAATAATTCATGAATCTTGATAGAAAAAAAGATTATAAAGAAATGCACGGATGCTGTTATGAGTGAGTACAAAAGAGGACTGTTGGGCTTGGAGGAAGTACTCTACGCTCTACTGAGTGCCATTCTAATTTGGTTAATTTAATGCATTCAAGACAAATGAACAGTGATAAAAGTTCTCGAACCTTTTGTTAATCAAAGTAGAAGTACCATCGCGTAAAAATTCAAACTGAAGGTCCTGCATTTAAAATGCTGCTTAAAAGTAAAGTTCAGAAATATCAGCCACCAAATGTACTCAAACTGTCAGAAGCACAAGTATTCCTTATCCTGAACGGGCCCTTTATGAGAGTTGGCTACTGTATGTGAGGCAACATTAGAGGACTGTGCGCCACTATGCTTATGTTTGAAGTGAAGCAGCCTCTGAAAACTTTTTTTCAAAATCAGAAAACAGACCCACTCACTAATGCTGCATTCCATTGCACCTGGAAAAAACACAAACACATAAAAAAAAATCTCTGACAAGAAAAAGTGCAATGGATCAGTTATCCAAATTGGAATTCAAAGCAAGACACTCAAGATCCTCCAAGCCCGACTTCACCTACATGAACATACATCATAGCAGTATGGTGAACATATTGAAACATGCTGTAACAATAACTCTGTCGTTGCCATTTTCACTCACACTTCTCCCTAATCTGTTAAATCACCTGCTTTCATGCTTGAGACGTTCACAGACAACATCTGTTTGGATAGAAACATTGCATACATCTTATACACTGACTTGGAAATACCGCCAGAAATGGACAGCAGACACAAACGATTGATTAACGGAGCAGCACTTTCAAATGAATGTCAGTGAAGGTTATGATATCGTTTCTTCTCCCATTAATCCATAGTCATTCTTGTCACGTCCACTTTTGTGAAGCATTGTTTTTATTCATTCCACCTGTGGCAATATTTTGTTGTGATTGATGAATGTAAGACAGGGAAAGTGATAAAACACGGCTCAGTTTTCATCACAACGCGACTCTGTTCAAATCAAATTACTTCATAATTGATCACTCCAATCATTTCGCATCCGTTATTATCAATTCATTCTTGTTACTTTTACACCTCATAGTTCACTTGGTGCACGTTATATGCATACAACCGTTTGTATTAATTCATCTTATCTTAATTTCATATTTCATCCTATACAATTATAAATGCAATTACATTAAAATATACTGTATTTTCTGGGTTGTAACCTGAAGGAGCTAATACTTAATTCTACATTTTGTTGGGAAACCCTGTGTTGCAGCCTGCAAGGACATATAAATCACACTGAACCCTGAAAATATAAGCAGCATTTCAGCGTCACTCGTTGACTGAAGCTAATTTAAACAAGGCAGACGGGAGGCCTGTTGAATAATTTCATACAGACCGAATGAGACGATTGGATGGGCTGATTAGAGGGCTGCACCTGCCTTTTAGTTTTCAGAGCACTCGATTTATTGATTGCTTCATGGAGCGAGTCGAGACAAATTCTTCTTTCTTCTCTTTGCCCTCCTCTGGAACATGAAGGTTTTACCGAGATAAGCTTACACCCTGTTATTCCTGATCCCATCCCACTGCATAGATGGTACAAAATGAATTGGCTGCACACAAACTACATACAGTAACAGCCTCCAAATCAAACTGACTGTTTGGTCTGTAGCTGCTCTTTCCTACCTCAGAATGCATAATGAGCCACACACCATTAGCTGCCGGACGGGGAAGACCCTCAAGTAGATCTGTGGACATGCGGACGTGAGGAGAGCATGTGTGGGTGGAGGGATAAGTGAGATTTTGAGTGGATGTGCCCTTTTCTTTGACAGAATACAAGTGAGTTCTGTAGCTCTGTTACTGTAGAGAAACCCCGTCATGGAAAAAGAGAAGGAAAGAAGAAGAAAAAGGAAATGATGAAATAAATCATGCAAACATCGCTCACATATGCCATCATTGACGCACCTTTGCTCTGTTTTGTTTTGTTTTTGTGTGTGTTCGTGTGTATTCAGGGCCAAAAGGAAACCTTCATTAGCTCACGCCAGATGGGCCAGCGAGTAACTCAATACACATTGTAGGAAACAGCTCGTGTTCAGCCTCAAAATAACAACAACATCAGAACAGGAAACTCACATTTATCTTGTGAGTCACAGCCGTTTGCAGTATAAAGTAATATCAACACATTTCCCTCGGGACATTAATGAGGTTTGCAGGACGTGAGAGACCTCCATTTGTCCCCCTAATGATGAGAGTGTTAAAGGCCATCTTGATATATAAAAACAAGACAACTGCACACAACAACCTTTAATGAAAATGTTTTCTGATGCATGTCAGTGCTGCAGACCGTCAGCACTCTGAGCACTCTGAGTGTAAAAGAACATTGACACTTCTTACTCAAGCTTCTGGATATCACATGAGATGTATCTTTCCATTTTCACATAATGCTGGGAAATCAATGTTGCTGCTGCTCTCGCTCTGTTTATCTGGAATACAGAGTATTAGAGGTTGTTGTGGTTTCGACCGAGCCTCATGATGTGTTGTGCTCATGCTTACCGCTCAGGCCGGAGTATCTGCGGTAACATCAGAGGTCAATGTTTACTATAAATGTTCCTCCTGTTCTGATCATACAAGCATAGTCAACTTAAAACCCCCATACTTGGATCCACAGCCCGCAGGGGAACAAACCACCTCGGATTACAACTCAAATGTTAACCAATTGAGCTGTTGGTGAGCACCTGCCTGACGCACAGTATGTTGCTTTTCATAACAGGAATATTGAATCCTCGTGAATGCTCTCCAAGATGGAAACTTTTCATGGCTTTAAGATGCCGTCTCGTTCTGCTGAGCACATTGTAAAATTCTGCGGAAAATTTTTATGACCAATGTTGAAGACCTGCCTGAGAGGAGTACTGGTCCACATTCTCCCTGCAGAAAGACGATCATAGATACAGTTCAGTGAAAACAATCTGAGAAAAGAGAAACCTTTATCAAACCTGGGACCACCATCTATACCTTTATGATAAAAGGAAGTGTATGGTCTGCATCTATAAGGCTGCTCCTGACAAGACTAATAATTAAATTCCATAAAGGACTGTATGCAAGAAAAAGATTTAATTGAGTATCTGATGTAGACTTTTCCAACTTTTTCAAGTGATATTAACGTTGGAGCCACTGGTCCAAAGACAACCAGATTACTTCAGTTTTCCCCAAAGCAGCAAAATGCAGGTTTATTCATTCATTTATTCTGTAACAGAGACGTGAAAGCAGATGGAAATGGTGCCAGACTGCCATCCTGACTTCATCTTCTGGTGAGATTTCATGACCAGAAGAAGGCATAATGGCAAAGTGAAAACGAATTTCATAAAAAAAACACTGTAAATGCTGATGGTTTAATTTTCCTCTAGACATTACATTGTACAATCAACATTTTCTTCATAATGATAAGTTTAAGCAAAAAACCTGTCTATTGCAAGTTAGATTTGTGGCTCAGATTAGATGTTAAGACCCTGTACTGAGTCGTGACAACGTCTTTGCAGCTGCATTTCTCTATATTTCATAAATTAAAGGAGTGCAATGCAGTTTTAGAGAAGAAATTCAAACCTAGCATTTTAATATTTACAATATTAATGAGGTGATAAAACAAACTGATAAATGTTTATTTTTAAAATTCGTGAATAAACAAGCTGTTCTCACTGTTTGAAGCTAGGAAGGTGTCAGGGTCCGCCACATACAAACAAAGTGAAACAGTATGAAAACGTGTTGACTTTTAAGGTCAGTTTGTTTGTTCAGTTTATTTAATCATGAAAAAGAAAAGAGTTTGTTTTTAACGTTTAATAAGGTATTCTGATTAGAATTTCTGACCCAAAACTACACTTTCACACTGAATCAAATGAGTGTTTCATGTGACGGGGTCACTGAATGACAGAGTTAGCGATTAGCAAGAAACTCCATTGGAATGAAATTGTTGCTTTGCACCTGCTCTTATCTGCTCCTTCAACCACAACAATTTTAGTATATATTTCACAAGTACAGAGGCCGTGTGTCTTTCCTCCTGTTGAGGAGTTTTCCTGCCCCTAATGGCTAAAAATCCATTCATGCAGCTTTAAGACGCCATTACACTTTTCAATACTTAAAAACCAGGGGAATAGATACTTTTCTAAATGATATGTTTCTGATATTTGAGACATATTGCTCTAAATTAAGTTGGAAATTTTTAGTTGTGCAGCTGGAAACATGAGAAACATGCCTGCTGCAGCACTATTCAGCCCGTATCACAGCCTCGGGATGCGATGTCTCATGGACATTGATTAAAGAAGCCAAAACTGTGGAATATTAATGGCAACTTGACTTGATATTTCTAACACATACTTTTCAATAGAAGAGAGAAGCGTTGGCTACAAGTCGCCTTCTAAGACTCTTCCAAATATCAAAACGTCAAAAAGTCCGGGGTAGGTTGTAATCATGTTCTGCTTTATGAATCAATGTGCGTCATTAGATAGATAGATAGATAGAATTACTTTAATGATCCCAGACTGGGAAATTATTTTGTTACAGCAGTAGTGGGTCCGCAAATAAAACACTTCGTACATAACATAAATAGAATCCAATATATACATAGTGTATATATAAATTAATTACTAATTACTATAATTATCTATAATATTGAAATTACTTCCTCTTCCTCGTCACCATTTGGTTTTTGGAGACATCAGCAAGATCCTGGCAGATAGTTAGTGTGTATGTGAGGCTCTAATTTCTCCAGTCACACTGATCAAACAACCTCACCTAGTCTGTCACAGTTCATTGTACCCCTCCACAAAGATAAGGGTGTGTGTCACATTGAGATGTATTGGGTTCAGTCAACCGTGTCTAATGACAGCCGCTCGACTGTGGATGTACGTTCTCCCATCTCAGTAAGTTCTGGGAAGCTTCACACGGTCTACAGAAAGTACAACGATGTGAAAATGACAAACGGTTTGTTGCAATGTGGGATGTGTGTGTGCGAGTGTGTAACTGTGGCTGTGTGTGTGTGTGTGTGTGTGTGTGTGTGTGTGTGCATTATTAGAAATTAATTAGACTGGGATGGTAAGTCATCACAGGTGTCTGACATGAAGCATTACGATGAAGAAGAACCTCCTTAACCTTTAATTGTGGCTCATTTTGTCATCATAACCTCCATCATTAATATTCATGAGTACAACTGAATGATGCAGTCAGAGCTGCATACGTATGGCAGATAAAAAAAAAAAACATTACAGTCATTGCCTAGAATATCTAGAAGAAGAAACACTGTAGTCCTGAACACTGATGCATTTAATCATTAGTCCTTTAAAATCACAGTCTGGGTGGACTAAGAACAGTTTTTCCATTCCTTTCCATTCATAACATGCATGTTGTAAGGATTTACTGTAACGGCACCATTAATAGCAGAAATTAATGATGATGATCCCAGAGATGATTTGCTTTTTGCAAAACATTTCAAATGATTAGTGATTCAGTTTAATCTGTTCGGCTATTCCCGCACAGATTTGAAAAGGATAATATGCACTAAAAGAGCAGGTAAAAGGAACTTTGTTTTTTACTTCCCTTCCGTGTTTGATATATGTTCTTTTGCATAACTCTGTTGAAGTTAAAAAGGTCAAAGTCCACACCAACAGATGCTCCTCTCTCCCACAGAAGCACTACTCCTGAAACGCCTCGTAAGTAGTCCCGCCTTTAATTCTGTGATTTTGTGACATCACACTACGTCACCATGTCACACATTTGAGTAATTTATACCGAGCAGCTGGCCTAACATGTAAGAATTGATTTAGCTCAGCTGCTCTGTTGTAATTAGTGATGCTGGCTCACGTTTGTGTGAGCTGACCAATAATAGGAGACTGGGGACTAAAACTCATCCTTTTATTCTTTCCACATGGCCAGCAGTGCATTATCAATGCAATCTCACAGAGAAAACAGTTACTAAAAAACATGTTCATTAATACAAAACATGCCCATTAGGTAGAATTACAACTAACAAGTAATAAAACTGTAATCCTGTTTCTTGGTTTGGTAGCGTTCTCAAGTCATTCTCAGGCGTTGGATATAAACAGGCTGCTCTATTTATCTTTAACTTTCTTGTAATCGACACAAACACGGCAGGAAAATGTACACCCACCTTCACTCTCTCTGGATTCATAACAATGCTCCCAATGCCTAAAACATTGGCAGGTAGGAACTTATATTTACTTTTATGAAAGGGGACATAAATTGCAACTTAAATGTTACACATGTAAATACACAAATTCAAAAATAGTTAAAGCGCAATAAATGATGATGAAATAATTATTTTGTTCAAAAACAAATTTATTTCTACAAGTCCAGACACAATACTATAGGATCATTCCTACTGATATTATATCATTTAGCACCTGCGCAAAGTAAAATATATAATACAATATCATTTTAAAAAAGAAAAGAAAAGAAAAAAAGAAAATGCAAGTTGCACTAATTTAACTTGAAGTAGAATACTGAATTTCTGGGGGAAACAAAAAAAAAGTAAAATACAATTGAACAAGACACTAACAAAGCCTAACTGACTTTAAACGTCATTTTTTCATTCACCCGGTGGAATTACGACTGAGTATTTTAGAACACTAAATTTCAGTAACAAGGGAAAATACAAATCAAACTTGAACCACATGAGTTCCGGCAAATAAAAGCCGACATTAAAAGTCTGTATTTAACCCATTTCACTTTAAAACAGCGCCGTTACTGTGAAGTTGTGCTCCATTTCCGGTTAGCCATGTGTTTTTCACAGAAGTATGACGTCGTTCAGCTATGATACCTGCGATTGGTCTGTGCAGCCAGAGGGAACGCCCCTTCTCGTCTTTCGTTGGCTGTTGTGTTAAATCTCCTCCTCCTGATTGGCCAGCAGCGGGGCTCAGCTATTGGCTGACTGCACGCACTGACAATTTGAAAATCGGTGCTGGCGTTCACAGGCTGAGCAGCAGCTGTGCGGAGAGGAGGACAGAGAGGAAGACTTGGACAAACTTTGTTTGAAAACAAAGGTGAGAACCGAGGTTGAACTTTCCTGTAACTACATGTAAAATTTGTTTTTGTCACGCGGTTTAATAGTTACGTTATAATCTCGCGACGTTTGTGTGTAAAAACAGAGTTTGTGTCCTGTTGAGTATTGTTGTCATGATTTACGAGAGCTGTGCATTGATAAAGTGAACTCCTCTATCATGTAGGAAATAGCAGCCATGTTAGCCGGGGAGGACGAGGCCCAGCTGCAGTGCTGTGTGACGGTGGAGCAGCTGAACTCCTCCGGCCAGGCCACACGGAGGCAGATCATCCGTAAAGCCTCTGTCATCCTGGGCCGGAACGAGTTCCAGGAGATCATCCTCCGGGTCCACGACGGAAGAGTCCCGCAGAGTTACTGCCTGAAAGAGTTCAAGCTCTTCACCAAATTCGCCAGAGAAGGGAAGTGCACCGTCAAGCTGCTCCCTGAGAACATCCAGGTGCTCATGTCCAACTGTCCCCCAGACCGGCTGAGCCTCTTCCTCAAAACCCTGAGCATCAAACACCAGGCCTGGCAGAGCAGCAAGCCTCTGAGCCACCGAGAGAAGCTCAAGGCCGGTCTGCCCCGAAGCTTCGAGGCCATCAGCCCCCTGCAGCAAAAGGATATCCAGAAGGTCAATGAGCTGAGGAGTAAACAGGCTCCCAAAGGGCTGACAGACCGGACCAACAAGGCTGTGGCAGGGATGGGACAGCAGGTCAAAAGGTCGAGGAGTGAGAGTAACTTCAGTCCAGTGAGTCGATCGCACACATGACACACCTGAGCGCCACCACAGCAGACCACTGCACCAACATCTCCCCCCACTGGGTCGGTTCCATACCTCTCTCTTTGTGCTGTGTGTTGAATATTTCAGGTGAAGGCCAACCCCAGTAAGAAACCCATCCTGTCTCTGCCCTCGAGGAAGCTGAATAAAGAGCAGGCGGCCGTCCTCAGTGCTGTGCTGAGCGGGAAGAATGTCTTCTTCACAGGAAGTGCAGGTAAGTTTGAATGTTTTTGATGTTTAATTTATTTAAAGAAGGGGCGACGCATGTTGATTAACATGAGCACCAGAGACTACCATGTGCATGTGCCAGATTTAGCCATGCAGTCCCCGGTAGGTTGGTTGCATTAAAAAAGCAAACAAAAACAACAAAGCACATGAGCACGAACAAGTAAGATGGAATGACCAGGACACCAGACCATGGCAGCTGTCACTGGTGTGACGAGGAGTTAAAGGTGCACTGTGTTGTTTTGGGGAAGAAATTTAAATCTGAAGAGAAAGATCTTCACATTTTTTGGCCTAAATAAGCAAACAGTCTTTGTTTTCATGACTGAATAAACAAACTGACCTTAAAGGACAACACAGTTTCATACTGTTTTACTTTATTCATATGTGGCGGACCCTGCCACCTTTCTAGCTTCAAATAGTGTTCTGGAGACCTTATTTTTCTCTGAGAACAGCTTGTTTATTCAGTTATGGAAAAGATAAATTGTACATATAAACATTTTGAGTTTGAATTACATAGTGTCCCCTTTTAATAAGTAATAATCAACATTTTCAATATAACAGTGTAGATGTCTAAAGATAAACAGCCCCCTTTCATAACACATTCATGATGTTTTTCTCTGTCGATAAACAACTTGTATATTTGTGTGACTTTCTCTTCTTTAAGCTCTTTTTTTAAACGTGTGTTCATCAGGTACAGGAAAGTCCTTCTTGCTGAAGAGAATCATGGGATCTCTTCCTCCGAAGAGCACTTTTGCCACAGCCAGCACAGGAGTGGCCGCATGTCACATCGGGGGAACGACGTTGCACAGCTTTGCCGGTCAGTGGTTGTGTCTCAGACGACACTAAATTGGTTTTACGTAAGACAGACACAAACAAGTCCCTGGAAATGGCCTGTAATTAGTGGTGAGGGGTGCGGATATGTTATTTTTCACCCCGGCAACCACAAGTCATAATGTATGTTGTTCAAATAATTGGTCAATTTGGTGGTTTTGTCAGAGGCTCGTCCTGAAATTAAGCTGTGTCATATTGACAGACGCGTGTTCTTTTAAAGAAGAACATGCGTCAGAATCGGCAGGGCAGCAAATAACTCTTGATTATTGATTAATCTGCTGACTCTTTTCTGGTTGAATCATTTAGTATTTAATGGTGAATCATGAAAGAATTGGCTACCTGTCAAAACTCATACTCGAAGCAAAGAGAGGGCAGCATATTAGTAACTGCTAACTGCCCTTAGCTAGTTAGCTCAGTTAGCTGAGCAGCTGGCGATTGGGACTGGGGCCTTGGGACCATGGGAGTATTAGAGTTTACAGTGCTAGCTGGTTAGCAAGCTAACTTCAGTAGATATCTCCGCAACCTGATGCATAAAACTTGTCAAACTGTCATTCATTCACATTCTGATGATTGCGGTTGATTTTCAATAAAAATTCTTGTATTTTGCCCCTTTTTTAAATGTCAAATAATGGTGAACAAATAGTAAGAGAGTAAAGTGGAAAATCCTCACTCTTGAGAACCAGTGTGTGACATTGTCCTCCAAGTTTTTTTTACTATCCGTCAGTAATACTTCAGTGTCTTCTGTAACTTTAATATAAAGTCAAAGATATTTGATTCTAGTGTCTAAGTAGAGAGGCAGCCTTTTACTCTGTTATGCTTGTGTGATTGCGTTTTTCCGATAATGGATCTTTAATAGAAACAAGGAGGAGCCGACAGGTGTCTTCTTGAGCCGAAACGTTTTTAATTAAATCCTAATGTGCCGTACAGTAGAGGGTGTGAACTGAGTGTCTGCGTCCCCTCTGACCAGCTGTCTTTCCATCTTGTGTATTCATGCTCTTTCTCTCCAGGCGTTGGCTCCGGCTCGGCCCCACTCGAGCAGTGTATCGAGCTGGCTCAGAGGCCCGGGGTGCTGCAGCACTGGACGAGCTGTCGACACCTCATCATCGACGAGGTCTCCATGGTGGAGGCGCAGTTCTTCGACAAGCTCGAGTCGGTGGCCAGGTGAGATGAGACTTGAAGCTGAAAAGTGGGAGTCCATAGCCACAAAATGTCCTCATCAACACATAATGATCAAGTCATTTATATGCAAATATATCCTGCTCTGATTTGATATCACGCTTGGATACTGTTGGATTAATTCCAAAAAGCACAAACCACAGAACTTGGAAAATTTCGACTACTTTAACGATAATGATACAAATAAATGTCTTGTCGCTGGTGACTGATGTGACTAATTCTTTAAAGCGTTCATCATAACTTATAGAACTGAGTCCTTGTTTCTAAAATGTTATAGAAAGATTTTGAAGTTTGAACCATGAAATGAAAAAGTCAAATTGAACACTTGGACGTTTTAAATGTCTGTAATATCTGATTCATAATGTGGGTTTTTCAGCTTACAGTGTCAATCAATGTTGATTTGTCGTGTCTAAACACACCAGGGGGGCGCTTAAGAATGAGATACACCCGGCTCTCCCCTGCAGTGTCAGCTCACCCACGGTGTTAGATTTTCACTGAAAGTGTTTGAACACTTCCAGCAACAGTATTAATATAATTCTTAGTGTTACAGTTCATGGTGCCAGTTGGAACAGATCATTTATTAGTTTTCTTGAGAAGCTCGGCAGCGCTCTGATGTCAGCCGTATTGTGTTTTCTGGTCAATTACAAGATCAGAAGATATGAAAACTCAAACGGTGAACAATAAAACACATTTGTGAACCATGGTTTAAACTTTCTTTAACCATTTTAAATTTACTGTTAAATTTACTATGAACTACAAATGTGTTTTATGTTATATGTGTGGTGATTTATATTATTAGAAGCAGCAACAGTAGTCTGGATGGAATGGAAGCGGTGGGAGCATTGATGAACCCATGTTTGGGGAAAATAACTTGTCCAGACAGCCGGAGAAAGAACATCAACTGCCAACATTAAATGGTGTTTTCTTTGTGTTGGTGGATAGCAGATTGAGTATTTTCAGTATTACACTGTCGGACAACAGAAAGAATTTGAAGTCATCCAGTTTTTTGGGTTGTTCACCATTTTGTCTCCGATTTTTTTTTTTAAAGACTACACAGACTTCCACAGAGCCCCTTTTTAATCAGGTAAAATATGAGCAGATGGATGACATAAGTCTTCTCTCTGCACCCTTGCAGGTCGGTGAGGAGGTCCACCGAGCCGTTTGGAGGCATCCAGCTGATCGTCTGTGGTGACTTCCTGCAGCTGCCTCCTGTCTCGAAGGGAAAAGAGAAGGCCAGCTTCTGCTTCCAGGTCAGACCATCGCGGATCCTCGAGGATCTGTTTTGTTTGTTGTCATTGATTTAGTAACACTGTTGGTAAGCTGATGAGGGATCAGTGTCTGTCGCACCGAAACAGCTCTGTATTCAACACTACTATCTCACAGGAGTCATTTACCTCTACGGTGTATGTGAAGGTGTAGGTGGAAATATTTATCCATCTTCACTTGTAAATGGTGTTGTGAGTCAACACTGTACCCTGACCTTTATACTTATTCATGAAGGTCTATGTTGTTCCTGTTGTTAGTCAGCATCTTCCTAGAGAGTATCCGCTTTGTCCATTAATGGATGTTGGTTAAAAAATACCTGTTCTCCTTTTCTCTCTCTGAACCTTCAGGCCAGGAGTTGGCGTAAAGTCATCCAGCTCAACATGGAGCTGACAGAAGTGCGCAGGCAAACAGACCAGTCCTTCATCTCCCTGCTGCAGGCAGTGAGGGTGGGCAGGTAAAAATAATGAGCGCTGTCCATTTCTGCTAATGTGATCTCGTTATAAATTGCTCTCTAGTTAAGTACGTTACATTAATGAATTTGAAGCTGTTGCATGCCTTTTCAAGGTACAGCAGGTCATTTTATTTATTTTTTTATTCTACACGACCTTGCTGTAGAAATAGTTTTCCTTTAGAAAAAGTTCTCAATTTCTGTCTTCACACCATTCAGGGTGACGGAGGAAGTCACCGCCAAGCTGATGGAGAGCGCCTACCACCACATCGAGAGGGACGGCATTCTAGCAACCAGGCTGTGCACGCACAAAGACGACGTGGAGCTCACAAACGAGAACAAACTGCAGCAGCTGCCAGGTGTGATGTCTGAGAATTGCTTGAAATAGACGTTGCATGCTTGGTGCCGGGCGGCAATTGGGGAAAAAATGGTTTGAGTCATCTGTGGCACCTCTCAAACCCATTTCAAACCGAGAGATAGTTTCCGTCTCAGCTGGACACCGCTAATTTGTCTCACTCCTGTTTCCTGTTCTGGTATGCTTTTAATGTGTAAACTCAAACTGCAGCAGGAAGCTGTGGAGAGTGTGTTGAACTACTGTGACTGCAGGCTGAAGGTTCTTTGGACTGATTTTGTGCAATGAAAGTGTCTCAACCTAGTTTTGGAGGAAAAACTTCAAACTCAGAATTTTGATATTAACAGCATTAATATATTTATCTTTACTATAAGTGAATAGAGAAGCTGAATAAAGGTGCCCAGAACACTGTTTGAAGCTAAAACGGTGGCAGGGTCCATCACATATAAACAAAGTGAAACTGTATGAAACTGTGTTGTCCTTTTTAAAGCCAGTTTGTTTATTCAGTGTTTTCAGTCATGAAAACAAGGTTTGTTGATTCTACTTTTTTGAAGAATTAGAAAAAAATCAGTCAATGAAGATCTTAATCTTCTTTTAAAAACATTTCTTTGCTAGTTCCACACATGAATGCTTGCCTTTCCCCCATCGTATATTTTAATGAAACGGCCTGCCTTCACTTCATGTCTTTCTTTCATCTATTCATCATTAATCACCTGTTTACTGAATCTGTCCCCGCCCCATAGGGTCGGTACGTGTGTTTGAGGCACTGGACAGTGATCCAGCTCTGGTCAAGACTATAGACGCTCACAGCCCTGTGAGCAGACTGATCCAGCTCAAAGTAGGAGCTCAGGTAGGTGTTTGTGTATTGCGCTGTGGGAAGCAAAGTGCTGGAACCCATAACATGAAACATTACTTTTAAGGGTGCAGACTTTGGTTGAGGGTTATGCTACAGGAAATATATGCAAGTCTATCAAGAACGCTGCGCTCACGTTGCTTGTTGTATTTAAGGTCATGCTGACGAAGAACCTGGACGTGACTCGGGGTCTGGTTAATGGAGCGCGAGGGGTTGTCGTGGCTTTTGAGTCTGGAAAACATGGTCAGTAGATATTTATCTTGAAACTTGTTGTAAAAATGTCCTTTTTTATCACTTGACATTTTGGGAAATGCACTTAAAGGGTACCTACACCAGTTTTACACATTACACATTCAAGTGTGTTTACAGGTCTTGGAGTACTACTACTCAGAAAAAAATATAGTAGAATAAGGCCTTTTGTGGCTCCGGAGAAAGCTGCGTGTAATCTGGTAAACTGCCACTAGTGATGTCACTCAGTGGCTAAGTTGCATTGTGGGTAATGTAAGCACCAGGTTTTGATATGGAAGAAGGAAAGCGTAAAATAAAAAAATAAAAAAGTGATATCTGATTCTGCTGTGCTGATTTTGATCATTTGTCTTTACACTCTCGTAATGAGTCCAACAGTTTTTTAGCAGTGCAACGTTAAACCAGTAGTCTGTTGTTGCTACCACAACTGCTTCCACTGACATGAAAAACATCACTGGAGGATAATTAAATGAAAAAGAAATGAAAGTCTGTCATGAATAAATGGCAGAGAGGCATGATGACTAACACTGGTAACATACACAACAGCGCAATCGATCAACCATATACTGACTCAGTCCGCGTTCCCTCAGGACTCCCCCGCGTGCGTTTCCTGTGTGGTGTCACGGAGTTGCTGAAGCCCGAGCGCTGGGTTTTCAAGTCTGGTGGCGGGGTCCACCTGAGTCGACAGCAGCTGCCACTCAAACTGGCCTGGGCCATCTCCATCCACAAGAGCCAGGTGAGGACGTGCTCCGTCACAGCAGCTGCAGTGTGTTACCTTCAGCTCTCATAAGGATGCGGAGACGAGCGCTCAGTATTGTTATGACATCACTTTGTCTTTGAATAGGAGAAAGTGTTGCCATGAGACACCAGTGTTTTGTGTGGGTCTCTCTTCATTATAAAATGAATGTCTCACAATGATCAATGGCTGTTTTAATTTGATTGTCCAGAAACTAATTGGGGCTACATTCCCACTCACATCTAGATGGCTAAAAATGACAGGCAGTGTCCTTGAAGCTCTATCATCGTCAACCAGATTTAAGTTAAACAGGAGAGGGAAGAGGACAGTGATGACACGAACACAGACTGTTCAGAGGAATTCTCTCCTTTATAACGCTTTACATTAAAGCTGTCTCTGTATATTCACTAGTAGCATTCTATTGATCACTGTGGTTTAGTGCTTATTGGGAAATGTTGGCACTTCAGAATGCAGCATTCAGCATTCATCAAGACCCTCTCTGTGACTACAGTTAAGGTTGTTGTGGTTACTTTATTGTCTCCCATCGGAGAAATTAGTCTTGGATGAAGCGAACTGCTACATCAAATCACACATCGCAAAAACACATAAGAGAACATGTGCAATGCATGATTGTAAAATCAGCCACACTGTTAAAACTGACCAAAATCGGTGTTCTTCTTTGAACACACTTTGTGCATAAAATCCAATCAACAAGCTAACTCGCTTTACATGCTTGCAAACACGCAGCTATAGCTGGAACCTGCACCGGTCTTATACGTTTAACTGACACTGGGAGGAGTGAGTGTGAACGAGTTGGTCATGTGAGACCATACTGTGTTTCATTGCATTGACTGACGATCTTTGCATAAAAACCAAACAAATGTGGATGCCTAACATCATCCACTGTATCACCAGTCAATTCTGCTAAAAACCAGGAGCAACCTGGTGGCTCACCTCATGTGTGGAGGCACTAATCCTCAGAGGTGGCCCAGGTTTAATCCTGGCCTGTGTGCTGAATGGCATTCCCTCCCTCTCCCAATTTCCTGTCACACTCTCAGCTGTTCTATCCAAATAAAGGCTAATAATTATTATTTTTTTGAATCTGATAAAAAGCCCTAAAAAAGTTGGTGACTTTGCCCCAAAACACACTCTCAGGTTTTACTTCTAGGCATGTGTACAGTTTCATGACACAAGTTTCTTTTATGGTGTTGTGACATGATGTGTGCGTCGGCTCATCCAACCAGAGCACTTGAACAAATGCGAGTTTAACGTATAATGATTGAAGAACGAGCAACAAAACACCTCGATTTCAACCAAATCGGTTGAAGCTGCAGTAACGTCAATGCAACAATACAATCAACCGATGTGTTTTTTGGTTCGGCTGGGATAAAGTGGATTGGCTTTTGACAGTAAGTGGCGCGATGCATGTCCTTTAACTGCCATATTTGGGGTTACAGACTTTTCTATTCAAAATGCTTTAAGCACTTCGTCTCCTCTTATAATGTCTCTGATGCAGGTCACTACTTTCTCACGATAGGAAGGTGACACTCGGAGCAGATGGCATGCATATGGTCAATTGTACAGTCAACTGCTCAGTGGATTGTTGATCGTGCTGATTTCCCACAATGCAATTCGTAAAGGAAATTTTGTAACTGCCTTTCAGCTGGAGAAAGATTAGACCAGAGTTGGAAATCTTGAGAATTACATTCAAAACCACATATTGTATCATTAAAGTAAAGTTTGTTTTGCACACTGCTATTTATACCTCTACTTTCCCCAATCCTACTTCTCATGGTGATGGATGGCCAGGCACTCCCTCACGCTGTGCCATTTAACAGAGTGAGAGCATGTTAATCTGGTTTACAGGTGAGCATGGGCTCCGCTTGGCTGGCATTTATTAAGTAGCGCTCGTACACAATCACTCTTGTCTTCCACCTCTTAAATCCAACTCCTCACACACCTGTGGCTTTTAAAGTAGTATTTCCCTCCGGTTGGTGATGAAAGAACAGCACAATTACTGATGTTTTTGAGTGTCTGAGCATGAGCATTCACTCGGCTCACTTTGCCCCCCCCCAATGGAATAAAATGGAGAGAAATGGTCACATTTTTAGACCGAGGTGTCATCTGCTGATGTTCTATGTGTAATTGAAACATCCCTGATTCAAACCTGGACAATGACGCCGCCCCCTCCTGCGCCTCTCCGTCTCTGCTCCCCACTCCCTGTCACCCTTCTGTGTGCGATCTAATAAAGGCCGTCACCAATCACGCCGATTCCTCACCAACAGTTCCAACTCTGCTCCCACACTGTAATCTATATCCTGACCTCAGGCTGTGAAATTGGCTGGAGAGGAAAAGGGGGTCCCTCTAGGTAATTGAGTTCATTGGTCACGACCGATGTGTCACCAGTGTTTGATCTACAGCAGAGGAGCTGAAGCGTGGGGGATAAAAGGAAATCCCTCACCTGCATCATTTCAGAGGGACAGGCATGGACGTGAAAGATGCATAGAAAGGATTTATAACACTGCAGAAATCCCTTTTTTTTATGTTGGATACTAGAATATCAGTCAAGATGTCTTTATTTTGAACCACTTAATGGCAATTAATTCCAATTTGCTTTCATCAATTTCAGGGAATGACACTGGACTGTGTGGAAATCTCTCTGGCGCGTGTGTTTGAGAGCGGCCAGGCTTACGTGGCCTTGTCTCGTGCTCGGAGCCTGGAGGGTCTGAGGGTCATGGACTTCGACCCCCATGTGGTCCGTGCAGATCCAGATGTTCTCGTCTTCTATAAGAAACTGAGGAAGGAGAGGCTGCTCATGCAGGTGAGCACAGAGCTTTTCCTCCTGTCGTTGTCACAATCTGTAGACGTCAGCATTTGTACCAAGTCTTCAAAGTTTTGAAAATCCTTGAATTTTAACTGTATTGAAAAGTTTGGAATCATAGATGGAGAAAGTATCTCAATAGTAGCCTGGACAATCTAACGAGGTTCTGGGGGTTCTCCTATAGACACAGACAGTATATTCAGACGCTGCATTAACTGCGTTGCCTCTTTGCTGTTGCAGGTCTGCTCTGTAAACAAATACAAGCAGACGTGAAAACTGTTTTCTGAATTAAAAGCATTAACATAAATGACTCCATCTGTCTCCGCTGCTCTCTGCAGGCCTCCATGGATGATTTTGTTGGCAACAGCAATAAAGAAAACCGTTGGTGAGACGGTGAATTCCTCTCCAGCAACATTATGCACTGTGTGCATGAGTCATCTGCATGATATCATTCTAATTTATATCTCTTTGGACATTTGGGTTTTGAATGACTGCGACTACAGACATTTACAATCACAGTCTACCTCACAGCTCCTGTTACAACTGGCAGTCCTCAGTGTCACACTGCCACCTACTGATCATGACTGTAGCTTTCTTTTTTAAGCTTAATTTTATGCCCTTGTTTTTAATTTATTATGATTGTTCACATGTATTGAAATAAACTTTTAGACATCTTCGATCTGTTTTGTCATTGAGTACTATTCCTAACAAATAAATGTAATCCTGCCTCTAACAGTATGTAATGGTGCAGTGCATATAAGAACTGTCCACCTGTCAAAGTCATACTCTTAACAAACAAGGGCAGCATTTCTTACTGCTAATTGTAGCAGCTATTTAACTTTTCTGGTGGTCTGGCCTGTAGCGCCGGGCACAAGGGAGGTGTTGGTGTTTACGCCACAAGCACAGGGGCTTTGGGCTAGCTGATGAGCATGCTAACTTATGCAACACAATACAATGACATGATGCAAAACCTGTTAACTCTTCATTGTTATTTTCAGTTCATTTTTGAATATTGTACAAAAATCTGCACCTTATTTATTTATATATATATATATATATATATATATATATTATATATATATATATATATATATATATATATATATATATATAATATATATATATATATATATATATATATATATATATATATATATATATATATATTATATTTTTTATATATATATATATATATATATTATATTTTTTATATATATATATATTATATTTTTTATATATATATATATTATATTTTTTATATATATATATTATATTTTTTATATATATTATATTTTTTATATATATTATATTTTTTATATATATATTATATTTTTTATATATATATATTATATTTTTTATATATATATTATATTTTTTATATATATATCTATATATATATATATATATATATATATATAATATATATATATATATATATATATATATATATATATATTATATATAAAGATTTTAAGCCTACAGATGTGTTTATCTTATTGTTCCAACCTATACTTTAGTCAAACTTAAGTTGTAACCTGTTAACTACAGGTTATTATATGAAGAAGCCTATGAAATGTTCTTCTGACACCCAATACTACTGCATGATGATTCCCTTAATCATGGTGGAAACTGTCTTCAAACAGGGATTATATCTCCTGCAACTTTAAAATGTAACCCTGATTCATACTATTGAGATGAGCATAGGATTTATGATTACGAGTAATGGTGATATTTGTCAACGGTACGCTCACTACCAAACTGTGTGCCTATAGCATCCAAATCTGATGCAATTTCTCACATCTGTCCAGTCCTGAATTATAAAGTCAGGCATTCATCGCTACTTGTAGCACAAATAAATCAAAATAATGCAACTCAGGTGAACTGGTACCAAAGAAAACCTTTATTTTCTGGAGAGAATGATGAATACTTGACTGAACCTGAGAAATTCTGTTGCCAGAGCAGTGTGAGTGGTTTTGCATAAGAATTGACCAGCCTGAGCCCCTTCTTTGTACAACTTCAAACAACTTGGATGCAACTAATACCAAGACAAGCAGTGACTCAACACACTGCTTCTGCCTACATATGTATGCACTGTATTCAGAAAGGGTGGCATGTATTTAGTCCACATAACCAAGAAGAAAAATTTACATTATACACAGGAGAACAACGACAGACAGGTCCTGATTATTTTACAATTTTAGCAGTTAAATAGACTTTACAGCTGTGGGAACAGGGCAGGCAGGTCATTTCACGTTGTGGAAGAGCTTGTGTGCAACCTATGAAGACAAAAGAACAAAGTTAGCATATTTATTGGAAGAAAAAGGCACAAAAATGAGAAGGATGTATAAGGGCACATTTGGGGTTTTTTTTGTGTGTGTGTGTCAGAAACACTCACACAATGGTCCCGTGCATGCAGGAAGTCAAAGAGTTCTTCTGTACAGTCCTCCTCAGTGTGGGATCTGGAGCCGACACGGGCTTCACAGGCCTCTAGACGCTCCCTGGTGTGCACACAGTGTTCAGTCTGCTCACATTTGACTCGTATCGATTCTAAAGGGTCCTGAGTGGGGCAAAACACAAATGTGGTTAATAGGTGTCACAAAGACCAACTTACTAAGACTAAATTGTAATACACTTATTTTATACAACAGCTGCTTTCAGCAACTCTACTTCTGATATCGAAAGCCCAATTCTTCAGTCTCGCTCAAAATTTTTCTTAGAGCCTTTGGCAAATCAATCACAATGCTGTTTGTGAAGGTGATTTTGGGAGCAGAGGTGGAAGAAGTACTCAGATCTCAGACCACGGTGTAGAAATACTTCACAACAAATAAAAGCATTAGCATCAACATATACTTTAGGTATCAGGATTAAAAGTAATCATGAAGCAGAATTTCAGAATAATTTATGTCGTGTTATTGGATTTAGGGCTGGGCGGAATATCAGCTGTTTATATAGACATATTGGATGAGACAATACCAATCAAACTGATGAAGTCTGATGTCGCGCTACATAACCCCCCGTCTTCTGCAAAGCCAAATCTCCTCTCGCCATCTCTTGGCGCAACACCCCCCCACGCATGTGTGCCCCTGGAACACTGATGGAGACAGTGCTAGGGCACTCACACAAATCTCTGTTTATCAGTCTATTCGGGGATATACGGTGAGATAAAGGCCTATATGATGGATGTGCTACAAATAAATCCATCCGTAGCATCTGTGCGATCCAGCTTTGTGCTGCATGTGTATGAGAGGTAAATCTATATGATGAAAGGTCACCATAAATAACCTTCTAACCTCCCAACATGGTTTACACAGTTTCAAACTACAATGGACTTACTTGATCCTACTACACTCATGCTAACATTTTGTGGCCTGTGCTACAAAACTAAGTTTTCATTTTAATGTTCTGTTGCTGTGTATTTTCCAACAGGGATGGAAACCAGGTCTTTGCATTTTATTTGGTTCACAGACTGTTTTAATATAAGTGCTTGAGACCTCTCAACTGTGTCTTTGACTTAATGCTGAACAGAAAACAGAACAGAAATTACAGAGACATGAGTTTTACCATAAACCTCAAGAAAATACCATTATGATTTTTTTTTAAAAAACAAAACGGCACAAACAAAGGAATTCTCTTCTGATTAAATTTCTTTCCCAAAACTACGTAGTGCATCTATAATGTATCAAATAGATGTACTGGACTAATAAGTGTGATGTTTGCCTCTGAAGTAGTGGTATATGGTGTGAAGTAGCAGAAAATGGAGATGGATGTAATGTAAAAAGACAAGCTCTTTACTGTCTTATCCCCTCAGATTGCATGAGCGATTGGACCCTGCACTCTTCCATAAGTGGGTCAAAAATGACCCACATTAGAATCAATGTGCTTTAATGCCATTTTCGTTTGATATGTCAAGAAAAAATATTTATATTCTATATATTCTAATTATATACAAACACAAGCCTAATAATCACTTTACTTGAATTACACTTAAACAATAGCATAGTTTGTTAATCAGCCATTTGTGTCCCTGAAAGATCTGTTACTTTACGTGTACTGTTGTTCAAGGTGACTTTTGTCCATACTATAACACTTGTGTATCTTTTGTCTGAGAAACCCTTGTGATGACTTTCATGTCCATACTAATATCCGTCAGCTTCCAGAAGAACAAACTTACCACCATCTCTTCCTCATCTTCCTCCTCCTCCTCCTCTTCTTCTGCTGCTTCCTCTTCCTCCTCAGCAGGATCATCCTCCTGGTCAGAAACAAGAAGATCAATATTTAATTAATTAATTTGACCTCAAAAGTTGTATTAAATAAAAGTAACAACGACCACTTCTCTTTAAAATAAAACACACAACTAAAATTCCAGGTTTTCAACCCATCATCACACAACCAAAGAGCCAGATATTTTGACACTTGACACTTTATGATATAATTTCAGCTGCCGCTCATGTTTGGTAATAAAATAATATTTTAACAGTCTAAATATTTAGATTTTACACCGCTGAACTGACCAGTACAGTCAGGCAACGTTACTGCGCCAGGTTAGGTAACTTGGCCAAAGAGACACACAAACCAAAAGCGACGAAAAAGACAAATGTCGGTAATTTTCCGTACCTCGTCGTCGGGGTCGTCGTATGTGATCATCTTCCTCTCGAAAACCATGATTATGTTGTGAAATTCACCAAAATCTCCAGACAGAGGACAGAAGCCCTGGATCTTCAGCAGCACCGCTGTTCGTTGAGGACGTGAGGTCGGTCACAGGCAGGAAACGTCTAGAAGGGATCACCGGATGTCGTTTCCTATTGGTTAAAACTGCTGAGTGGAGTCGCTCTGGTCCAATCATCTGCTTATGTTTCGTGTAAGGCCCGCCCACCAGGTCAAAGTGTTCGGAACCTTCGGTTTTGTCTATCGGAGTGAAGACGGACCACTAAAACTGTCGCACGGCATGATGGCACTGCTGTTGGACACCAGACTTCTGCTGAGAAAAGTGAGAGATTTAAGGTGTTTTACGCCGAGAAGAAACCGAGTGAAAGAAAAGTGGGTGAGTTGTCCGCGCAGTCATAGTTAAAGATAATGGTCGTTATCTGTAAAAATGAGACTCAGACGTGTAAAATATGTTTCTGTTTGGAGCTGTCAAGAATTTCTTGCTACAAACAACATGAGGGGGCTGCTTATTACAAAAAAGAGTATTGTATTTTGACAATAATTGTGTATATTATGGCGTAATGTTATAAATAAGAGCTGTACCTGGAATGTAAATGAAAATAAATCACCATGTCTACAAGAATGCCTTCTGTCGCTAGCTTACTGTGATGACATTGTCAAACTTGGGACATAAATAGACTTAATGATGATTATGTTCTCTCATCCAGTAAGATCACATTTATTTTAGAATGCATTTTCAATGTAGACTATGAAAACTGTTCTAGCATGGTTATGTCCTTACATATGCTGCCCCAAATTATAGGTGTTTAACTTGGCTTATTAAACATAAACTGGAGAACATCAAGCAAATCAAGTTTATTCAATATGATATGATATGAGCACTTTATAATAGAACATGAATACATATTTAAATACATGAAAGAAGAAAAAAACACCATACAAATAATGAATCCCCTGCCCACTCACCAACATGAACACACCTGCTCACACATCTCCAAATAAATGCAAATCAAAGTTTACATTTCAAATCAGTGTTCTGACCTCCATACCTCTCTGGCAGGCTGCCACACGTGCCAAGTACCCTCCCACCACTCTAGCCCTGCAGCACTTTGACGCCACCTACGGCATTCAGCTGGGGCAGCAGTGGCCATCGGTCCGAGTTGCCTTGCTGTCAGAGAGGAAATATGGAGCCCTGTTCAATAATTTCTCCCATGATGCTGCTCTGGCAGACTTGGAAGCGCTGGGATGCAGAGACTTCATCAGAGACATAGATGCAGAGGGTAGGTGTGCATCTCCAGTGTTGTCGTTGGCTCATCAGTTTACTGTAGCAGAGAAAGAGGTGTGTTTTTGAGATTCTTTTTCATTCAGGAGAACAAAAGATACATCTATTGTGAATGATAGACTGAATTAATTTTACTGAAAATAGTTCACAGGGTCAGGCAATATTAGGGTCCATCAGAGTGTTTATGATTACTATGTAGTAGATAGATGTGTAGTAGTTCCAGTTATAATCAGGTAGGCATTACATTTACTGGTTTTGTCCATCAGAGGCATCTCTTAGTTTTGACGTGGAGTGCTATTAAAGAATAAGTTCACCCAAAAGTCATATATATATATTTAGACTTTAGGGTGAACTTATCCTTTACCCTTTTATGTGTGTTGTATTTAAACCTCAACTAAACGTCTACGCTGTTTTGCTTTGAAGCCCCAGAAAAGCTTTGTGGACTTTTATAGCAACTGTTGACCATCATGATTGAGAGAAATGGCAGAAAAACACATCTGTCCTCCTCTGAAAACCTTGATATTAAACTCTTCTTATGATCAATTCTGTATCCTTCATCATTTCTGCAGATCAGCCGTGCCCGGAGCAAGAATCGAAGGTAGTCGCAGAGGGTGAATCCATCTGTGTTTCTATGAAGAAATCTGACGCTGATGGTCAGCAGCTGTCTCCTCTGCGGCTCAGCCCTCACATCAAGTGTTTAGTGTTTCCAAGAGGAGACATCACAAGATTCAAGCCTGCAAAGTGAGCTTTTTGTTAGTTATTAGCCATATATATATATATATATATATATATATATATATATATATATATATATATATATATATATATATATATATATATATATAATGTGTATATAGTTGTCCCAAGTGCCATATAATTGTAGAGGACACGCTTATCTTCCAAATAAACTAGGTTTTTACGCAAAGTGCAGTCTGATTCACTGACTTGTTGTTCCCTTTATCCTCTCAAGACCAGACATGTTGGGGTTGTTGAGTTACTACCTGATGGACGCAGCGTCGGTGCTGCCGTGTCTCGCACTGAACGTCCAAGAAGGTCACAATGTGCTTGACCTGTGTGCAGCTCCAGGAGGCAAAAGCCTGGCTTTACTCCAGTCCCAGTGTATAGGTAAGAGGACTGTTCTCCTCACTGAGTCCATCATCATGTGAGAATAAGTGTTGTTGTACTGTCTGTCAGTTGAAGTTAATCCTCCATCCTCTGCGTTTGTGTCAAAGGTTTTTTGTGTGTGAATGACTCCTCGGTGTCTCGGACAACGCGACTGAAAAAAGTCCTACACAGCTACGTCCCTAAGCAGCTTTTGACTGACGAGAAACTACGCATCACCTCCTTTGATGGCACCAAGTGGGGGGAAATCGAGAGGAACACTTTTGACAGAGTAAGCCAGTGTCACGGCATCATGTTTATCCTTTTCTGAAACAGCAGTTGTAGAATACCGGTGCCTGAATTTATGATGAGTTTACCTCGACTTTGTTCACATCTTCCTCTCTTTTGTGTGTTCAGGTCCTTGTTGACGTCCCTTGCACAACAGACAGACATTCAATCATGGAAGACGACAACAATATGTTCACTAAGATCAGGACCGGTGAGAGGCGAAAGCTGCCACAGCTACAGGCGGAGCTGCTGCTGTAAGTTTTGATGAAACTATGGAGATGTAAAGTTTGGTAAAGCAGTAAAGTGGTCCATTATAAAGTGAAGAGTGAACATGATTATTTGATATCAAGTAAACAGACCCTCTCTCTTCTCTGCAGGGCGGGAATCCAAGCAGCTTGTCCGGGTGGGGAGATAGTTTACTCTACTTGCACACTCTCTCAAAACCAGAACATGAATGTGGTGGAACAGGCTGTCCACTTGGCTCGAGAGGACCACGGCATCCACCTTCAGGTCAGTCACACGAACACTGCTAAGTGTATATCAAACATTAAGTGACGACAGCTCAAGAATAGTGCAAGATAACTGTCTGGCCTCTGTGAACCAACACAAACAAGTAATTTGATCTTTTTGTTCTCCTTTTCTCTTCTATCCTTATTGTATATACATTCAGGTAGTTGACCTGCGACCCCTCACACACATGTTTAGGAAAACCTTTAACTTCGCTCCAGACCTCCCTCTGGGTGAGATGGTCATCCCGCACTTAGCCGCTAACTTTGGTCCCATCTACATGTGCAAGCTAAGGAGGCTAACATAGACTGCAGACTGGTGGGTGGCTTTGCGTGAAAGCTGGTGGACATTTGAATGTCGCTGCTGAACGGACTTATGAGCTGATCCTCTGAACTCTTCAGCCTCAGAGTCATCGGTAGTATAAACTCCAGCTGTCAGAGCACGGTTTTCATGTGGTGGTAGCTGACTGTTGAAACAAGCTGTTCAGATGTGACAGATGTCAGCGGTAGTGAACAGAAACAATCCGGCTTACGGCCAGCATGACATTTTAAGTGTGGGTGATTGAAGCTCGCCTTCTCTCATGTACATTAACTTGAGGAGGAAAAACTTCAACATGACTCCGATGTAAAACGGATAAAAATGTATTTTTTTTATTTCACAGTATTTAAGTATCTTCTTGCAGGAGTCTACAGAGTTCTCTTGTGTTTTGGTAGTTAGTTGAGCCAACTGAAGGTTTCACCTCAATGAGAACAAGAGTCATTTTTCTGTTAAAGGAACAGTTCACCCAAAAGTGATCATTTTTATCTTATTTTTGTTATTATTATTATTATTATTATTATTATTATTATTACATTTCCTGGAGCTTTACAGTAAAACATTGTTGCAGCATTCTGCTTAACAACTGAATTAGATGGACACTTGTTTTAAAACTAAAATAAATGACTCCATATAACTCGTCCCTTGTAGTCGAAGTCTCAGGAAGCCTCGAGATCCCAAACTGATGAGAAAAGGCATTATTTACCTGTTTTTTTTTCATGCTGAAATTGTCACTGTACCTGCTAGGCTGTAAGAGTTAGTATGCACACCATCTGAAGTGGGTGCACGTTCTTTACAGCACATTAATGGTTAAAAGATATTTTCATATTAATTTGGGATCTCTGGGCTTCATGCGACTTGGATTACTCCAGACAAGCTGTATACAGGGAAGTCAATCACAGCTGAGGTTCTCAGGTGTCAGTCTATATAACCACTCCATAGTGTTTCATCTTTTTTGTATTCATTTGAATGGCCAGGATACCTTAAAATTAATATTCATTAACAACAATTGACAACAGCTGAAGAATGTTTTGCACTACAGCAAATGCCAAAACACCAGCATGCTATAAGTCAAAGCAGCCACATCAGCTACAGCCAACAACAGTAAGATGAGGACTGCCTATGACAAATATGTAATTGTTTGAGCCTTCTTGTCAATTCAGCATATTTGATACATTAATTTCGCTGTCTTTGACTCAAAAAACATTGTGTCTGTTTGTCCCACTGAAGTGAGATCTGTTCACAAATCAATTAACTTAATCAATGAAGTCACCTATTTATTTCAGTTTACATAATCTATTGAAGAAAATACAAACTAGACAATAGACAATAGAGTTTATCCAGATACTGGACCAAATAAAGTGTCTCGTCAGTTAAAACTCTGATTCGACAAAATCATTTGGACGCTGATGTCCTTAGTGTCAACCAGCTGTCTTTTAATTGTAGGTTTATTGTCGCCCTGCAGGTGGCGACAGTAGCTAAAATTGAAAGCATCCTGTACGTTTTGTGTCCACTAGAGGACGCTAACACGTCAGTGAAGTCGCTCCAGTGTGTCCTCCTGCACTGTGTCAGAATCATGGAGATGAATATTTCAGGGTGGTGAGTCACATTACTGAAAAAACAAATTTCCATCAGAATTACCTGCTCTCTTTAACTGTCCAATGGAAATGGGCTTGGCTTGTTCTCCAGTTATTCATCAGGTTTGATGGCTCTGCCTAATAACGCGACATGTCGGAGGTATAATGAACAGGCAGGTAATGACTTCTTTGACCATTTGGCTTCCCACATCTGAATCTGTGCAACTTTCATTATTAGAGCTGGGATTGACTCCGTTTTGCATTGACATCACTCAGAGGTGAAATGTTTCCTCTTATCACGAGCTAATGTGAGCGGAGAGGTGCCTCTTTTTCCATCACACCGCCGATGACCCTTTATGTTGTCCTGGCCGGGCAATGTAGCGTGAAAAAGGTATATATATGTGTGTGTCTGTGTGTCTAACGAGTCCACCATCCACATCCCACTGTCATTAAGCTGCTCCAAGTGCAGGAGCTGACTCCCATCCCTGTGCAGGGACGGACGGCAGCCATGCGGCTCCCAGATGAACATTAAAGAGGCAGCAGAGAGCTAAAATGGGACGTCTCGCCCTGTTTTTGCCCCTCCGCTTTTTTATTCCACAGATGAGTGCAGATAATTTTCTGTGCGATTGTGAGTGATTACTGTATTACTGCGGTAAAAGGGGGATGTATCTGGGAATGCAGAGGGAATTAATGACACATAAAAACTATTTTTGTATTGAGTGCTCTCGTCTCCAGGGCCTTGAATGCCTCTTCGCACATCTTGTGATTACCTAAACGTATTGTAAATATGTGTTTCCTATGGGCTCTTCCATAAATTTACATGTTTTAACACTCAGGAGACGGCAGACTGTTAGAGATGAGTTACTCTCTATTCCGCCTGTCTATAGACTCCACCGGCTGTCTCCTTTATTATTGAATTAGCCAATGAACCGCTGTGCATTTGTGTCCCTGTGTGTAAGCCTGTGTTAGGGAGACGTATGCTGTGTATTAGAAAGATGAATCTTATGGATTTAACTACACAACCGTGCTTCTGTTGTGTTTCTGAATGCAATTTAAATGTTGCTTTTTTTTTTACATAATAAACATGCAAAACACTGTAATAGTGTCGTGTTTTCACCTCCTACACACGAGCTACTGAATGAACTCCATATATTAAAATGAGCACCAACAGTGGGTTATTCTACGGGGGGGGAAGCTTTTTTTCTATCTTTTTTAAAAATGTATACATGTGTGTATATGTATATATGTGTGTATGTATATATATATATATATATATATAATATATATATATATATATATATATATATATATATATATATATATATATATATATATATATATATATATATATATATATATATATAGGTGTCACAGGTCTCGGGTCTACAATTAAGGGTTCAGTTTTGTGTTTAGAGGTAAACATTAAGGTGTCTTTAGTTGTAGACTGTGTATTTAAAGCAGAAGCTGCGGTTCCTGCTGCGGTGTTTTCCAGCCCAGAGGTGAGGATCAGACGTGCCTCGCAGTCGGCGGTGGGAGAGAGAGGATTTCACCGGTGGGGGTCTTTGTCGCTGATGCAGTGTGTAGACTGAGCCCAGCAGGATGTGCTCTCTGCTGCTCTCAGCCACAGGGACGACAAAATGCTATACAGGGTTTTTATGTGTGTGTTGTTTTTTTGTTTTGTTTTACCCTTTTTGCATCTTGGCCGTTTATCTTTTTTAGCTAATATCCATAAACTTTTTATAGACATCCAGTTCTTTATTGGTGTAAGTGAACTGATCATTTGTATCACATGTTTCACTTAAACTCATAGAGCAGGTGACTAAGGCTGACAACTTTTATTTTACTTAATTCCCCCTCTCTCTCTCCCTCTCTCTCTCTCTCTCTCTCTCTCTCTCTCTCTCTCTCTCTCTCTCTCTCTCTCTGGCATAATTTATTATTCAATTTTAAACAATAGATTTCCTACAAGCAGATTTTCATTCTGTCGTGATAGCACTTGCACCTTTCACAGATACTTTTTTCATGATGTTGGTAGACTCTCTTTGTTTCCTTGACTGAATAAACAAACTGACCTTACTTGTTTGATGACAAGCTGATCATTTGAATCAGGTGTGTTGGTGCAGAGAAACATCTACAGCATGCAGGACAGGAGGCCCCACAGGAACAGAAGGACTTTTATCGGAATTAGTGTTTCTGACTGTCTGTTGATATATGACCCATAATCGAATGAAAACAGTTTTTTTTAGTTGAAGGCGCAATATGTAGGAAAGTAAAAAAAACTAAAATAATGAACAGATTGTGAAAGACAATAACGCTTGTGATGTTATGTCGCAGGTGTCAATGCATTGTGTCTGAGAGCTATCCAATGAGGTTAGCCTGCTAACCAGCTAGCCCTGTGCCTCCTTTTTACTTCAAGAGTGGATAATCTGACACAAAACAACACTCCCACAGTGCTCAGAGCTCCCAGTCTGAGCAGAGTCAGCTAGTTGAGCTTGATAGCAAACAGCAGCTACAGTTAGTAGCTGTTAGCGGTTACTCTGGTGATATGCTGCCCCCTTTCTTTTTGGGTTATGCATTTTACAGGTGGCCAGTTTTTACATGTCACCCCTTTAAACAAATGCTTAATTTTACAGAACAATCTCCTGACAGTCAGAAAACTTGTAAAATTCATTTTTCGTTCTTATAACACTAAACAGGAGAATTCAGTAGAAATAAACGTACATTTTCATATCATGGTGAACTGCTGCAACCTCACTCTGAGATTGCAACCTCAATCTGTTGGCACAGGCAAAACAACACAGAATACATCCAGTTACTTAGACACTTTCTGTTGGAGCCAATAGCTAAAAAAAAGTGTTTCCCCTAAAAGCGAAAGACCTTTCAGTTACCTCAAACACACTGTACCAGCCCACACACTCAATGCGTGATCTAAGTGTTCTCCGACAGACTCGGCGCTCCATGAACTGGCTGAGAGAAAGTCCCGAGTAGAGCGGCGAGGCCCACATTGGAAATGCAACCGTAGGTTTAGGCTGCAGCCAGATTAAGAGGAGAGAGAATGGGGGTTTTCTTCTCTCTAAGAAGATTACCCGGGGAGGGGTGAGATGGCAGTCAGAGTGTTTAAGAGAAAAAGGACATGAAGAAAATGGAAGATGAAGTGGAACTAAAGGAGGGTGGCCCAGGATACACAGTTTAGCCACCTGTTGTCTGCCTCTTGATATCAGCCCTCTCTTTGTTTCTCTATCTCTACAACATCTATCTTTGCTCTGTCTCCAGCCGTAGTAGCTGTAAATATACAAAGATGAAAATCAGAGTTTAAAAGATTTATAGGTACAAAAGCGAAAGGATTCTTGCATCATGTATGGGCTGAATTTCTTTAAGCTTTATGTGTTTCCAGCAACTTTTATGCTATTTATTTGTGTTGCATGTGTATGTGCAGCTGTGAGCCTGATTGTACTTGTGCTTCCCTCGCCCTTAAGTTCCTGCTGGTGGTTTCCAGGAGGGCTTTGATGTGTATCTGGGCAATGCACTATTAGAGGGATTTCCCTGGGCCTGACAGCTCAGAGAATATGGCAATGCCAGTGGGCTAAAAGAATGCTGGAAACAGGATTAGGATCATATTCTGGCAGACCCTGTCACCTCCTCAATGGACCGAGGTTTCTAATGCTGGCACTTTTCATTCTCGCCATGGTTAAAACCTTTAAGAGAACCATGGAGAGGAGGGAGAAAAAAAGCACTGATTGAATGGTACACTGTGATTTTTGTGTGGGGGGCTTGCTCCGGGGGGCTGAGTGTGTGTGTGTGTGTGTGTGTGTGTGTGTGTGTGTGTGTGTGTGTGTGTGTGTGTGTGTGTGTGTGTGTGTGTGTGTGTGTGAGAGAGAGAGAGAGAGAGAGTCAGAGCAAGAGATGCCGCAAACCAACGGGCCTGTGTGGGTCGAACACAAACCTTTCTTTATTCAAAAATGTAAAGCTGTACTTTGTTTATCAGTCTCGACTCTATTAGAAATAACCAATCCACTTTCTTTCAGCTCAGATCTCATTCTGATGCCTAATTTTGGATCTTATTTCTTGAAAATTATCACTATTTTTATTTTTGTTTTTTTTTAATTGAGGTTGCAGTAAATCAGATGGCACTTCTTATTAAAAGAGCAAAATGTATACAAATATGCATTCAATTTAAGCTTTCCAAAGCAAAGTGAAGCAGTATGAGTGTTGTCCTTTAAGATCAGTTTGTTTTTTAGTCATGAAAATGAAGAGTTTGTCTATTTAATTTGTTTATGCATAAAAAATCTTTCTCTCCTGATTAAATTTCCCAAAAAACGACACAGTGCACCTTTAAAGATATAACATGTAACAAACATTACTTAAAAATGTGTAAAAACAACTTGACCTTGTTAAATACTAAATGTAAGTTGTGTCCTTACATTTTCAACAATGTTCGAAACCAGAGAAATCTAATTTCATCCAAGGTAACGGCCAGTTGCAAAAACCTCTGTGAAGGAATTAAAAGTTAGGAAGGAAGTCAGAACATGTGGGTGTTTAACAATCAGAACGACAACTGCTGTGATCCCACACTACTAAATTACTTTTGTCCTTATTAAATGGAGATACCCGTTGCAGCAGAAACTGCTCAATGTGTATTTAATGTTTTTGAAAAACTTGAACAAGAATTACTAGACAGTAGATTTCTAAACGAGTTAACAAGTAACAAAAGGATTAAACAAGAAAGCAATGGGGAATATGTAATAATCAATCAGATTTTGAAATCTGGATTGGTTACAATGAACACCTCAAACCAATATTGGATCAGATCTGTCCTATGTCAAGGCTCTATAGTGCAAAGAAAAAGTAGTAAAAATACTATTTAAGGCGTTCCGACAACTAAAATCTCAAAGCTGAACTGTCCGACGTGAGTTTTTTAAAATACTATGTTGATATGATATTAATTCTTCCACAGTGGATTGGATTTTCTGACCTCACACACAAACACACACGTCGTCACTTGCTTAAAGGAAAGTAGATGGAGATCTGTGGGTGTCCATAAATAGGTGGTTATCGTGGTGAATATACAGCCCTGAGTGTTAGAGATGGAAGCACCTGATCCAGCATCAAGGGCTCGACACACTTGACCCTGCAGCAGTACAATCTAGCAATCCCTGTTCAGCCCCCTGGGCGTGTGTGTGTGTGTGTGTGTGTCTGTGTGTGTGTCTGTGTGTGTTTGGGGGATGGGTGTTAAGAAAAGAGAGAACATTTGGAACAAGAGTATTGTGTTATGTTCTGTGGCCCCGTGGGAGGAAATCCAACCGTGTACCTGGACAGATTCCTACCCCGGATAACAAGGACATTCACTTCTGCTGCATATCCACACCACAGCCTTATCAGTCACGCAATCAGGACGCCCTTGGCCGAGGACACACACACGTGTATGTGGTGTAATAAAACACAACAAGGTTAGGGTGAGGTGTTAGACCCACATTAACGCTGCTAATCTGGCGAGATCATTATCCTCCCGTATCCAATTTTTGGACGGTGGTCATTCATAACGGTCGGGAGGGGAAACATCAGAGGTGCGTTTGTTATTTACACACGCTGAGAGAGGAGAGTGTGTGTTAAAGGCCGAACCAATTAACAGCAGAGCAATGTCAAGCAGCCGGGGCGATGCACTTACAGCACATGTAAAGTTTACTGTGGGAAGAGCAAGGGCACATTTTGGAGGAGCGTGTGTGTGTGTGTGTGTGCGTGTGTGTGTGTGTGTGTGTGTGTGTGTGTGTGTGTGTGTGTGTGTGTGTGTGTGTGTGTGTGTGTGTAGGGGTAGGGTTGGGTGGGTGTCTGTGCGTTTTGACAAACCATGCTGTTAAAGATATAATAGCAGCATAATCACCGCCCCGGGCCGTCATTCTTCAGGATAATGGCCTGCTTATTCACTGGGGATGGCTTATGTCTCCATGCAGCTTTTTTATTTTTCAGATTACGTTGTTCTTTTTCTGTCTCTTTTGCTCCTGTGCTCCGTCTGCCTGCAAATTCTCATACATTTTATTTGTCATTTTTTTTAATGTTCTCTTAATTTGACCTTCTCCCTGCATTGACTTGCTGCTTTTCTTTTTCGTGCCATCTCTTTGTCTTTTTCACCTTTTGTCCGCTTACACTAATTTTTGAGACAGAAGAGAAGATGAACTGATTTCAACTTGAACACACAATGACACATATTTTACTTGATTTCACTCAGATTTTGAATTTGCTAAATTAGGAATTTGACTTTGTCCCCTCCGCGTTCTTCTTGTGCATTCAGTCCATAATTAATATAATATAATATATAATATAACATTACAGTTTGCTTATTCATTTAGAAAGCAGATTACCAGCATTAGATTACTAATGTTCTGCTTGTTCTGTATTTCTTAAAATCATGCTGTTAAACGGTGTCTATTGTAAGAGAAGTTGATTTTTGAGTCTCATTCCTAACTTGTCAAATAAGAACGCTCTGGGTCTTACAACTTGTCAAAAGCTGACACTTTGGGATGGCAGCGACCTGTCTTACAACCCCAGAGCGTCATTATTTGATAAACTGGGAATAAACTTTTCTTACACATAGCACCTTTAAAATTTCAGCATGTTCCCACATGATTTAGGGCTGATTTAGCTGGAACTAAAGACAGAAATGGGACATGATATCCATAATTATGTTTTCATTAGTGTATGACTGTATTTCTCTACCGAGTTTCTACAGTAGTCCAGATTGGACAAACCAAACAATGGCTGTAGAGAGGGCCTTTTCCATTTTTTGCATTTTCCGCACTCATCTTACAAATTTTTAGCGGCCACTATAGGGGAGGGTGAGACAAGTGGTATATTGTCTTTCTTGCAGTTTGTAACCTCATCGCTAGATGCCCCTAAATCCTACACACTCAACCTTTAAATTACATTTATATCGCTGCACAAGAGCACACCACACCACCCTTGACAAGATTTGGCTGTCAGCTCCCCGCCACATTGTGTTAATATTCAGCACACACAGAGAAGTCTTCATTATAAAGATCTCCAAGCAATGTTTTTATTTGCGATTATTTTACAACAACACTATTTCAAGTCTACATTGTTAGGGAGGAGCAAAGGAAACAACACTGCTGATGGTCCACTCACTCTCTCCTCCACCATTATAAATCTATCTACCACTGGACCAAGTAGTTTGACAGAGACATTGGGGGGGAACAGTATTTGAATAATATCAACAACAGAACTCAGATAGAGTCAAGACAGCAGTACACAGAGGACACGGGTCAAATACTCACTGAAATCTTCTAACTTTCTTAGACTTCAGGCTTTTCTGTCTGGATTGCAAAACACAGAAGGTGGCAGATTTCCAGAAAATCTGTTCAATTGCTCCTTTCAAGCCAGTGAACACATTTAAAATATTAATTCATCCCAGAGATCATTACACTGACAACCAAGAAAGGAAAGAGGAGGGGTGGACGGGGCTGCCGGTGAGCTCAGCAGATACAATCTTACAATCTGACAGCTAAAGGAATCCATTATCATCTATACAACATAATATGAACTTTACAATTACCTTACCAAGTAAACATTAATAGATAAACTTTTGTGTATTTTACATACTAAAATAATGTGCTTTTTTTTTCATACGAAGACATTAGCCTCCAGAACACATTAACAGAAAACACGAGAGTCGCTTGTGATTCTCCTCATCAAGTGCTAACAGTCAGTGAAAAGCTGCATGTTTCCTCAAGAGAATATAAAGGTGAGAATAAAATATGGGTTGGGTCGATTTCCCAAAAGTCCAAATTTGTTCATCATAAAATTTTATATTCATATTAAATTGTGACAAAGTGATGTCAATTATGTTGCAACCTTAATTGTGCCCAGACCCTTTGAATTTATAAAGGCGATCTTAAATGGTATGCATGTTCATAATTGCATTTGCCCCAGCTCCCTCAGCCCAGGGCAAAATGTAATTAAAAGCTCTGAGAATTTACTCACTGAAATCATTTTCTCATTATCAAGCCAGCCTCTGTACAAAGTGGCATATTACTGGCCATTAAACGGGTAAATTAGTCACTTTTAATTATGCTGTTGAGGACAACATGGCTTGAAGTTTATTTTTATTCATGTGCTGTTATGTAGTACATGCTATGTACATAACCGCGCTGCTTAATTGAAATGTTGATGGTCCTGTGACAGAAATATTCACTGCTGCACAAGCGATACCTTTTTTTCCTCCTGGCCAACAAGCCGAATTCCTTCAAAAGTGCCTCATTTTTTCACATTTTCCTTGTAAACATTGTTTGCATTGTCTTTAAATCTGAGTGCATTCATCATCAACTGTGTGTGTCGTGTTCAGTGATTCTTTTTTTAAATGAGACGGTCCAGCTTTGTGTCTGTTGGAAACATCATATGAGTCAGGAACACGTTCACTGTGACATTCACTTTATCCGATGCATTAGCCGAGCAATGTTCAATATCTTGTTGGTATTTTTCCCTAGGTTATACTGGACCTTGAGCTGCACAGAAGCTTAGAAGAGTTGAACAAGCTGTGGAAGTGTGGTCTGTTAGATGGAGTTCTGTAGGTCCAGTGCATGTTTTATTTTGGACATCTCTGCATGTCCTGTGCCCATCTCATCAAGAAGGGCGTAGTTTACGGTTCCTAAAGAACTAACACAGTCACACAGACACGCAGTAGGATGGGGTGGTGTGTAGGCCGAGGTTCTACTTTAAGCTGTCCTCCATACAATCTGATTTTCAGTTAGTCATTGTGTCCAGTCCCAGTGAGGCAGCGTGTTGTTTGGCCCTCAGACGCAGGTTCTCGATGCTGGTCGTCTTGTTGTTGTGGCTGCTGAGCCCGCCTGCAGCCGATGCCTGCAGCAGCGGGCTGTTCCACACCTGCTGGGCATGATGGGACAGGGACTGGTAGTAAGACTGGCAGGGCAGAGAGCCCAGCGGCGCGGGGGGCATGTTAACATTCATCCCCAGGTAGGGGAGTGAAGATGGGGTGGCGAGGTCGAATGCAGGGTAGTGCACCAGGTTGTTGGTGGCGGCCATGTGCTGGCGGAACTGCTCCTGCAGACGGAACAGGCTGAGAGGGGAGGAGGAGTATGAGTGGCCCTGAGAGAGAGGACCACTGCTGGCCAGGCCGCTGCTGGACGAGGAAGGGGTCACAGATGGAGAGACCAGGGGAGAGTCTGGACAGAGAAAAGAAGGGATACTTTTAATTATCAAAGTCAGCTGATGAGGGATGAACCAAGGATAAAGAAAGGAATTCAGCTCCTTGGCTGAGTAAAAGTCAAGTGTACGAGGTTCTTACCTGGTTTAGGGCTGAGTCTTTTGCAAGCTGGTGAGACATCCCCTGGAGTCACCGCCCTCTCACACTTCATCTCCTCCCTCCGACATTTACTCTCTTCCTCCCTATCCGTGGCATTATCCTCTGTCGCCGACTCGCTGCCAGAGTGTTCTGCAGATGTGACGTTCAGCTCCATGTCAAGTGGCACAGGACGGACCACTGGAACCTCTGTCTCCAGAGAAGAGGATGAGGAAGAGGAGGATGAAGGGGGGAGCTGGGTGTCAGGGAGGATAGTTGTGGAGGGAGGTCCGTCCTCCTTCTCGCTTCCTCCTTCGCCTGACGCCTCCTTCTGCTTCTGGAGCTGCTCCTTCTGGAGGCTGCGCTGCTTTTTACGGAACTTGGCTCTGCGGTTTTTGAACCAAACCTGATGGCAGAGAGGAAAAGGAGGACGAGTTAGAGGGAGAACAAGAAGAAACCAGTAGAACAGACTGCAGTAGGAACTTCAACACACTCTAAAAGATAGATTTCAGTGAGCTTCAATGATTGAGAGGCATAGAAGAAGGTAAACAAGGCTGCCCATGAGGCTGTAAGATAATTAACTTAATTAAAAGCAGCTTATCACAATTTAAGTTAAATCAGTTTTAACAATGTTAATAGTATTTCAGTTGGCTGCAGCCGCCCAGGGTTCAAGTCTGTGGCCCTTTGCTGCATGCCACCCTCTCTCTCCTCAGCTATCTCATCAAGCTCCTATATTTCAGAATTAATTACATGTATATGGATTTCCTGCATTTCATGTTGTGCAGTAATAAATAAAAGCTCCACAGAGTATGAGCAAGACATAATGAGAGATAATCAAACACCTTTTTTCTGTATTTATAATAAAAGCACCGTTACTGTGTAAAGCTGTTTGCTTTTTATTAATACAGCAGATAATTAAAGATTTTTTCTATTATTTTCATTCACCCCGTACTTATTTAAATCTCTAAAAATAACAATCCCAAAAACAAAACATAAAGTACAGAATAAAACTTTATAAGTCTCCTTAAGATGAAAAATCTGTGTTAAATTACAGAGACATAAATAAAATAAAAGCATGCACACACGGTATATGCTTCTCTTTACCTGCACGCGGGCCTCGGGCAGGTTGGTGCACATGGCCAGCCGCTCCCTCATCACCACATCTGGGTAGTGGGTCTTCTGGAAGGTCTTCTCCAGCGCTTCCAGCTGCTGTGCGGTGAAGGCCGTGCGGCTCCTGCGCTGCTTGCGGTGCTGAGAGCCGTAGCGAGCCTCCAGGATGATGTCTTGAAATGCGCAGCCGTTGGAAAGGAACAACACACGGCAAGTTTATTTTACTGGGCAGGACGAGATTATGAGTTTGTGTGCGTTAATGTCAGCTACACCCTGTTTCCAAATAATAACCTCGCATGTGTTGCAAGAAGAACGACACCTTTGACCGCAAATCAGCCTGTAACATTTGTTTTTAATAACTTTGTCATCCTCCATCACTGTTTAATTAGTTCATTATTAGTTATTGACAGATGGCAATTATACTGAACTGCAAACAGAAATCTGATGAAATAAAAAAAAACTATATATGGAGGCTGGGCAAGTGTGTGTGTGTGTGTGTGTGTGTGTGTGTGTGTGTGTGTGTGTGTGTGTGTGTGAGCGTGCACTCAATTACCAGCAAGTCTCTCGGCTAGCGTGAGCGCGTGCACTGATGGCCGGTAGTCGGGCGCGTGCTGCGCCTGTTGCGCGGCCTGCTGGTGCAGGTTGTACATGGCGCTGAGGGAGTTCATGGCGTGCAGAGAGTAGCCGTTCACTCCGTAGTGCTGCATGGTGAGAGGTCGCTACCTGCGGGACGAAGCAGAGGGTGGGTGTGATTTTCAGGTGAAGAAAGGAGGGGGAGGTCAGTGTTTCACTCAAGGACATTTTGACATTAGGGGCGCGCGGCTGCTGATGGAGCACGTGATCTCAAACCAGCCCTCTGTTTTGATAAAATGACGTGTTAAGGAGGATCAACACACTTTTTATCAGCCTTTTATTAAGTGTCAGCAGGTCCTCGCGCTTAAGGGCCAATAGATTTTAATGTGCGCACTCAGACAAAAAGTGTTATCCATTAACATCCAATTATCGCCCTGTTCAATCCATTAATTATACAAAAGACTTTTAATTGGGGTAATTATCACTCGTTCTCATAATGAACCGTGACGGATGCCTTATTCATGAATTTATTCACGTCGTTTTCTGTGATCCCGGAGAAGCCAAATCCCTATTGAAAACGTTGCTTTGACAGATCAAGGCGCTGATGAGACGTATTTGAAAATGAAATAAGGAGATTTGTTCCGGGTCTCGGTGGCAAAACCTGCAACCAGATAGCGGGATTATATTTTAATAGGCTATTGATTACGGGAATGCTGTCCTCAGTGAATGCTGTTTAATTTGAGTGACTCCTCAAAATCCATTTTCCTGCATTAACAGCAATGCCGGGCATTTATTCTGGGTAATTTTGCTATTTATAGTTAACATTTAGGCCAAGATACTTGTACGAACAGATTAATTTCCTGAAGGGAAACCACCATGTTAGAGTCTTTCGCATGGCAGCAATTTCCCAAACTCTATTTTGTAGTTCTCCTTCACGACCGAGATTTTCATAGATGAAACGCTTGAGGACACGATTAGATATGTATTAATACGGAGGAGGCTGACAGGAGGGAATATCTCGGAGGCCCAAACAGTTATTATAACTATCACAGGGAGACCACAGGGAGAAGATATAAATCTTTCTGCTGGATGACAGGTACAGTATCCTGGGAACTGGATACGTTTTTGGAATTATTGGTACAGACTAAACGTTCAGGTTACCATTTAAATAATGTCGTTATTGTTCTCATTTAATTAAAAGGCTTTCCGACGATCTTTGTGTGAATGCTGTAAATGACTTAAAATGAATAAAACAGCATTGGTTGTGACAAATATTTGATGAGTAATTCCAGTGTATTTTTGATTAAAAGTGCACAATATAGTTTTGGAGAAGAGATTTAAATCAGAAGAGAAAGATTTGTTTTGTTTGTATGCCTTAGCAAACTAAATAAACAAGCAATCTTTGTTTTCATGACTATATAAGATTTCATACTGTTTTTAACATGCTTATATTTGGCGGACCCTGCCACCTTTCTAGCTTCAAACAGTGTTTTGAGCTTGTTTATTCAGTTATGGAAAAAAACAAATATTTCTGAGTTTGTATTATTGCCTCATTAATATTGTCAATATTAAAAGTTTGTGTTTGACTACATAGTGCCCCTTTAAATTATGCTGGTTATTGTCATTTTAAATGTAATTGATGTCAGTTGGACCAAGGTCACACTCTTTTACGTAACCTCATTACCGTTGATTATGACTTGATAATTGTTTGAAACATCGAATTTCAGTAGCCTACATATTGATAATAATAACAATAATAATAATAATAATAATAATAATAATGATAATAATAATAATAATAATAATAATAATAATAATAATGATAATAATAATAATAATAGTGATGATGATAATAATAATACTCTGTTGGAAATGTGTCTTATAAAACGGAAAGACTGGGTGGTCGTTCTTGAAGGCGTGTGTGTGTGTGTGTGTGTTTGCGTGCGTGCGCGCGCGCGCGCGCGATGCCCGCAGTGCCCATTCCCAGCCTATTAAGTGGCTGCGGCGGCTGATGAATGTGATCAGAGGGCAGTGGGGAATAGTTTAATTCGCCGGGACAGAAGGTGCTTCGCTAAACATTTACTTTACTCCCCCAAGTATTTGAGTTGAATGGGTCCCCCCTCCGCCTCCCCCGTCTCCCCACCTCTCCCCCTCCCCTTCCCCTCTCTGGCGGCCTCTTATCCCATCGCCCCGGGGCAACGTTTTGGCTGAGATGTATGGCTTCTCCGCGGGTAAAAATATGCATGTTGATCCCCATTTGGCTCCCCGTCTAATGGAAGTGCAAATAGGTTTCGACTGCGAGGCCCTCCATTTATCATCAACGCTGACACGGACGGACGTACAGTGGGACCGGGGTGGTTAGCTCTGGGTTGGAGTTCCCCGCGTGTGCGTTTTGCGTGCGTGCGTGTGCGTGTTCTAGTAATAGACCAACGATGTTTCTCTTGTTTCTTTCCCCTTCTGCGTGTTTTCCTCTGGAACTGAAAGTGGATTAAACCTCAAATCACACACAAATGTATGAGTGACAGAAAGGTATACAGATTGCTCCAAATGTTGTCTCCATCTTTCTGTTATTTTACACCTGCTCGATGAAAGTTTAATGGATTTTTAATGTCGCTTTAGTAAAGTTCACACAGAGATAATCCCGATTGCAGCTGCATGTGTTGTGCGCAAAAAAACTTGAAGATTTCCCCACCTTTTTTTATATATATATTTACCCCTCCATCTCTGGTTATAGCCTGTATTCTCCGGCCCATATCCAGTTCAGCACAATAGCTCATCACCGTGAGCCTGTCAGCGCTGTTATTGTCATTTATAAGCCTCTCTCTGCTCCAGGCACTGGGCCCTCCTGGCAGCCCTGCTCAATGCATCGACTATCAAGCCGTCATTATGTAAATTGGCATGTACAGTGCAACTCTTTGATCCGGTTAAATTACGAAAAATGTTATTTGCTAAGAGCCCCCAGGGGCATGAGTCGACCTGACAATCTGCTCTTTGCTGTGTCACAGTGTAAACTGTCAGAGGGCGAGAGACATGTGTGCGATTTTTTCTCTCTGAGCTGTTATTATGAAGGTTCTCTGTTACGCAGCGGCCAGATTTGGAATTTGAAGGTACTTCAGCGTCTGGTATCGTATGGTCAGGATTTATCAGGTCTGTTTAGAGGCATTGTAAGATGTGAATATACGATAATTATTGTAGGCTTTTTGTTAAGCAAAAAAAGGAGAAGAAAAGTCTTGCGGGTTTTTTTTCTTATTATAATTGTTAAATTAAAAACCTCTCAGAAGAGATTGGGGTCATGAGCGGAGCTTCATTAAAACCGAAGACTTTTAGTTTGATAATTCCATTTTTGGGCTCCAGCATCAAACAGCCCAAAAGCTAACGCTTAAGTGTCAGCCTAAAACTGTTTAATTCATTTGTAGCCTAGCTTTAATTATGAGACCTGTTTTTAATTTTAGCTCTCACATTACTGAAACTTAAATAAATAGGTCTGTCATATTTATGAAAACCGACAGAAAGCCGCATCCATCTCCACTAAATTAAAAGAGAAAAATCAATATTTGCCGAAGGCTAATAGCAAAACAAGTTCACACACACTTTGAATGTCATTCTGGTTCGGAGACACCGGCAGCTTTGATGGCATGACTTTTGAAAAACAATATGAATCGTTTTCACAACCATTAAAGAATTTTTAAACCTTTATGAAAAACAAGAGGAAGTGAATAAAGAGTTGTTCAAAAGTTTTACCTCCTATAGAGACACTTGTCTTCTCCGTCACTTCGTACACAGACAGCAAAGCTCCTCCACGTCCTCAGACGCCACTTCTCTCTCAGCTGCCCTGTGCTGGTGTTTAATGCCCTCTGTCCTCTCTGTCCTCTCTGTCCGCTCTGAGACAACAGCTCGGGCCGCTCGGTGTAAAAGTCCTCCACTCTGTTGCTTTACCTCCAGTCCGCTCCTCGCGCTGCCTCCACCTGCTCCTCTCGTGTTCAATAGCGCGAGTGGGAAGCCGCCATCTGCTGGAGCGCGAGAGCCCGGTGGAGGGATTTTAAGGAGAGCCTCGCGGGGAACATGCTGGCTTCCCATTGGTCCCCCGTGCTGTCAGTCAAGTGATTGAGCTCGCTGGTCGCTCTGATTTCTGGAGTTATTTTTCAAATATGATCGATTTAGCGCACGATAAATCCCTCCGTGTCTGTCTACACGTTGTTTGGATTTATTTACTGATTCTGATAAACATTCAGGAGTATAAAGCTTTTTTTTAAAGGCTCGATGTTGATAAATTGATTAAATATTGATTTTTGGTCCACAGTACAGGATTCCTTTTATTTAATTACATATCTGCTGTCATACAGTGATACATTCTTGTATGTTATATTTATTGATCTCAATTATCGATTTGAGGTGTGTAAAATGTTCCTGTTAGGGAATTTCAATGGAATACAAATTTTACATTGATTAAAAAAAAAAAAAAAAAAAGAAAGAAAGAAAGAAAAACACACTTTGTCAACACATTTTAAACATTGACAACCCTGATTTCTCCTGTCTAAAAAAATATTTTATCTGTTCTTGGAGCGTGAATCCGCTCGCCTCTCCTCAGTTTTTGTGAGGCAAAGCCACCAACCTTTAGTTTGTTTGCTTTTCGGCTTTTTCTCCATGCCACTGGAGGAGAGAGAGACTTTAGAGAGATGGCTAATAGATGCCAGGGCGCTGCCTTTAGACTCTCTCCCGGCCTGGGAGGATTTGGGATGGGATAGGGGAAGACAAGACGCCATCTCAGCCTCCAAAAACCCCTGTCTTAAAATGACTGCGGGTAAGAGGATTAGGGCAATAATGCCCTTCTCTTCTTGAAGGGTTTTCAGAGAAGATTTCTTCTCCCGGAGCAAAACCGTTTAGGTAGGGAATTAAGGGCAGCGCAAAGTAGCCTTTTAATGTAAAGCTTGCATATTTTGTTGGGAGATTCTTTGGGGAAGTGCTCGGCCTGTAACGCAGTTTTTTTATCTCTCACCATGTTTCTCACTCTGAACACAGTTCGACAGGAGACAAAAGATTTCGTGGAATAGAGAATATTTGTATCCATGAAAACACAACTGCACCCAAAGGCACCGAGTGTATATTCATTACAAAGTTGAGAGCTATGAGTGTGTTTGAGAGAGGTCTTTTTATTTTCATCTTCTAAGAAGAAACCATGTCTTATTTAGATTTTATTTTTTCAGATTCTAGTTTTTGAAAATGTATTTTAAATGTTGAAATACACACATTTAAATGAAGAAAACGTCATGACAATATTGGGACTTTTTAACCAAAATCATCCAATAACGTGAGGGCTTCCTCTTATAATGGAGTCTACCTCGACACGTATCAAATATTCGATGTGTTTATTTGCTAAAACGTTAAATTAAGTACAAAATGTGAGAAAATAATTGGCATATTTACGAAGACAATGCTCCTTTTATTGCATTTAGGCCTTAGTGTATTATTGTTATTATTATTATTATTATTATTATTATGATTATTATTATTATTATGATTATTATTATGATTATTATTATTATGATTATTATTATTATTAACTGATGCAATAAATCCCACCTCCACCCTGCGTCTTTACTTCTAAATCTCTTCCTCTTCAATCACCTCAAACTTTTTCCATGTGTGCTTCAAAGTGTTTCTCCCCTCGCCTGTAAAAAAAAAAAGAAAAAAAAAAAGGAAAAAAAAATCGTGTGCCTCTCTGGTTTCTGTCGCCTTGGTAGGCTCCTATCACTCGGTTTCTTCTCCGAGGTCTGAGAAAGAAAGAGGATTAACTTGTGAACCAATGGAAATAAGAACTTAAACGGGAGGTAAATCTGGCCACTGTCTCTTTGTGAGGACCGTCTCTAAAGCAATTAAAGCGAGAAAGAGTTTCTTCTCAGCGCCTCTCCACCTAAAGCTCCTTAGAGCGACTAGAGCTGTCCAGCGCATCTGAAGGGCTTAAACGCCCAAAAAACAGCTCCCCTTACCCCTGTACACCCAGCCCTGCCCTGCTGAATACAAGGTGCTCAAACAATGACCTCACACTATTTAAAAAAAAAAAAAATTGGAAAAAGTCTCATAACCTCGTGTAGATTTTAAAGGTGCACTCTGTAGTTTTGGGGGAAGAAGAGAAATATCTTCATTGATGGAATTTTTTATTATGTCAAAACAAACTCTTTGTTTTCATGACAGGAATAACTGAATTAACAAACTGACCTTAAAGGACAACACAATTTCATTCTGTTTTACTTTGTTTATATTTGGCGGACCCCGCCACAGTGTTCCGGGGACCTAATTTTCCCCTGAGAACAGCTTGTTTATTTAGTTATAGAACATTAGTTTTGTAAATATTAATAGTCTGAGTTGGAATTTATTTTCAAAAGCAACATAGCACAACTTTAACTCTAAAAATGACTCTTTTGGGACAATATGTCTATATGTGACAATATATATGCCCCCCCCCACAAAAATTCACACAGATATCTGACTTGAACCTGCTCCTCTGTATTTGACAGAGATATGAAGCACAACACAATCTCTAATTCCGCTGAATTCAGCTCTCTAATAGCTAATTAATACTCTTAATGATGCTTCTGCAACTTCATGAATACATTAGGTCCGCAATCCAGCAAGCTTCAGCCTCCGCGGCACCATTCAAGGGTATTTCAGCATCTGTTCATCCCACAGCAATTAATCATTTTGATGTGTAGTTTAAAATCGACTTCTTGCAAGGAGACCTTTTTGACAAGAATAACAAAGCAATTTGCCAGGAGCAACCTCTTAGACACGTTATTAGCAGCACTTCCAGGGTAAAGACCCGCTTTCCCTATTTATTTCCTTCTTTTAAAAAAAAAAAGAATATATTAGATAAATGAATTTTAAAAGACAGCTCCAATTTTGCAGTTTATTGTCAGCACCAGGCCTCAGAATCCTCCTGAAATCCCTTTTTATTGGTGACAAGATCTCAGGATCTCTCCTGCAAATCCCTCCTCTAAAAGTTTTCAACCTGTCAGTTTCCTCTGAAAGCTGTATAATTCCCCCCCCCTCCTTTTCTCTCCATCCTCTCTTTCTTCTTGCCCTCCTTTTCTCCCTTGTCTCAGTCCTTCTGTCTCATTTTTTCTCCTTGCCTTCTCTCCTCTCTCTCTCGCTCTCTCTGGCCCGGATCCCTCTTCACAAGGGGCCCCATTGTATAGTCCTAATCCAGAGGCAACACAGCTTTAGGGACATGCAGGGATAAAAGGCCCATTAAGCCCACAACTTTATGGGGGCAAATCTCTCCCTAATCCTTCGCTTTATCTAAACAAAAGCCCCTCTGCCTTAATCCACCTATGTGTTGAAAAAAAGAGGAGAAGAAAAACTGGAGAGAGTGTCAGAGAAGGAGAGAGAATGAGAGAGAAAAGTAGAGAGGGGACAAGAGAAAAATCTCACGCGCCGCAGGATTGAGCGAGGAGAGATCATACGGGGAGGGTCGAAGTTTCCTGGAGGAGCTGAGTCACAGTGACTGGCTTTCACCTGCATGGAGGAACTTTCACGTGTGTTAACTGGAGCTGCTGCTGAGGGAGAATCAACCATCATTCTCTCTCATTTATCAATAATCATATGTTGACCACACAAGCGCACAACACATCATACAGATGTGGCATGTTATTGAGGAAATACTGTGATATTGAAATGGACAAATAGGGTGTTGGTATAAATAATGTTGATGGGTAAAGATAACAGGGATGTGCTCACATTTAAATGAATTATCAGATTAGATTTGTTTTTGTTGTCTCCCTCGGGAATAATTTGCCTTGGGCATTTGAGAAAAGGCGTTCAACAGAGAACGTCAAAGTCAAACTACAGTTCTCCTACAGTAACAAACACAGATCAATACACAACAGAAAAAACATGCCAAGTATTACTGCACGATACCCTACAGCAAAATGCTGCTTTGTTTAACGGATATATCGATGAAAAACTGGGAAAAAATGTTGAATAATGAACATGTAGGTCTGTTTTCTGCTCGAATAACATAAATAACTTAAGCTGTTGATGAGAGTTCATTTGTGTTTTAAAAGACCTGACAAATGATTCTACAGTTTGTTTTTGTGATTTGATGTTCCATGGCAGGGTTGACTTTTTTGTTAACATTTAGATGACATATTTTTGCCACTACGTTATGATTTAGTTTCTCCAATTTTTTTAAAATCAAGCTGAAAATGCTCTTATCTGTTCAACTGATGCAAGAAAAGTGTTCATACACCACATAAATACAGACTTTCCTCTGTTCAGCCACCCTCAATATAACAGTGTTAGAGGCTGTTCTGACTATATTCTATGGATTTTATTTTTCATATTAAAACACTGTTATTAAATGAATGTACCCACAGAGTAGCTTGTAGTGAGGTGATGTATTCTATTCCGGTGGATCGGGGAGAAGCTAAAGTTTCAGGTGAAATGTCCTTGTTCACTACACATTTCTCCTAAACACCTGAAGTCGATGGGGACCTGTTTTCAACAGCTCCTACTGCTTGTCTCTGGAAGCCACAAGTTCCACAATCAATTTAAAAACACATTATTTACACGTCTTTTGGGCCAAAATGATGACTGTATATTGGCTGCTAAGCTAAAAGTGTTAGCGCACACCCTGTCTGAAGTGGGTGCACAAACCCAACCATTCCCCTAGGGTGTAAATAATGTCTTTGCTTCCTTTGACATTTTTCCAATGCACCCCCTCAGTGCTACATTAAAGGGTAACGACAACCTATTTTACGATATTTGGGAACTCAAGAATGTGTATGATGTGATTCATGTGTATTTTAATGCAACACAGGTATGTTAATTAATCTCTTCTTGTTTGTTTGTTTTTTTCAATTTGGCTCTGTGTTGTCTGTTTTGTTTATGTTTTTCGTTTGACTGTATAAGCTCATTAAATACTATTTAAAAAAACACTAATTTGTAGAAAGATCAAACCTTCCTTACATCTCAATATAAGAGCTCTCATTAGACTAGGCCTTCCAGAAGTCCTGGTTCTGTCCGTTCATCCAGAATCACATCTAAAGGTAATGGGGTCTATTTAGACCCATCCACCATTCAAATTTGGTGGGGATCTGGTTATTAATTAAAACAAACCGAGAAATGGGCAGGGGTTGAAATGCCTCCTTGGCAGATGTGAAAGTGGTTGAAATGACACAGTGTTCAAGTTTGACCCATCAGTGCTACATAAGATACACATTTATCAAACATCATGGACAAAAAGGTTCAGTTGTATATTTTTCATTGAACTGACATTTTAATCACCTTTTGATCCATTCAAATTGTTTTGTCTTGGCTTGACTCAAATTAGTATATTCCAAATCTTGTTAAACTCAGACATGGCCCTTCCTCTTATACCCCCACTAATTTAGACACGGGGGTGAGGCCTGCTTTAGCAATTAAAGAAATGGGTTCATGAGGCCAAAAGCGATGACAAAGCCAAAGCTCCTCTGTGGAGCCCGAATCCTTTCACTTCCTCTAAAACATCTGTCTTTAGTTTAGAAAATCCCACCATATCTGCTCCGCTGTGGACAATCGGACCCTGATTTGGAGCTGGGTTTAGCAGGCTGAGAGCTCTAGTCTGATGGTTTTAGTCAGAGCTCTTAAGGGTAGGTGGTGAGACTAGATGATACCTGCTGCATTAGGGGTGAATACTTACACTAATATTTGTGTTGAATGCGGCATAATCCTATCAGATTGGGAAAATGTATTTATTTTCCTTTAAATGTGAACTATGTAGTTTTTTGGAGGAAGTTTTAATCTGAAGAGAAAAATCTTCATGATTGATTTTAATGCTTAAACAACCTAAATGATCAAACTTTATTTGTTTTCATGACTGAATAGACTGAATAAACAAACTGACCTGTTTACTTTGTTTATATTTGGCGGACCCTGCCATCTTTTGCCATATTTTCCAAAACTACATAGTGCACCTTTAAAATGTGATTGATCTTGGATCCTTTCAGAACAAAACGCTCTAGCAATCTGTCCAAGATGTCAAAAACAAAAGCATCACACTTGCTTTACTCTTCCTTCAGCATGGCACTCATCACGTTGCCTTCATTAACACTCGCAATTACCGTCTCCTCCTCAGCTCCGTTCCTTCCTAATAGAGCTAACACAGAGTTAATGAAGCAAATAGTTGGGACAATTTAGTCATTAGAGACAATTAAGACAATCCAATGCAATCCACCTCAGAACAGGAGATGGGCAGAGTGGTCGGGGAGAAATCCAGCAACCAGCCACCCAAACCAAACGCACTCCTCTGCCGAGTGCAGAGAAAGCTTTAGACTGGATTGAAGGAATTTTCCCTCTGGTGGTATCACTCGTAATTCTTGAACCATTATAAGGCTGATCAGCAGTTGGCTGAAGGCATCTGTGTTTCCTCCATGCAGGGATTACACCTGGCCTCAGGAGGAAGAAAATGTTTCCCAAAGAGGCATGCAGACAGCGAGGCAGACACAAGGCAGCCTGGATGCATTCCACCACAATAAAGTATAAATCCTCCTCTTCACAGCGTATTACAGGAATGAACATAAGGGATTGTGTCATTGTTGCCCTATAATCTGGCTTTAAACTCCTTGTTTTACAAATGGTCCTCTCTAAAAAGCTCTGTCTTTTTGTCTGGGTCTTTTCCCCCCTTTTATCCTGTATTAACCTGCGGTTTCCTCATCAGCGTTTTTTTTTGTTTTTTTTGTTCCTATGCACGTCAAATCGGGGTTTCGAGCATTATAGCGATCTGTATTTGCAAAATTCCCAGGTAATGCGCAGAAATGCTGTTTAATTACACAGAAGGAAGGTGGATCTAAAGTGGATCATCTTTTCCTATTAGCCAGTAGTGATTGTATTATAGTATGTTCCTATTCTGGCGTGTCACCTAAATAGACCACTCACACCGTGCAGGATGGAGAACATGAGAGGATATTATAATTTCAGAATGCCTTTCCATGTGTCCTTGCCCTCAAAAGGTAAGGGTAATATCCTATCCTGCTTTGGAAATGGAGATGGAGGCACTTTTTTCTGTTTGCTGAACAGGCAGCCTGCATGAAATAACTCCTGATAGGAATGCTCAGGCTGACATCTTCTCTTGTGTTCTTCTGTCGTTACTGAGCCTGAAAAGACTGCACGTACTGTATCTGAGAACCAAGAAAAACAGTTATCTCAATTAATGACTGAAACTGTACACAAAGTATTTTTATCCTGAGGATGAGCACTATAAATCCACATTTATAAAGTGTCTTAAAGGTCCAGTACATAAGATTTAGGGGCATCAGTGTTGAATTACCTGAAATTAAGAATCACTACGTTTTTGTTACTTTAGAATGCTTTGTTACCTTTTATATATACGGAGGGAGATGTCCACTTCCCCGGAGTCCACCATGTTGCACTGCCATGTTTCTACAGTAGCCCATAATGGACAAACCAAACACTGACTCATGAGAGGGCCTTTAGCGTTTTCCACATTTTTAGCAGCCACTGTATGAGATGGTGAAGTGAGGGGCATTTAGTTGGTTGCAATATGCAACCTAACTGCAAGATGCCACTAAATCCTACACAGTGCACCTTTAACAACTTGTAAATCAGTACTTTATATATGAGGTATAATGATTGATCGGGGATTGCCAGGTTCTGAAAGAAAATATTGAAATGGTGTGTATCCTTTCTGGTTATAATGTGACTGTGAGTCTTTATAACATATTGATATACATTTTGAAATAATCCTCAATTACGAGGATTATGTTACAATTTCTTTATTAAAAGAAGTGTTAATTAGTTATATACTCCAACAGTAATCACTGCTACGGAGTGTTTGGTCAGTTACTCATGTCCGTTCTCCTCCAACACATGCAGTTAAGGAGGAAATACAATTTTGATATCCCTGCCCAGCTTATCCAATCAGGAAGGAGAGTTTTATGGAGTTATAAAGAGACGGTCATGTCTGCTCGTGAATGTGCAGCGAGCAGGATCCTTCTGTCTGCTGCTATCGATTGCCGCTCCGCCTTTATGTGGTGATGGAGAAAGGAGGGAGCGGATTGCAGACGGAAACAGATAGGAGGTTAGTTTGAATTAATTCATGTAATTAGCAATTGCATTTTAGTTCTATATATTTTTGCAATAATTTATCAGGGAAGAGGACAAAAACCAGTAAAATAAATTAACAACTAAATGAATGGCTTACTAACTGTATATAAAGCATAAGTACATTATTTATAAGCCATTGTTGAAGCGATTAGTGACAACTTATAAACCTAGAAAGAAAGTAAACTTGTAAAACAAACGTTTATTTTTTTAGATTATTCATTTTTCAATTTTTTTATTTAAAAAAAATGTTTTTAGAAAAGCTAGCAGCAACTATTAAAAACATCGACATCAAAGTTTGTACAAACATTCATGGTCTCATTGGCCTCAGCTGCAATATATGTTTAATGCAAATTACCATATTTAGCATGCTAACACACGAGAGACTCAGATGATGACCATGGGAAACATTCCACCTGCTGATCTCCAGCATGTTAACATTGCCATCGTGAGCATGTTAGCATGCAGATGTTTGCATTTAGCTCAAAGTTAACAGAGCCGCTAGCATGACTTTAGCCTCCCTCATTGTGTTATTTTACAGTTAGCAGGTGATGCAGACAGGTGACATAAGAGGGAGAGATAAGAATGACATGTAGCCAGAATTTAAGAATGTTGCAGTTATAGAGCGTAAGCCCAAGTATCTTCCTGTATAGTCTGAGTCTTTGTGCTTACTTTGATCTTTCGGCAGGAAACAAGTTATTCTGACAGGCATTCACACAAAATAAGCTCTTCATCAGTTTCTTATTAAGATGAATTAGCTGTAGTGATTGAGCTTTTAAAGAAACAAGCAACTGTGACTGATAGGTGATGAGGCTCAGTGAGTGCAGACTGAAATGATTTATGGGATATCAATGTTTTGGCCTGTTCAGAGCTCAAACCTCTCTCCTTTAGTTTGATGACTTTAGCCTGCACAATTATGGTACAAAAGCAATTTAATCTCCAAATTAGCAGTTTCTTAGAGCAGTAATTAACAGTTCTATCACTGTTGAGACACACATGGGCGTGATTGGGTACTTCTCACACACACACTTTGACAGATAGGGGTGAGGCCAGGCAGCAGGTCTGGTTCCAGCCCGCTGTCCTCCAGTCTCCTCACTCATTGACTCTTGCTTGTTTTTCTTCATCCCGCTCCTTGTTTGAGTCTCAGAGGCCCCGTCCCTCCTCCTGCTCCTCCTCCTCCTCTGCTCTCTCCATCGCCTCTGAAAGGAGCCTTGCTGGGCCCAACTGTCTGTGTAACGAGCTGGGCAGGACGGTCACAGTGGGGTATGCAATTGTGTGTCTGTCAGTGTGTTTACACTTGTGAACATCTGTTTGCTGTGAGCACTTAGTGTTTTTTAAGGAGTCTCCGCATGAAGACGTACTTTCTCATCTCTCTCTCTCTCTCTCTCTCTCACACACACACACACACACACACACACACACACACACACACACACACGTGATCTCACCTCTCAGTGATCCTCCAGCACTCTTCCACAGCAGGGAGTGGAGGGAGGAGGTGGAGCAGGAGACTAATGGATATGTTTGTTTACCTTTTTGTCCTTGACATGATCAATTGATCAGCAGGCTAATTCACTGCCACTATGGGCTCATTACATTTCCATTTAAATTGCAAATGGATTTCTTCAAGGCTTCATCTTCCATTCCCATTTCCAGTGCGAGTGTGTCAGCATGGATGTACAGTAGAGGTGTGTGTGTGTGTGTGTGTGTGTGTGTGTGTGTGTGTGTGTGTGTGTGTGTGTGTGTGGCTGTGGACACCTCCGGAGCTCAAACACCACACAACATAATGCCCTCGCTGGCGTTAATGTATTTGTATGCGAGACAAAAGTTTTAAGCCACCTGTGTCGTTGTCCTACTTATTTTCATTTTATGCACAGTACAAGTGGGACAATTACCTTTGTCATGAAGTGGATGTCAGTCATTAAATGGCTGTTGTGAAGTCACACACACACACACACACACACACACAGTCCCCTGGGAGTGGTGTGAGCTAATTCCTGGGCAGTAAAAGCCTGTGATTATGTGTTGCCGGGAAGATTACAGTGAACGATTACTGATGTGGAGTTTAAACAGTGGGGAATGAAGAGCCAAATTGCGCAGCAGCAGGAGATTGACATCATCGTACATGTGCTGCTGGTAAAGCTGTTTGCCGCAGTAGAGTTACATTTCTTTTATACATTCAAACAGCACTTCTGGACATTTGAACACTCTCAGATAAATGTCTTATATCTGCTCATTTAACTGGCAAATGTCTTTTTTATTCTTTAATAAATCATTTCAATGAAAAGATTGATACCATTCACATATTTGTCTGTTCAATGTAAAGTGGGAGTCAGGAAAACAAAGAGCATAAAGACTGAAAACTCGGGGGAAACAAGCTCTGTCCAAAGATAATAAAAATCTGCCAAACATTTTTAAACAAATTAAACAAATGACATGTAATTTGTTAGTCTGTGTTAAGCAGTAGTCATTATGGGTCCCACTGCGTTTCTTGCAAGACCTTACACTACATCTGATTTTTCTTTTTTCTTTTTGTTGATGCTTGATTTAGACATGTTAACTGTGGTGGTTTATGAGCTGTAGGGTCCCCAGTAAACCCATCGACCTCTTCTGCGTCTCTCCCTGTCTTCTGCTGCTCCTCTAAGGATCAGTTATCTTCAGGAGCTGCTCTTGGCTGTGAGAGTGCCACTGGGCACAGCAGAGTCGACAGGTCATGTGACTGAAGGGTGGGCCACCAAAGAGGTTGGTGTGCTTACTGGATAAAACTACAGCTCGCAATCCATTGAATGAGCTCTGCTGCTGGAAATTTGTTTTACTATCCAACTAAGAGAAAAACATAGACACAACCCTTTAACATAAGACAACCACTGAACAAACAGTGGGAAGTATTATGTGCTATATCGTAGGCAAATGGACTTGCATGCTAGCTAGCTAATTCTTTTCTCATTTGTGGTCTGATTAAACAGTAACACAGTGAATTGATTGTGGCCTATTGACATCCCTTCTGATTGTCAAGGGGACTTCCATGGCAACCAGGTGTGCGTCAGTGACAGGGGTGGACAGCTGGGAGCAGACACTCGGTCATGGGAACCGATCTCCCTCTTGTATAACAGGACCACGAAATTCAACAGGAAAAAGGTACCTATCATTTGGACTCACTATGGACTTTAGTACCAGGACCACAAAGCTGTTGATGCGTTTGTCATCCAAAAAACCATTACCACAAGCAAATCGGAGGCGGAGTAGGGCAGGTCTTGAAAGAACCATAATAATGCCGGTAGCCATGCTAGCTGTTTCCCCCTGTTTCCAGTCTCTTCACTAAGCTATGCTAAGCTATGCTAAGCTAAGCTAAACAGCTGCTAGCTGTATCTTATATTTACTTTACATGCATGAAGGTCATATCAATTTACTCCTGTAATTCGAAGTACATTTCCGAAAATATGGAACTATTCCTTGAAATGTAGGAAAATAAACAAGCACACTTCTGTTATTTTTAAAAACTGTTTTGTCCTGAGCTCTGGCATCACTACAGCTAAAAATCAATAGACAGATACATGAAAGGCAGGGTCTTTACTGTGACATCTCAGGGGATTCATTTGTTTCATTGGCTTGTTTGGCCATAATGGGCTTTATATGATGACTCTTCACCCCTGTCAGATTCCTCCATGATCCAAACAACACAAACACACACACACACACACACACACACAGAGAGACAGACACACACACACACACACACACACACACACACACACACACACACACACACACACACAGACACACACAGACACACACACACACACAGCTCCGATCAATGGTCATAAATTTGATCTCTGACAGGCCTGACACTTGCACCCATGAGGCCTTTGGTCACTCTGTTTCTCTTGACCACTCCTTATGCAACACACACTCATATACTCACACACAAACACACACACACACACACACACACACACACACACACATACAGACAGGCACTCTTTCCCCTCTCTCACTCCCTTCCTTCCCCTGACACACTTGTCAAGGACCTCGTTGACCCCTGACCCCGCCCCACTTGGCACCGTTATTGATTTTTCCTCCAACCCTCTCAATCTGGGATGAAGAAGGGTGAGAACGGGAGAATTAGTCGCCATAGTCAGGTATAACGGTGGGGACGCCGAGGATGAAGGGGAGCGATCAATGCGCGCTGATGGCTGAGCTTGCAGCAGCAGAAAACAACAGTCAGCCATGGAGAAAATCAAAAGGGCTCGAGGCAAGATGTGGGAGCAACACTAATGGGGGTGAGAGAGGGGAGACAGGGGGAGACTGGAGGGAGGTCTTTTTGTTGTCTTGTCAAGTTTGGTCTTATGGGTCTTATATAGATTATGTAATGACTCAACAGAATAGGATAAAAATGGGCTAAGGATGGGAGATTGAAGAGAAAGAGTTGGTAGAGTAAAAAGTATTCAGATCCTTTACTTACAGTGAGTTAAAGTACTAATAGCACACTGTGCAAATGGTCCACTACATGTAAAAGTCCTGTATTCAAAACCATACTCATGTAAAAGTATGTAAACCTTATCAGCAAAGTATGCTATATCACATTCTTTAATATCAGCATACATTATGTTTTTAGTGTCACTGTTCTGTTAGACGGGTCACTAAAAAGTCAACTTCTCATCAGATCAGAAAAGTTTTCAGCCTTGTGGCAATGTGTTTCCAGCTAAGAGGGTTTTAAAATAGTATATTTAGCTTAAAGAGACAGTTCACCCCCAAATTAAACATACATATTTTTCCTCGTACCTGTAGGGATATTTATAGATTGTTTTGGTGTGACTTGCCAAGTTTGGGGGACATTAGAGATGTCTTCCTTCTTGCAATTATAATGGAAGTAGGTGGCATTCAGGTTGAAGAGCTCCAAGCGGCAAAAAATACAAAAACTCAACAGTAATGTCCCTTTTCAGGAATAATGACCCTGTTACTCCAGATAATCCACAGACTTTATTATGAGCAGTTTCATTCAGGGACTATTTATTTTCTGTCTCAATCCGCCTTTCCTCTGATATATAAGTTAATGCAGTGGAAGAGAATACTCAAGTAAAGTATAAGTACCCTGAACTTTTACAGTACTTGAGTGAATGTGATTAGTTACGTTCCACCACTGTGCACGATGCATTTTTTCAAATACTGTACCAGACCGGTAGAAGTGCCCACAAGCGTTGTACTTGACAGTGAGTTCTGTCACTTTAAGTTGGACTACTTCTCCACAGCTCAGAGTAGAACTTCAGTAAACTACTGTATGCACCATTTTTAGTTTTTGTTTTCAGATGAGAGGTTTTCATCTATGTTCTGATCTCTGTTAGTCCATTCCTTTACCTTCTCATACACACTTCTCTTCTCTTTCCTTACTTTCGGATTTGCTTGTCCCCTCATTATTCTTCCTCTGCTCCTTGACTGTAGAGTAAAGCTTGACTGCTGCAACATGGCTTTTTAGAAAGATCTGATTTAGACTTTCAGCTGACTGAATTAAACTTCTTCTTGCCGTCAGATAGATATGCAGATGACTATCACACAGAAGACCAAGATGAAAAATGACACCTCGTCTGTTTTTCTCTCCATCTTCTCTGAGATTTCTCTATTCTCAAAAAAAGAAAAAATACAATCACTGATGATTACAGGCGAGAGAAAAGCAAAAACAAGCGTGAGGGAGAATGCTTGACGAATCTTACATCACCTTTTGTTTCTTAGAATATTATCTGTTTTTACCCCTTAAAAACAAAACCAAAGAAATCTACTGTGGTTGTAGAAAGAGTAAAAGTTGTGAATTTTGACTGCCTTAAGAATGGCATAAACCAAATCTACTGTGCCACGATCCTTTGAGCATCATACTCTACAAATGCTACCACCTTTCTTGTAGAAAATTAGCAGCTACAAACTCACCCAAACATGTCCGGATGTAGTTCACGTCTGCCTGTCCTTCTTTGTCTTATCACTGACAGTATACACAATTGAAAATGGTAATGTGTGGAGTATCTTTGTGTTAACAGAACAGAAGTTGGATTCCCAGACAAATGACATTCAACGTCCCCTTTGTCTTTTTTTCTTGTTCTTGTGTGTCACACACTGATACATCACGCAGATGTGTGTTTGATATGTATGTGTGCTCTCTCTCTTAGTGGTAAGCAAAAGCTTTTTAAAGCAACCATGGGTCCTATTTTTTAACGCGGCTTGCAATAATCCATTCCCGCTCCGCCACTCCACCGCCACCTCCTCATGGATCAGGTTAGAGATTTCACAGCAGTGTTCGGAGGTGACACACTTAGACATAATCTTTTTTTTTTCTTATTTAATTTCCCACCATCCTCTCAGCTGATTCCCCCCCTGTCACTTTAGACGCAGCTGAGAGACTGATTTGGCTTCCATAATCTCTTCTCGCGTTCCCCCCTCCTCTACTTGAGAAAACCTCGAAATATTGTAAGGAGATTATTTCATTCGTAATTGATTGAGTGGCTCCTCACCACAGACCAAGATACTTCAAAGTGTATGAATTAAGACTTGGGTTGGATGGGGGGGGACTGAGGACGGGAGAGGGGGTGAGGAGGCAACGTGGCTCCATGAGGCTACTGCCGGGGTCGAGCAGCTGAGCCTCTTTGGCTGGCAAATAAGAGTTGAGTCTGATCCTGTGATGGCAGCTAATTGGCTAAAGCAAAGACGTATCGGTCAGGGGAACATTTTAGATGAGGCCCCTCAGCTCCTACAGACGGGTTTTTCAGGCTACAACTTGGTCTCTATGAGGCAGATGCTCATGAGGGGGAAGTTTCTAAAGTTTGGCCCCTTCCATATAAGTTTTGATGCAGTTTTCAGCACTTAGCCCAGATGTTATAAAGAATTGTCTGTTAAAGGAATAGTTAGACAATTTTCGGGAAATGCCTTATGCAACTTTGTTGCCTAGAGTTAGATTTAGACAGTGATACAGCTCTCATATCTGTCCTGCATATCTGAAGCTGGAGAAAGAGACATTATCTTAGCTTAGATATACGTATGAAAAGCTGAGGAAACAACTAGCCTTAAACAAACAAGATGTTTGTGTTATTTAACAAGCTTTAAAGGTTCTGGTAGGCAGATTTTTTTTTCTTTGGACGGAGCCAGGATTGCTAAGCTAAGCTAACTATCGACTGTCATCGTGCTTAAACAAACAAGATGTAACAAGTTAATAAATCAGTTTAAAAGGTTCTGGAAGGCACATTCTCTCTTTTTTTTATCTTTAGACAGAGCTTGGCAAGAGGTTTACACATGCTTACAGGCTTTATGTTAAACTAAGCTATCTAGCTTTGAATTTAACAGGCAAACTCGAGAGAGATATCGACCTGCTCTTTCTACTACTTAGAAAGTAAATAAGCGTTGTGTCAGACAATTCCTTTAAAGCTTTGATAGGGACCAGACTTTGTGTCTGTTGTTGACTACAGGAATGTGGCACTGGTTGGCAGATTCTTTCACATTAAACCAGGCTAGCTGTTCCCATCTGCTCTGCGCCTTTAGGCTAAGCTAAGCTAACCATATCCTGGCTGTATCTTCGTATTTAACAGGCAAGCATGAGAATGATGTTGATTTTCTTTTCTAACTCTCGACAAGAAAGCAAAGATGTGCATTTTCAAACACGTCTTTTGCAGGGGGTCCAGAGTTTGTCTGTTAAGAACCAATGCAAATTATGTCTTCGAATATCAAGTTACCTGTGAATGCTATACTTCCAAACTCACTCTTGCCTCTAAAGCTCGTCATCCTTGTGTATCTCCATTAAATGCTCGTCCCGCAGCATTTGAACTCCCTGTGCAGTGGAGATGCAGTCTACCCGCATTGTCTGTGGAGTCAATCCAAGTATCAGGTTAAGCGTTATCCTGCCACTCCCTATCAGAAGGACGCACAGATCCCAAATGATCAGTTCTGAGTCTGAGGCAAAATCTGTGGGCCCTGAAAGAGAGAGGATGAGAGGGACAGTTTGTCAAGTCTCCATTTCATATCTTTTCACCCCAAATCATCCATCTATGTCTGATTCTCTCCACATCTCCCCCTTTTCTCTCCTCTCTTTTCTCCCCATTTTCCTTTCTCTTCTACTCATCCTTTTGTCCCGCCATCACCCCGTTCCTCACTATCAGTCCTGACCCAATGCTGATCTTAATCCTCTTACCTCACGGCTCCATTACCCACTTCAGCCATTTTTGCATACACACCAAAGAAAGAGGGGCTCCTCTCCTCTCTCTCAAACCCCCAAAGCTCCGTCCTCCAATCCTCCCCAAATATAGATCTCCCAAACCTCTGCCACACATACCATCTCTTATTGTATATGATTTCATTTTCAATCAAATGTGGATGTTTCTAAATCTGAAGGGACCATTTTTATGGGGGGCAATGAGGCTTTGGAGGGAGGGGGTAAATTATTCGTACCCCTTTTCTTCTTCCAAGCCCTTATCCAAATTGAAAATGGCGTAAGTCAGTTCCCAGGCGGGTGTGGCCGAGCCGTGGGATTATCTCCTGTTTTGTGTTGTTTTTAATCCCTAAATGTCACTTCTGGTCCCACCGCAGCCGATAGGGAAATGCAAATGCGGGCGCTACACTGCTCATTTGCTGTATAGTCATTTACAGCGTCATTGTTGATAACATAAGCGAACAAGGCGTCGTCCTTCGGGCACTTTATTTATTTATCTCAAACATGCTTTTTCATGCTCTGTAATTCATCACGTCAGCCATCTACCTCTCAATGCAGCCGCTCACGATCTCTTCTCGTTCTCCCCTTCCTTTCCTTTCTAATTTACTGTTTCTCTCTCTCAAGGGAGAGATTAACCCCTAATCCCCTGATGTCCCGTGGTTAATTGATATGATTTAACTATTACAAGGCCCTGGGTGGTTCCACACTGCTACCTCCGAGAGAGCGCACCCTCCGCTGAGAACCACGACCTTCCCTCGTTCCGCAAATTCGTGCCTCCCCTAGCCTTCCGCTGTTCAATCCTCCCTTTTTTTCTCTGCTGCCTTTCTCCCATATATCTCTTTCATCTCCCATCTTGTTGGGCCTCCCCTTTCCCTCCACCACGTCCCCACTTCTGTTTCGCAACTGACACCTCTCTCCCAAGGGTCACCATTCAGAAGCAGTTAGCGGAGCACGCTGGGAGTTTGTCTGCACCTCGTGACCAAAAGTTCATTTAAAAGACTTTATAGAGCCTGAAGTGCCTTGGGATGTTATGTATTGTATAATGTATATGATTGGAATTATGTTTATGAGTTAGAACATAAAAAAAGCACAGGAAAGGTTTTCCGGTCCATCCCCTTTTTCACCTTTACTGTTCACCAATCACAACAAATCCTTTCTCTGCACAATGTTGGACACACATGTGGACACAATACACAGTGTTCAATAAATGTTTGAGTCAATATCTGAAAATGACTTTCTTGCACTGATTTTAAGTTTTTGTCCGCCTGTCCTCAAAAAACACAAGGCTCTAACCCTGGCAGTGTCATAGCTTTAGAGAACGAACCCTCAGCCTGTTCTTTAAAAAATGATTCATTAATGGTCCTGCCACATGCCTTCAAGGACCTTTGATGGCTGAAGGTCACGAGTGCAAAGGAGCGAAACTGCTGTGTATCTCAGAGCGGATTTAAAACCAAGCTACAGTGGAAAATCCCAGGATTTTCGAGCATTTCCCACAACAAATCCAGAGATTAGTTTGCATCTCTGTTGCTCATAATCTTCAAATCTTGTTTGTGCAGTAGCAAGATGATGCCAAATCCCATAGAAGGAGACGCAGGTTTTATGTGTCTTTTCACGCTTTCTGTATTTTTGTAATTTTAAGTTAATAAAGCAATCGGTTTGTTATCTTCTTCTGACTCCCTCACACTGCTCTTTGTAGGTCTATTGTTCCTGATCAATCTTTTGTTCTAATTCAACTTTTTCACATCAAGAACCCCTAATCTGACACAAATTACATCACACACCCGCATTTCATATGATTGTGGTGTATGGTCCTATAATTTTGCCTTCAGATATCATATTACATGTATTATATGTATTACAATATTACTATAATATAAGACTACAACCAGAACAGTTAGCTTTGCATTAAAACTGTAACAGTGCCTTGTATATCTTCAAACCGACACCTCTGAACCTCACTAATTTCCAAATTGTATCTTGCTTTTTTAATTTATACAAAAACCAACAAACACTTTTAAACATTTGTCTACAGATCAAATGAGATATAATGCGTTCATTAATTTTCTCTTCACATGCTGTTATTGGGAGTTTGTTACCTTTGAACTGGTGATATCGTGATATCAGATTTTTCCTACATGATTGTCGTGGCCGAAAGGGTTCAAGACAACAATATTATCACGACATCTTGCAAGTGTCCCGCTCTTTCCCACCATGTCCTCCAACATGATTTTCATTTTTTAGTATTTTTTTGGGCCTTTATGGCTTTATTGAGAGATCAGATGAAGATTTGACAGGAAACAGGATGAGAGAGAGGGGAGTGACACGCAGCAAAGGGACCCAGGCCGGGAGTCGAACCCGGGGCGGCTGCAGAGAGGACCAAGCCTCTGTACATGGGACGCCTGCTGTACCCACTGAGCTAAACGGCACCCGTCCAAAATGATTTTCTATGGCAGTAGCAGCTACACAATGAGAATGTAGACAGCTGGCTGCTTACGCCATCCTCTTCTTCCTCTTTTTCTTATTTTTTCTGTTTTGTTGCGGTAGCATAGAACATAGAAACCAGCGCATTAGCACCACTTACAATGACAAAATTGCAAAGAAACACCAATGATATAACAATATTATTTAGATAACACAATTACCATCAATTTTGATATGTATCCCAACACCTTTACTTCTACACAGTCAGGCTAGGTGTTTCCCTCTGATTCTAGACATTTAGCTAATCTCACCGGCTGGCTGGAGTGGCGTCCATCTTTTCATCTCCATTTCATTATTCCTTTCACACAACCTGCATGTTATTAATCAAACCAGCTGTGCTTTCTGGCCTCTCCAGTGTTTTGTACACCGCTGAGTAACTTCAAATCAGTTAAAAGCCTCAAAGCTAATGACCATTGTGTGTTTGGCTCTGATGTCTGACTCTGTAAATTGTGTTTGAGTGAGTGTTTGTGGTGAAGAAGAGCTTTTATGTGACACCCTTACATTCCTCATATACATCCTTCTGCCTCTAAACCTGTGCAGAGTGTGTTGACTCTATTATCAGCCCGGTGCTGAAATGTAACACCCAGACTGCAAATACGTAACATGAACTACCTTTCACCACATCTCTCCTTCTTCTCTTTCATCTCCTTCCGCTCTCACTATATATATACATACACACCTAATCATTTTCTGGCATTCATACGGACACTTGACACACACGTGTCCACGCACGCACACACACACACACACACACACACACACACACACACACACACACACACACACACACACACACACACACACACACACATCTCTGCCTACCTGCATTGAAACCCGAGAGTGTGTCGGTGAAATCACCGTCATATTTCTCAGGCTGATGGAACATTCTGCCCAGGTCCGAAAACATAATAAATAGAGGGCCGCACTGTCTGCTCTCAGTTTTAGCATGTATTCGTAATGTGATCATTCTCCAACCCGCAACCTCCTCGGGGGCTTTTATCGCCTGCTCAGATCACAACATCCTTTCCTCGGCTTTTACAGAAGGAAGGAACAACAAAAACAGAACAAAAAATGCCTTATTCAAAGGAAAATGGACTTAAAGTTGTCTACAACCTGCAATTTTTGAGAAGTTGGACGCAAGTATGAGGGTTGTGTGATAAAAAGTAAAGTAACAGGGCTTGGAGTTGTTGTGTCAGCTGAGGACTCGGCTGTATTTTCCTGGCGAGCTGTGTGTGGGTGTTGAGGGATCGTGTCATCAGAGGGATAGACGTGTGTGGGGTTCACAGTGTGGATGGGGGAGGGCTGAGAGGGTATCAGTGGGTGTATTCATGGTCATTTGTGTGCATTGCCCTGCCGTTTACCTTTTGGCTCACCTACATGTCTGCGTCAACTCGTCTTTCTTCTCCTCCCACTCATCCTCCTGCCCTGCTCCTCGTGGCCCCTGTAAGTCACTGAGGTATTTCCACAGCAGCGTGTCAGTGTTAATATTTACTCTGATCTCATGGTTGGACACAGGAGCTCCTCCTGGTCACCCAGCGTACGCCTCCCATAACTCGTTGGCTGTGTTTACAACATCGAGGGCCAAAACTTGGTGTAGAAATAGAATTTTTCAAAAATAAAACTAGGTCATGATTATTCAAATAAAGTTTACAGTAGCTCAGAAGACGGCATCACCTTTACAATACATTGGGTCAAGTGCTGCATAATTGACACATCTGTCAAATGTGTTGATTATCCATTTCCATATCCATTTTGATGTTTTAATCCAGGCCGTGTGTCCACATATCAGGACATGTACTCCTGACAGAAATGCAGCCATCATTGATGTTCTCAGTTACACCTCTTAGCACACAAAAAAGACAACTTATCCGGGTAAATTTTTGAGGTCTATGTGGAAATCTGACAGCAAGAATTTATAATGTATGTATCTAATTGATTTCATGAAGTAAAATCACCCAGCTACGTCCTGTCCTGGGACCCTCTCAATCTATCCGCTGGTAAACAGTAAATACATTCACTAAAGTACTGTGCTTGCATGTACAATTTTGAGATACGGGTATTACTTGTGTATTTCCATATTATGCTTCTTTAACACAATTAATTAATTAATTAATCAAGTGAAATATCATGAGCAAATAACGTATGATATGATAATATAAATTAGAGATAAAGTGTAGAATTAGCCTGGCCTCCACCAGGAGCAATATTAGAGTTGTGGACATAATGCATCAACATTTATCCCGACAATATGATATGTTTATTTAGTTTGTTTAGGCAGAAAAAAATCAGTCATTGAAGATCTTTCTCTTCTGATTGAAATGTTTTCCTTAAAACTATGTAGTGCACCTTTAATCTGTCTTGTCTGATTCTTTAGTTACTCAATACTCTTCCAGGAATAGCTTCAGAACCTGTTGCAGCTGTGAAAAGTTCAATAAAGCTGTCTCATTAATAACTACAGAAAGTTCTATATAAAAGAAGATATCTTAACATTAAATTCTCCTTTGGTTCCTTTAATCACACATGCAATGCACATAAAAATGTTTTTTCCATCTGCATAACAGCAGTGGTAGTTGTTGGTAGTGGATGGCAGTAAGCTCTCCGTTTGTGGCCGCTGTGAGGCCTTTTTCACAGCAGACATTTTGACTTTAAAGCACAGATGTTACTAATGACGTTAACACTCACTGTGTTCCATTCAAGTGTCCCAGGAAGCTTTGAAAGTGTAACAGCATGCATGTTGTCATGACAATACAACTGAACCAATGCATTGTGGGTTATTTTGAGTCCACTGTGTCTCTTGCTAAACATTTTGGCAACACATCACAAAGATAAACTGACTTTATAGTGTAGTCTATAGGAAACAAGCAAACAATTTGCGATGCAACATGAGAGCTGCATCTTTTATTCAAAACACAACCCGACTTTGTGACTGCAAAGCATTGTGGTCTGTTGAGGCTCCCGGTCCTTCAGCTTGTCCCGGAGAGAGTTTCTCTGTGTGTGATGTGAACATTGGTGCAAAATCGAAAAGATGGAGTTCCTGTATTATTTTGAGAGACCCACTGCAGGACTTGACATTTATTTTGACTTGTAAAGGATTTTTTAAAAATGAAACAAATTCTTATCTTTTCCAACAAAACACACCTCGTAAATATCTAAACGCATAAATTCATGTTGTTTTCTGTTTTGTGGGCGATTTCTTGTTTAAATCACATACATGTCTGTGTGCCTCTCTGTGCGGTAGCATGTGTGATGTTAGACTGTTTATCTTTTCAAAGCGGGGTCTCCATGGAGCTGAGTTGTCTCGGTCAAACCTCTGGGTCACAGGGTCGTGAACCCTGGGTAAACTTCATGCTGCTGCCTCCCAGCATGAGAGCAAGAGAGAGAGAGAGAGAGAGAGAGAGAGGCCCAGTCCGTCTGTTCAGCAGTAACCCTGTACGTTATTACTTTATGAATATTGTAAATGTGACCATTCTATGTTTCTGAATTGCTTTTCCAAAACTACACATTAAATAAGATATTCTTTTTATTGTTGCTTGGCTATTATCCCCCGCCGACCCTCATCAGCAGGAGTTTAAAAGTACTTTCTCTGTCCTTCAGTTCTGTCTTGCGTTTCGTTTTCTCTGCTCCTACAGCGGACTATCAGACTTTTAATGGGCCCCTGGCAACAATTTGACAGTCGATAGAACGACGACCCTCATTAAACACCTATTTCACTTCCATTTGGTATCAAGAGGAGAGACGGGAGGAAGGAAGAAAAAAAAAACAATCAGCAGAGTCTGACTGTTGATTGAGAACAATGATGATTTAGTTAAACTGAGAATCCGATGCCTGCCTCCCTCAGCCCTGTGATCAGCACAGAAAAACACCTTATCCAGTCGATCCTACAGAGAAAGAAGAAGGGGAAAAAAGGAAAGCTGGCTCCTTTTCTTTATCCCCAAAGCAGGATAACAGCCCGCGTTAGGGGAATATCCACGCCTGCCAATTGCAGTAATGGCCCCTAATTCCAAATTAATTCAGTCTAAATGAACTGTCAGAGGGAGATTGATTTGTTGGAGCTGCTGTCTTGATGAGTGCTGTCGTGGGAGGGGGTGATTAGGCACTGAGGCCTGCGTCGCTCTCCCCACAGCCTGAGGCTATGAGGCTGGAATTTTTTTTTTTCCCTTCTTTTTAGCAGACCTAGACCTGAGCTGTGGCAACACCAGCTGTTTCTGAGATGACAGGTAAGGGGACGTGTGGCCACTTGGGGATTACATCCACTGAGGAGGTGGAAGTGGGGACCAAGTGATCTGGGGCAAAATGTTTCTGTTTGGATTGATGGGACAATCTGAGAGGGAGGCTGATGAGGTCTCTGAATAGTGTGCGTGTATGAAGAGAGAACTTCGCACGAGAAAAACACCTCAAAACGACCGCCTCATTTTCAATTACTCGCCCAGCCTTGTGTGTTTCTTTGTGTTTCATCCATAAATTGAATTCCACACCAAAAAGTTCCTCCTGCATATAGTTTCAGGCTTTTTTTCTACGAAGACAACCTTATTAATAGGCTCTCTTCAAAGTTAATTAGCTGTGGAAACGAGGCCAGGGGCACTGGCGTTTCTACCCCAGAGGACTTTGCTATCCCCGCTGATTCCTGGGCTAGGCTAATTATTTCCCAATAACCTTACTTACTGGCCATGCTCCCTCCTCTGGGCCTGAGCCTAACAAGCGTCACCCTGCGAGTCGATAGGCTGTTCTGCTTGGAAGTTTTTGAGCCACCTGCCTCCCCGGAGATGATTTTCCTCCTCTTCCTCCCTCCGAGAGTTCAGAAGCTCTCGGAGCCCCAAACATGCGGAGGCGAGAGGTTGGGCGGCTGTTTGATGTCGAAAATTAAATTCCTTCAAATTCGCCATTAACGCTATTACTTAAAGTATTGGACACACTCCTAAGTATCCCAATGGCATTATGTCTGCTGTCATTAATTTTGCCCTCTCCTGTAGCTCTCCCTGCAAATATCAATATCAGAAAAACCCTAAATAGCTAACCTTATTACTCTGGCTGTTTATTTTGACTGTTTATTTACTTCCTTATTTAAATATTTCCTCATAGCCGAAGCAGAATTGTCTGCTCTCACATACGGCACATGTGAATAAATATGGGCCACATACATATTCTGAAGGCTGGAAAGCTGTTTATCATGCAAAGAGGGAACATCAGAGGCTAAGAGGGGAGGTGGCTAAAATAGGCTGAGCTATTATAGTAGATATTAGAATATATTAGAATATTGGAAATTAAATGTGAACTTATGATCCCTTGACATACTTGAAGATGAAAGGCCAACTTTAAAGACCAACATTTAAGATAACACTCAGGCTAACCATATAAAATGGCATTTTCCAGGTGAAAGTCATGATAATTATTCAAATGTGGCCTCTCAACATTTAGAGCAGACAGATATGTGCATAAGGTTTATTGTTCGGACCCTTCGTACTGTGTTTGTTGGACTAATTACTGCATATGTTTGTGTTTTTCTCACTCTGCCACACTGCATTAATCCCCCTTTAAAGCTGCCTCACTACAATCCTCACTAAGCACACAGGCCGAGGTCAGGAGCTGCACTGTACATACACTCCCACACTAATGGTCAGAGAAACATGTTTTTCTTCTTCATTGATAGCGATCATAACAGATTAAAAGCGAGGTTTCTTCATAATAAGTGAAGGATGCATGACATGTGTCTTTGGTAAGTTGGTTGTTTTTTGCACACTTGTCATGCACCCGGCTGTAAGTGCTGTTAATTCCTGAACAACACAGTCTGAGAGATGATTGTCGGATAAGGAAATATCCGCCTCAGATGTGATGTGTTACTTTGTTGTGCTTGTAATCTTTTGCCAATACAAATATTTTCATCAGATCGAGCAGAAAGTGAGTTGAGAGTCAAACAGCTTCTTGAGGTTTAAGTGGAATAGACATCAGATATTCTGTGGAAAACAAATTCAGATCATGTTTATCTTTCAGTGTCAGCACACATGATGTAATGAAGATCTCAAAGTGAGAATTGGTGAGTGCCTCACCAGTGTAAAATATCAAAATGTACTAAGTTATATATTCATACACACACACACACACACACACACATATATATATATACACACATTTTTTTACTCTCAAGAATTATAAGGTTTGGATAAAAAGAAATATAGAATAAGAAATATATACATACATATATATAGATGTGTGTTATTATGTTATGTAAATATGTGTTTTTTATTATAAGTTAAAGTATTGTACTTAAAGATATGTACAATGTACATACAAGTAGAGCTGAGGTTCAGTTGATTTTTGATTAATCAATTTGCAGAAAATGAATCCAGAATTATTTTGATAATCATTTTGTCATTTTTCATAAGATTTGCTGCCTTTCTTGTTAATTGTTATATTGGTTGTTTTTTTTACTCTAAAGAATTATGAGTTTTGGATAAAAAAGAAAAATAATATATATACAGAATATATATGTACATATTGCAACTAATGTGTTTTCTTATTATAAAGGATTGATCATCTCATTATTTTCTCCATGAATATATATATATATATATATATATATACACTCCACACAGCTCCACCTCAAGTAACAACAGCAATAAAATGCTGTTTTTACATTTATGCATGAATTGTAATAATAGTAGTCTTATTATATAATTGGTAAGAGAAGGCAGTCATTAGGGACATTTTCCTTCATGGAGTACTTTTACTTTTAACATACTTTAAGTTCATCTTTCTGATTGTACACACATACTTAAAATATAGATACTAAAGAAAGTGCTTGAACACAATGAAGTATCATTACTTTTAAATGAGTAGAAAAAACAGAATGATTCCAGCTTGCTGATTATCTGTATGGCACTGCTGGACACACAGCAGTTTGTACAGTTAAACAGCACTGCAGTATTCACTCTCTTGGCTTGCGGCTTCAGCTTGTTCTCACTGAGGTGGTTGGTTATTTGTGATAAATTACATTTTTGATAAATTAGGGACACGACTGATTCATCTCACCATTTTACCCACCCCAAAGGTTTCACCTTTTGAACCTAAATACTGATTTGATTACTAGATCAGTTTAAATACATCATGCCTGCCTTCAACACTCTACAGATGTTTCTCACTGAAATCCATCGGGAGAACAAAAGGTATTCACACCAATTTTGTCTCCTCACTTTTTAAAAAGCATTATATTCTAAAATGTGCAGCAAATGAAACCATTTGCACTTTGATGTGCCATCGTGCATTTTTTCCCTGCTATATATAACTACTCTGACTTCTTAACCTCTTATCATATTGCTGTAAATCAGATATGTTGGAGACTGTTTAAAAAATGTTTTTAATCTGAGCCCTTATGGCCTAAACACTTTGCAACACAATGTGAGCCGATGAAGGAGCTGCACTAACAGCGAACACCATCATCACCATCTTATCACTGCAACAGACAGGAGTGGATCAGGATCAAGGTTAATCTCATCTCTCGTTCTCGTACAGGCTGTGGTAAATCTAGGCCCAGTTGTCTATAGGGGAGAGTGTACAGTAATCTTTATATCTTTATCTTTATCTTTATCTTTATCATACAGATTTAAGCATCATTCATGCATCAACTTCTGAAAGTTGATCACAGTGTTCAGAAGGCGTTGGACTGTCGAGTTAAAAGAAGATTCAACTTCGGTATCCACAGAAAGATTGAAGCGAATGAAAGAGTTATTTTTTACAATCTGAAAATAAAAACCAACATCTCAGAATTGAATTTTAAAAAAATGTGAAATCTCTTCTGCTCTCTTCCTTGTCTATAATCTATTTCCACCAAAAGTTTCCCTTTTGTCCTCCCCACAATGCACCTGGGGCCATAATAGAAGCCGGGCATCTCATTTCCCTGATGGACCTGCGCTCTGCCTGACACCTCTGTCCACACACTCGTTATCAACTTTACTCCTCCCTCTGCCTCCGGCCATGCGCTGGATGGATGGACGGCACCGACGTCTCCTTGTCTAACTCTCACTCCGTTTCTCTTCCTCCACCTCCCGCGCCATAACACTCACAGCCCTGACTGACCTATCGCTCCACGCTGCCATTCTTCTGTTCTCTTGGTTTCTTTTCCCTTCATTTCTTCAAGAACTTGGAGCTATTCTGCTTTAAGCCCGTTGCTTTGATCAATACAGAGTGGGGCTTTCTGACTGCATACATCCTCCACCATGGCAGCTTAGCCCATCAATACTATTTAAATTCTCCTTATGGCCCCAAACAAGCCGCTGCATTATTTAGCAGGCGTACGGTCAATTGCACATTATCTACACAACATTAACAGGCAAATGGTGCTCGTGTGGAATTTGTCTAACAGTTGTCGTTGAGCGATGTTGCGACTTGCATCTTTGTCACACCGGACAGTCGATATGGTGGGTTTAGTCTCTGAATCCAATGTATAGATCTGCTTATCTGTCTCTAAATTATATGACATTTTCCTAATTCAGTGTAAGACAGAAAAATGCTGCTGTCTCACAGTAGAATAACTAAGAAAACAGACTTCAGAGTGCAGCTATTACAGTGAAAAACATCCCCAACACGCTGCTACAAACTGCAGGTACAACACACTTTTTTTTTTTATAGTCTCCGTTTCCTTTGTTGCCTCCAACAAAATGGCACAGCCTTGTTCAATCCACAACACGACCATAAGTGTAATGTACTCCTAGATGCAGGAAAGAATGGGCTACAATAAAAGCCGGGTCTCATTTAGTGTGGAAATGTTTTCCCATCTCCTGAGTTGAAAGGGGGAAATATTCATTAAGGAATAAATCAAATGAGGCGTGACTGCGACAAGGTTGGAAAGAGGAAATTCAATTTGTATTCATAAACAGCCACGAGCAAGGAGGTGATAATTCAGAGGAGTTGGGTTACTGAAGCTGTTTGCTACTTGTTATTTAAAAGACCTGTGTCGTGTGTGTATGTGTGTGTGTGTGTGTGTGTGTGTGTGTGTGTGTGTGTGTGTGTATACAATACATTCATAAGTGTGGTGGTGTCTGCCTGTGTGTGTGTGTGTGTGTGTGTGTGTGTTTGTTTGTGTGCATGTGTGTGTTTCCTGCATTCGATCCCCTGATAAAATAATGAAGTCTGTTGGATCTATTAGTGATGATCATTTTCCAAGTATTGTTTAAACTCTCAACTCAATCAGGCTAAACGAGCAGCCGAGCTAATGTTCTTTCATTAATGTAATGAAACTCAAGGTGTTTTCGTGAATTGTTTTTGAAATGATTCTTTGTTAATGACATAAACTACACAGAGGTTCATTATTAAACACTGGTTTAAATGAAAGTCCCTCACACATGAAGTAAACAGTTTTTCCTCTGTTTATGAAAATTAGCACTTTCATCAGTACACTCAGGCCAGAAAATATTGTTGTAAAGCTGTGAAGCAGAAGAAACGGGTGTAGCTCAGGTGGCGGAGCAGGTTAATTAAAGGGTTGGTGGTTCAATCTCTGACTCCTCCTGTCCATGTGTAAAAGACTCCTTGAGCGATACTTTCCTGACTATAAAGACACATGACATTTCCTGATGGATGTGAGTGAATTTAGCCTTGTGAAATTCAAAATGATGGGAAGGGAGGGACTGAAAGTTGAACATTTTTAAACTAGCAATAGAATTTTTTGTTTGTTTTGACTTACCATTCTGGTAATAGACATTTTTTTGCTTGGACTTAACACTGTGGCAATAAACAATATATTTTTGTTTTAACTTACTCTGGCAATAGTTTTTTATCTTTTTCTTCTGTGTTGGTAGTTGCTAGTCAGAGGTAAACAGAAAGTGACTCTGTTGTCTTTGTGACAGCATCACCAACAGGAATACCATTTGGAAATAGAGTCTCCTTGAGCAATACTTTCCTGACTGTGAAGACCCACATGACGTTTCCTGATGGATGTGAGTTAATTAAGCCTTGTGAAATTCAAAATGATGGGAAGTGAGAGACTGAAAGTTGAACATTTTTAAACTAGCAATAGAAATGTACTGTAACTTACTTTAACTTACCATTCTGGCAATAGGCAAGTCTTTTCTTCGTTCTTCTTTGTTGGTAGATGCTACTCAAAGGAAAATAGAAAGCGATTTTGGTTGTCTTTGAGACAGCATCACCAACAATGTTACAACATTGCGTATATGCAACATGTAACAATGTTACACATATTCAATGTAAGCTCACAAGCAAGCTACTGGCTAGTTTGTGAGCATTTACACACCTGAAGTAGCAAACCGGTGGAGGCAATGTCGTATGATTTATTAGCTACAAGAAGGTCATCACGATTCTCCTCCCATTGGGAACAATTTGCCTAAAAGCAACATTATGCAGAAATTGGCGTTATTGTGTGATTTGTCGTCCCACAGTTTCTGATCCCAGGTCTGTAACAGTCAGATGTAACATAGGTGCTAACCACAAACAAAACTCATCGCGTCATAACAATGTTATCTGAGGAAAAGTTATATGTTGAAGTAAACATGAATGTAACGCTGTGATCCTTCCCTCTCACTAGAGAAACAAGTGATCAGGGTGGAGTGGCTGAGGCAATTGATGTTGTGATATTTACATCACTCACACTGTAGACAGCTTTGGAAGACACAACGTGTTATTCACAAGTACATTAGAATTCACGCACACATGCTTCTGATATGCATTAATCACTCTGCACCTATAATCCATACTAGCTATGTTTTTCTGTCAGATGGTCCACTTGACTAATAAGCGCATCGAGTTCATGTTTGTCTCTGTTAGTTGAGATTAGAGCATAAATAAACTAGTTGCAGAGTATACAATTAAGTATGCATGTGGTGAGGCTTCACTTGTGTCTGATTATGTGTGAAGGGAAGGAAATGGTTTCATCCCCTCCTCTGGCTGCATGTCAGAGTGTCCTTGGGCAAGATACTGATCCACAAATTGCTCCTGATGGCTGTTCCTTTGTTGTGTGAATAGACGTATGAATGTGAACGGCTGAGCATAGAAATATTGCGGTGCACTTCGGTTAGAAAGTGCTTTCTCATTGCTGATACGTAAGTCGGCACTTTGCATGGCAGACTCTGCCATCCGTGTGTGAATATGTGTGTGGACGGGTGAAAATGGCTAGCGTTGTTAAGTATTGTAAATGGTCCATAAACCAGAAGGTGCTGTATACAGTCAAAATCCAAGTCCCAATAAACGAATAAACAAACATTTTTGAAAGCAGAAAAGTTAAAAGTGGAGGAACTCATCTGATAAAAGGTGATAGAAACGCAACAGTCCTACAGGAACAGTTGGGTTTAGTTTCAAATACATTTTTTAAAACATATTCTTCAGCATTTGCATTTATGTGATATTGATCCTGTATTAGTTTGATGTGAAAGGAAAGAGTGTGAACTGTAAATCCACATACACGACACAGGATTTATACCACCTTACAGTAGTTGGAAAGCACATTAAAAACGAAGGCCAAGGTCTGGTTGCTGCACAACTCCTTAGTTATTCTTCTTCAAGCCAACGGCTCCATCCTCATAAACAGCTGAAGCCTCCTCTCTTCTCACGAAGTGTCTGAAAAAGGAACAACAAACATATTTAGAGCGGAGAGAAAGGAGGAGAGATGAGAGATGGAAAGAGGATGAGTTCTCCGCTGTGTTGGAGAGGCCGCCAAAATCCATTACCTAAGTGTTCTTTATCTTTTCCATATGCTTTTGTTGTCTAATCTATCTCTGCAAATCCAGGATTCAGAAAACAAACAAATGGATCAGTCCTGCCGCTTGCTGCTGCTAAACGCGCCACTGCAAACACCCCAGAGACTCACTGCTGCAGCGCTGCCCAGAGGCTAGGGGCAGAAGTGCAGTGCTGGATGGATGGATGGATGGATGGATGGATGGATGGATAAAGGACACATAGGAATAAGTGTGAGGGTGTTGGAGATAATCAAAGACCGCAGCGAGGAGATGGAGTTGCTAACTCTACTTTCTGCTCTGTCGGATCCTCTGCTTTGGCCCTCACATCCTTGATCCTCTCGGCTTTTACTCGTCTCCCTCGTCCCCCTCACCCCCTCCCCTCCCCTGCTCTCTTCTTTTAAGGAGGATTGGAGTTTATTCCAGACAATCCACCCCAGTTCAGGAAGTGGAACGAGAGGGACTCAGGGAAATGCGGGATCATGGACGGACTTCCGAGGGGGGAAATCGTATCACAATAGTGCTGGGACTCTTATCAGATTTAAGTGAAGGGGTTTGGGGTTTATAGAGCCAAGAGCTCGGTCTCAGTGGTAAACTTTTAGATCGGTGGGGGGATGCAGTGATTATTGAAATGTGTTTGAGCCTTAAGGAAGAGAGAGCTTCACAGACCTCTAAATTTCTCAACGTGCGTCACTACTGCAGCACTCATCTGCAAATGAGGCATGCAAAGGATGGGTTAAGAACATTCCTCCAAGATATGAAAACTTCCTTACTTTAAAATGACTGCAACAAACCCAGATCTGATCCAAGTCTTTAAAGAAATTATGTAATATTTTCCAAATAGCATTTTCCTGTTGAGGGTTAGACTAGTGGGTCAGTACAACCTATATGTAGTGTTACTGTATGAATGGAGCAAGGACCGAGAGGTGATTAGCTCAACATAAAAACTGTAAGCAAATAGGTTACAGCTAGCTTGGCTCACTCCAAAGTGAAAACGAGGTTGTACATCTTAAAGCTCCCAAATTCACACAGTGCAACTCATTTGTTTGATCCAGACACCCTGCTGAAAAAAACAGCATAGACCTGCACCAAAACACAACATATGCTGGTCTTGCTAGTGACTGGTCACCACCAAGACCAGCATATGTTGTGTTTTGGCGCTGGTTTTGGTGCTGGTCTATGCTGGTTTTTCCAGCAGGGAAGCTAACTATTTACACCTCTTTCCAGTAGGCCTATAGATGCTAAACTAAGTTAATGGCTAATAGGTTTCCCAATGTGAGGCTAGTTCAACATTTTGGGGAATCTACTAATTCGCTTTCCTGTCAAAAGTTAGATAAGAAAGTCTGTCACTTTTCCACTAAGCTACAACAAACACGCAGTTATTTTAGCCTAGCACAAAGTCTGCAAACAGTGTGGAACAGCTTACCTGGCTCTCTGCAAATTTTAAAAGCACACCCACAAGCTCCTCTAAAACTTAATAATAACTAATTACCATGTGTCATCTCGTTTGTTTAATCACAGAAACATAAATATTAAAACAGAAGTTCCATGTTGTCTCTCCATTTCCACCTGTTTAAGTCAAGAGGCTAACATTAAGCAAATCACAGTCCAGGGTTTCACACAAACCTGGACAAGTGTACAATTTGGGAAATTAACTTAATCACGTTCTTGCCAAGAGTTAGAAGACAAAGTTCAAACACTTTTCACGAAATATGATAGCTACAAACAGCAGCCAGTTAACTTAGCCTAGCAAAAAGACAGCAAATAGGCACCCTGCTGAGAAAAACAGCATAGACCAGCACCAAAGCACAACATATGCTGGTCTTGCTAGTGACTGGTCACTAGCATACAGTCTATGCTGTTTTTTTCAGCAGAGCACAAAAACCATGAAAGTGTAAAAGTTGAACTAACCCTTCAAATGCACAAGGTGATTAAATAAGTGTACTTCCACAAATGTCCCCATTCTTTTAAACTTCACAATCCTAACAAGGCTAACAATCTTTAATCTTGTGCCTGCACCTAGCCTCCTGTGTTATCACTGATGGGATTCATGATTTCAGCACACTGCACATGTCACAGGTGTACCATGTTGAAAGAGACTGTAGATGCTCTTTTCCCTGTGTTTAATATAAGTTAACTGCAGACAAATGACTTGCTGGAACACGGCCACACAGCCACACACTTCTCTCATGCCTCAACCGTCCTCCAGCCCCCCTCCGTCACGCTGTAGGCTAAACTAGCAAGTGATCAGTCCCAGTCATTAAGCCCAGCAGCAGCAGCAGCACGCTGTGTGAACAAACATCCCTAATCACAGCCTCTTAAAGACTCCTAATGAGTCTCTGCTAATTAGGCCTCTGTCTCTGAGTCAATCTTTTCTCTCTCTGCCCCATTCTGTTAGCCCGGGCTCATTTATCTGCTATAGATTAGTGGATGGAGGGGTCGGTGAATGTGTGTGTATGTGTGTGTGAGGTTGGGCCAAATCAGGCTATTGAAAATCATCAGTAGTTAAAGTGAGGGTTTAGGATAGAAAGTCATTGATGATTAAAGGTGAGGTTTCATCTATTTAGAGGTAGAATAACCTTAGTCCATCCAGAAGTCCACACCAAATATTTTCCTGTCAACTTGCGCTGATGTTGCCCACAAACCCTAAAATAAAATGAAACGATGATTCCTCTTTAGCGTCTTTGCTAGGGTACAATAATTAACATAAACATCTGATGTTTCTGAGTTACTCCCAATTCGGCTCTTATACAGAAACGTATTGTCGATGGGGGAGAGCTCAGAGATAATTTTTCAACTTTTGGGATTAAAAAGTGGATTTATCTTCACTCCTATTTATCAACCTGACTGCAGCAGCGATTTTAGGAGATGAACTTGGGGGGACTTAGAGGGGAAATGTCCTTAACTTCACAAACAAAATTACAGAGATAAGCAGAGTCTCTGGTTGGTAGGCCCCTGAATTCACAGAAAGTTGTCCTGTATTGAACAGCACAGAAGTTCACATCCTGTCGCTCGCTAATGTTAGCTTGCAGCAAGTGGGGACAAATGGGGCAGACAAGCACTGCATGAGTAACACAAATAAACACAGATGTTCCTTACATTAAACTTGCTTCACTGTTGATGTACTGCTAAATATCTTTCCCAGAAGAAGTGTTGACGACCTTATAAAACTGACCATTACCTTGAGTAAACTTGTGGATATCTCTGGGTTTCAACATTGTTTAAAACATTGGGAATAATGTAAGTACATAAAAAAATAAGTTTAAAAAAAGTTGATATGTTTTAGCTTAAGAACAGTTTCAAATCCTTTCCAATCTTGATTAATCAAAAGTTTAATATTCTTATCTTCATGCATCACCCAAACCAAAAATTCATATATGTATATAGATTATAAGCAGACAGATCTATAACACTTATAGGCAGTGTTTATAAGTAAGAATTCTTGACACAATTTGTCACACAGAAGATACGGTTGTTCTAAGATCACAGTCGTTCCAGTGTATCAAACGGGAGAGTCTGTGTTATGCAGGTACTTATGTCACTTTGTGATTCATCTGGACACTTTCAGAAAGTGTAACTAGGTCAGTATTACTTCTCCCTCCACAGAGTGAAGGCTTCCAGCAGCAGCAGCTATCCACAGACTCCAAAACCCCCGGATTCACATTCAGACGGAACAATACAAATCCTGGCCAGGAGTCACTGGAAGAGAGACCTCATCATCTACCGACCTATGAACCATGTGTGTGTGTGTGTGTGTGTGTGTGTGTGTGTGTGTGTGTGAGAGAGAGAGAGAGAGAGAGAGAGACAGAGAGAGAAAGAGAGAGGAGATCTCAGAGGATGAGTTTTGAGATGAAGATGATTTGCCCAGGGCTGTCACTGACCACACTCTCAACTCTTCCCTGTCTGTCGATGTATTTCTGTCTCTCTTCTGTCTTTCTTTGTTTCATATCTGTGTCTTAAATCTACACAGCTTATTGTGGCTGTCGCAGAACATATGTCCAGACTGTAGACTCTGTCATGGGGTCTAAAAGCAACTACATTCACAAGGAAAGCAAACATTTTCTCAGCAACCTTCCACAATTCCTACACAGACAAGTTTGTGAATAAACACGGCATCATTGAGCTGAGCAAAGATTTAGAACATCTTATTGTTTAAAATGTATTTTTAAAGTGAGATTTTTCTGATGAAGAACTTCAGGTAGAAGATGACCACCTGGTATTGGACATGAGGATCAGTTATCTTGTCATGATTGTCAATTTACGGAAGTATTTTTTCAGTAATAACCACTGAGTATATTTGCATTATGTAATTGATTACATAGTTGTTATCGTTGATGTGCTCCTTTCAGGCACAGGAAAATAAAACTTTGTCTAATGCACAAACCGGCCACGAACAAGAGAAAAGCATGTGCAGGGCACCTATCACATGTTGTGTTTGACTGTGTCTCCAAATGGGTTAGTCCTTCTTTGGTGTCACCAAATAAACCAAGGCATAAACTGTAAGGATTATAACTTTAAACACTCCTCTATGGGGTATGATTGGTTGTAATGGTATTTTACTGGGTTGATATTGATGGGTGAGCTGCCAAACAAAGCCAATGTCCTTTTAGCGCTTTGAGAACACACACACACACACATTAGCACACACAATCCCTGGCTCTGCGCTGCCCTGTGAAGGAAGGCGCTAATGGCTTGTTGAGCTGCTATAAGGCCGGGCCTTGGGGCTGGTCACAGCCATATCTCACACAGTATCGATCAGCTCAGAGCTAAATGTGGCCCACAGCCCTTCATCCCTCCCTTCTTCGTCTCCCTCTTCCCCTGTTCTTGATCCTGTAAAGTTATAACTGTACTCATGTCAACGAGGTAATTATCATTGATCTGCTGCTGCACAAGCTGACAAATTCCACTGTTGCTCTGCCAGCTGATCTGTGATCTGTCATGGCCCGCTGCCCTGACTTCACCACAGTGCAGACGGGTACTTGCTGCAATGACAACTGGATGGAGGGATTCTGGTATCATAGCCACCTTTACCCCAAATCCATACTTTGAGCAACTTTTGTAGTTTAATCACAGACTGACTCCATAATAATTTGATAAGTTTACTTCTGACACTTCAAAACAATGAACTGCACACTGTATGTGTGACTGCTCACACTTACCAGCTGGTTTAATACCAGCTCCTTATTCATTTGTACTATAGGCACTAATATCATGGTTTGTCCTTAACCAGAATGTATTTTTATGTTTTTAGATAAAACAAATACATTTCCAACCATAATATAAATACTATCTACAATATATCAGTTCCTGTCTTAGCGCCCCGAGTCTCTTAAATAGTACAAAAATATCATGACACACAAAAGTTTTAAAATACATTAAAAGATTTGATTAAATAAAATTAATTATTCTGTTTTCTTCAGTTATATTGACCATAGATATTGTTTACCTATGTAAAAAAAAATGGGTATTACTAATAAATGACATTTGCTGTTGCTCGTTGTTTTCAGAAACCAGTAACAACAAGTGTCATCAAATAAACCAAGAATTAAACCTGAAAGACTCTGACATATAACACATTAATTCATTGTTTTCCAAACAATCAACCAACCAACCAACATCCTCGCCCCAAAAACAACAACCAACCAACCAAACAAACAAACAAACAAACAACTAACCAACCAAAAAAAAAAACCATCAACCAACCAACTAACCAACAGACACAAGCGAAAACACAGCCTAATTTGTGGAGGTAAAAATTCTAATTGTTTTTTTGATGGGAGCCCGGTTCTGATTGGAGCTTTGGACCAGGATAAACTAAGCTGTGTGATTGTATTGAAACACAATACATGGATGCCATAATATCAAAACTGTTATTCCTTCATATGCTGTTGATAATTTTAGTGAGGTTTTAAATTATTTCAACCAAAATTTTTACATCTTGCAGCTTTAAAGTCTTTCAAGGTATTTACATTTCTAGATCTTCACAAACACCCCAGCCCAACAAAACAAAGCTTCTGTTTCTAATTATTATATGTAAACTCCATTGAGATGTCTAAAACCTCTAGAATTTCTTCTGTTCTTCTTCCCTCCGATAGGTGCAATATGTAAGAGTTGGCCACCTGTTGAATTCCTACTCCAAACCTAAGGGGGGCAGCAAATTACCAACATTTATGTACTGCTGTAGCCAACTGCAGTAGTTTGTAGGCTCATTTAGCCATGCAGCTATCAGTTGTATTAGCTGATTCTGTCTGTGTTGTTTAATATCAGACTGCAGGAGGTTCCGTGGATATCCCTGTGACATAATACATAGAGGTCAAAACCTTTATTTCCTCACATTCTGTTGATAATTTAATTTATCTGTGCTCTCAGTATTTGACAGTCCTTCAAAGCCACGGAGAGAAACACCTGCAATCATTCCGTCATAAATGATGTGAGTTTGTAGTAGCATGTGGCAACATTGTCTTAGTAGACTGAGATGATTAGCCTCCACCTTCTCCAAAAGTAAACTTGGATGCAACCACCTATACACAACTAGGTATCCTGAGGGGGAGCAACAGATCTGTGGAGGGGGGGGGGTCTCCCTACTGCACCTGGGAAATTGTTTACGGTATCATTTTGGTATCAAGTGCTTCGCTGGCATCATAGAGCATCCTGACGTTTTCATCCCACTTACCTGCCGGTCCACACTAGCAGCAAGTTCATCATCATAGAAAAGAGTCTAGATGGTGTCACATCATAACAAATTAGGCGGACAGGGCAACAGGGCAGCAGATTGGTACATTCATCACGGGAGAAATAGATCATGTCACTGTTGTCTGTTCTGTGGAGGCCTGTGTGCTGCCTCTGCTGTGGGCCTACGGACGGGGCGGTCGAGGCACTACATCAAACACAACTGTAGGAAATGAGGCCTTCATGACAAGTAATAGGTTTTATTGAGTGGATGATGAGTGTGCTTGAAATATATCAGGGCCGTGTAAGCGTGGCACACATTGTATTTTCTCACAGAACTCAAAAAGTTCTGCTTTTTCCTCCGGAAGGCTGATGGACATAGGCGTGAATCCAGGAGGGGGGTTCAGGGGGGGAACAATGAGGAGAAATTTATTTATTTATTTAAATTTTAGAAATGTCTTTACCTCTACAACGCTACAGTACAATTAAACACAATCATATCTTCACAAATCCTTACGTTGCATTTAATGGCAGGCTACGCTTCATGTTTGACACCGGTTAGCTGGCATTTGCGAGCCAGTTAAATCAACCAGCGTGTTTGAATTTGTAAGAAGCTGGCAATGAAATGTAGTGTTCATTAGTTGACAGAGTGACTGAGGGTTTGTTAGCAGGGTTACACTACTTGTGGCGTCCCTCTCAGGAATTTTCTGCAGATGTCTCCAAAGCTGACATCAGATTTTGTCCCTGCTGATGGATGACTGACTGGTAAGCAGAAAGATTCATTAGTGTTTATCTGGTCAGCTGTGCCACTGAACTCTGACAAATAAAAAAGTTAGACGAAGGGAAGTGCGTAAAATCTGTCCCTACCGCCTTTTAAAATGTAGGAATTGTTCCAGTGTGTGTGTGTGTGTGTGTGTGTGAGCATTTACGCAAAACAACACCAGCTATCAGCATTCTCAAATCAAAGTCCATTATGGAGGGAGTGTGACTGCGTGTGTCCCTACATCCTTTTGTAAAACACGACTGATAAATTCCCTTTTTGTAACCTCTACAGGGTTCAGTGGCCACGTTCAATGACTGTGAGAGAGGAAGAGACAGGGAGAGGAAGAGCGACAGGCAATCATTTCTGTGTGCGAGCGGCAGAGCGGGTAGGCGAGCAGATGAAAGCCCATTTTCCTCTGATTAAGTCCTCTGAAAATATTCCATTTGTCAGTGCCACTGCAGCTGAGACAGGCCCTGGCCTGCACAGCCAGCCGACTGTATCTGTTGACTATGTAGCCGCCACGATTTACATCGCTCACTGACAACATCATCATTTCCTCCTTTAATGTCCTCTTTCACTTCTGTCTATACCTCCCTCCCATCCCTCTATCCCTCCACCTCCACCACTGCTTTCCTTCCTTCATTCCCCCTCTCTCATCCCATCCACAGTGCTCAGCAGCCACCACCTCGTCCACCCCCCTCCCCGCCTCCTCCCCACCTCCCCATGCCCCCCTAACAGCCTATTTTTGTTTGATCTGCCCTCATTGCAAGGTTGACTGCTACCAAAGAGGGGAGAGCAAAGCGGGACCTGGCTCTGTCTCCGTCATAGTCATTTTCAATGTCATAAATTTCAATTTCCAATCTTTCTGCCCCCTTTTTACCTCCCCCCTTCTCCTCCCCCGTCCTTCTCTCATGGCATACCCATCATGGGAATTTGTCAATTCTGTTTCCCTCTGTCTTTCTCTCCCTCATTCATTCTGACGCGCTCTCTCCAAACACCTATTGGCTATTATCCTGTCTCACGTCTTCCCCAGACTTCTGCCACACAGAATGCAATTTTCTCCCTGCCGCATCCGTGATGAGATCCAAATGAAAGATCATTAATATTTTGTTCAAAAAGAAATGGAGTTGTGTCTCCTATTTTAAATATTGTCATTTTCTCCTCCCCGCGCCCGTCTTTCGCCGAGATGCTCTTTCTCACCTCCAACACATCAGGGGCATGCAGATGATCACATTTTCTTTTTTTTCTGTTGCTGCATACGTGTGAATGCGTATGTGTCGGTCGGTGAAAGCTGTGGAAAACCCGACAGGCATACAAAAAGATATTTGCTCTTTGTCTCTTCAGAGGGTCTTTAACTCGGCGACACTGACAGGAGCAGATGAAGCAGCTGTGAGTGTTGTCGTGTCAGACAAGACGGAGTGGCACCATTAACAGAGTCCCAGCCCAGTCCATCTGACAGACTGACGGAAGTATAAAGAGAATAACTGTTCAAGTCAAGTTCATTTATTGATGGTGTTGATGAAACTTGGTTTGTTGCTTGAGGTAAATGATAGAGAACGTTCAAGCATATTGTCCTTTATTATTCTAAGAGAAGTTTTTCAGTGAAGGGATCCTGAAAGTTTTTGTTGATATAAATTCAGACGGACTCAGGGTTTATCCAAGGTGCATGTATTGTCATATTTAAAGGTGCACTGTGCTGTTTTGGGGGAGAACTTCGAAGAGAAAGATCTTCACAGACTATTTTTAACATTTTTAACAAACCAAATAAACAAACTCTCTTGGTTTTCATGACTGAATAAACAAACTGACCAAACAATTTTCCTCTTAGAACAGTTTATTCAGTTATGGGAAAGATACATGTTTCTGAGTTTGTGTTGTTACCTCATTATTATTGTAAATATTAAAATTCTTAGTTTGAATTTCTTCTCAGACTACACAGTGCCCCTTTAATGTTATTCTGCTTTGTGTAAGGCATGGTTCACTTTTACTTTTTGTTTGTTGTTAGCAGTTTGTACAGTGTGTGTATTGCAGCATGAAGTTGGCTTATTTGGAACACAGATGTCTTTCTGGATGTGCTTTTTCAATTGGTATGAGTTAATTCTCTCACTCATTCAAGTTAAAGGATTATCATTATATTTCATGTGATATACAGCCCCGTCCCCTTGGATGCTTCTATAGTTTCATCTAAGGAAAAATAGAGGAAGCACATAAGGTTAACTGAGTCTAAGTCATTAATGCTGATTATTAGAAACTGTGGTAATTATAACCATCCCTATTTAGCATTTAAACGCTCGAAAAGCTGAATAACACACATTGCACTGAGCCAGTTGTCTTTTAAATCTTTTTTAAATTAACTCGCTTACATTAAATCTGACTAGGCTGTGTTATAATCTGACGCACGGGATGGTTTGTTTCAAAAATGATCTGGAAGGGAGCCGCTAGAAAACGTTGGGACGATGTTCGAAAAGTTCAGGCAAAAAAAAACTTGGCAGCTGATTGGACAAGCCAATGGAGTTTTTCCATTATATCCGCCAAGGCTACTGGCTTGAAGGTGTCATTAACCAATAACGTGCTTGTCTTGTCTAAACACTCTTCTTCTCCGCTGCACCATCGGAAGAAGCCGCAAACAAAGTTCCACTAATTCGGGGGGCATACACATTTAATTTCCTTCACAATGATGCACGTTGGCCCAACTCTGGACCAGGTCCGTCCTGGGCGCGGTCTGGATCAACCCGACATGGTAGAACAAGCTCTTTGTAAAACCCAGAAAATAAAACCTAGCAAAAAAAGGTCTTATGGGTATATGGGATTCTCCTTGAGATGTGGCCTTGAGATGGAGTGACAAGAAATGAGGAACACAGTAGAAAGCAACAAAAGAGAACAAGCTTTAAAAATACGGCAAACAGCAAGACCGAACTAAGGATTAATTTTACTGAAGCTTTGTTGTTGCAGTATGATTGCAGTTTAAGTTTAAGTACAAACTGATTTAACAGGCAAGGCTGGTGGTTTTGATGGAGAACGTGAGAGAACAATAAAGTTGTGAAATGTAAACTGGGAATTAATCAGCCTTCATTAGCCCACGGGGCCTTTCCTCCGAGTCTTGTCCTCTCCCCGTCTTCCTATCGCTTAATGTTCCCTCTCTCATCGAGGCATCATGGGTAGCCCGCTCACTGCTCACCCAAGCGTTGCCCATTTGCCTGCTGTCTCGCCGGCTCGCTCTCTAACCAAACTTTACCTCCTACCTGACACTCCCTCCCTCCCTCCCACTGCTCATTAGCATCACATTAGCATTTCATTTGCATGGCGCCAATCTGATTCAGTTCAATCTGCTCTGTTTCTCACCTCCTTTTTGTTTTTTTAATCACTTCTCAGCCCTCAGTAGAACTTGTTCCCCCTTTTGTGTTATAGATTTTGTTCTTCAACTTGTGTTTTTGCAGATTTGTGGGATATTTTCATCAGGAATAACACCATTTCTTCTGCTTTTCCGTCAGTGCACAAAGTTTAAAGGATCCTACCAGTGTTTGTTTCAGTGTTTTTCGCACTTACTGCAAACCCCCCTAGGCTTTACTTCAGTGTTCACAAACACGCTGAAAGGAGTTTTGAGTTATAACGACAGATATGTTGCTCACTGTGACATGACATCTCTTTTATCATCAGCGTTCGTTAAGAAGACAGCGATGAAACTCTCGTAGCCAAATATTACTAGAAGGACAAACCCGCTGCACTGTACTGTATTATGACAATGTCACTAACCTCACTTTTCATGCCAATGAAGCTTGAATGGAGTCGACATTCATTTCAATCTCCTGGCTGGAAAGACACAGTAATTAGCCAGGTGAGCAGAACGGGGGCGGGGTCAAGCTCAGGCAATTAAGAAAGTGACAGCCCATCCAGCACGGTGACAGGCCGAGGCCTCACACATGCTCACACACACACACACACACACACACATACACATGCATTCACAGAAATACAAATGTATGCACATAACCAACATCCGTGTAATAACCAGCTTCTTATACAAGCACTTTGTGAGCAGCCTAATCAGCACTGGATCTATGTCATGCACACTCGTCTTACATCCTCATGTAGCTCAAAAGTGGAGCCTCTGTCATCATTTTTAAATTGTTTTGAGTTATCACTTGTGACATGTTTTTGACACATTTAAATCCTTACAGAGAGCACGAGTAGATCAGAATCCTCTCTCACCAGTTAGTGCTAGTCAAACCTTTGCTTTAAGCGTCGACTATGACATTTCAACGGAGCTCCTGGCTCTGAAAATGTCAAGTCAATGCAAAAGTGCCTTTAACCTGCAATCCTTCTAATGGCCAGCAGGAGGCAGCTCCTCTGGTTGCGAAAAAGAGGTCTGATTGTATGTAAGCTTATGAGAAAATGACTCTACTACTCCACTAACAGTTTTTCCGATGTTCATGGTCTCAGTCGCTAGTTTCAAGTCTTATTCAACACAACGTCATTTAGTACTTTGTCATTGTTGTTTGACGTTATATTATCCAAAATTGGAAGGAAAAAAGGGGGGTGGAGGGTGGTTGGTCCAACATTTCAAATTGCTCTGATTCTTAATCCTGCAAACAATCAGAAGCAAAATGCACAAAGGAAAATGAGTTATTTCTGATACTTCAACAGAAATAGGCTACTTGTCTTCTTCATTCCTTGCTCTGTGAGGGTTCATCCAGTAAAACACAACCAGTGTGTTTGCTGCTGTCAAACTCTTCATTGTACACATGATAAATTGAGCAAAGAATCATCATTTAGGAAACAAGAAAGAACTGTGTTTTTTTATACCTATAACATTAGATATACACATGTTCACTACCTTCCATAAAATAGATATTTCCCAATATGACCATTAAAACTCACTACGTAACGCTTGGTGACCATACTGTGTTCGTAAAGTAGCAATTCAGCATAAAGTTTCCTAAAGAAAATTAAGTGCAAATCCAAACTTTAATCCAGTCAAATAAAGTACTCATAGGTATTATATCCTTACTGCAAACTGTTCGACGTTATGTATAGAATGAGCCAAGTCACCCAAATGACTCTGGGCTCCTTAAACATTTACAAAAAGAATCTCTCCAAACAACAAAACCTTTCACAACAGTGTGTGTGTGTGAGTGTGTGTGTGTATGGAAACAAGAGGAGTAGTGTTGAGACAAGCAGAGGTAAACGCACTCATAAACTGATTTATATGTTCCCTATTAATACATTACTCTCTGCTTTACACACTGCATGTTCTCACACACTCACACACACACACATCCAACAGTTATCTGAGAAACTTGCGGTTTGGATGTGACGAAACACTTTCGCACAGTGCTCATCTGTGCAGTTAAGTGTTCATGTGTTTGTGACATTAGCCAGGAGAAGGGTGCATTCTCCCTTTGTCTCCCAACTCTGTGTCGCCCACCCCTGCACTGAACTATGTGTGTGTGTGTGTGTGTGTGTGTGTGTGTGTGTGTGTGTGTGTGTGTGTGTGTGTGTGTGTGCGTGTGTGTGTGTGTGTGTGTGTGTGTGTGTGTGTGTGTGTGCGTGCGTGTGTGTGTGCGTGTGTGTTAGTGTGAGACGGTGGGATACGGCGTCAGGCAGTTATAAATGGCCATCATTTCCCAAACCACTCTGTTCTCCATTGTGGAGCGCATGTCGCCGCGGGGCGGGAGGGAGGTGATGTGTGTGTGAGTGTGTGTAGGAGGATGTAAGGGTGTGTGAGGGGGTAATAGAGAAGTGAAGGGGCTGAAAGTCCCAGAGGAAAACTGTGATGGTAGAGACGCACCACTGGGTAGTCTGGGAAGCTGAAGTGAAATCAGCGTACATAAATGAAGAGAAAGTTATCTAAATATAAAGACATGACACACAGAATACTTTACATGTTGAAGCAACCTTATACGCTAATGTCACCCTATTTTCAGGGCAGTAGCCAGGACTCTAATAATATTGAAGCAACTGTAGCCCCTCTAAGAAATAACTGACTAGCTACGGTTCAAGTTCATTGATTTCAACCCATCTTACTTTATAGAGAGTCAAAGTGAAACCAGAATCTCCAGGTTTTGCACCCCAGGTAAGAAAACTTCATTCATTGGCATATAAGCAAATTTAGGGGCAGCAGTAAGTTCAGGCACATCTGTAATAACAGCAGGACAGAAAGGACTTAACAGTGTAGAGGACAGCTAAAGGGTTGGAAGAGCAGCATTTGAGGAGAATTATATGGATATGAACAAACTGCCATTACAGAAGTTTGCACGGCTGCTGGAATCTTTTCTGCGCTCACAAACTAATCTATTTGTTTTTTCAACTTTGATAACATCACAAAGGTTTCAACCTCTTCAACTGTTGCAGTGGAATCCATTGAGTGGAAAGATGAATGAAAGGATGTTTTGTTTGCTTCTCAGAAGTAGCCCGTCACTGGATAATATCGACGGGTGCTCTCAGACTTTCCTTAGAAGATGGTTGAAGAATATTCTGAGCTTTTCATTTTTGTGCTATATTTGAGACTGACTTCATTGCTAAATATCTGCCTGCTGTGCCGCAGTGTGCTTGTGTCAAGGGTTCATTTGAAGTGTTACTTTCATGATACAGCGGAGGCCGTTTTCAGGATATAATTGTCTTTTGTTTTATTCTTATATCCCTCTTTTCCGTCTCACACAGAACTCTCTCCAAGCATTTGATTCACTCCACCGTACATCTGCATCCATTCTTATAACTTAAGAATCTTTTGTTAATGGTATTGTGTTTCCTTTTGGCAGTCATAATGTTTTGGGATTTAAACCCGTTAATGACGTTTGGCTGCACTCTTCCACTATGAGCTTATATTATCCTCTTTTCTCTTATGGTGTTAAAGCAGTTTGGTTACACTGCGAGTCCAGCCACTAAGATTAAATTGGTCTATCAGAGGCAACCCTTTGAAAGATAAACACTCGCGGCCAGGTTCATCCAGTGATTTGGACTGACGTCAGAGGATGTGATGCAGTAGATTCCAAGAGTTATTGTCCTCTTGTGCATTAAAAAGGAAGCGGCTCTGTTAAATCTCTTGATTTCTCTTTCCTCATCGTTGAGCTTTGATTTTGCTTCACAAAGTAGGACTTCCTGTTCTCCTTCTATTCCTCTATGAAAGTTACATGTTTCCTATCGTGGTGCTGTCTGCTAAATCATTAAAACACATCCACAGACACTGAAAACCAACATAGATTTCTGCTCCCGAGCTCACCTTTCCTCTCGTTCACATAATAAACCAGAAAAACTCCAAACGATATGTCACGAGTGTCGGTGCCCTGGTGCTCCACCGCCTTCAGCTGGTGCCCTTTTATTTTTTCGCCCCTGCCCCTCAAAAATTGTGAGTCTGCCACTGAGTCTCCAGAAGAGGTGAGAAATTAAGTGGCAAAAACAGCAGGGGACACTGCAAGTAAATGTGCACAGGCACTTCAATATATTACAAATGTCTTCCACTTAGGTCCGTTTCAACCAGGGGCCTGATATGTTTCCAATACAAGAGACAAGTGAGGAAAAAGAGAGCGCTGGTTAAGTAGGGGAACCGGCCGGTGGTTGACAGGAGGCCTTTCTAAATCCCACACTCATCCATCATAAGTGGCGTTCGTGCACTCTGAAGGCCTGATAATAGCCTTTTGCATTTTCACACTGCACTCTGCCTTCTGGATTTGATCGGGGGTGGAGGGAGGGAGGGAGAAAGAGAGAAGGAGGAAAAAAAAGGTGTGAGATGAGGGACACACACATCTACTGTGGCTTCATTCATTCTCTCCCTCCTCATCATCCCCGCTTCTCTTCTCTTCCCCTCTACATTTTGGGGGAAATCACTCTCTGAATTGGAAAAGGGACCCTGGGGCCACAGGCGCGGGGTCCATGTTTTTTTTTTTTTTCTTTCCCCTTCTTTTGGATAATTGACTCTCGTTGCCTGGTAATTCATCGCTTGCATACGCCAGCTAATTCATCAGGAGGGGAGAAGCTGCCGACCTCACAATCTTGCCTGCCCCACACACGCCCCAAACACACACACACACACACACACACACACACACACATAATTCACATCTTCGCACACCTCACCCTTCTAAATCACACATTCTTATGCACACATATACAAACACACACCATTCTCGGTTGAGTTCAGCCCCCTTCCATCACCACCTCCTCCACCACTCGCCCCTGAAGAGCCAGGAGCTTGGAATGAGAGGAGGGAGCGAGCGGCAAGTTAGCGGATGAAAAACCTGAGATGATAGATGGGGCGCATTGTGGCATTATGAATGAATTATACCTCCCAAATACCTTGAGCAGTGCAGACTGTCAGCCTGTATCTATACTAATCTGGGAGAAAATATAGCTGTTTCCACATTAAAGGGGGCCGGCAAAGAACTAGCCACAGAATTAATTGAGCAATCAGGCCATTAGAGAGAAACATCATACTGAGCCGCGTTTGTGATGTAGCAACATTCATCACTGCTGACCAGGAATCTGCTTCCATTCGTGTGTGTGTGTGTGTGTGTGTGTGTATGTGTGTGTGTGCGTGTGTGTGTGTGTGTGTGTGTGTGTGTGTGTGTGTGTGTGTGTTTTCCCTTCCTTTCTCCCTCGTTCTCTCTAATGCGGCCCCATCTTCAAACAGATTAGGATTATTGTGACAAGACAAAGGTATCTTTTGTCTTTTTCCATAGCCGTGTCAGTGCCTGCTGCATTTATCACGGTTGTCACACAGTCTTAAGGCTTTCAGCTCTCACACCTTGTCCCATTTTTCTCCCAGCGGTGGGTCCGTGTTAAATTTGCAAAAGAAAAGTACATTATCGGAAAATGTTCCTAGATAAATTGTAGGCCCGTCAGATACACGGGCGTTTGTTTGCATTCCCCCCCACCCCTCCTCCCCCGGCCTGTCGAGTTCAGTATTATGTTTATAAGGTGGATCTTGAGAAAGTAAGATTCAGATTTTTCTTCCTCAAAGTGGCTGTGACATTTTTACTCGGTATCAGGTTTTGGGAAATGTTAGTTTCGTAGGTCCTCGACAATACATCAAGGTCAAGGAACAGATAAAGAAATTTAACATACAGCCACGTCTATATTAACCTCCAGATTCATTGACAGTCACTGAAAGCTGAAAGTAATAGTCAGTTCAATTAATTTGGGATATTAAATTTGAAATCATTGATGGATTTAACGGAATTATACAATATACTTTTATATGTTCACCTTCACTTATTCGTTGGATTGGTGCTGCTTGCTCTTGTTTCTAATGTCTCCTCCCTTTGTACTCTTGGACAATGTGCAGTTTGGGTCGCTGTGAATTCGCCTATTGCATTTCTATAATGTGTGTGGTTGGCTACTGTACCTTTCTATGATTGATAATCCGGTGGAAAATAATCCTGCAGGAGGTGGACAGGCGTGGTATTTAATTGTGTGAAATGTATGAATAAATCATTTTAAGTGAAGGAACAAAAATCTGCTCCAGTTTAATTTGTGTTCTCACTTACTGTTTTTTAAACCTTGTGCTCAGACTGAGTCGTGATTGGTTAAACTTGACTCATGAACTCATGTGAACTCTAACTTGGCATCACTAAGGCAGTTTGACTTAACGTCTGAGGGTGGATTTATTTTCTTTAGCTAACATTGTCGATGTTATTCACTCATTCTTTTTTATTTTGCTATATTTCATGGCAGTGATTGGATATAGTCATGGCTGGCCTGTCTTGCACTGTTCCAATGAGATGGTGTTGCAGCTGCGGATGTGTTGTGTCTGAATGACTGTTACGTGTCGAGTTAACGTTGTGGTGAGTTTTTATTCACATTGCAATTACTTACTTACTTTGTTACTTTAGGACATCAGTGTTGTATGACAAATACTCTGGTACTTAAAATTACTGCAAACACCAGAAAGTGTTTTGAAGTTTGTTTGTTTGTTTGATGTTTTAAAAGGGGACTTCATGTGCCTCTCTGGGACAGAGGAGGCAAAGTGCCAGCAGTCTATTAATATGTGGATCTAGTGGTGATGTGTGTCACTTTGTGTGTGTGTTTCTCTCTGTGTATGTGTGTGCTAAAGGTGCATGCTAGTAGATCATTTGAGAAGAGATGTTAAGCAAGATGTTCGAGGGCTTTTTGGCCTTTTTCACATAACAGTAAAACACTGTTCATTTATCCTACATTTACGGTTACATGTTATTTATTCGAAACTTAAATTTCTTTCTGCTGAATTCACCTAGCAACATGTGTGAACCTTCAATCAATATAAACATACTAAACTACACAGTCTGTGATGACATTACGTATGAATAATTTATGAGGTGACATTATAAGATATGCCCCCTCACAGCTGCTGACTGGACGGAACAGCTGCCTTGGTTAGGCCTTATATTTAACATCTACCTCCCTCTGCTGGACAAATCAGAGAACTGTGCTCGGCTCAGTTGAGGCTGCAGAGGATTTTCTGAAAGTTTTCTAAGGTTATAAAAAATATTGGTATATGGTCTTATCAACTAATACTAATAAAATCTTTTTAAAATATTAAATAATGTAGAAAGAATACCTTCATTAACCTGAAAAGCACTGGTAAATGATTACTAGACTCATTAATGAACTGTTTGTTGATGATTACTGCATTAAATAATGTGAATTAATGTACCCTATTGTAAAAACTTATCAAAACCTCAATTTCTTTAAGAAAAACATGAAACCAGTTATGTGAGTTAACACAGGGGCAAGTTGTTTTTATCTCAGTGATCAACTCTGTGATCTATCATCAGGTCACATCAGGTCAGTTAGTAGTTAATACTTAACTTACTTAGATTACTTGCTTTATTCATTCCTTTGCTAAAGATAAAATAAAACACAGATTTCTACACAAATCTTTTCAAACCAGCAGCAGATAATTGCTTACTTTAAAATCAAGTTAAATGTATTTTTTCTTTCAAAAACAGGACTAGCGTGATCTCTCTTGGTGGCTTGCCAATATCGGTCATATAAGGAACACCCCCTGGGCATGAATCAGTTGTTCAAGATCTTTGTTTCTATTGTAAAAACTGAATTTCACACGGGAAGACTAAATGTTAAAGAAATTAAATGAAGTGAACTCAGCAGAGAACTTGTCTTTCAGGGTTTATTTTGAATGTAGAGTACATACCTGTTGCAGACAATGACTAACGAATAAAGCTGCACTCAGAGTTTTATTGAACTATTCTCGACTCCTTTTGGAATTGTATGCAAACCTTAAGACTAATAAAAGCAATAATTGAAACAACAACACACACCAAATGTATCTGCATTCATCCCATTATCATCATCCCCGAAACACCTGAGACACCTTTGGATTAATATAGTTTAGATCTTCTGGTTATAGTTATCTAACTCTGAGATATTAGTGTAAATAAACACGACCTACTGATTAAAGCACTTAACACGTACTTTCTAAGACCTATAATCAAGGTTAAGAGTAAAAGGTAAAAGAAAAATAATAAAAACCACCATTATATGACATAATTTAAATTTTAAGATAGTCAAGATGCATTGTAGCACTGTAACAAGTAACAAATCCAGCTGGCAACGACCTTTACTCCCCAAGCAGACAACAACTGATCTTTTATCAGCTGCCTCTTGGCATGCCCACTGATATTTAACTTAGTGCACCCCTTCAACTTGTAACTGAGTTGGACCGCTTGAAAAATCCTCCAAATTGCCCATTTAAAACAACAATACAGGACCAGGTACTAATAAGCAGCAAACCCACAATTTACATTTTGGGATGCTGCACACTCACATTTACATACTTACCTACACACCAACATACAGACATCCAACTAAACACATCCACACAACCCTAACCCTCATTGAGCCTCTATACGCCTACGTCCCCATTACGTAATCCTCACCCTAACCCTAATCCTAATCCTAACACGCGCAAGTTACAAATGCTGTCAAGGCCTTATTGGCAAAGACGAGCTCTCAGATATGTGACGGCCAAAACAAAAGAATACAGTTCAAGCGGGCGCGCAGATGGTCGAGTGGTTAGAGCACATGCCATAAACGCAGCCGACCCCGGCTCGATTCCGGCCGGAGATCCTTTGCTGCATGTCACGTGCCCCTGTCTCTCTCCCATGATTCCTCTCTGTCTACTGCTAATAAAGGTGTCTATGTCCCAAAAAAAAAGAATACAGTTCAAGCTTCTGACCAGCAACATACAAGGAGGATGCCAAACTCAAGGAGAAGGAGATACTAAAGCCCTGTTTTGACAAAGCATTGAAAGTCAGTTCAGATTTTTTAAAGCTGATTTTTGTCTTGCTGCCAGCAGCCTTCTTCGCTTCCTTGTAACAAGAAACCAAACCTGCAAGCTCTGCGTAGCGAGTGTGTGGTCGAGCAAGACAGGGCAAGCAGCAGAATTTAGACTTAATGAGAGCGGAGCAGAGGAAAAACAATAATGTAGAGCATTGATCACTGTCAGTTAATAATTGCATCACATTCTTTAGAGTTAACACCAATTTTGTTGGCAGTGGAAATTAAAAACAGATTTTGTGTTTAGGTACAGTGACCTCGGATTCAATGGGTACTACAGTGAATGTACACTGGTTAAATCGCAGCTTTAGGTGAGGGCCTATAGAGAATGTCTAGATACAGGGTCCAGAATTTTGTGCTGCGCCCCTGTTCAGAGCACACAGTTCATGGTCTGTGTGTGGAGGACATGTTACAGAGCTGAGAGTTCTCCTCAGTGGTGCTCTGAGCAGATCATCTGCTGGAGTCGTCATCACTTTTAGTCTCTGTGAGGAGAGGAAAGGCAAGAGTCACCATCAATCCACCACACGGCAAACTGACTAAAAGAGTAAAATGCCCGACTGTAATTGTCAGAGTACCTGTCTTAGTGTTCCTGGAGTTACAGCCAGACTGTAGAAAAACCACAGCGGTGCCATGATTACTGAAGAGAATGCAAGCAACAGCCCAAGGGCATGTCCCCACCTGGGGTACTCATAGGCGTTGTTATATCTCAGAGGGCTTAATTTGACCAGAGAGAAGAGCAAAATGCCCTGTGAAATAAGATACACAACTGTTAAATAAAACTGTAGACTTGTGAATGGAGCTCAGTGATGAAAATAAAGTCAGTTGTGTTCTATTCTATTCAATTTCATCTATTTATATGCATGTGCACACATTGTAAATTTTTTACAGTGTTATTTACACCACTGTAACTTAGCAAAAAAATCACTTTATTTACTTACTGTAGCTGCAAATGGAGTGACGTACTTCCAACAATACTTCATATAAGGTAGTGGGCGGTAGCCAATCATGTCCGTAATATTATTGTAGAAACGATCAGCACCTTGGAGATGGACATTCAAAGCACGTCATTGTAAATGTATGCGTGGCACTACATGGTGAAATGCTTAGTGCTAACTGACAGGATGAGACGGAGAATGCAGCTCACCGTAGACCCATCCTACACAAACACACTCCAAAATGGCAAAAACAATCAATGGGATCCCACTGCAGGCATAGTAGTCAAACAGCTGAAACACATAAAGTCCTCCCTGCAGTCGATGAGTCAAAAAAGGAATGAGAAGGTTACCAACAGACAGAGAGAGGAGAATGTGCTTTTAGATAAGTCAAATGTAATCTGTTCAATTGTATCTATGTAGTAGGCAATACTTTGCCTGCATTTCCAGCTGGTGCAAAGGAAACCACAGAGCAAAGAACGTGAACACACAGATGTTATAAACAAAACAACACTCACCTCAGTGACCATGAAGAGACCACTGACGAAGGATACGCTACAGATGACCAGCAGAAGAAGTTTACGTCGATGACCAGTGAAGAAGAAGGATGGATACATGTCAGATATGCATGTGACCAGGCCTTCCAGACACACAAACTGTGGGTGAAAAAGGAAATGTGTTTCTTATGGTGAACAGCATGGGTTAAAGCTCCCCACTGACACTGATTCAAATGATCTGTGCATTGGGAATTAATACACACCTCCACACATTTAGCTGCTTTTGTTTTGGGTTTTTTCATGATTGCTTGTCAGGCGGCTTCAACATATACTTGCAAACACAATAGCCAGGTCAGCTCGATTAGAAGATAAGTATTTTAAAGGAAACATATCATTCTTTTTTGTGGGTTAATAATTTTATTTTGGGCTACTACTAGAATAGATTTACATGCTTTAATGCTCAAAAACGCACCAGTCCTCACATACCGTCCAGTGCTGCAGCACTGCATTCCCCCACTGTCTGAAACGCTCTGTGACTGCTATAATTGTGTGTATTGGTTTCTGATATTATAAAGGATGAGGTGAGACCGCCTCTCTTCAGTCATCATCTATGCGCTGCTGATGTGTGATTCTTCTAGAAAAGAAATATTGTGTCGAACTTTTGGTGTTTTGACCAACTATTATCTGTACTAGACAAGCGACTGATTTTCAGTTACCACAGAGTCCTACATTAGCCTCACAAATGTTTTTTAACTTCACATCCTATCTAAAAGTCATTACCACAATTTAATGGTAACACCTCACCTCACTGTCCAATCCCAGGAAGATTATCATAATGAAGAAGCAGGAAGCCCAGAGTTGGGGCAGAGGCATCATGGCGACTGCCCGAGGATAGGCAATGAAAGCCAGGCCAGGACCTGAAAGTGGTACAAGGCAGATGCCAAAATATGTGAGGTGTAATGGGTAGAACTGCAATGTACTGTGAGGCTAATTACACAATTAGACAGTAATAGTGATTATTTATATTTAAATATTTTCGGGGGTTAGGAGTTTACAGTTAATTTACAAATGGCAGGAAATCAATCAGGCCATGCAGGTATTACTTGCAGCGTCATACCTGATTCAGCCACTGTTTCAATGTCGACACCTAACTCATAAGACATGAAGCCAAGGACAGAGAAGACTGCAAAGCCAGAGACAAAGCTGGTCACGCTGTTTAACAGGCACAGGGCAAATGCATCCCTGTAATTGAAATAAGATTAAGATTTGTATACTGAGGTAAAAACAAACAAGGTTCAGCAGTTGCAACAAATATTTACTGTCCTTACTTGTAGCAGTCGTTGTTGTATTTGTTGTAGCTTCCCAAAGCTGGCAAACAGCCTATGCAGACAGCATAAGAGAACATGATCTGGCTCCCAGCATCCATCCACACCTTTCAATGAAATTAAGTGACATTTGGTATGTATTTGTCTTTTGTTGTTATTGTGTAGTTCTATTATTTAAGCTTAAAAAAAGAGATATTAGAGTAAAAATCTTAATTTGTCAAGTACTTCAAATAGTAATACAAAAATGTTCCAATTTATATGAAAGGCATTCATATAAAAGTAAGATTAGCAACTATAAAGTAGACAACATATAACAAAAACAATAGGAATGCTTATTAGAAATACATTATTCAAGTGAAAGAGCTTTTTTTTAATGTTGTGGTTTTTTGTTGTTGTTGTTTTAAATAAAAGAGATTTATAAGAGTTTGTCTAACCTCCCCCTGCAGTTTCTATCCAGAACGAAGGGGTCTGGCAGCTAGACATGATACTGGTGGAGAATTAACCAAATAGGCGTGAGATGTGATTGTGTGTTGTTGCTGCATCAATGACAATGACTTTAGATTTGACTGTAAACAGCGGCTGTATTTTCTGAGGAGGCTGAGGAAGTTTGGCATGTCGCCTGAGATCCTCAGCAACCTCTACAGCTGCACTGTTGAGAGCATCTTGGCCGGCTGTATCACTGTCTGGTACGGCAGCACTTCTGCTTTGGACCGCAAACGCCTGCAGAGAGTGGTAAAGACTGATCACCAGATCACCAGAACTCCACTGCCCTCTCTGCAGAGCATTTACCACTGGAGAATCCACAGGAGAGCTGCCTCCATCCTCAAATTGTTGCTGCTTTTTCTATTTATAACATGTACCATGTGTAAAAGTGCTTTGAAAGTGCTTTACTTTTTATATTGTATATTTCAGATGTAGATATTTCTTTATTACACTGGCATTCTGTGGACTAGCAAAGGAATAATTTCACTGCATAATTGAGAACATGTTTCTTCACTGTGCATATGATAATAAACACTTTGAATCTTGAATCTTGAATCTTGAAGGAAATCATTCAACAACCAGATTTGGACCTCAGTGAGACATACCCTGAGAAATAGTGATGATTCTTACAGGTGAAAAAACGAATAAAGGCACGTGTCATCTATGTAAAAATGGAAACTGATATTCTATCTGTGGATTATGTGTCTTAATGGAGATATATAGAACATATAAATGGAGAAAAGCAGGGGGCGAAGTAATGACCCCTGAGGTAATTCGCAAAATAATTCAAATATTCGGAGGATCCTATCCTCCAAATCTTTGTTCAACATTTGTATTCCTTTGTAAACAGGAATAAAGCTCAGCATTTAACTCAACAAATGAGTAACGACTGTAAACACACCTCTTGTCATGTAAGTTTTGTTGTCTGAACATGTAAGAAATTAACTAAATCTACTTAATGACAAAGGGTTCCCTTATGAATTTCTTGGTTTTCTTGGAACATGCTCATGTTGTTAATGCTCTCTGAACTATCAGGAGAAAAAAAAAAGCAGTGGAGCAGTGGGCAATAGTGCACAAATGGCTTGCCATGTTACTGTATGTCCTGTAGACCCAGTAGTAATGTATAAACTACGAGTTTAGGGTACTGGATATATTAACATGTGAATAAAACGTTAGACTCTAAACACCAGCATTTAACCCTCACCTGTGGATCAGCCAGACGCGTCGGATCAGGAGAGAGGTAAAATCGAATACCGTCTATAGCCCCTGTAAGTGTCACACCACGGATCAGCAAAGCAAACATCATCACATAAGGAAATGTGGCTGTGAAGTACACGACCTGAAAGAAGAGCATTGATATAGATAAAATAGACATGAATTATTTCAGTCAAACAGTATTTTCTCATATTATTGTTTTGAAGCTCACCTTTCCTGATGACTTGACTCCTTTCCAGATGCAGAAGTAACATATAATCCAGCTTAGCAGAAGACATCCAGCCAGGTCCCAGCGGATACTTCCCATCTCTTCAATTCCTCCAGACAAACCTAGGATTCTCCTCCTGAACACAACATATTGTATGTAGAGGAACATATACCTTTGTAATTCTGTGAAATGATTGATTTATAATCAGTTTTGGGTAGATGAAAAACATACTGCCAGAACTCTACAACTGAAGAAGTTGTATTGTGAGAAATGTCTTCATTCGATGAATGATTCAGTTGATAATCAACGCAGTCCGCTGGTTGTGGGAAAAATAGGAATAACAGGTTAGAATACAAGTTTGCAATACAAGAAATGTGTGTGTGTGTGTGTGTGTGTGTGTGTGTGTGTGTGTGTGTGTGTGTGTGTGTGTGTGTGTGTGTGTGTGTGTGTGTTCCATACATCCTGCATGGTTGTGCAATGCTATCGTGTTGACGAAACTGGTCTAGAGACAGAGGAAGATGTGGTAAGACCTAATTCCTTCCATGGGTGTTGAAACCATCATACCAGCCAAAAATCACACACACACACACACTTTTACCATGTAGAAAACACTGAGCACTGTTCACTATTGTATTCGTTCAGCACTCTGTCAGTGCATATCAAATCCATTTCATCTATGTAAAATTCCTAAATCAAGTACATTGCAAACTGTTTTCATTGCTACCTTGCAACCACACATATTGTCACATACTATAGAATGCACACAAAAACACACAAGTGCTATGAAATGTATGCAATGAAGAACAGCAAAAGCGCCAACCCCATCATTGTTGTGAGTAATTGTGTCACATTCATTTAGATGTTGAATTAGATTTTTTTGGTTCTATGTGTTGGATTTTAAGTTAGCATCAAATTTTTAGCCAAAAACATCAAATACATTTCTGTACTTTATTCTGGCTTTTTAATATCTTCAAATATATGTTGGGATAAAAGCATAGCCATGATTTTTCTCATGCTTCCATCCAGATAAAAGTGTCAATCAACAAATTAAAAGCTACCAGAATACAGGAAATGGCAGCTACTCTGTTAGAAATTGTCTAGGGGACCCCTAGAACCCCCAGAACTTCATTAGATTGTCCCACCCATATTTAAAATGCCTCCTACATCCACGCTTCGTACCCTCCTATTTTCGGTGCCCTTACTCAGACCAGATCTATCAGAACTGGGTTTACTTTTAATTACACACGCGTATTGTTTCATGACTCTATTCGTCATGGTTGTACATCACTGTAACTAAATCTGTCCACAGACAGACGGATATAGAGTATAAGCACCTGGCACAACACTTAAAGCTGCCTCCGTGCTACAATAGGTGTCTCCAGGACCACACAAACAAACACACATACTTACAAGGTGAAAACAATACCAGCCGTTTTCACAGATTTAATGTCACAGAGTATATTGCACATATGTACCTGTGTTCCATGTGTTGTTACAGCTGGTCCAGGGGAGTACAGTGTGAAAGGAGGAGAAGAGGAAGAGGAAGGCCCAGGCCAGGATGACGATGTAATACATGACAGTGTATAGCACAAGCAGTTGACTGCCATAGCCTAAGCCTGGAGCACAAACATGTTATCATTCGCAAAATAATGATCAGCACAAATGTTTTTATTCTAACAGTTATAGCAGGAGTACCTTCAAATAAAGGACATATTTTCCTCCAACATGTGATTCCACCCTGACGAGTCAACTGTCCCACTGATACCTCCAGAAAGAAGAGGGGGATTCCACAGGTGAACAGCATCAAAGTATAAGGAAACAAGAAAACTCCTAAAGGGAAGAAATGTGTGGAAAGCTCAGCTGTTAGACGTCAAAGCAACATAAACTACAGTATTAAGTACCAGTACAGGTGGACATGCTCCCGGATCCACCGGCTCCCACGGGATGTGTATGTATGTATATATGTATGTGTGTGTGTGTGTGTGTATATATATATATATATATATATATATATATATATATAAATTTATACATATGTATGTATGTGTGTATATGTATGTGTGTATGTGCATATATACATATATATGTATTTAATTTCTTCACTCTACATTTTGCCTTATTTGATTAATTTACTCACTTATTAAATATAATATAACATTTAATATAATATACCATGCCCTCTTTCACTCCATACTGTTTCATACCCTTCAAATCTTCTCAGCAATGTTCTTTGCTGTTTTTTTTTGTTTGTGTGTTTCTTTGTTATTAGTTCCTCTGTCTCGTCTTGTGCCATGTATATTCACATTTGTCACTTGTACTGCACCTAAAAAATATAAATAAAAAAATTATAACATAAAAAGAAAAAGAGTATTGAGTACCAGCTCATAAGTGGTCACTCAACATACATGTGGAGATACACTCTATTGCCACCTGTGAACTTATTCACTTACTCCACCATGATCAGATCACCCAAAACACATGTTAACTGCACAGGGACCTGCACATGATCATAGAGGGGCAGGGGCTCAAAGTCAGAAAAGGGCAGTATGTGCGCGCATAGCGCTCGCGAAAAAACTTTCGGGCCTTAATTACACAATATGTTGATTGATTAATGTAAAATTAATAAACAAAGTATAGAAAGCTAACTACTTAGCTGTGTAGCCTGTGTAGCTGTGAGTGATATGCAACTGCCATTTCATTTGTGTCAGCAAATTGTTGTCAACCTGAGTTTATTCACATCATCATAATAGGTTTGGAAAACATGCAGTTCAGCTGCGGTTCAATGCAACACTGGTTTATTATTAGGCTATTTATTGGAGGGCAAGTGCAAACTAGAAATACATGCTACACATCTAACAATGTGACAAAACCAAGAAATGACTACTGTGACTGTTAATAGGAACAACAATGTTTACAACAGCAAAGTCACAGTAAACTCATTCACTTTGTGGCAGATAAACAGCTGACACAGACAGCTGTCATATTATTAAATCTGGTTAACAAGCAGTTAGCTTAACAACCACAAATGGACACTCCTCTGAAATGTGACTCATATTCAAGCACGTTGAATAAGAGGAAGGCAACTTGTCAGCCCCCACAAGGAAGTTATGTTATTGGTTTATAACTCAGAAAGGTTAAAGTCGCTCCACTGTCACGTCTCATCTATGTGCGTGGTGGAGTTCTGATAAGGCAGCAGCTTCTCTCTCTCTTTGTCTTCAAAATAAGAGCTTTACATTGCACCCCATTGGATTTTAGAACTGGGTTCTTAGCGGGGGGCTTTTAATTAGAAAGTAGCGACCGTTCGTAGAGAGAGACAGCGGAGCTGCAGCAGACAGAGAAGCGGCTTAAGGCTCAACACACACACACACACACACACACACACACACACACACCATATTAAGTACGAAATGCGTACGGTAGATAACCGTGGCGTTTTTATACCGCCGTTTTTTGACATCCCTTTGCACAAAAACACAGACACACACACACAAAAAGGGCACTTTTTAATACGAGACAAAAAGGGCAGGGGCTCAAGCACCCCTTGGGCCTTATTTATGTACGTGCCTGTAACCGCAGGTGTTAACAGGGTCCTATTGATGTTTGGAGTAGACTTTGCCAACTTGTTACTTGTCCTGTGTGTGTTCCTATATTGCTCTTTTTTTCCTTTACGTTTATTATTCTTATAGGTGAGACTTTTAATCAAGCTCTTACCTCCTCCATTTTTGAAGCACAGATAGGGAAATCTCCAAACATTTCCCAGACCAATAATTTCTCCAACTATTGCCAAAATGAACTCGCTCTTGTTGGCCCACTGGCCTCTCTTATCGCACTTTGATGGAGCATTGTTTCGATTAGTGCCATCGTTCATCAAATTCTTCTCCTGATTATCAGCTTGCTCCATAAAGCAGTTCTGGCGAAAGAGGGAAAAAAACTCTTTAGTTGAAATCTGGAAATCCATCATGCTCTGTACAACAAATGTTACATTTTAACTCGATGTATTCTTGTTCAGCCCTTATCCATGAACAATGAAGTCATGGTTACATTTTAACAGGTCGACTGTGCTGAAATGTTCACGTTTGCTGTTCTCTTCCAAGGACAGCAAAGAATCCCCTGTTTAAAATCTCTGTGGTAACTGTGATCTTGGCTCTTTCTCCTAGAGATGTGTCCATATAAATGTCTTTTCTTGGGAAACAGAAAAAAACTTCCCACCTACTGTTGTCTTAAAACCTGCTAAACTAGTCACAGACTGTACTTTTCCCTTCACATATTTTTAAATTGAAGAGGATATTTCATCAACAAGCAGACTCTGAACTAAAGAGGTCCTGGACTCAGATGCAAATTTTACTATGGGTATATCATCTATGTTATTACAATTCTCTCCATTGTCTGTAACAATGTCTATCATATAGAGACAAACAACCATTCACGTTCAGATTCACACCTATCGACAAGTTGAGAGTGACCGATTAACCTAACCTTTTGCTTGTCTTTGAATCGTGGGAGGAAGCCGGAGTAACCAATGCAGACACGGGGGAGAACATGCAAACAGAAAGGCCTTGTCAGGTCTTGAACCCAGCACATACTTGCTGTGGGAGATCAGCACTAACCCCTGTACCACCATGCTGCCCAATATGTTATGTACCTATTTTCATATATCCAGTGGACATATGTAGTAATGACCATATATTGTCTTATAGATTACATATATGGTCATTTGTTAGCTGAATTAAATTGACTTATCCTAGTTATATATGGGCAGTTGAAACAAATACTTCTAAACTTCTAAAAGAAAAGAAAGAGAAATCCAAGTACAAAAGGCTTACAGGAATGGTAAGGATGCAAGTAAGTGTAAAATCCAGATGCAGGCGGTCCAAAAGTCAAACAACACCAGGCAAGGTCCAGGGACATTAAAGATATATCCAAAATGACCAAGAATGAACACTGGGAATATCCTGGAATGGTAGACACACTAGAACTCACAGAGGGGATCATACAGACTAGATATATTCAGGGGGAAGGCTTTTGAACCAAGGGAAAGCCAACCAGGGCGGGGCAGGCTTGCTTTAAAAATTTATTCTGAGACTGAGTTACTGATAACCTCTTTAAAAAATGCAGTCAGTAATGTAATCCAAGTATATGTAAAATGAGAGTATTAAAGTAATCATTTAAATTGATTACTTACTGTTTATTTGGATTGCTACAATTTCAAACATATGCAAATACAGACGAGAGAAAAGAAATATCCATTAGATTACTTTTATTTAATCTTAACTAGTGTATTTGGTTTCACTTAAGCTGTCATGTGTGCCATGTGTATGGTTACAGTGGTTACAGACTAGTATATCTTTCTTTGTTGTAACATTCCTGTCATGATTCTGGGTTTTGGTGTCTTATCTCCTGTTTTATTTTGAAATCGAGCCCTTGCGTATCTCATCTTGCTTTTCAGTAGCTCCTGTGTGTTTGTTCCCTCCTCTCAGTGTTTTTCCATTCATTTCCTCACCTGTCATTCTTTACCTCCTCACTCCACCTGTTTCCAATTCCCTCATTAGCAGGGAGGCCACTTGGCAAAGCAGGCAATTGCTCAGGGCCCCGGGCCCATAGGGGGGCCCCGAGGGGTGATGAACCTTAAACAACAGCAGTCGACTTGTTAGCTAGCAGGCTGAAAGAATGTAAAAACTAGCAGTTGACTTGGTCTGGGCCACTGCTTCCGAAATGAACATGCTCTCTGTCATTCTACCTGCCGTTTTATAGGACACCAGAGAATGATTTGGAGCAGAAATAAGCTAACGTTACCTTGGACAATCACTTTTCTGTGAGGTTAGCCTGGTGACTGATGCAGCACAGGACCAGGTTTCAGCTAGGCTACCAAATGGAACTATTAGGGGGGTCTCAGCCTGGACTGGTGGACAAGGAGCAGGACTGCTGACTCCAAACCAGACAGGGCGAGTTGCAGGTGTGGGGGGCTGAGCAGCTGAGAATGCCAATGACGTTAAAAGACACGATGATCACAGCTTCTTGTATGGACTCCACCAACCCTGTTAAACTGGCAAGCTGACTTCCCCTGCCAGCCACTCAGCGCCAGGGGGGCTCCTAAGTTGTTTCACGGAATAGGATCGGACTGCCAAATAGTGGGCAGCCGGCAGGCTCACAAGCCCAAGCACTAACCCAGGGTGCAGGCTAAAACTGAAAAACTTTGTTAAACCAGCAAACAATTCAAGTAATCCTTTACTGATATATTACAGAAAGTCAAGGCTTCAGAAAAAGAAGGGGGGGTAGGGCAGGTATTGACACGTCCCCCCTTGTTACATGACATTATATGGTAACTACAGTATATGCAGGCTCTGATTACTTATTGATTAGCAACTGAGTATTGCATTTACAATAGTTCTTTAATAAGAAACCAGAGGGAGCAGGATTTTCAAAATTATTATTATATTCACCCTTCATATATTCACAGGGGCTCAAGCCAAACATAAAGGGGCACTCACCACACCCACAAATTCTCTTTTCCTACACGGATGTTGCCACACTGCCATTTACAATGACCCATTGTTCATAATGTTTAACGCTCCAGCACTTTACTCCTTGCAGACCCCGCAAAAGTCATATTTTGTTTTTAAATGTATTGCATTTTCTGCTAAGAGCATTTCAGTCAAGGATGCGGTCATTTAACTGGTCCCAGTTATTTGATCTTAATTTGTGAGTTTAAAAAAAATACAGTAAATTACACATAAACATGTCTACACCTACAGTCAAAATGAATACAAAAATAAACACATTAAACTAGAGAGTCTGTCATCCAATCATTTACATAATAAGACGTGACTCCTCACAGCTGCTGACTGGACTGGACCGTTGCCTTGGTGATCTAATAATAAACATATATACCCCTCTGCTGGACAAATCAGAGAACTGTGCCAGGCTCAGTATAGGCCTTAGAAGATTTTCTAAAATCAGGGATTGCTTGTTAAAGACATTTTTGGTAGAGTCTAAAAGACACGTTTTTTTAACAAAAAAACTACTGCTAAAAAAAGTAGCTTTAGCATCTACTTATACTCATTATACTCATTTAACTCAGTGTTAAATAAATCAACAGGTGTATATGAAACAAAATATAATAGCCTACAAAAAATCACATGCCAGCTGAAATTTTTGGTCAACATCACAGGAACTTCAGAGGCACTAACACTTAGGCACCAGAACCAGATGCCAGGGCAAAATCACTTGTTGACACGACACGTTGTCCACGACACGTTGTCCATGACGTGCTTATTGGCCAAAATTGTAGTTTGTAAATTGAGTAGTTAAACTACAAAAAATGACCCAAAAAATTAGTTCAATTACTTGACACAGCACAAAATATGAATGTAGTTTAACTACCAGCAAGTAGAGTTTAGATTCTCTGCCCGAGCCCGAGCCCGACCCTGACCCGACCCTGACCCGACCCGGCCCGGGCCGATATTTCCCGTCACTTTCCTCGGGCCGGGCCGGGCCGGGCCCTTGATCAAGCATTTGTGTGTGTGTGTGTGTGTGTGTGTGTGTGTGTGTGTGTGTGTGTGTGTGTGTGTGTGTGTGTGTATGTTTTAATAACTCTAAATAATGACTGTGTTTCCAGCTAGAAAACGCGCATCTCTCTCCTCCCTCCATGTTGCTCGTGTCGCTGCGTGGTGTTACATGTGAGTTGTCCTCGTGCTGAAAATGTGACTTCTCCCGCACGTCACGTCACTCCTCGAGACGCAAGAAGAAAGCAAAATATATATTTTACAAGGAAAATGACGAAAATAATAGTAACGCACAGTGACTTGAATACTTTAATCTGATTTCTGGTTTGGAAATATTACCGCGTTAAATTACTCATTACTGAAAAGAGTGGTCAGATTAGAGGAACGCGTTACCGGCGTCACTGATTGTTTAGTTTTAGTGCAACATTTAGTTTGAGAACGTCAGTTATAACAACCCAAGTATTAAAAAAATGTCGGGTTTAAATCGGGTTCGGGCTCATAATTACAGTTGATGTGCCGGGCCGGGCCGGGCTCGGACACAACGTGCACGGGCTCGTGTCGGGTCGGGCTTGATATTTTGGGCCCGATCTAAGCTCTACAAGCAAGTCACAGCAAATTGTAGTTAAGCTATGTAGTTCAACTACATGTAGTTTAAATCTCCCCAACACTGGTCGTGAGCACTGCCCGATAAATAAAGAACTGGCAGTGATACCTCACATACATACATACATACATACATACATACATACATACATTGTATGTTACACAGAGATGTATTCAATTTATGTTAACAAAGACTGACAGCTCCATAAGATGTTTAAAAATGCTTTATTTCCACCGACTGCAGTAATTTGCATGAGAATGGAAATCAAAATACTGCAAAAACAATCAGCTTTAGATATGTTATACTAATTTACCGCCCACCACATTACTTTCCCCCCTTGCAAATGTTAAAATAAACGTTGCTTGAAGAGTAAATGAATAGCCCCTGTAAGTCTCAACATCACAGTTGGGTGTGACAAGCGGCACCCTCCACGGCTGTTAAGAGTTAGAAAGACTGCGGCCTCTCAAATGGCCACTTGAGACTAACCCTCCAAAAGTGAGTCAATCCCATAGGTTTGATGTTAAAGGCTGAATGCTTGCTGCTGTTTGTCACAAAAAGCATTTTTTTCACTTTAAAATTCAAGTCGGTGTCCATGTATATCCACGCTTCCCCTCTCACGTCCAGCCAGACAAAAATATATTCATCTCTTCACACTCCTCAACGCTTGAAATGAAATATTTTAAGATTTCATAAGAGGTGATGGCAAAATTATCACACAGCTCACATTTCTGTATTAAGACTCCTTTAGATTTAAAGACACACTCCTCGTTTTAAGGCCCACCACCAAAATGGACAACTGATTTAAAACCTGGGAACAACTAAAACTAAATGAGTTATTGTTTTTTGATTCTGAGTTTCAAAGTTGCAGCGGTTGAACAAGCTCACATTTTCATTTTAAGTCACACATATACATGATCTCATACCTAATATATAATCCATTATTCTGTGCACACAATGCAGAAACAAAGTTTAATAATTTCACACATGTTGTGACAATTTGCTGAATCCAGGCGAGCCCTGCACTGATGAGGTTTTTGCCAAGGGGTGCAAAACAATTAGTTTCTGTGAGGATGAAGACAAATAGTAATTATTACTGGCCTAACCCTATTGATGGCCTTTTCTGTTTCAGTGTGCATAATATTGAGAAATTTCCACACAAAGGACTGAACAATTTGGCCTTTATTTGGTTGGAGTTACATACTGAGCCTGAGTGAATAACTTTCATAAAGAGTGCATACAGGCCGAGGATGTAAACATTTAAAGTTAGGTGTAGAGGCACAAAAACGTCAACTCCAACTAGAGTCAAACAAGATTCATTCTGACTCTCAGATCTTTTAAACATAGATGGTATTAATGATTTTATTTTCAGCCATAAAAAAAACGGCTTCACGCTCTGTAAAGTAAAAAGTCCAGTATGTGTTTGGCAATATCTTGTAGTATCTCTGGCCCAGAGACCTCCAGTATAAAAAAACTTGAACAAGTTAGACAATACTGCAAGTATTTACATTGGCATACATCTTAGTATCTATGCGATCATCCTTTGTCAGATCACATGATGCTGGTTATGTTACGTCCCAATATAATCGTCAAAATGTCTTTAGGAACACACTCTCTCTCTCTCTCTCTCTGGTGTTTCAGGGTCAAGAGTCTTCTTTGGTGATGTATCACACAAGTTGGCTGCTGGAGTGCATAAAGCTTTAAGTCTCTGTAGAAAGACCAAAGTTTCCACTGAATTAGACTTCGATTACTTGGTACTCATTGTACAAGAAAATAGTGTGAAAACCGGAAATTTTCCCTCTGTGAGGTAACGTTTGTTTGTAGGATCAATTCAAATGTGATTTTTTCTTGATTTTTAAGACAGTGCACAATATTGTCTGCCTTGTCCTAAAATCTAAATCTGTAAGTATGCAGTGTCGTAGAGTAGAGTTCAGTACAGGATCACATCCACTTATCATGACTCACACATTCACTTCACCTGAGGATCAGTCAGACGGGTCAAATCCGGGGACATGTAAAATCGTATTCCATCTGCAGCTCTTGGCAATGTCAGACCACAGATCAGCAATACGATCAACATCATGTAAGGAAAGGTGGCTGTGAAGTAGACGACCTGAGAGAGAAATGCCAATATGTACTCCATAGTGTTCAATTTTGACATCAAGGCTTAGGTTTAGGAATTTGTACATCAAAAGAACATCTCATGCAATCTGAATGTTCATGAGCAGAATAAATGTATACATTCACCTGATGACTTGACTCCTTTCCAGACACAGAAGTAACAAATGATCCAGCTGAGCACGAGACATCCAGCCAAGTCCCAGAGGATACTTTCCATCTCCTCAATTCCTCCAGACAATCCCAGGACTCTCCTCCTGTGTGCAGGAAGAAAACTGCATCAACATCTATTTTTTTGAAACTATGAAAAAATATATAGTTATATGAGTACTTACTGCCAGAACTCTTTTGCTGAAGATGTTGCGATTTCATTTATTTGGTCATAAAATGAATCATTCCAATGGTTATGGATGCACTTCTCTTGCAGAGGATGAATAAAAAAAAAGTATTTGGGAAAAACACAGTCATGTGTTGCCATCCACAGTATTTCTATACCTACTGTATATAATGCTATGGCACCAATGTAATGCAGTACAGTGTGGAAGGAGGAGAAGAGGTAGAGGAAGGCCCAGGCCAGGATGACAATATGATACATCACCATGTAAAGTGATATCAACTCGTTGTAGCCTAAACCTATTGAGAATATGATCAGTTTTAACATAAGGTACATACAAGTACTGTAAGACAGATTTGAAATACTTCTTGCACTGTGTTGAATGTGTATACACATTATCAATACCTTGAAATAAAGGACAAATTCTCTTACCTCCAGAGAGAAGAGGGGGATCCCACAGGTGAGCAGGATCAAAACATAGGGGATCAAGAAAACCCCTACAGGAAATGATTTAGCAAAGTAAGAAAACACACAATGGTATGATTAAACACAATCCTTCCAGTCCATTCTCATCTGAGGAAGTACAATACAAGAAGACTTTCAGTCACAGTCTCACCTCCTCCATTTTTAAAGCACAGAAATCTCCAAACATTGCCCGGACCAATAATTATTGCCAAAATGAACTCCCTCTTGTTGGTCCACTGGCCTCTCTTCTTACACTTTGCTGGCACATCATATGATTGCTGTCAGCATTCTTCTCTGGATTACTTGCTGGCTCGATTGGGAGGTCTGTTTTGCTGAAATGTGATGACAATGACTTAATTCATAGTGAACTTGAAAGAAGAAAACAATTCTTGAGTGTAAATTTCAATTTAGCAGACCATAGTATCCCCTGTAATACAAATGTTACTTTTGTACTTGATGCATTCTTTCTCAGTCCTTATCCAACAACAACAAAGATAACAGCAACATGGATGTATTGAGGAGAGACAACAACCGCAGAAGCGAAGGGCAAAAGAGGAGACAGACCCAGACTTAACAAAGTAGCTGGCACATAAGATGCACACTATGTCTATGGCATCTGATTAATGTGTTCATTTTATTCATTTTCATTCATTAAATACTTAAGTAAAAGAAAAATTACAAATTTCTATGCAGAAAAATTACTTTGTTGCTGTAATAACAGCAAATGTAAATAATTACCTCCACCTCTGCAAATGCTTGAAGAGCAACTAATACACTACTGATACACTACAGGTATCTGTATCTGCTGTGACATCACAGTTGGGTGTGGCAAGCAGCAACCTCCAGAGCTGTAATGTGCTAAATACTGCAGCTCCTCGAATGGCCACTTAAGGATGTCTCCATGTCTCCAAGATTACATATGAGGTGATGGCAAATGATCACACAGCTCATGCTCACCCAACTGCATCATTACATATTCAAGAATCCTTTAGATTTAAAGACACAATCCTTGTTATAAGACCCGTGACCAAAATGACCAACTGATTTAAAACTGCTGTCATTCACAAATTGTTGGTGGGTCATCTGACATACAGACGAACTCTGGCAACAACTAAATCCCAGTTTAATGTTTAATGTTTATTTTTGAAATGGACATAGCAATTACATTGGACAAACCAAATGCATTGTTTGAGTGTTTTAGCACAAGTGCTAATTCGCAACACTTGTCCATTGGAAGTTTGTTTGTTTGTTGACGCTGTTACTACAGTGTTTTCGTCTTTTACAGAGTTGTTCTATAAACCTACCTTATCGTGATCTTGGGGCATCATACACACAAAGATGAGTTAATGTTTGATTTGAATGTTTGAATGTTGAACTGTTAAAGTCTTATAAATACCTAATTGATGAAAGAAGTATACCCCTTTGCCTTTGTTGAATTTATGTCATTAATAAAGTTAAAATTATCTAAAAAATGTTGGATTCTGTGTCATTTGCTGTTCATGTCAATATTTAATGGTGGCTGTTTATCCCTATAGGCCTCAATTAGCCCCAACTCAAGGCTAATTTTAGCCCCACCTTCAGGCCATAAGAACAGTTTAATTTGATCATTCACTAACAAGACCACGCCAAGTTTTACAGTTTGAAGTAGTTTATTTAAATGTTGGGAAAATTTGGGAGAGGATAGAAAAGGGGGGGTCGGGGTGATTGGATGAGGAAAAGGGTTCAAGGTCGGTGGATGAAGAGGGGACTTTTAGAGGGGCTGCGGGTTTCCAGGGCCGTCTAGAAACCAGGCATTGCTTCATCTTCCCCCAAAGGGTGTTACTGAGTTATGCGAACGTGGGCTTGACGGATATCGCTGAGGTGGCTGTGAATGTAGTTGTTGTTGTTGTGCCGAGGAGTTTGATGGTGTGGTCGGTAATTCCTTGTTGTGAGGTGGTGGTGGCGGCTCCTATGCGGTAGGTAGAAGTGCCAGAGGTGAATTCTGAGCATCGTAGAAAGCCAAAGAATACCAGGAAAACCATTGACTCGAGGGCTGTTGATGAACAGAGATTAATATCCTCAGTAGAGGGTAAGGATGCTGCAGGCAAGGAGGTCTGCGATTAGGGGTAAGCGTTTAGGTGCAAGCTGGGGTTCTGGGGGTGCCTTTGACCAGCATGGTGGCCTGGGGGTGAGAAACGGAGGGGGCGTGCTGGGATGAGGCGATGAGGTGGAGAATATGTGAGTTTATGGGTAGATGGTTGCTGAAAATGGTGGGACTGGTGTTGGGTGAGGGTCCGAGTCTGCTGCCAATGACTTGAATTTCTGAAATGTGCACCAGGATAATGAATCGGCAATTCAGGTGGTTGAGAATGTGAGCTGCGCGGATGATGAAGCGGTGCTGGGCTGAGACTAAGGTGAGGCGTCAGATGAATTTCATGATGTCTAGTGATTGTGAGCGACCTTTGTTGATGATGCCGGCGGCTGTGAGGTTGTCTGAGTGTATGAGGATTACTTTTCTTGATCATTCATGCCCCCAAAGAAGTGCAGCAATTATGACCAGGTAAATTCAGAGAGGGCGGAGGAAGGGGATAGTGAGGAAAGTTCTGGGGGCAAAGCGGAGGCGTGGTTATTGAGCAATATCCAGCAGAGGTCTTCGGAGAGTGAGTTGAATACTTTAGGGCTGCTTCTGCATCCAAAAGTTAAGCAAACTGCAAAGTAGAACTGGCCTTTCCATGAAACGCCAAAGAATTTCCAGAATTCTGGACGGATTGGCAAGACTTTGAAGGCGACTGGTGATGTCCACCTTTGCCAGTCAAGTGCCTTGGCCAGCAAAACGGATGAGGTTTATGGCGTGGGTGATGGTGGTGTAGTTAATGGAAAAATCTGGGCTGGGGATGAGGCTGTTGATGCTTGGGGTGGTGGTGCCATGGGGTGAAGAGAGGTCAATGATGAGCCTATTCTTACCGAAATAGTTTCTTGTGGCAATGCCAATGGGGCTGATTCGGTAGATGGGGAAGGGGGGGCTGGAAAGTGGTCTAATCATGAAGCCGTCCTTGAGCTCTCTACGGAGTAGTGTGTCCACTGTGTCGGGTTTGGTCGGACGCCAGGAAGCTGGTTGGTCGGGAAGCGCGGTACCTGGAAGACCGGCTATCACCTGTACTGCGACGTGGGTGGCTCCGGCCCCTGTGTGAATGGGATGGCGTTGGCGGCGTCCGACTTAAGCCACTAGACGCGGAATAGTGGACAATTCGCTGCCAGGGGAGCTGGATGGCGGAGCGCAGGTGGGCCGGCTGCCTGGCTTGTCGTGTTGGTTGCTTAGCTGGTCATGCCGGCGTGGAGGCAATCGCTGAGTTTTGGAAATTACTGGTCTGTTGGTGAAGAGATCGTCATCCGATGGGCTGAGAAACAGCTCTTGCGCCATCGTGATGATGGTAAGAAATATGTTTAGTTTGAGGGGTTTCTTGTTTTTTTTTCAAGGTTTAGTTTTGCTTGTCCAGTTTGACGGTGTCAGAACATGAGACGAACGGGAGAGAAGATGGTTTGGCTTACCTATGTAGGCTTTGCAGATGATGTGATCAGGGCGGTAAGATAAGATAATGATAAAATGTACCTTTAGTGATCACCTGTGGGAGAAATAAAGGGAACAAACATGTATAAACAATGACAAATGTAACATTGTGATGTATAAACCGACCAAGAGAGAAATTAGACTGAATGAATAGAAAATATATACTTAAATAACAAGTAGAACTGTGCTGGAGTACTGGCATATTCAGAGACTCAGAAATTCATTCAAATCAATCTTTTGAATTTCATTTAAAAAGTAATTTTGACTTAATTGTCCAACAGCAGCAGCGACGGCAGCTATCTGACTAAAACACCGTCACATCAAGCAAGACAAACTGCACAAATCATGATTTCTGTAGTGTTACAGTTCAATATTTAGGGACAATTAAAGCCACAGTATTCATATCAATATGGCCTTACTAAAAGTTATTACCCAGACTACAGTTAATCACTCGACCAGCGATATGATTTCATAGTTGGCATGATAACACTAGTAGAATCTCTTTTCCAAATAGCACACATACATCTTGTAGATGTTGGCACAAGTTTTATTTGAAAGACATGGTATGGGGTGCATTTTGCGAAACAAATGCCGACATCTTCCCAATTAGCAAACACTCCCCATACTGCATCCTTCCAACGTAACAACTTGGCTTGTCGGGCCAAGGTCCGCAAGACGTGTGTGTACCATAGAATTGCTTACCAATCTCAAACGATGGCTGAATTGTCCACACCAATATTAAGGTTTAAGGGGAAAAAAATGTGCCTCATGCTGCACAAAGGGTTAAATAATTTCCCACTTCGGTACCGCCTCCAAAAATACATCTTTGAGACAGGTCTGTTTTTTGACTGGTTCAGCTCCCTGTAGGCTGTCGAAGTTGTTTCACTTGCAGGCTTTGCCAGTGTTGACGAGAGGAGGTTGACACACATGTCTGAGGATGTCGGGCAAAAGAAAGGTGGAAGACATTAGAAGCTATTTCACCAAACAAAGTGTAAGTCACCTGAGGAAAATAGTCCCCCCTCATAGGCTACCGCTAATGAATGCAAAACATTGTCTCCAAACGTTTTCTCATTCTTAATGGCGACTGATTTGATACTTTGTCAGGTGACAGAAGAAGCAACACAGCCGTCCCCTTTACTAGACAGCGTTGGAGTGGCAGGGTCACAGCAGCAGGTGAACTTGAATAGGGACATGGTGATTAATTTAATTTTAAGTGTTAGCTAGTTTTAAAAAATATAAAATGTGTTATTATTAACTTTATAAATGTAAAGTTGCCTGCCTGCATATTTTCACATGCTGTCAGACAGTGGTTAATTATATAATGTGGGCTATTTCTAAGGAAACTGGTCCAGCCGTAGACAGCTGTTGTTAATCTATGTATATGCAGTGGTTTGAACTATAATGTAATGTAATGCACTGTAATGACTGAAGTAAAGTTCAGACATTGTCATTGCACAGCCTCCTCGTCTATCATTAGTATCATTACACTGCCTAACAACGTATACAATTTTTCTCCCCTGGCAGCGGTGCATGGTGGTGGTGGGGGGTGGGGGTGACTGGCTATGTCCCCACCAATGTCAAAATCAAACCTACACCCTTGGTGTGTACTATCTAGAATGGGTCTATGATGCACATATAAAATCTGGGGAAATAATTAAAATTTAGGTAAAGCATAATCAGAAGTGGAATGCATTCAGGGACTTGCTGTAAAATTGACTTTATAGACAACCATTTACTGCTGACGAAACATGAGACAACACAATAAAACACTAAGCTGTCATGGTTGGCATGACAGTGCTACCCCTTCGTTATCTCAGCTGCTGTTCCACCTCACCTGTTCCTCGTCTCGTCATTTGTGTCTGTGTATATAGTCTCTGCCTTCCCTCTTGTCTTTGTCAGTTCATTGCTGGTGTTTGCTTGATGTCCCTGGTGAAGTTTCCTCTCGTGTCTACTGTTTGATATGTTTTGGATTTTGTTTTGAACTTTGTTTTTTGGTTGTACTTTGTTTTAGCCTTAGTTGCTGCTTTGTTTTAGTCCAGTATGTTTTGGGTTTTCTCGTCTGTTCCCTTGGTGTTTGTTTTTCTCAGCTTTTGTTAAATAAAGTTCTCCACTATCTTGCCGCCTGTATGTCTGCATTTGGGTTCACCTTTTTAGTTTTCCCTTACTACTACTGTAATAGTGTCACCTACTTTTGAAGGCAACCTCGCTCTAACACTTGAGATGATGTAGATGTATTTGTCTTGACTAGTATCAACCATATCTACATCTTGGTTTGTGTTTGCAACAATTGTAGTGATCACTGACAGTATTCCACAGCCAAACAATAGGGAGTAGCAGGACAAAAAAAAAGAGAATTCTGTGGGGCAGTTCAGTTGCAAGGGTGCAATCGCACGTAACGAGAATGTGTGTCTTCTTCCTAAAGGTTATATTGAGAGGTATTTTTCAGATGTGTCATTACAACTCAGATGCATTTATTTGTGATATTTTTATAAACTGTTCTAAACTGTTTCATGAGAAATCTGGCACAAAATACAGACACATGTTTTACCCTGAGGTTTAGCTATGGCACCCGAGTGGCTATTTTTTTACTCTATAGTGTATAGTATCGTCATCATGGCTTGGGCCCTCCTCCACCTCAGACGATGTCTCAAGAAGTAAGTGAAAGGGGCCGTGCTAAAGCTCAGTCAACTGACCAAACGGCAGCCAGAGGCATCATTACGCAAGTGTCTATCAAGAGTGAGACAGATGCCATGCCGTGCTTCTTTAATCATACATCCTAAACAGCCAGCGGCATAGTCAAACAAAATGTAGCTCATGTGTCTCTGCTTACTGAGTATGAACTATCTGCTGGTGATACAGCCCACCACGGACTGGAGGAGCAGCCTGAACATCTACCATTCCTGTTTTGACTTGCATCAGAGGAACTATGTGTCCTCAAAGTGCACAGCCACTTTATCTGTTTGACAACTCAAACAACTAATGTATGGAAATGTTCTGGCTTTTTTTTCTTCGTCAACATTGTCCTGGCTTTTTCATCTGTGAACTTAACTCAACCTCCACACGTACCATAATAGTTCATATCATAGTATTAACCACCTACATTTAAGTTTGTGTTCACATCAATCATAGTGAGCACTGACTAAAGTCCACGGCCAAACAAGAGGGGGCAGCAGGACAAAAAAAAAGAGAATTCTGTGGGCCAGGTCAGTCGTGAGGGTGGAATCACATGCATCTGTTTTCAGTATGACTTCAACAATTGGCCAGTTATGTATTGCAGCCATAGGGTGCACTCCCACTAGGCCATCCGTACTGTGCCCAAGCACATTTGACCACCAAAGTCCAGTTTGTTCTAGTGCAAGCGATCCATACCGTGCTTAAGCACGGTACACTCCCTTGGCCCTGGTATGGCTGGAAGAGGTGTGCTCGGCACGGTATGGTTGCTCATGCACGAGCACAACGCACAAGGTGCGCAACGTGGACATGAAGTATTATCATGTGTATTTCATCTCCTTGCATGATCAAGGAATCCAGGAATGTGAGAGGGCCATCTATGAGCAATCACACACAAAATAAGTCACAAGAAACTCAGTTAAGTTAGTCATGTTCTTTGTGTTGTTCTCCATTGTGCCAGTACCACACTACAACGTGATGACATAATGTAAGAGAGGAAACTGTGCTCATGCCGGGTTGCGGCCAGAGCAATGTGAGTTTCAGACAACGGGGGACTGGTGAGGAGGGACAGTCGTGTTTCGTCTTACCCTGTGCACATTGCTTCTAAAATATTAATTTAAATCGGAATAATAAATAATAGTGTTTGCCTCCTTCCTCATAGGCTTAAAGTTTTGTATTTCCAGCAAACCAGATAATTATACATGCACATATTGTATTATATAATACATTATATTTCATTATACAACTTTGATTCCAAAAAAGTTGGGACGCTGCTCAAAACATAAATAAAACAGAATATGATATTTTTCTTATCCTTTAACATATACTCATTTAACATATGCTGAGTTGAAGAAAAAAATGTTTGAACTCATCACAATGATTGATTTTTGAAAATATACTCTGATTGTGGGCTGGGGAACACATGTCAAATTGTCCATACACATATTTTGATTGAAAACTATTGCATTCTGTTTCACACAGCATCGCAACATTTTGGAATCAAGGTTGCATACTCATCTTTATCCCGTCTCAAAATGTTTTATGCCGATTGTTGTTCAGAGACTGGACTTGGTTTGCATGTGGTAGAGCAGCATGTGACCAGTTAATGATCAGTTAAAGATGTTGAGAGAGATCATGGGGTTCATGTGCGTGATGTGTGCTCGTGCTGCCTCCTACTGGACGGTCCTGGAACAGCTGGATAAGTTTCATCATCTGGCACAGTGAGGTAGGCCAAAATATTGATCATCCAGAAAGTTGTGTTGTTGCTGTTAAAAACATGAACAAAAACAGAAAACACTCATTTGTAAATCTTCTTTGGCCTATATTCAATTGAACACGGTACTGAGACGAGGTATTTAATGTTACATGCAGAGATTTCTCTGGATACTCGGAATCTTTTCAGAACAAGGATTGTAGATGATGAAATGAGCTTCGCCCCATCCTTGCCTGGGAGTGACTGAGCCTTTCAAGGATGCTCCTTTCACACCCAATCACGATACTATCACCTGTTACCAATGAACTCTGTTTACCTGTAGAATGTTCCAAACAGATGTTTTTTTAATGCATTCAACAACTTCCCCAGTCTTTTGTTGCTCCTGTCCAACCTTGTTTGAATCACGTTGCCGAGTTTTAGATAGATAAGCTAGATAAAGCATTCTGTTACATTTACATTTGAACACACTTTTTTTAGAATTCAATCACAGCAAACCAACAGAGTTGTTGATATGTAAAATGGTAAATGGACTCGGACATTTCTACAGCGCTTTTCCAGTCTACTGACCACTCAAAGCGCTTTACAACACTTGCCACATTCACGCATTCACACACATATTCATACGCTGATGGCAGAGGCTGACATGCAAGGCGCCAACTGCACATCAAGAGCAATTTGGGGTTCTGTATGCTCATGCTCTTGCTCAAGGACACTACGACATGCAGCTCAGCTCAGCCAGGGGGGCCCAGGATTTGAACCAGCGACCTTCCCATCACTAGACGACCCGCTCTACCCCCTGAGGTACAGTTAAGAAAAAAACAATAAAATCTGTGAACCCTCAGCAACAGAAAGTTTTGTTCAACTGAAGGAGTACGTGGGGTCATGTTGCCTTTTACCATCAGGCAGGTTGTAAGGGCCCAGACAGCAAACACATGGAGAAGAAGAGCAAGGAGAGATTTTCTGTCATGTTTGATGCTCTCTACAATGCATTACTGATACACTGTGATTGTGAACATGCAGTGATGCCTTTTCTCAGTTTCTCAGTTTTGACTGCAGCCACCAAGGGGCAGCATAACATCCCATAACATCCACACATCCTTGTGGCATTTCTTTTTATGAGAGTGATATGAGTTGGCTTCTATGAATCCATTTATCCCAGAGTTGAAACAATTAATCAATGAATGGTTTAATCTGCAACTATTTTGATAGTCCATTGATCATTACAGCCACTTTTCAAGTAAAAATACCAAATATTCATTTGTCAAGTTCGCTCTGCTTCTTGAGACACAGCCACCCTTCCATAGTGTTAATTAGTGTGAGGAAATGCACTGGTGGTATACAGTATATGATAATAGAATCCTTGAATTCTTTCATTAATACACCGTCTGGTCCCTATACAATGCTGTCCATGTCTCTTGCCCTTGTGTGACCTCATTTATTTATATTTGCATGATTGCGTATTCATGTATTTATGTGTGCGTGCAAATAAGTTCAGTCACGCCTATAAAGAATATCATGAGAGCTGACACTCAGTTATCAGGACATAGCAAGAAGAAAACTCCCTGAGGAGAAATTTAGTTTAGTTCATCAGTTACCGAAGGAACAAAGTTTAGACAACATTGTACTTAAAGTCTAGATCTGGAATGCCATAATGTAAAATCACATAACACTGATTCAGTCGTTAAGCATGTAAGGCCTCTTCTGGAAACGAGCCTTTTTGATATAAACAATGTGTACTTTAAGCTGCTAACATTACTATCTCTATTCACTCAATTACTTTATAGTTAATATTTTTGTTGGTGTATATAACATAACATGTTATAATTATTATATATTATAACGTTAGTATAAATCACAAAGGGTTCCGGCAGAGCACCTGGAGGATGTTAAAGGGACCACCAGCAAACATTGTCTCCTTGAATAAAGTTGTAAATGTGTGTTTTTGTATAGTCAACAGAGAAATGCATTGTATAGACGGACATTGATATTATTTGCTGAAATTAGTTAGTACAAGCTTACAGGAAAGAAATCATAACCAGTTTTGATTGGATTTTTTGGGTAAATTGTTTTGCATGTGTTGTCAAATAGGTGCACGATGTGACCGTGGATGTGATCTGAAATGGTTCTAACAAAGAATTTTTCCTCGAGAGTGACTGACTTTCCTCAAGTCAGGAGAGACAGTGACCCAGTTTTGAACAGCGCCGGGCAGCAATGATCCGGGTTTATATGTTTGTTTGTTTGTCTGTTTGTTTGGCACCATGTCGTCTCTTTCTCGCGCCAGTCCTTTGGATGTCGCGCGCGGTTTCGACGGGCTTTCGCACGCTCCCCAGCGGGCCAATCAGAGGGCAGTATCGCCTCCAGGAGCGTCCCGTTGCCATGCAGCCACCCGGACTCTGTCGCGTCCTGTCCGGCGGCGAGGGTGAGTAACTGCAGCAGGTTATATATTCATCGCTTTATTTTATGCTCTGTTTAAACAGATAGTCGTTCACTTCGGGTGATGTAATGCAAATGTGGCTCCCTGCTTATTTCCAGGTTGTTCGTCAGCCGTCAGAAGTTAAGTTCAGTTGTGTTTTTGCACAAGGTTTGGACATATTAGATGGAGAGAAGCGGAATGAATGTCCCAGCTGTGCACAAGTTATTCTAACGTGGTCAGAGGGACGCTGCAGACAGGCTAATGAATAGATTTGTATTTCAGTTCAGACGTTAGAGGCCAGCAGGCGGCTGTAGTTATGTTAGCAACGCTGCTGAAGGCAGACACGCCTCTTGCTGTGTCTCTCCAATCCCTCTCCAGAGCACAACCGCAACATTAGCATACGACCAATGATGCACGGCTGTCGGACTTCATTGTCCCAGGCTGTTTTAATGTGAAGTTGCCAGATTTATCTCTCAGTTGCAACGCAGTGAAGCTAAGAGAGAAATTGCGTCCAGTCGAGAAGATACCAGGATAACTACTCACTCACTACACCGCTATTCTCATTGCTCTGAGGTGGATTTGGATTTTTATGTACAAGATGACATTTGAGGAACTAAATGGGGATTATTCCCAAGAAAGGTAATTCATTATGGAGCGTGGCTAATTTCATTCTTTGTCGTTCAACTTGATGGACGGTTGTTAGCATGCTAACTGCGCTGATCATCGCCAGCATACAGTGTTGTGTGTGCAGCGTCATTAGTTACAGGCATTTACGAGATTAATAAACGATTAAGGTCATTTTACAGCGATTTCTACTGTAATTACTAACTTTCAGCACATTTACAGATTATAAAGATATTAAAATACTAGCTTACATTTTTTTTACGGCTGATAAAGATATTAAAATACAGTATGTAGTATAAATAGTCGGCTAACTGTTCTTCTGTTGAGTCGCGACAGTCTCTAGTAACTAGCTAACACGACGCTGCACACTCGTTAAAGGTGAACAAAAAGTGAACGAAAACTTGTCTTGACAGTCTTAAATATGCAGTTTCTTTCCCCGCAGCTGTCAGAAACTTTTTCATCTGCAATAATAGCGAGCAGTCAGCTTTGTATACGGCGACGCTGACTTGTGCACATCTGTCAGTGGAGCCTGAGAGTATGCCGGCCGGTTAGCTAGCAGTCCGGCGAACGTTAGCCAGAAAAAAGGGACGTTTAAAAGTTTTTGTGGTCCTGCTGTAACGATGTTTAACCCGACACGATTGATCTCTGTGCCGCAGAATGGATTCAGTCGCAAAAGCCTTGGAAGAAGTCCTCACCTCTGCGTTACCACAGGGCTGCATTACAGTGGGAGTCTACGAGGCTGCCAAGTCACTCAATGTGTAAGTACAAGGTTATATCAGCATAGTTACTGAGCTGCTCGCAGCTGATCTGTCTCACACACATCCTCTGACACACGTACACGTTGGCTTGATTCATCTCTAGCAGCGCGTACACTGTTCTGTGACGAAATGTAAAGAGACTAAGCATCTGTTTTGCTTTTCCTCCCCTCCTCAGGGACCCTGATAATGTCGTCTTGTGCATCCTCGCCACTGACGAGGAAGAAGTAAAAGACGTGGCCCTGCAGATCCACTTTACCCTCATTCAGGCTTTCTGCTGCGAGAATGACATCAACATCCTGAGAGTCAACAACACCCGGCGCCTGGCAGAGATACTAGGAGGAGGAGGAGGTGGAAAACAGAGCGGGGGTGAACCTCTGGACCTCCACTGTGTGCTGGTCACAGTAAGTATCTTCCGTTTACCAATCTTCGTGTTTTATAGCTAAGTAATCATATTGTTGTGATTGTAACAAGGATGTGGAGACGCCTGCATGTGAGCGAAACTCTTGTGCAAGGAAGGACTTGCCAGTACTTGTTCTTGTGAATTTAGTAAACATGTGCATGACTCCTCCCTCATATGACTTCTCAGGAATTTGAGAAGAGGGAATTACCTAGTATTTGCAGGCAGGCAAGGATTATTTGTAACCCAGTGCAAAGTGTTGAGATGACCTATACTCTTTTTGTTGATATTTCCAGAGTCCACATTCGACGTCATGGAAAGACCCTGCTCTGACCAAAGTGAACCGATTCTGCAGAGAGAGCCGTTGTATGGACCAGTGGGTACCTATCATCAACCTACCTGAACGATGAACTGTTAGCCGTGGAAACCTATAAAAGGACTGTTATCTGCACAGGAAGCGTGGTGTGTACCCTGATGGACACATTACCATCCAGAGATCAAATTCCAAAGCACTGCTGACGGGGAAAGAAAAAATTTGGAGGAAAAAAAAAAGAACGACCCCGCTGTCTACGTGGGATGCATTCAAAAGAGAAGATGGATTTCCACTTCAGACGGGACTGTTTGGAGCTGTCAGCCTCGGCAACCAAGATGAGATGTCGAGGAACTCGTATCTTCATGAGCTGGGAATTCCAAAAAAGAAAAAAAAGCGTGTGTGCTTTTTCATGTGAAGCCGGACACTGTACAGAAGGATTGTATCATGTGTGTGTGGTAAAGCCTCTGTGACGAGAAGTGGAGACAAACCAGAAAACAGAGCTGTTGAGTGGACCAAGGCCTCTGCCTCTCTCTGCAGAAACAAAGCACTTGTTGAAACACTGGACCTTTTGCAATTTCACTTATTTCATTTAAATTGTTAATGTTGACGTTACTATTGTCATAATTTAAAAAGGGAAGGGCTACACATCCAGTGAAGACATTCTGTGTATTTAGTGTTTCCTATGCCAGCTGTTTTTTTTTGCCACAAGTAAAATAATTCATTTGTTACAATTTAAGTTATTTCTAATGATATTTAAGTGTATTTATGTTTCATTTTTTACCATAACTATTTGCAAAATCTAAATACATATGTATTGCTGTCAATAAAAAGTATTTTTTTGGAGCGAGAACTGCATGTGTTTTTCTTGTTTCATTTCTGGAATTTTTAGCAGAGCCGAACTGATTTCTGACCTTTAGCAGTTGCAGTTGTAAAGAGGAGTCACGTGCAGATCACAGGGGTCATGTTGGCCTCTGTGGCCTCAGTGCCATCTCTGAGCTGAAGAGAACAATAATCCTCAGCGCTCTCTCTGCACAGGCTTCTGCCTCAGTCAGCAGGACCATGCTCATTCATCCAAGCGGGTTCTCTTTTCACAGATTCTCAGTGATTTGATGGACAGTTTGGTTTGCCTTTTGGCCAGCTGACTTCCTCGAGTCATGTGACAGCCCAGAGCATGTGACAGCTGCACACATGTTGCACAGTTAAATAGGGAATATGGACACGCAACAGCTGTATTTCACTTAGAAATGTTCATGATGGAAGTGAGGATTCATCCTGTGTTCTCTTACTATTCACAGCTGCTTCTGCCCACGGGATCAGAGTGTGTGTGGTGCAAAGTACTGAAGAGCGCATGACTGGAACTTCTTTGAACATTTTGTAAATGAGGCACTGGCATGCAATCTGTTGTGCAAGCCGGTATGAACTGCTCCCTCCTCCCCCCGGTCTTTTTCCACACTCCCACAGGCAGGTGATCTCGCTGGAGTTGGGGTTGGTGTCGTCACCGGGTTGATGCAAGGAGGGCAATCCCCGCTGAAAGTGCAGAGTCATGATCACGAGAAGAGAGGAGGCAGAGACGTCCTCGAATTGCACAACCTAGTTTTCATGTGAGGGGTCATGTGATATAATTTAATACAACTTAATTAAATGCAGTATGAAATATGGCAGATGACAGCAGTTGTAAATGTGCTTGTGCAGTGTAGCACCATTTCTTTTTTTTTTTAGTGCTCTCCTGTCCTTTCAGTTTGTTTGATTGTCATCAGTTGTATTGTGTAAATCTGGCCTCACAACATTGTGTGTTTTTCCATTGTGTGGTTTTCCTCATGCCCCGCAGTGCATTCAGGTCAACCAGAAACTCAAAACCCTGAACAGGATAAGCAAGAATAAAACATGGATGGGTGGATGGAAAGTTTGGTTTCCCGACACACTACATTACCCAGAAGCCACTGCAGACTGTAAGGCAACAGTTGACCCACAAATCACAAATTGAAATTCAGCTGTGATCTACTCCGCAAAACATTTCAAAACATACAAAATGCATTTGAACTATTTCCCTGCCATAATAGCTGTAGTGTGCTAAATATGATCCGGTTTATTAGGTGTAGTGTAAAAACATACACAGGTGTTCAAAAAAGCACTAATACATCACGAGATGGTGTTGAAACAGGTATGGACTGGTACCTGAAGTGTTGGACAAAGCTTCCTGGCCCCAGTGGTTTCAGCTGGCACTGTGTGAAAGGTTATCTGCCGTGTGACTGCAGGGTGTGATGCCGACAGATGTAATGTCACATTGTTGTGATCGAAGGGAAAAGGTTATTTTAAGACGGGAACAGTGGAGGGCTGATGTAAGTGTCATAATGGCGCTCCGGCCTTCAAGTGAAACCAGTCTAAAAAAGGTTGAGGTTTGCATACCGTCACTCGTGCCTGCTGGCTGAGCGACACTGTGGGTCAAAGTTCAGGTGCAGCATTATCTAGGTGTTTCTAAAATAGAGCAGAACGATGACCTGATAAGTCACGGCACACTTTGGATTGTTGCATCTAGTGCAACCAGGGGGACATATTGTATAAGCAGTGGTGTAATGCATATAGAATTGTATAATACTCAGTCATTGTGTCAGAGATTAAGCTAAACTAAACTTGGTGTGAGGGGAAAGGTAAACCTCAGGTTAAGATAACAGTATTGTGAAATAAAGGGAAAATCCACCATAAAATAGATGCAATGCTGTGTGATATTCTCTTGCTCAGCAGCAAATCAAGGCATCAAACCTTGAACTGATTTCATGTTTTGCTGTTGGTCCATTTACCATAGGTTATAAATGTACTGATTGCGGCATTCCACCTAAATCAGGTTGATTTGAATGCAGCAATCAGAAAATGGACCAACAGCCAAGGAAAATTTAAATATTCAGAAAACTCGACAATCTTAACTGAGATGGACATTAATGTAGAAATATCATCAGCATTCCATTTGAGGGAGGAGTTTCCCATGAGGGCTGTGATTCATAGTTGCAAAAAGCTCATTTATGGGCATTTGAGGAGCAAGTGTCCAGATCATCGTCATGTGTCAGTGGTTCGTAACCTTCTCAAGTCCCCAAAAATCTGGTTCTTGTTCAGGACCCACAGCCTGACTCTAACACTGTTCATCTTAATTCACAACATCCTGAAAGTGGCAAGGAGGGTTTTATGTGTGTGTGTGTGTGTGTGTGTGTGTGTCCAATTAGAGCTCATGTGCATGGACAGATGGATTCTAGCAAACAATGTTGATACAATCTATTTTAGGTCAAATTATATCATTAATGCAGGCAGAGTAATGTTTAGCAGAATGCTGCAACACTGTTTCGCCGTGAAGCTCCAGAAATGTTTCGTGGATTTTGAAACTTAACCTGACTTTCCATCCAGAAAGGGATGAGACGATAATGACTGCATTTTCATTTACAAGTATTTGTACAAGTAATACAAAGGTGCAAATGAAAGAACATATTCATTAGCTAAATGTATGTATAGTATAAATCGGTAAGTATAAAAATTGAAGAGCTCATTATGCAAAACTTTCAGATCATTACTTCATGGAGCACTGAGAGTCCTAGAAGTATATATTTTATATTTAATTCTAACATACCATAACATGTTTTCATGTAATATGTGAGTTTTATTGGAGGACAAAATAAAAATGCATAATTCTTTACATCACATGGTGACGTAGCTTTCACAAGTCTAACCAGGATTTCTCATCAACATAATCAGCAGCATCTCAGAGGGAACGCAGAGCCTTTCATTTGTAGTAATCCATCATGTTTTATGTTTTATGGGTTGATCGCATTTTAAATGTAAAATCAAACTAGTAGATATGGCCGTATAATATATGAAGTGAAGTGAAACGTACAATATTAACCCTTTGTGAAGTGGAGGAGGGTTATAAAGTAGCATAAATAGGAAATACTCAAGTAAAGTATCCCAAAAACTACTACTACTAATGAGTACTTTGCACTTTTATACCACTATCTATGGGTGGATAATATGAATTAGACATGACACCGGGAGGCTCAGATGTCTGAGGCTCCCAGAGGAACGGAGGTGCAACTGCAGTCCGCTCAACCAGCCCTCACCCTCCACTCCTCCCTCCCTCCCTTTCCTCTCCCCCACATCAGCACATTCCAACACACTGACACTGTAACAGCCAGGAAAGATTTTCACAGCGAGGCACATGGTCAGTGAGCCGGCCTGCCAGCCGCTGGCCATATGCCCCCACTGCGATTCTCACATTGCTGCACAATGACAAACTGGGATTACTGCGGAGGCTGAGCTCTGATGAGGGGGCATGCTTCAGGCCTCCAGGGGCATTCATGCTTACAGAGAATACCCTGGCGGTCTGCGTCATACTGGTGCAAAAAGGGAATAGTTTCGAAAAAGTTTGCTAAAAAGCACGCATTGTCATTTAGCTCACTGTGTTTGCCCTCTTTGGTATTCAATGAAGGTGTCTTCACTCGACACAATGCTAATGCACCCGGTGTTTCCTGAAAACATTTGATGTTTCAGGGAAACCACCACAATCTGTGAGAAAATGACACGGGGAAAGCAACATCTATTAACAATAAATAATAGGTGAGAATGTTACCCAAGTATGAGAACTGTCACATCCAATTCAGCATTTTTACAATAGGTGACAATGAGTATTATTCCTGTCTGCTCTTCCCATTGTGTGTGGGAGAAAATTCAACAAGCTGTTTATCCACCAGCTGGCCAGAAACAAGGTCAGGCAGACCCGAGTGGCCACCAACGGAGAATAGAAACAGACTCTCAGGCTAAGCAGACATCTTCCCAAAATAGCTCCTCTGCTATCCAAGAGCGGAAATCAGAGTTTGGGGATTTCTATATTTAGCCCTCTTGTGTTCTCGGGATTCTGACAGCCGCTGCGAGAGCCCCGAGGTGCCTCCTATCCCGAGTGAGTGATATAAATAAATGACTAATGAGAGGAAATGGAGCAAGATACACCATAGGCAGATCTCCGCGCAAACAATAAAACGGGCAAAATCAGCCCATGAATGTGATGATGGGGTGTCAAGACAGGAGTGGTTCAAATACTCCGACTGTGCAGCACAACACATCTTTATTGAGATATCAGTACCGTATTGTACTGCAGGAATGCTTCACTTTATTAATCTTAGTAAGTCTTCATACAAAGGTTGGTATATTAATAAAGACATTTATCAAAATGACAGTTAAATTAATCTATCAATGGTACAATAAGGCCGTTACAGAGTTGCTGAATGGACAGAAATCATGACTTGGCAGTGGTATTTTGAACTTTTCCTTAAGAGGCAAACAGGAATGATTTATTGCAATTAAGAAGAACTGACTGTTAGAGACAATCATAAAAAATAAAAATAAAAAAAATACAATTGGATAATAACACCAGATCTTGCTGATTTGAAGACCTGAACGGACCCTTTGGAGAAGACAACAATACCAAAAACTGCTGAAAAGCGGAGAGCACCAGGTCAGTGAAACACCATTTTTAAACATGTTCTGCAAGTGACACGAAGACAGAGACAGATGGCACAATATTGTTACAAATCACGTTCATCCCACAGTTAAAAACATTTGATAGAACCAATTTTCTTTTTTTAAAGAAAACACTCCCATTAAGAGTTCTTCATGATACAAGGCAAACATAAGTAAGGCTTTAGAGTGAAAGAAAGTTTTAATTTATGCTATCGATTCTGTTTTGTTTTTCTCACCATAGCAGACATGTTCCCCCCCAGAGAATCACAACATGAAAGACAAGTCAGACTGAAGATTGAAGACCCCCACCAACACAAACGTTTAACTTAAACTGAAAATCATGAAAACAGCAGTATTGGGAGAGTGGTTTTTATGCATCCGTACCTACAACACTTGTGCCTTGTACATTTTAAGACAACAAACGGTTGCTAAACATTCGTTTAACTAAGACACTTGTTGTGACGAGCAAATAGGCGTGGCTCACAGTGTTGCGTAGTGGCATGCCGTCAGCATCCTATAAATAGCGTACCAGTTACATTTTCAGAAGGAATGGCTAAAGGTAGTCACATTCAGACGCATACTTAAGCTGTTTTACAATCCAGTTATCATTGGTTTGGCTTGGTCCCACAGTCTTTGTTACGCAGTGTTTCCCTACATTGACGTGTTAAAGCATTTTCATTTATGCTTCATTAACACTGTTGTTCACATGTACAGCTGAAAAAATTCCACAAGCATCACAGCACTGGGGCCATATCATCCCATTGGCCTGAATCAGAGCAAAAGCCATCTCGGATTATTTATATTGAAATTAAAGGAGACATACTATGCTCATTTTCAGGTTCACAATCTTATTTTGGGTTACTGCTAGAACAGGTTTACATGTTTTAGTGATTAAAAAGTGTTCTCACACTGTCCAGTGTTGCCACTGTATTCCCCCTCTGTCTGAAACACTGTTGCAGCTTGTCTCTTTATGCACCGCCTCCTGAGTACCCAGTCCCATCTGATTGGTCAGCTCACACATGCCTAGGCTAGCACCGCCAGCAACAACAGAGCAGCTGTCGATTCTAATGTGCCAAACTAGCCGCTCAACATAAATTATACAAATGTGTGACATGGTGGTGATGTATTGTGATGTCACAAAGTCACAGAATTAAAAGCGAGACTACTGATGATGTGTTTCAGGTGCACTGTTTACTGTGGGAGAGGAGATTCTGTTGGTGCAGACCTTGACTTTTTAGTGTATATATATATATATATATATATATATATATATATATATATATATATATATATATATATATATATATATATATATAAAAAACACTGGAAGAAAGCAAAAAACCTAAATAGCACGGTAGGTCTCCTTTAACTCAACATTATGGTTCATTAAAATCAGCTAAAGACAACACTGTATCATGTTATCTTCATACAAAATACCAGACTGAAAGTGATGGATTTAATGGCTTGTGGATTGTCGCAGAGCTGCTGCGGCTGTGATTGGCTGCAGAATAATTTCTTCCCCGATTAAAGATACATTATGGTAACATTTGAGTGGAAGCTCAAAGTAAACACTGAATTCAGTGATCTCAACTGCACATAATCTGTAAAATACTGATGCCATACTGGAATGAAGTCTGAGGCCACATGATTAGAGCCAATATTATCCATCTTAAACCAAAAATGCTTGTGAAGTACTGAAGGGAAACATTGGCTGTGTGAATCCACTTAAGGTGAACCAGAAAGACAATAACAGTCTGTGGAGATGAGACTGTTTACACAGGAAGGACCAAATCCATCACTGTGCCAATGCTGCTATAATATTTGAACAATAATGTTACTGATTACGATTTAAGCAACATCACGTACCTGATGCCATCCCAACTCATGCAGCCAAAGTCTTATTAGTGGTCAGAGCTCGTACTGAGCAGAGAATCGTACAGGCTAGTGGGGCTTCCTTTGCTTAATAAGAACTGGTGATTTTGACAAATTTCTGACTTGAAAACAGAACAGGTGAACACATGGTAATGATACGATCACAGTCCACCCCTCATTCCTCCCAACAAGAAGAGTACAGCAACATTAATAAGCAAAAGAAAAAAAACACATAAAGGCTAAGTGGCATCCACTACAATATAGTGCATGGTTTTTTGTCCTTGAAGGGATTGTCTGAAGCGGGGATGCCCATAAGGAGAGGGTCGTTCCTTGCATGTTCATTGCAGTAGGTCATGAGGTCCGCACAGGCTTTGGATACCTACAAAAACGGTGGAAGACAAAGACACAACGAGATTAAGTGGCAAGACATGTACGTGACAGAAAACCAACAATATCTGGTCGTCAGTGCCACAGAAGATGAAGATGCATGGTTTACTGCTGCACTGTACCCTTATCCTCTCAATGCTGGCCTCTATTCTCAGCTGCTGCACCGTTCGTCGGGCGTGGGCGATGTTATTGGAACTGTGCGCCTTCGAAGACATCCTGGGCAAATCAACACTGTAATGAAGAACAACAAAGAAAACCTTGAACAACTCTAAAGAGAATACAATGTTTTCCTAAGAACAGTTACCAGATTGATGTAAGCCGTTACGATAAAGTTTGGTTTCTTGTTGCCTTTCAGGTCAAGTCGGAGGCAGACAGTAAATGAGTTTAATTCTTGTCTCTACAACAGGAAAAGCCCACACTTGTTTCAGATTACATAAAGAACTTGGTTGTGATGATGACAGCAGCTTGGCAGATCACAGAGTAGCTACGTCCAAAAACCACCTTGTTTATCAGATAGTCAACAGAATGAATAAGCAGAAAACGCAGGCTGCCCAAAAGCAAGATTAAATGTTGGCATTTTATATCTCTGCAAAATGAGTGCATTCAAATACCATGAGCACTGCTCTGTCGCAACATAAAACTGAAAACTGAACATAAAGAGACGTAAAGTTGAAACATAAAGAAGAGTTGATACTTTTACTTGATGTTCCATCACTATGGGGCTGAGGAGGTAATTTAATTTTTGCATGAACTTATCCTTTAAATACAGATACTGCAGGTGAGTGTGCAGTAAACCATACAGCTGTTGGTTTAATGAGGACCAACGACTCTTCTTCCATGCTTCCTCTTCCTCTGAAGGGTTGTTCCCTAAAGTGAGATCACCAACAAGTAGAAACACATCTGAGGTCCTGCTATGCATATGCAAATTCTTTTTGAAAGTTTTTGTGCAAACATGTTGCAAAGACTTTTTTTAAAATGTATTTTTTCTTCAGTTTTATGAGTCCATTATGCAGGCCTTCAGGCAGTGCACTGCCCCTGCTGCCAGACGTGGCACAATAATGCCACATTGTTTGAGTGTGTGCACTACGAGCTGGGCTGATAGGTGCCGAACAACAATGACTGAAACTCTCACACTGTAGGACATTTGAACAAAAAGCTACAGAAATGTAAAGATTTCAATCTTAAATGTGTATGATACTGAGGGCCGATGTGTGAGAGCGGTCAGAATTATGATTCCACTTCCTGCTAATCATTGACAGACTGGATGGGAACAAGCCAGGACGTGTCCCACAGTCCACGTGGGAGCTCCGGCTCTGCTATCTCTCCCCTGCGCTCTCACTTCCATTTATTGCCGTTTGTCTCTTTTTCTCATGCACGCAAACACACACACACACATTTCCTTTAATATTTATGCAACACACACGCCATCTTGTGACACGCCTCGCTTTCATCAAACATTTCTCAGCAGGGAAGAGGAAGCTGCAGTTTCACATAAGTTTATTGTGAAATTCACAGGAAAAGCTTCTTTGGGGGCAAAATAAAGAAAACCTGAAGATGTCTGTTAGATGACAGATACACATTTTAATCCATCCGCATGTTGCAATGTTTCCAGGAATTCCAAATACAATTTTTAAGATTGTAAATGCTCCCAACACGTCATTCAAGTTATCAGCGGACAGTGTTGTGCACATAGTCACAGTAACTGTAAATTATAAAAACAATATTATGGGAAGATGCAGCAAATGCAACAGTTCAGAGAAGTCGACGTTTTATAGAAAGCACAAAGCATCAATCTCATGTTTGTTTTGTTTAACCCTGTCTGGACCCCATTCCCCCCTACAGGGTGTAACCCCTCCAGACTGCCTCTGATGCTGCAGCTGGATCGTCTGCTCTTCATTTGTTTCAGGAACAAAGAGAGAGGGAGGAAAAAAGGCACACAAAAAAAACGGAAATGGGAAGGGAAGGAAAATCTCCATTTTCTGACCTAAACTTGGCAGCGCCTGATCAAAGATGTGCATTCCCATCCAATCACTCTTAAGGAAACACGAGCAAAGATGACTCAAAGAGCTGAAATGTTACTGATAACATGAAAGTGAGACATGAAAGGGTCGTGCATTACAATGCAAAGCAAACTATTTTCCTAAGGAAACACTCTAAGCTTAGTCATAAAGGCGAGGCACCACAAGTTAAAAAAAACCCTTATATCCACACATGATGAGTGAGGGCGGTTATTCCGAGAACGCGGTGCTCTTTAGATGGAACTAATATCTTTGCTTCTCTGACAGACAGGACCAGATTTCAGTGACCTCATTCAGGACTAGAAAATGACTGAAGTTTCACTACACTGCAAGCGTAGTATAAGATGTTGCTTTAGTTATTTTCAACCACAAAAATTTAACTTTGGGAAGAATACTCTGATCACAGCCTTGTTTCTCTGTGAAGAAGCAAATTAAGCTTCTACAACCGCCCTATGACTTAAAGTAATCATTTCAGTATCAAGGTCAGTCATTTGTAACGATAATGAACCCGGTGACTTTCTTAGCAGACTGGCAATCAGCATACCAAACTAAACTGGAGCAACGAGGTTAGTCACCGATCTCTTTGTGCTCTGCTTCAGACGCCTTTCTGAGCAGATCACTTACTGCTGCCAGGCAAAAACGTGAACCTCCCGGTGCTACCAAGCAAACAAGATTGTGTGGTTTATAAATTGTGTAATATGTAAAGACAGAACAGTAGCTGCTGATCAAGAACAACAATGAATAAAGAGATAACACGAGAAGTGCAAACAGCCGTCACACGGCAGGGCTGCTGTGACTATAGTATTTGGAGAACTCTTTTCTCTTAAAACAACCGGGAGTTAATGTTCCATGACTTGAATTTACCGCTTCTATCTCAGCATAGAACAGAGCTGCAAATAAAATAATTACACCTTCATCAACTGAGAATAACTGTGAGCAAATTCCATGTGGCGCTGGTAGCCGGTCCTTAGTTTATGTAAGTGGACACGGTTTCTAGACTAACGATAGCTACTGCTGCTCTCTGTTAGCGGAGCTGAGAGAGGCCCTGACATGCAAGCAAGAGAGACGGGGAACGTCCAGTTTTTCACATCACGTAACAGTGTGCTGACATATGGCCAATAAATAAGTGATTAATCCAAGAAAATTGCTATAAATTGTTACTCTGTGCACCAGGTTTGCACCAACTGAAATAGTTCCACCTTAAATCTCAAACACAGCCCTTAGGAACTTGGCTTTGCATCTTAATTTGACATTAGACACTTATGTGATAGTGTCAGCAAGCAAATTTCTAGGGTTAGATAACTTTCTATTATGACGAGTCGTTTCTTTCTAAACAACTCGTCATAATGGCGTGCCAGTGTACGGTATCATTATGTGTTTATTATAACATGACAACTTTATCTGCCCTTTATTAAGTACTACTGTATTAACCTGTGTGGTAGTTGACGGTATCACCACTGTTGATATTTGGCACTACAGTAGGTGTAGGTTTAGGTTGTAGGCTGTATTTATAGCCCCATCATAATGCTTTGTCCAAGGTCACACACCTTTTATTGTTGTTTGCTGATTAAAGTTAAGTATTAGCAAAAGACAACTGGGCACGAGAGACAACACAGTAATAATCACCGCATGAAGAATATTGGGTTTCACTTACAGGAAGTGAAAACTTAACGCCTGAGTAGTTGGCATAAAGCATGTCTGTGGTGCGAGCAAACATTGACAAAATGTTCAAACGACCTTGAGCACTCAGACTGCACCAACTTCTTCTGTAGCCAGCTGGGAGACTCTCGAGGAACTGCTGCAAACTGCAAAGTCATGGGTCAAGCTAGCGAGCTAATCTGTTTGCATGTTAATGGCTGGGTGTCGACTCTTGGTTGTGCAATCTCTTCTGAGTGTGGCAACGTTGTTTTATGAGTTTTAATAACATAACAAACAATGTGCATAACAATGTGCTTTTCAAATTTGATTAACTAGTTCTATCTGTATGAATATGCATTAAGTGTATAATGTCATATTCTGAATGGAAGCTTTTTTTCTGCTAATTTTTTTCTCTCATCTCATCCATCATCTTTTTTTTATTGTCTACACTCTAATCAAAGTGATAAGGTGCCACCCTACTAAATTGTTAATTTATTGTTACGTACGCTTGCAAGTCTTTACTAATTTCGTTCTTACTGCAGTATAGATCAACTAGCAAGGCTGAAAAGAAGCCTTTCCATCTTTCCAACAGTCTCGTGTTAGGGCGTGACATGCTGGGGCAAAGAAGAAACATCCACAGCTGTAATTTAAGATGAAGCAAAGAGAATTAATAGTCTACAACTCTGGCGCCAAAATATGAGTTCAACCAGCATGTGGAGTAGAAGAGGCAGGTAAATCAGGAATGAGGAGGCACTTAATCCCACTGGCACTCGTAAGTGGTTTCTGCATGCAAACCATCCCAACTGCGTCTCCTCAGTCAAACTGTGCAGCCCCTGTGAAGTGATGCCAACTACTACCAGCAGCACCGGTCTGACTGAAACTCGACAGGAGGGCACCGATGTGTGTGTGCGGGAGTGCCTGGCATTAAGCACCACCACGCACATATAGGAGCCTTGCAAAAAAAAGTTACCTCCAAAGAAAGAAAGAGACCACCCCCTTTCATAGCCCACCCTATCACATATCACAACACACACACACACACACACACACACACACACACACACACACACACACACACACACACACACACACACACACACACACACACACACACACACACACACACACACACACACACACACACACACAGTGCAGTCAGGACCACCTACTGCACAGAGCAGCACAGCCACCATGCCCTGCTCTACCTTACACACACAAATCCACCCGCACACATGTGATTCATTAGCACCGTGTTCAAAGCGCAGAGAACAGGGAACCATTATGACTCAACGCCATTAACACCAACACTCCGAGATGAAAAACTGTGTGTGTGTCTCACACTGCAACTACACTGCAGCTCTGACCCCAAAAAAACTCTTAAATTCACTGCTGACGAATACAAACACTATCCATTAAAGGCTGAAAGAAGAGTCAGTCCTGTCAACTGTACAGTATGTGTGGTCCCTTCACTGAGTATCTGAGGCCTTTCACACTCAAGTCGCTTTTGTAATAAAGTAACGCCGCTGGAAATAAACTGCTTTAGGGCTTAAGTATTACCGGCTGCACCTCAGACTTGACAAGAAGTAATGACGGATCTTTTTCTACATCCAAAGCCTTCCATTTAGTTCACCCCAAAATGGCAAGTGAGTCATTTTCCACCCTGTCTTTTGTGGTCTGTCGGACTAAAAACACAGTAAGGTAGCACCTATACTTCACTATTTAAGGAAAATAATAATAGACATTCAAGAGGTCTTTGCTTATAGCTGATTTCATTAGCTCCAATAACTTGGAGAGGTCTTAGAAGAGCTTACAGTATCTAGACTAAGGCTGAAATTCTGCTTCTACATTTAAATGTTTCTGCATTAGGTCCACACTGCAAGATCTCATCAAAAGGTCATGGGAATCTACGTGTCGAGAAAGCTGATTGGTTAGCTGACTCGGTTATCTAACTGTCAGCACAGTTTGGAAATGGATAAAAAGAGGCTCACGTCTCATCCGTAATAATGACTGTTTTTGTGTTGATATCAATATTACATGGATTTGGATGCATCTGCAATATCAACGAAAGAGTGAAAAGCAAAATACAGGGAAGGGTTAGGGTTAGTCAGAGCCATCATAAACACGACAAATTTCTCTTAGTGAATTCTCAAGACAATGATCGGCTCTGTTCACACATGGGCTCAGTTGGACATGATGCAGGATTTGTACTCAGCAGTGAGCAGGGTAAATTTCCATTTGAAGGTGCAATTTGCAAAAACAAAACAAGACAAGAAAAAGACTTTATGTTGCTCTTTTTACTGGAAAGCTATTTTCTTTAGCTATCTTTGGCTGTGCACTAGCGGACGTTAGCAAGCAGCCCAGCTGGCTGTTGAGCTCAGTGGCCCTAATAAGCTGATGGGAGTCGGCTCAGTCAACCAGCCTCCCATACCCCTTTTCAACCAAGGCAGTTCAGGTGCTGGTTTGGAGCCATTGCCTACGTTGGAACCAGGCAGCCACAGAACTGGCTCTCGGCCCTGGTTCCACATTGGCACTAACACTCAGGTTTGCAGAGCAGGTGTAAATGGGACTTTAGTCTTGTACTGTATTTGAAACTGTAATGTATTTCTATTCTTCATGCTTTTCTATTCTTCATTCTAGTGTTAACTTTTAAAAGCCTGCTGTGGACAGATGTTAAAAAAATTTGTTAAAAAAAGAAGGAAACTAGTAATTTAGCATCTTGCTTTAAGAAATGAGTGCAGTGCGCTTAGTGGTTATGTGGGACTTGTGCATGGCTGTATGTTGCAGCATCAAAGTTACTGTTATGCCCACGTCAAATAAACAAACTAAAACTAAGCATCATGCAAATACTGCAGATATAAATGATCATGCACAAGAACCTTCCTTTCTGAACTGCTAAAATCCAAATCAAAGTTGAAACTTTATTGGCAGTATCACTTCTGTTGATCATGTTAAACACTCCTCTTGCCTGCCGTCTGTCTGACTTTATATTACCAGCTGACAAGTGAAGAACACGGAATTGTGGAAAGGCGATATTTGGAGTCTAGACAGATGTCTGCTGCTTTGAACAAAAGAGAGTTCAAAGACTTGGGCCCCAGCCACAAGCCAGTATATTGGTTGTTATCCCTTGTGTACTCATGCACGCATGCGCACACACACACACACACACACACACACACACACACACACACACACGCACACACACACACACACACACACACACACACACACACACACACACACACACACACACACACACACACACACACACACAAAACTCTCTCATTTCTCTCATGTACACCCCTCCCCCTGTGCACACTCTCCCTCTTTTCTAGCAGGAGTTTCCCAGTCTGCAGGCGAAGCTAAAAGTAGCCTTCTCACACACTCCTGCTGCCAATCAGCACTTTTCCAGCTGAATGAAAAACCGTCTCTTGCTACACCTAAAACATGACCCTGCACTGGAGCTGGCTGCTGATCCGATCAGATCCGTGCCACTGTGCAGTCCCCCTCCTGCTTTACCACAAACACTGTCCTGTTCTCATTCGGGTACCGTGCTTATCAAACTCAGTAAAACTCAGTCATCAGTCCTGCTGCTGATTAAGTGGGAATGTGTTTATGAGCCAGAGGGAGAGAGTCTGGGTGCTGAGTTTGTTGGACTATGAAAGAGAAAGGGTGAGGCTGGGAGGAGATGGTGAGGGCTCACAAATGTTCATTCTGTGAGAACCACCAGAGTGACATCACCACTTTCCCACCAGAAAAGAGAGAGGAGCTGAAAGGCCCTGCTTTGTTTGGCAGCCACTGACATGGAGTTGACACTGAAAATATTATAATGATTTTGTTTACAAGGATAAACACAAACCATAGAGACAAGAGGCAAGGATTTTCACAAGGATTTAGAGTAGTAACCAGCCAGTGGGAAAAAGAAGCCAGCTAAGGACGTCTGAGGGCACGACCCCTCGAAGAAAAAAATCAGGCCAAAAAGTCACAAGATTATAACGCCCAGATCATACACCCTGCTCATAATATATGCTTTAATGAGTTTGCCTACCTGATTTTAAAGGAGACTTAGCCTTCCTGTGCAATTTAGACCACATATCCTGTGGTTGGCTATTATGACTTGGAGCAAATGTTTGCATAATAGATTAATGGTAAAAAGAGTTTTACTGTATACTATAAAATTCCGATGCGAGGCTGAGGCACAGCCATTTTTCCCAGTCCACCCTCATCAAACAAATAACCATAAAAGTCGACTGTGACAGCAGCTTATTACAAGCAATATTTACGTTTGTTGTTAGGCGGCGACTTCAGGTGGCTGCAGTAATTATTTCAGCTGCAAAAGTGGAAGTGAGATGAAGTAGAATAAAGAGCGACAAGTACCTATAGGGAGGAGGACGGGGATGGATGGTCGGGTAAGACAAGCATAAGATTTTCGTTTCAGTAAACTGCTGTTGGTGTCCACTGTGAAACCAAAAGTCAAAACTGATTTATTCTAACTCACTTACATAATGAAGTTACTTATGTTTTGTAGGTATGTCTTTAACTGAAGTTACAAAAGAAACATAGTTATTTAAACCCAAAACACCATGTTTTCCTAAACCTAACCAAGCCGTTTTCTTGCCTAATCCTAACCACACTTTTGCGTACAAAGACTGTCTGGTACGTCGGTCGCTGTTGTTTTGGTTTGAGGATGTGTTGCATTGTGTCCACGTAGCACAAGGGCCTTTTACTTTGACCACAATGCCTGTTCTGGTGTGCGTTCGCAGAACATCTCAAACTCGGCTTTCCAGTAAAAAGTACAATTTAAATTATGATAATTTATTCATTCGATCATGGAAAAGGCAGTGCTTTGATTGTACTTTTCAAAGCTTACTGCAAAACTCCACTGACAGACAGGCAGGTTTCTTTATCATCATGCTTGCATTGTTTTTAAGTAGAGGCTAGTCGTTGTAAAATGTACATGCTCAGCAATCCCAACTTGTTAATCAACTCTATTGACTAATGTTAACAAAATTATAATATATAATCAAGTAGCCAGTTGGACTTAATTGAGCAGTCAGCTGTTTGGATGAGAGCCAGCACTTATGGAAAGCTCTGCCAGAGGACCTTGAATAAAAGACATTCAGTCATCTGCACCACAAACTCGAAGAAAAAAAAATTGTTTGTCCAACGTGGGGCTCCAAAACGCCTTTCCAACACACTTTGTCCTCTCAAAAGTACAGTTTCTGCTGCAGAAAAAAAGAGCTGAAATCAACAGAAAGTAACGACGACAGCTTTTTCGATAATTGATTGATCACGTAATATGAAAATAATAGCTGGTTGCAGCTTCTGTCTTATTAGCTGAATGCAAGGCCAGCCCATAGTGAGGAACATACAGAAAATTAGATTGTTTGCTTTAAGGGGGAACTATGACAAGCCACAGAGCTGCAGCACCACCCCTAGAGCTGCAGGTATGGCTGCTGAGATAAGTTAAGCTGACAGGACCCCACCCAGGCCACTGGCTCACACTCAGTACAGGGGAATACTGGGAAATTCAGCTCTCTATGCTGGTCTGCAAGTGTGCTCGCTTGTGACTGGCTGAAGGGTATCCATTATTCCTGTGAGCACACATTTCCAAGAAAAGCTGCTGGGCTGTGCAAAGGTTAATGGAAAGTTGTCTAGATTAAACATGTGGTGCTACAAATAACACATGTCTGTATCACCATGAAAACATTTCAGCTACTCTCCCATACAGTGGCTCCTCAGACTTTGGCAAACTGCAGACAATCCTGTAAGTTCTGTGGTTCGACAGGATGAAAAAAACAATCAAGCATACTGTAACACAGTCACACAGTGTCTAGACAGAAGACTAGACTGGACTCATTTCTGCAGGATTTCTAAATCCTAAATTCACACGCAATTACTCGAGGCTCATTCCTGTCCAAATAAACTCTGAATGATTCCTTGTTTCAAGCACAGACTAGATGGCTGACAATTTCTGCTGCGGGAATTACAAGTCGACCCAGTTTATTATGAATTCAAAAACATTTCAGTGCAAAACAAAAAGCTGGGCATGTCAAGTTCGATAAGGTTAGCACATCCATGAGATAGCGAAGCCAAGTCAGCTAATCAGTGTCCTTAAACATGATGATATTCAGAACAGGATTGTGTGAACATGACAGGACTGACTGCACATACGGTGGTTGTTACTGAAGAGGAGCAGCATGTGTGTCAGGGACTCTGACATAATGACAGATAACAGTGATAACAGAGGGGACAAGTAACACTCTGCTATGTAAGGATTAAGAGGGGCGAGGATTCACATGGCCAAATAAGAAGATCCCTAACCAGGCAGCCTTTAATTATTCCCCACAGAGAACAATTCACACACTCATCTAATCAACCAATGATGTCTGATTTAGACTTGCAGAGAGTAGCTGTGAATCTCTTTTCACTGCACTAAAAATAAAATAAAACTTGGTTGTCTTGGTTGGCATTCATCCTTTGCCAGAGATAATAGTGTAATTTATGGATGAACGCACACGGACAGTCACTGACTTTTTGCAGAGGAATTACGGCTGCATGTTCACACCATTAAAACAACAACCAGAATTCCGTCCTTGACTTATTTCACCTCTCGCTACACGCCAGTGAGTCGGGTGGTGAAATATGGCTCCTGAACTGCTGAGTGGGACATTTTAAGCTAGCAGGGTCAGCCATCCTGTTAGCCTATTGTTTGAGATAGCAAATTATCAGTTGTGTAATCCTAAATGTGGGTGCAGTGTGGTTTAAATGTTATGGGGGATGTGGTGTAAGTGTAGTGTAGGCAAGTGAAGGTCTAATGGATACCTGCAGCAGGTGTATACATGTAACACCTTGAGCTGTATTTTTTAAAAATATATGCAAGGTAAAGCATTTTACCCTCCCCCCTCTCTTCTAAAACTATTGCTGGATAGTCAGTGCAGGGATTCATGCAGGTTTAATAGCACAATGCATTATACATCTGATATGGGTGAGCGATCTTGAAGGCATTCACGATCTACGTATCAGGCAAAATGTAGAGATTGCAGAATTTAATGTCGTCTTTCTTATGATTCCTAACTTCACATAACCTCAGGGACAAGCAGATATGGGCTACATGAACAAACCAATAAAGTGATGTGGCCTACAAGATGGCTATGCTGATTGAGCATATTATTACTGTGGCTCTTCCTCGGGTGACATACATAATGCGTGAGTTTGAGCTAGAAGCATGGTGGATGAAGAGCTTGTGCGGGAAAAAGAATCATCTTTAATGTAATATTGAGTTGTATGGTGGAGATGTGTCAAATTCATGGTCTGTTGTATTGTAATTACCGTTAATGCATGGTAAAATGTATTAAATTAAACTTTAGTTGATAGTTATTTCAGTGTAAATGGTTGAGTAAGGAGTGGCTGTAAGGAGCCATTTTTTGCTTGTTGTGTATTTTTAGGTTGTTTTTTTATATTTCAAAACAAGTCCCCATCTACTTCAGTTGTTTAGGAGAATGCAGCAATGTTATTTTGCTGTGATGCTCCAGAAATGTTTTGTGGACTATGAAACTTCACTAGACTTTCCATTAGCATTAAGGTGAGTAGATAATGACTGAATTTTGACTGATGAATGCAGTACCACAACATCTCCTGTTTGAGATCTGGTGACCTTGTGTATGAATTTTCCATGTCTATCTCCCCTTATATCCTGTCTCATCTCTAACAGGCTAGACATTTCTCCTAGACAGGAGCACTAAATTACATTAAAACACGAATTGTTGATGGAGACAGTGTGGGCTCGGACATCAGCATGTTTTGATATCAACAGTCAAATTAACATTGTAGTTCATATTGTGAAGACAGATTCATCCAGCTCAAAATGCACCAGGGGAAAATTGTACTTGGAGCACAAAGAGACATCAAGAGAGACAAAGGGTGACTGACATTAATGACGGTGACATGCTCCTCCTTTCCATTGATGTAACTGCCAACTGAGCTCCTTGCATTCTTTCCACAAGAACGTCCGGAGGTAATGAGTCAGTTACGTTGTTGATGCTCAACAAGTATTCAGACACAACTTCTGGCTTTACTCACAGGATGCCAAACGTCTGCGAGCGACACAAAAACAGACACAGAGGTCAGTAGCCCGTGTCTTCCTGACACCATGAGCAGCTAGAGTATGCACTAAAAATAGCCACCAGGTCTGTGTTGTTGCTGGCTGCAGTGGAGCTGGTTTCTGCTAAAAACTGCTCAAACTGTGACAAAGAATTACAGAGCTGAATGCCAGCTGGGTTTCCACTGAGGTGCCTATGAGCCTCTGGTTCCCCAGTAATAGGCCATTATCAGGCCCCGAGCAGCCCAAAACAAACAGAGGCCTATGGCAGATAATGCCCTTCAGACGTCACTGCAGACGCACAGAGGGTGACATGCAGGAGACACGGGCGGCCTAGGCAGAGAGGGCTGCCGGGCAGCGTCTCTCTGCTCTGCCCCTTGGAAAACAAACCGCATTGTTGTCAAAATTAAAAAAAAAAAAAAACACACAAAAGAAAGCTTAGTGCAAGCCGGAGTGGAGTTTGCTGGAAATTGATGTAGGAAAGGAACGAATGAATGTAGGGGCGGAGGGCTGGAGAGAAAGATGTGTGCTTGTGAGGCCAAGAGAGATAAGAGTTTGTGTGTGTGAAGGAGAGAGAGAGTTCAGCTGGAGGGAGCAAGCTGTGCAGCTGTGTGTATGTTGCATTTGGGCGCATGCCAAAAATCTGCTGCTGGCGACAGCAACGCCATAAAACTTAAAGCTATTGTAAGTGCTTTTCCTTTGGTCTCAGTGCCTCATGCCTCTGAAAGCTACTATTCATGACGAAGGCAGGGAGATACTACACAATGGATCTCCATCTCTCACCCAACACTGCCCTGCCTACATGGAACAATAAACAAAGGTATTCAGTCTTTCCAGCCTCCACCCCTGAGCTGGTCCGACCGCATGTACGTTACTGCTGCAGGGAAGGTGGAACAGAGAAGGCCAAAGGTCTGCAGTGTTGCTGGTTGGCCATCATAAAGTCCCTCCCTCCTCCTCCCTGCTGGAGCTGAAGTAGGAAGGGTTAAATGATGACAGTGTGCATGGATGGAATAAGTGATAAGGGCTCGGACGTCACACGGCTCATTAGAAAACAACGTAAAGGTCGTAAAGGAGAGTTTGTTTTTAGAGTAAAGAGGAAATGGGATTAGTTAGAGGCTGATAAAAATGGGGATGGGGTGTGTGTAGTGAAGCAGGGATTGCGTATGTGTGAGCATGTCAGAAGGTGCAAAGTCCATTTTTTTCAGTAGACATTTGCATGGGCCTATTATGATATTTAGGTATGGACACAATCTTTGTCTTGAACACACTCTGCAGTATATGTTACATTTATTCCAGGGATCAACTGAAATGGCTTTTTCAGGGCTGATACCAATTATTAGAAATCAAGGAGACTGAAAATTTTGGACCAATAATTTGCAATACAAATTAAAATCTTTGTGTTAAAATTAAGAATTTTCCATTTTCTGCTTCTTTATACTCTCTCTATTAATTTGATAGATTTAGTTAGTAGTTACTTTTCAGATTCAGACTTGTAAGTGTTTATAGGTTATTAATTGTAACATGTTGCCAATCAAATATTGTTGTAGGCGGGACATTATGTGAAAGGATGTTGCATCAGAGCCAAACTAGGACATTCTCTAATTAGTTTATTTTATCGGCAATCTAACAGAAAAATCAACAATACCAATGATTGGAAAAATGCTCCATATCAGCCCAGATAATAGGTCTACCCCTAATTTATTCCATGGAATCAATAGATTAAATCCCCTAATAGTCTGACTTGCACAGCAATGACTATATTAAGAAAAATACTAAATAGCTAAGACCAACTCTGTCTAACAGGACAAAGAGATGTGGTGGTGGCGACACAGGCTGCATGAGGGAAGGAAGGGAGGGAGAGAAAAAGCAAACAAAACCTCTATACCATCAAAAAAGCTTACAAAAATCCCTTTTCATTTCATTTGGTGGTGAAACTCCATTAAAATTCCTGTTCGAGTCATCCACAGGAATGTCCCGAACAGAGCACACTGAGCTGAATGAGGAGGATGCCTGTTCTGTTGCCAAGTCTCAGACTCACACCATCATAAAGCATTTCTATCAAAACAGCATGACCTGACAAAACTTAGTGAAAAATGCCTTCAAAATGGATTTGTAGCTCTGTGTCAAGGGATTACAGCACAGATTAGAGCCTACGTGGAGCCACTGTAGCTGACGTGTGCCTCCTCAGAAATCTAAATACATGTCGCGTCTGCAGCAGCTACAGAGACACCATGTGGAAACCACAAGAACTGTGATTGGTCAGTTTGGCCCTCCTTGTATTTTCTTCTTCTAGTTTTGGTTTGCCAGCGGAGACTATGTTGAGAGTGAGGACAACACTATGTACACTGAAGAAAAGCTCAGGAATATTTCCTTTTCAGCAACACACATGCGCTATATCAAAGTGAAGGAAAGAATGTCAACAGAGTGACTGTGAGGAATAAAATTTAAACACAATATAGAATAATACATCCATCTAATGTTGTGGTACTATTAACTACCTAGGAATAGTACATACACCATTAACTCATCAGGACATAAATTCAACATCTTTAGGTTTAAAAGGCGTTGACTGGAAACAACAAGCAATCTGAAGCTTTCACTTTGGGCTTTGGGAAAATGTGTTGGGCCTTATTTTCTGAAACTTCAAAGACTGTTTCAATGAATTGAGAAAAGACATTGCCAAATTAATTGATAATGACATTAATCATTTGTTGTAAATAAACTGACACCACCTGCTCACCTGCTATCAGCTCGTTTAGAATGCAGCTCTCACAGGACAGCTTTATAAAACCTTGTATGTGAAGTGATGAACGTAGCTGAATGTGGGTAAATGTGTCAGTGCATGTGGGCATGGTTTGTGCATTGACATATGCATAGTCAGTTTTATACAGAGCGAGTAAACAGTGTCGTCAAGTGCATCGCTTTCTGTAGCTTAATATTTAAAAATCAATAATGCAACAAATATTCAACCAGTACTTATTTTGGATAGTATATTTTGCCGTTAGCTAACCCTAACCTTGTCCCTATTTTTCTATTTGTTAGAATATGGCTGCCACTCATGCAAACCAAACCCAAAGAATTGGTTGCCAACCGCGACCTGGCAACTATTACTATCGCACTTAAACATGTTTTTTATAAACTATGTTTTAAAGCTTGACACCATGTCAGATGATTGTAGTTTTAAGCGGTCGCTGTTGTTGCACAAAGAGAGCATGACTGAAACTGCATCCACATTTCAGAGCGCTCGTGTTGCAGGAGACGTTGGTCAATGTTTTGGCACTGCATCGTTAAAGCTGGGATATTTGAGAAGCCATGCTTACTCTACTGTGTCGCTCTGAGGGTGAAATTTACTTGTCTGCACACTGCTGACTTTAGACCTTGCAGGTCAAAGTTCAAAAGGCCGGCTGGGAGAGTGTAAGTTTCATTTTTCACTTCTGTGTCTGAGTGGTTTCTGTTACTTGTGTGTCATCTCTGTACCAAACCTAGATAAGAGACTAGGATCTCAATACAGAGTTTGAGATAGGTGAAATCTACAACACCTTAAATTTAGATTAAAGCAGCCACAATATTATGAATGCCAAGACTCCTCTGGTTGGTAGCACTCTAGAGCCTCTTATCTGTCATCAACTGTTATTTTCTACTGTCTTGAGCAAGCCCCATGAAGCTGAGAAGAAACTCTTAAACACCTGAGCCTTCCTGGAGCTTACAGGAAGCAACTGATGACTTGAGGAGATTGATGAGGAGTCACATGATGACAGTGTCTTTATCAACGCCACTGACTGGGTGTAGTTCAGGACCCAATGATCTACATTATCTCCAGGCCTAACGGACAATTCAGAACAAACAAGGCCAGGAATGACAGGCATGAGATTACTGCACGTGACCACTGAGGCAAGCTGCATGAGGAGGGCCACATGAGTACACACACGCTCAGAAAACAGGAACAAGATGTTGGAAAATGTCTTTCGTGGAAAGAGAGAAGTGCTGATGCCTGATTCCTCAACTTATGGTTAGAAAAATTCAACAGTCACGATGATCAACGCAAATTCACGACACGGGTGCAAACAGTTAAGTATCATTAGAATTAATATCCACTGTTTTCTTAACAGATTATCAGGTCATGACAACATTATCACAATAAACTCAGCAAGCGTTTACTGTGCTACAGTTTCTGTGGCCAGGTGACCAGTTTTATGAAGGCTTTACAACAAAGCTTTATGACTGAGTTGAAGGCCTTGATCAGTGCTGAGCGGGAAGAGGGATGAGGTCAGGACAAAAGGCCAACACCAGAAAGAATGAGACTCAGAACAGGAGAACAAGAAGCCTCATTAAATGACTTTCCTGTTATTGTTAAAACTTTCAAGCATTCATTGTATTGCCCTATGTGGAAAATCCCACGAGTCTGACAATTGTGAGATTCAGAAGGAAGGATTTGCAGGTACTAATGCAAATTTATTGCGTCATTTATATTTGGTTTTATGCAAAGTTGTCCATAAAATATCCACTTCAAGGAGCACCCTAGCACCTTGAAGCACCAGAGGCTGAAACATCCTGACTTTCAGTTTCTAGTTAGGGTAGCCAGGGGCAGAAAAAGACTGGAACCTACATTTCCCATAATATAACCACGACACTGTTGACTTGCTCATTCTCAGGTTTGCCATGGTCACCTTCTTACTTTAGCATTTTAGCATGCTAATATTTGCTAATTAGCACAGATAACAAATCACATCTGCAGATGAAGGGAATGACATCAGATTTGCAGTGGTTGTTAGTATTTTAAAGTTCTGAAAATTCTGTTTTGACCTGATGGTTGCACTTGACATTAATGTCTGGACTAAATTGCATGGCAAATTAATCCATTAGTTGTTGAGATATCTTACTCAAAACTACAAATGTGAACCTCATGGCGAAACTAGAGGGCGAGTCAGAAGATCACCAGAGTCATTAGGGTTCATCATCTGAGAACCATGAATGTCTGTACAAATTTGGACCAATCTGGATAAAACATGTTTTGAGATTTTTCTCAGAATAAGTGAAGCTGACGGCACTCGGGATAAAGTCAGAGAACCGTCAAATTCATCCAGCTTCATCCTCTGTGGACCAGTGTTGAGTCCAAACAACAACAACCTGATGACACCTTACAACTCTTTCACATGCTGCATAGCACTCATTGTGTAAAATTGGAGCGAGAAAGAACAGACGCATGATAGAATGTCATCACTGCACAAAATTCTAAGAAAAAAGAAGAGGAGACAACCCTGATGTCACTCAACCTGTTGCATGCTGTCATATTCAGTGTGACCATAGGCCACAGAATTGCCATTTCAGCGTACTTACAGTCAAAATTACTTTTGGTTTTGTTTTTTAAACATCTGTAGATTTACAGAAGCGGGATGCAGAGGAGGAAAGTGAACATACACTGAAATTTCCAGAATCCTGAATCATTTAAAAATGTTAAGGTCATCTGGTGTATTTCTGAGAGAGCACGAAAACCGATCAAACTAAAGCAAGTCAGATAAATTAAGTAGATTCATTATGGTTACGAGAGACATTTAAGACAGCAAGGCATGAAAGTTGAAATTATTAGTTCAAATACATCAAGACTGGAGGCAGACAGACTCTCGCATTGACTTTCACAAAGCCAGATTGACTTACAGACCCCCAACCCCGACACACACACACACACATACAAAGGGGTCTGCGTTACTATTAATCAGGAGCCACATGAATGACTGCTCCTCCCTCCAACCGCTGCGACTCCGTTCATCTAACAGTTTCAAAGACCTGTCGGGAGGAGGAAGGGGCTCACACTATGGGTCACACTGAGGCCACTTCCTGTACAGCCCACCACGAACCCCTTCAAAAATGATGTTAGCCTCCTCCTTATCCTCCCCTCGTCTCCCTTTACTTCCTCTCTTCATGCTCTGTTCATATCTCAGCAAAATTAGGTCAACACTGAGGTCACTGGGTCCACCTGTCTCATTAATACAAGGGACTGTGGACACTTGAAACTGTTTTATGTCTGCAGCTTCTGAAGAAAATCTCAAACAAAACTCCACTGTGGCAAAGCCTCGACATATAGGCGTGTATGCACAGAGATGTAATCATTTTTTCCAAACGGAGCCAGTATGAAATGTCTGAATTGCAGATTCTGAGGCTGATTGCTCCTCCTGCTGAGGAAAAAAAATCTCACATAATCAGATAACTGTTTGTTACAGTTCAGAGAGGTAACTGCACAAGGAGCCACTGTACGAGAACCATTTGTGGACAAAATGTGAGTCCTTGTTCCAGTGTGCTCCTGAACAGAGAAAACGACTCCATAAATCAAAGTCACACAAAGCCTTGGAGCTCTTTAATCGTGAGTCCTTTTGACCAAGTGTGAATGAGGCACCTGATTTCAGACACTGAGACTGTGGACAAGGAGACAGACGGCGAATTGTGCATCTCTCCGACACCTGTTGCTGCTCATTTTAGATACAGAAACGGAGTGTGGCGTCGGATAAAAACTTTGGAGTCCTTGGACTTAAAGGCGACAAAAAAAAAGGGGTGTGAGCGCAGACACTTGTTGATGTGGACCCCCATCCCACAGGTGTCGAGCTCCTCTCCAGAGCCCCGACCAGGCCTCATGAGGACGCACACACTGGCCTTTGTTTGGGCTGCCAGCAAACTTCCCCACAGACTCATAAAGGGTGCTAAAGAAATGAAAGAATCCATCAAAGTGACACTGTTTCTGCAGCCCGCTCACACACAAACACACACCCACTGATTCCACTATAAGCATTATGAATGATTCATTTGTAAGTGAGGCCTTTAAGATGAGGTGCCTGCTTCTGCTGCATCTTAAACTTTCCTCCAGTTGCAAAGCTGCAGAAACAACACCGCACACTGCCAACGTGGATGTTTTCAGTTGTTCACTTGTTAACACATTTACAGGAAGTCATATCTATTCCTATTCTTCCATACCTGTCTTACAGGTAGCGTGTTTATGCCATCCTGGACTTGCTCCCACTCTGACAGGATATGACCATATTTGGTCTACAGCCTTATGAAATGTGTGAGCAAATACTTTAAGCGAGCAGAGTTTGTGTCTTCACTAAAAGGTGTGTCTTCCTGTGAGTGGGAGTGCTTCAAAGCACTTTGCCCAGTTCAACCAGACATTCCGTTCTTACAAATCTGACTGTACAGGAAAGAAAACAAAAAGGTTGGAAGTACTGGGAAATCACATGTGTAACTTTTCAATATTTGTTAAATAGAGCAAAGCCTCTCATAGAAATGAGGTTCTATTTTATCTGAAATGTATGCATGGGGAAACATATACAAACAGGATGCATTATATCACATCTAGAAGAAAACAAAAAATTATTTTGAGAAACTTCACAATTTCCAAGAAAGTAACAGACTCTGTCTGTCAGCCAAGACGTCATGTGCTATCTATATTATACGATTAAATAGGGCAAAGATATTTTTAGCCAGAATAGTACCACTGCCATGTCTTCATCCATTTAAGATTGCGTTAATAGCTGTAGAATCAGAAATTGAGTGCTTTTGGCTTTATTTCCATACTAGGGGTTTGTTGGTGTATTTTAATTCCTCGTCCCTAAAAAGCTATTCAAAAATCTGAAATGTTAAAATAGCATATTATTACAACAAGCTCTAATGTTTGTTATGTTCAGAGCAAACATAGTTATCCTGTGAGAGGAGATTAGTTCCTCCTTGCTTTAAAAATGGTTAAATCACATAGTTCACATCTGAGTTGTTTACAAAAAAACATATTCTTATTCCAGCATCTTAAATGTGAATATTTTCTGGCTTTCTTGCACCTCTCTGACAGCTAAATGAATATCTTTGGGTTGTACAAGACATTTGAGGACATCAAGGACATAATAGTTCAAACAACTTATCCATTAATTGAGAAAATACTTGCCAGATTATAAAACAATAAAAATAAACGTCAAAATGTATTATATCCAACTGGACTATACTGCAATGAGTTCCCAACCACTGGGCTGTGGACCAGTACTGGGTCTTGGGTCATTCAGTACTGATCCGTGAAAACCCAGAAGGAACCAAGGGGGCTGATTTAATTGCCACTGATGTACTGCATTGTGTTTGGTATCTACTTTTCCTGGAAATTGCAATGTTTAAATTACATATCACGAGGCAAATGATTTCAATTTAATATTAAAATGTCCCAAAAATCACATTAATTTCATGTATATTGTACAATAGTTTAGGCTGCATTATGTTTTTACTATGCTTTTAATACACATGTCTGGTCTGAGGTCATCCTCCACCTCACTTTTATCAATATCAGCAGCATCACAGGAAGTACTTTAACTACAGGTGGACCTAGACCCAACTGCCCTGTGTGTCAATGACACTCTGCTTGTGTTCGTTACTATAGAGTCCCTCCAGTAAATAATCTAGACAGTAACTTGATCTACAGCAGTGTCTTGACAGGACAAATAACTGAAAACTGACTGACGTCACAGGTGCAGCACACACACACATTATATCTCGTGAGAATAAACAGAAATGACTAAGTGCAAAGGATAAGTTTAATAAAGGCTTCCAATATGATTGAACCACCTGGCTGTGCCAAGGTGACAGATGGTGTGAGAGTGTGTGTGATGGAGGGAGAGTGTGTGTTTATGAGCGAGAGACAGATAAAGGGGTCAGTTGTCATTAGGGGGAGAATGGCTGACACAGCTCAGCATCATGTGGCCACTGAAACTAATGTAAACATTTCATTTAGATTGAAAGCATAACTGAAAGCACACTGAAGCACCTCCTTCTGCCTTTGTTAAGATAATGCAGCCAGCAACTAGAGGCAAGTAGGATGCAGTCAGAGTGCCCCACCATGTGGCAGTAAGCAGGTACTGTAAAATTGTGGATTTGAATTACTATATTATTTACCTTCAAGACTCAAAGTAGCCTGAACCTCAAGTGTTTTTTCTCTGGCTGCCGTGAATACAAAGGGAACTACAGAGAGCAACGGAGGTTCCCCACTACTACTTGAAGGGCTGTTTTAAAATCAAAGTGAAGCATTTAAAACACACACACACAACTCTCAAAGCAGAACCCACAAAATGCATCTTAAGGCCCGTCTGTGAGAGAGACACAATTCATTTGTTTCTACCTCATGGGTGTTAACACATCACTCCAAACCTCATCGACTCCTGTGCTTTTTCCACCGCAAACTACAAACAAAGAGTTGTGTCCTCTTGCTGATCACTCTTTGGACCTTCAAGTTGCCATAAATACCTATTTTGAATTCTTAGCACTATGAGGCAACAGGCAGAGAAAGATCTTTCCTGTAAAAGTCCTAGTTAGCAGTAGGTGCCCCCCTCCTCTCTCTCCAGTGACACGCTAAAGCTGAACAGCAGGTGGATGACAAATGGACGATCCTGCATGTGACAGTTTGAGGATGACGTTGGACCTCAAAATAGACGTTTAGTTGTCACAACTCATCTATCTATCTATCTATCTATCTATCTATCTATCTATCTATCTATAAATAAATAACATATTCTCCCCATTGTTCTTACTCATTAACAGATCACTCTCCACTCTGTCATAGCCCATTTGAACAGTAACACGCACCAAGAGGTCTGTGAAGCGGCCTGAGTTCTATCAAGCCAAGCTATAATAGTTTCGCATAAGCCCATCTGATTTTCATCATCAAGAACCAAGCACTGATCCCTGAGAAATTAACAAGAAAGTTGAAAAATACCTTATTTCGCAATGTTAAAGAAAGTGGGAAACAATACTGTACAATTCTTGGATGGAGACCCATCCTCCATCCGATTTTGGTGGAGACCGTTTCGTTGGTTTTGTGTAACTCTGCTGACTAACCAACGACAAACAAACGAACAGACAAAGGTGAAAACATAATCTCCTTGGTGGAGGTAACAATTTCATCAATAAATCATCAGAGAATGAGTGTTGCGTGATGTTTAGATTTGTGTTTGTTTACTTTAGCTAACATTTGGATCACAGATAGTGCCTTTAAAAGCAGTCGGTTTTATTTGTTTTGTTTTTTTAAATATGGAGTAATCCTTGTTGGTGTAATTTCCTACAAAGCATAACATTTTCATACAGTGAAATAAAATGTATTATACCAACAAATCTGCTGCAAACACTCTCTCCTCCAGCCTGTAAATGTTACACTATGAAGCACTTCATGAATGCTGACAGGCAGTCAGCTTCTTGCCTCATTTGCTAACCTTGACAGCTTGAGGGACAGTTGCAAATCTAGCCACAGATCAGTGTCTACGAGGAACTTCAACCTTGGACAGAGTTTACACTCTAAACACACCTATCTTATCTGCTTCCTGCTCTCTGTCCAATCACAGTTGAGGACGAACAGCTGTGTACAGCACCGGCAGCACACCAAGTCTTGAAATGTCAGTGTGGTTTATGGAGTAGGTGTTAGGGGATTATTTTTCTATGCAAATAGTTTGCTTAGACAAATTCATTTTTTCTTCATCCACATCCACAATTGAATATGTTAAGCAAGAAGTTGCTACTTTTACACTGCTAATTTGGCTTATTCTATGCAGCATTACAACACAGGTCATTCTCATCTTCAATATGTCATCTACTCATGGTATTATAAAATGTATCATATAAGGCTCCTTCACAGTTCAGCATTGCTCCACAGAAGAGAAATGAACTACTTCAACCTAAAACAAAAAGGATATTAACCTGAAAAAACTACAAAAAGGACTCAAGATGGCGTTGTTGAGTTGATTTGTTAACTAATTCCCACCATGACCTGTTGCATTGCACCTTTAATGAGACATATTGGACATCTGTGTTGGCTCCTAACAAGCTGTCACAGGCCTCAGCACTTGGTGGGCGACGGCAAGTCACAACATCCCATAGGCTGCCATGAGTTAGTGCTTAAATGTCGTCTTTTTTTTCCCACAAGCCAGTGAACACATCACAACTCAGATTGGTCTTCATTGTAAAGGTATGCAATTTGCAGAATTTCAACAGTAAAGCTTCCAATCAACATTTGAAGGAGCTGGTGTCAGTTAAAGAGGTTTGACCTGAAATAACTGGTCAGTTAAATCCATTTCAGTCATTAAAAAACAAAAATGTTCAACACTCATTGGTTCCAGCTTCTCAAATGTAAGGATTACTGCTTTTTCTTCTTTATATAGTATATAGTGGGCTATTTGGGGGGGTTCTGGCTGCTGGTTGAGACTAAATAATTAATTCTAAAGATAAACATTCAAAAAATGTTTACAGAGAATTACTGATTAGTTAATAATTAGGTCTAATAAAATCTGACGCTGAAGCTCTGACTGTTTCCTTCCTTGTACCGGCTTTAAATCATTTGGCATTAAGCTTTAAACAAACTACATTCATTTTCTAATCTCATCATGAAGAAAAATCATTTCCATCTGAAGCCACACTACACTGATCTAATAAAAGCATTCCAAAAAACTGAATGGTAAAGCAGCTTTAACACGAAAGGAAAGGAAGGAGGAAGTAGTGGTAACGAAGCATTCCACTGTTTCTCCTCCTCCGACGTGGATTTTAGGTGCTTTTAAGGTGAAGAGGCCAGTTTCTCCTCTTCTGTCAGTCAACTGTCTCCTCTGAGCCGGCAGCCTCAGCCCGAAGGCAAAAAGAGAAAAGAAGAGCCATTATGTTAAATAAGAGCAAATATCTTGACACATTTGCGGGAATGAGGGCAAAGTAGGTCTGTTACACGACCATTCTTACTCATATGCGATGGTTGCTATGACAACACTTCCTGCTTGGCTTGGTGAGTGTGTACATCTGCGTTTGATGTCGAGCTGATTAGTACATGAGCACTAACGGCGCCTTACTTCCTGAAGGCAGCAGTGACAAAAATCACCATCTATCCTTACTTTGGTGCTGAAACATTTCATTCCCTGACGGCTCTCATTAATAAAAAAAAAAAACATCTTGGGAAATGTTGCTGCTTTAAAGTAGATTTGTGCCTGAGTGGGTCTATTTTGAGCCAATAAAACAAGGACAGTCACTTGGTATTTGAAAGCATGTAATTCTGCTGCCAAACCCGATACATGGGTGTGACTGTATACCCACAATGTCACCGCCACTCCTCTCTCAGTACATCTGCTCCTGGGTAGGGTGGAATTCAAGCAAACCACTGCAGGCTAGGCCTTGTGACTCCCAACACACACACACACACACACACACACACACACACACACACACACACACACACACACACACACACACACACACACACACACACACACACACACACACACACACACACACACACAGAGCCTTTAAGGGCTACAGTACATCTTTCTCTGTGCTACAGAGGTGTGTAGTTCTGTTATATGTATTAGTGGTAACCATACAGGGAATTCTGTTTTTGGCTAAGCAGTGCTTAATAAAGCGTGAAGCTAAATAATAATGCTGCAAAAATCATAAAGAAATCATTGACTGCCTTCAACTGTACAAGCGGAGATTTGAAAGGGACGCCTGTCATGGTATTAACTGTTTGGCATGAACTCAGATTTATATTTTCTACAGTTAAGCAAAGAAAGTTTGCTTTAAATGTCTCCTCCTTTTTCATCAAGTTTACTTTATGGTTGACCATATACTGATTTAAATAAAAATGTTGCCAGTTTTAGACTGTTAAAAGATATAAAATGTACAAATTCTGCATTAAAATGTCTCCAAGTGACTAGATCGTTGTTGTATATCTCGTTGTGTACTTACATTCTCGCAAATGTTTCCAACAATGTTCAAACCCAAAGAAATCCACAAGTTTACTTTGTCAAGATTAAACTTAACATGACTAAAACCCCTCTGTGAATATGTGTGGTGGAGACATGTGTCATACATTTGAGCTCTAACTCAACTCAGAACTCGACAGAGATTCTGGTTCTCTCTATTCTTTTCCCATCTCCTCTCCAATCAATGGATAACATTACAATACACAAACAACTGGCAATGGAGGTCACCTCCGTGAACTGCTGCTGCAGTCAGGTTGATAAACAGGACTGAAGATAAATCCCCTTTTTATTTGTAAAAGTTTCAAAGGAATTTCTGAGCTGTCCTTTTGTCAGTAAACGCCCCTGGATCAGTGCAGAAACCAATGTGACTCTGGGTGTTTATTCCTGAAGGTCTGGCTCTACAGCTCACCCTCTCCCCCAGAGCTGGCCGGCTTTAAGCAGCTGAGTAGCAGCCTAGAGGTGTGACTGACCCTAGGAGGGTAACTACAACACCATCACTGACCAAGCTGCTATATTTGATGCATTCGTTTATGTTAGCATGTAGTTAAAATAGTGCCAAAAACAGAAGAAATTGTGTGAGCGTGCTCTAAGATGAGGCAGAAACATATACTTTAGTTCTGTGAGTGTGTATGTGCGTGGGTTTTTCCAGAAGTTGACAAAACACGTGAATCACTCGGCCCAGTGAGGAAGTAGTAAGATCATTCAAAAGAAAGTGGAGCAAACACGCACAGGCACGCACACACCACGAACTCCTACCTCAAAAAAGTCAATGTGCGCAATGAAAGAGCTGCGGGGAATCCACAGACAGCACTATGAGGAAACAGATCCTGGCTGAGACCACTGTCTTCCTCCAGAGCCAAACTGGCTGCTTGTCAAACAGTCGCCGACAGAGCTGCCGATCGAGTCAGGCAGCATTCTGCGTCAGAGGAGATGCACGCCGCTACCAGAGCAGCCAGTTAGCCGATAAGGTATTACAGCATTGGTTACAGCTGCGTGTGCCTCTGCCCGCATGATCCCAACAGTTAATCCATTGTTCCACAAGTTAAACTCAGAGGAAGGAGATTAATATCGATCCTCTCCTCGATCTCCGTGGCTGTACAGGGAGTTCCACTGACCCTAACCTTTTTTACTTTATTTAATCCTTGCATTAGGGAAGACATAAGTTCCCCGTCTCAATAACCATGTCCCCTCCTCCTGCTAGTAAACAATTTACATGGATCACACGTCACAGAAATCCGGGCTATCCTACTCACACTTAACTCCAAATGCAGCCCAAGTCACCAAAGCCATTAAGAGTTTAAAAGCAATCACGCCAACGGTCATGTTTTTACCTCTACATTCAACACACATCTCATGCAAGCATTGTTTGAGGAACTGGACTGCTCTGCTCATTAAAATAAGGGAAGGAAAAGACGAATTCTTGTGAATGTAAAGACGAGTCGACACAGAGGGGCTTGCATTTGTTCAAAGGAATTACATCAGACACATTCATAATCAGACCTGACAGATGTTCATGGACGACACGTTCATTTTAATAAAACAAAACACAAGACTATATATTCATGCTATTACCAATTATAGCGGTGTATGTAGGTCATGAGGGGAGATGCATTGATTGTGAAATTCTGGTCTGATACTGGTGTTTAAAATAACATTTGGCTGATAGCCAAGGCCTATGTTTTGTTGTTGTTGTTTTTCTGTATTATTTATTTCAAATTTTGGGCCAATGAAACAAAGAAATCTTCAGTATAAAAAATGACTAAACTGTTCAAAGCAGAAAAAATTGACTTCCTGCAGAAAGATAATTGATTGAGTCTAAGATCATCCATCACTGATGCTTTGGGTGTGTACCGTCTTTCGCCAGGAAGTTACAATTTGTTATTTTAAAGTCATCAAGCTTTTTATTTACCTTTGTTACGTTGTCATATGATCTTGAAAATCTTTGCTGCTCAGCTTCAAGCTATGCCCTTTTGGACGAAAACATTTCACATCCTGAACTTTCTTAAGTTGGTTCTTGCACTGTAAATATCACCAAGAATCGTTTCCCCAGTGAGCTTTCCAGGAAACTTGCGGATATTTCATTGAAAGAAAAGCAAAGAATGTCACTGAAGGCTTTCCTCGTCAAAAAAAATGTTTCCCCTCTCCACTCTCCTATTGACAACCTGACTGCTAAAGTTAGCCCGTGATGGAGGATGATAGACAGACGGTTCATCCAATCACCGGCCAATTATTTCTTTTTTTTGTGAAACAAATCATATTGAGCAAGTCAGATTAGCCCTTCATTACGTAAAGAGCACAAATTCGATCATACAAATTTATGAATCAACATTGAAGAGTTTTCTGTGATAAAGGACCTTACAAGTGAATGGCACAGGGGTCACGAGCCAATAGGTCATGACTTTGTCAGAGCAAAACTGATGCGATACAAGAGATGCCCCACCACTGCTATCTGTGGATGCCATTTTATACGTGTGACAGGCTGACAGCAGTCAACTTTGTGAATATCGGCTGATACCGATGTTTGGCTGATATATACATGCATCCCAAGATGAGTCCACGTTCATGTAGTGGGTGCTTTCCTCTCACTTCATACACATGATTTCTATCATAAAGCTGCCCTCTCCTTTAAATGAAACCTCAATGCAACGTGTACCAAACCAAACCCCTGTCACGAGGGTGAAGGCAGCTTCCACTCTGTGTGGTGCGACCCACTCATGTTGATGGGCGTCGAGAGAGGAGGCTTTGATGGCGGTGAATGGGGTACTAATGAGTGGGCCTTATCAATGGCTGGTCTGTGTTCTGTCCTCCTAATGGCCAGGGGACATCAACAGAGCTGTTGATGCTCCATGTAAACATCTCAGCCACTCTCCCCTGTGTGGGGGTCTCCACCTCTTCAGCCATCTCACCAGCTCCAGAATCTAATTGGTTCATGTTAGACTAAACTGGAAATGTCGCAAGCGACTACCTATTGCATAATGTGAAGGAAGTGGCTGGTTTGTATACTGTATGTCTATAACAGTGCTCCTCGGCTCTGGAGTAATCGATCTGCTTTCCAAAATAAGTCATTATGTGGCAAACACAGTAGGTGGGGCCTGTGGGGAATAATCAGGGCAGGAGGCCCAGACAGCACAGTGCTGAGTAAACCTCAAGCCACCTATCACCTGTTGAATACTTCTTCATGAAGCTCTGAATCTGATGTTAATGTGTGCGGCCACTGGAGTCACACGTGAGGACAATAAAACGTTGTTAGGTGTCATTTCGCTGTGGTGCCACCCAAGTGTTGCATAAACGGATGGAGACTGTGAAAGCTGGCAGCAGTGACACTAAATATGTCTCCTACAGTGGAACACACCGAGACCAACTGTTGCTTCAGGTAAAAGCGCGTTATATCCGCTGGTAATGTGACAATTTATCGACACATGGCAGTCTTACCTGGCCGGGGTAACGTACAGTCAGGTCTAGCTGTGTCTCCTTTCACTGCAGCCAAACTGTATCCGTCAACAGACTGGGAGGAGACCTTTCGCTCTGCTCTGTCGCTCACGGCGCAATGTCACAACTACACTAACGTGTTTACACCATGGACTGAGGAAAAGCAGCTCTACGTGGACCTCACAGGAGACTTCAGAGCTGCCGAGTCGTCCCGCGTTCACTTTCCGCTGACGGTCGGTGTTAATATTCAACTGTCGTCTACTTTTTTTTCTCTCTTCCCAGTACGACCAGTCTCCCCTCTCTCCCCTTCCTTTTCCTCCGCCACTCGGTCGTTTCGCGACGAGAACAGCCGAATTTTGTCGGGAGAAGGCAGGCGGACGTCCGCCAGCGTCAAGCTAGCTGCTGCTAGCATGGTACTTCCGGAAGATATTTGCAAAATAAGACCAAAGTCGCGGTTTATAAAACTTGAGCAGAAGGGGGGAAAAAAATCACTATTACTGTTCATCGACATCGAGCGGTATTAAATTGTATCTGTTGTGTTATCTTACTATCTTCCTTTGTTTACATTTATTTTGTGCAAATGAGGTAATGCTGTGTAAATTAAGTGTATAAGTATTTTATGTCCCATGTCATTTCTACTGGGTGCCATTGTCTTGTCATTACTGCCTCGTGAATATTGTTTGTATTTCACACCCTGTAATTATCAACTCAGAATCTTCTTCTTAGAATCACAAATAGTTTAGAAGCCACTCTGGTCCAATATTCAGCATACACAAGTGTGACGTGGAAACTTAAAGACCCCAGCACATTTACACTGAGAGTAGACTTAACAGTCTTGTGTCCAGCAGAAAACATTTGCATTTTCATATATTGTTTTTTTTTTTAATGACAGAGGAGTAGGTGCCATTTTAAGAATTTTAATGTGACAATCAAACTTCTTTTTCCAACAAAAACTGTCAGATACACACCAGAAAATGAAATGCATTGTTTTGTCAAACTGAATTATGGCAGAAAGAAAAAGCTCAAACAAGGCTAGAACTCCAAAAAAGCTTTTGTTTTAAACTATGTTTAACATGGTAAAAGAGAAACATTAGCAAGTAACGGTACATGCTGTATATGAGAGCCTGAATGATGCTTGGCTGATACTAAGGAATGAAAATGTCCCATTTTGATATATCATCTGAAATACCCACATTTTTTGCAATGATCCCTCAAATGTGGTTATCAAACACATACAAAAATATGTAATTGAGACAGGAGGTAGGGTATTTTACAGTTTGAAAATAACTTTTTTTTGTCTAAATTGACATCAGTGCACTGAAACAATAAACTTATACAAGAACTTAATTGCTTTAAATTTCCCTAAGCATCTTTTGGGGGCCTTTTAATCTCTACAGAAAAACGTTTCTTATCCAGGCTTATCAGGCAACATATGGGCAGATACCAATAAGTGTGATAGGCCAATAACAACCAACCGACAGATCTGTATGGCTCTACTGTATAAATACTGAAGCAATATAAATGCAAATACATTTCAATTTCATCTCTGCTTTCAGACTGTACTTAAAAGAAACAAACACACAACTACTTCCTGTCTCACACTAGCGCTCTCTGGCTAGCTTGACTCGTGAGAAAAGTGAAAGCATGTTGTTGTTCTGCTCTGAGCCTTGCAGAGGCGCTCTTTGCCTACATGAAAAAAAACATTTTCATATTCAGGCACACAGCCTAGCATACACACGAAACAGTATGTTTGATTTAGTGTTTAGACTGTATATTGCAACAAAACACATTTTACAGACAGCCGGAATTTTATTATATATTCAGTATGGAGAAGTGCAAGTTAAGATCAGTATAAACTCAGACCAAGTATGAAGCGCAGTGAACTTCTTGGAGAGATTTAAAAGTGGTATTCTCTGTCAGTGGTTTAATTTTTCTTAAATCACTGGCAAATAAGGCTAAAAATAAGGACTTATGGCTATAATACTCATAATACTTATGACTCAATCATTCAGAACGAACACAATGACAATACACAAGGATAAGTAAAAGGTTTTCTTTATTTAAATTAGCATAAAAAGCAAAAACAAACTAAGAACCATGTATAACAGGCTACAGTCAACTTAAAAAACACAGAGTATGATGCATATATTTTGTGAAGTTGAAAATAAGCACTTTATAAAAAATAGATTATCTACATTGTAACAAAATGAACAAGTGGCTATGTGGTCTGTACATTTCCCCCGATGATTTAAAAAAAGATTTCCATCACTTGAAAGACTAAGATTGACAGCAGTACTCAACATGATCTACTTTCTATAGAAGAAAATGCGTGAGACAGCCTCTACGGCCTTGACTGAAAGTTTAACACGTAATTAAGCAGAAAATAAATGCCGTTGCTAAAATGTATCCACAAAATCTTGCTCAAAAGCTCCGGTCTTTACCAACTACTACATTTCAACACACTGTACTTAAAAAACAGGAGTGTGACAGCTGACAAATGCAACTTCTGACCACCAACAAAAGGTTTTCTTTACACTCAAATCTAATTTTTTGGGTGTCAAAAGCATTGTGCAACACTAATAATAATAATAATATTCAGCCTTCAGAGATACAATTGGGATGAGGAGGATACGTAACAGGTCACACAGCTGAGGGTTTGGTGCTGGTTGAGGACAATAACTAGGGGACTGGCAGCTAACATGCAAGGTGGGTTGTTGATGCCGATTTAGGGCCGGGGGACATAAAGAGAAAAGCCTGTTTGATTACATACATGAGGGAGGGGATGATTGGAGCAGTAGATAGTAGAGGGGAGTCTTAAAGTCTCACAGTTTGAAATCTACTCCTGTGCCTCTTTTCCAGTCATCTTGTAGATCTCAGAGGGGCCATCAACATGGGTGATTGTAGTAGTCAGCTGGATGTCCTCGCCACTGTTGCCTCCAGCATCTCCTGCACACATAAACGTGGCAGGTTATCAACACAGAAATTACCAATAATAGAACATAAATACAAAAACATTTTAATAGCATACATCTTGTTTGGGTTCTCATTGTGCACTTGGGGTGCAACAGTCCATTGATCTGGATTGATACAACCATTCAATGATCAACGATACAACACCACACATGCAAAGTGAAAATAACCGAATCCATAATTAAAATTTGGCTTTAAGTTGAAATTCCCATGGCACATGTGTGTCACTTTTTTGGTCCAAGCACACCTCTTTCTTGACATTCAAACACTGCTAAGAAGCAGATAATGGCGTGGAGCCAAGGAAAAGAAAAAGATATTTACGCTCTTCTTGGGGGGAGAAAAAAAAACAAACAATCAGCCATGTGGAAATATGTAGGACTCAAGAGAAACGACGGCAACAGACAAACACAGGATCTCGCTCAGCAGGCTGCCAACTTGTTGCTGCGGCAGTATTAGCAGCTCTGTTTCAACAATGAAAAAACATGCATGCAGGCTGAAATTCAACTGTGGTGTTCTGTTGACTGATGAAGTGATTTAAACCAACGGTCAGCATAAAAAGTATAAATAATATGTGTTGTTTGTACAGTTAAGAGAAGAAAAGTCTCCTATTCACCAAAATGCCACAGGCTGAAGATAGTAATAGTGACTAGCCAAACTATTTTTTCATCTCCTCCAAAATTATTATTGAGTCTAATCATACAATGTTGAGCCATGTGTTGTGTGTAGGTGGAGTCTGTTTAAAGTAAACTTTACTGCACTTAACTGGTTTAAATTATTGTGTCATGTTTTCTTTTTTGACCAAAAGCAGAAAAGAAAGGGGTGGCAGCTAATTCTGTTTCTGATGTTGTGAAATTAGTGAATAATATTGTCTTGTATCACTCGCAAGCTCTTGAATGGAAATCACGTGATGGCAGACTTTGTGATATCTGTAAACAGGCATGGGGCGCTATGAAAATGTCATGTCACGATTATCCTAGCAAAAATAATTGCAATTCACAATATTATCTCAAACAATAATCATGAAATTATGAAAACTCTTAAAATGGCAATAAAACATATTTTATCTCACATTTTGTTAAGAACAAAAATTATTAGTATTTTTATATATAAATCTTAGGACTTCTTTGTACATCAAGTCAGTTTAGCTGAATTTCATCAACATAAATATCTTCTGCTTGTTCGAAACAAGTGAAACTCTGAAAGAGTAAATCAACACACAGAGACTGAAACTTGGAGCGAAGCGCCCCTCCAATGAGATCGGCTGACGCATTTCAGGGAAAGTTTCCAGAACTTCAAACCCTCTTTTTCTCTCCCCGTGTCACTGACGTCAGGAGACGGATGGATGGTTTTCATTACTTCCCTGCTCTCCAATCCGCCCCCCTCCTTTGCCCTCCCCCAATCCTCTCTTCAATTTTCTCTTCCTTTCTGTCTGGAAGGAAGCCTGGTGTCCATTAGAATCACCCTCTCAGGCCAAAGAGACCCTTCTTTCCCCTGGGAATCTGGGTCCCTTTGAATCACCCCTCCTCTGAAAACAAACTTTGCATGAATAGGCAGCCTTACAGACACTTTACTCACCATCAGAACAAAGTAAGAGCTACTGGCACACTAATGAAATTCAACCAACAACTTTAATACAATGAAGGTTTTATTTAGTGCTATATTTGTATAAATAATTTAATACTAAGTACAGTTGTTTTGCATTAGTGGCCAGAACTCAAACAGGGTTAATCTAGATGGAAAACCTTCATGTAAAAGCAATTAAGACGAAAGAGGCACTTTTAAGATTTACCGTATTTTCGTTTTCGGTTAAGCTCATTTTGAATGGGAGTGCTACGGGCACTTTTACGCTAGTATCAAAATCACTATTTTTAAAAACACTAAGAAGGCTCGATTCAACATGAAACTTTGCTCGTAGTATCATCAGGGTCTCTACACATGAACACGAGCATTGAGAACATTGTTTGTGTACACAGAGTTTGTTAAAAATAAAGTTTTTGAACAACTCACCTTAGCAGTAGCTTGTTCCACTCCCAGTCGTCATGGCAGCCAAGAAGTATCGATCTCAGAATGCGACGTAACCTGGAGGACAGTTAAGGTGGAACGCTACTGTCTTCCGGAAACGACTATCCACGCGATAGCTCACGTGACTATTCCGGCTTTTTATTTTAGTATTGTTTCTTATATGAGGCTCCTTTTTCAACTTCAAGGTCAATATTGTTTTTCGCTAACAACAAAACAACGAATTATCCGTGCATTTATATGGAACTAAGCTTTAGCAGCGGTCCACCTTAACTGTCCACCCTGTTAAGTCGCATGCGGAGATCGACATTTCTCCACTGCCATGATGGCGGCAAGCAGAACAAGCTACAGCTAAGGTGAGTTGTTCAAAAACTCTCTTCTTAGCAAACTCTGTGTACACAAACGATGTTCTCAATGCTCGTGTTCATGTGTAGAGACTCTGGTGATGCTACAAGCAAAGTTTCATGTTGTGTCGAGCCTTCTTAGTGTTTTAAAAATAACGAAAATCTTAAAAGTGCCTCTTTCGTCGTAATTATGCTTTTACATGAAGGTTTGACTCATATACATTCACAAAAAAAGCCTTGGTTGCATTTTGGCGAGAGTTTCGCTTTAAGTGCTACAGTGGCTGAACATTTTAGGTTTCACCCTAACCTGCTATGAACCAACAGACAGCATTTACAGCCCTCACTCCCATCCATCTCATTTCTTTAGAAAGCTAGTAGAAAAATGTAGTTACCAGTGATGCACTGACCACTTGTCTGCTCGTCTCCGTAGCGTTTGTGAGAGGGCGCGTAGAGGAACATGATGGCAAAGACGTACAGGTTCCACATGCCATAGATGCCAGTGAAGAAGGCACTGTTCACCTGCACTGTGTGATCTCCCCAGTGCCAGTGGCCCTCGTTCACCTGGACACAGAGAAACACAAATACATATTTTATAGCTGCTGTATGATACGAATTACCTGCTAAATAGTGCAACATGGAGGGCATCACTGTCACTCACCTGACTGATGATGAAGAAGATGACAGTCATGGCAGCGCAGGTCAGAGTGACCAGCATGAGGAACTTGAACCTGAAAATAAGGCCCTAAAAAGGGACAAAAAGGATGGTAGAAATAAAACAGTCAATTTAAAAAAGAAAACATGTAGCGTAGAAATCTTACTTTGGTTCTCATGTGTGATAATGAACAATTAGAAGAATGAGAACACACACCTCATAGTGCAGGCGTCTGGCCTTGGACATGGCAGGCAAGGACGTCCTCTTACCACTGATGTTGCGAAAGACTTGAAATACCATGAAGCAGAGGAAGAGGAAGTAGAGACAGGCACAGATACCTGCCACAATTATGAATGCCATCTGAAGCAACCGTAGTCAAGGAAATAAGCAAACAACACCTTAAAAAGACAGTTGTTGCATGCTGTTGCTATATGGAAGATAAAATGTCATGGTTTTTTAAATAAATGTAGATTAGGGAGGTAGCTTCATAGTTATATGCACCACAACGTGACATTGCATATAAATATTGCAATCTGGAAAATGGGCTATTAAGTTGCAAGACAATCGATAAGGTTTCACAAATACTGAATTTACAAATGTCATAAAAACTGCTTCTCAGTGTTTTGTAAGGTTATGCGTCTCATTAATAAAACCTGACCTGACTTTCCTGCAGTAGAACATGTCAGCAGTGAGCCTTATAAAAATTTTATGATCCTGGTTATAGACACTGTACCAACCGTCCTCAAACTGCTCAGCGTCTGGAACATTGAGTAACCTTTTCCTTTTTGAGGGGACTTTGAGAAAAAAGGAGGAGAAAAGACTGAAATAAGGCGCTGTGGCTCTGCAGTTGTTTTTGAAGAAGTGTCCTGATGAATCTGGCATCGCTCAGCTTGGCAGCCGAGGCTAACAAACCGGTACACACACGTAAACACATCGTCCCGAGACCCTGGGCAATGCTTTCACATATGGCATTACTGAATTATTTCTCATCTTATTAGTCTGGAGATTCATTTTCAGTTCATGTTAAAGTCAACTGCAAGAATGTCTCAAACATAGAAGAAGTCCTGAAAACTGTAGACTGAAGATGAGACAGAAACAGTAGTTTTGTAGTTAGTAGAGTTTTACTAGAGACATAAATCTGTTCCAAAAATGCTAACCTGAAGCACATTTGAATATTTAAAATTTTAGAGGGTTTTTATTAGCTGTAAACCAGTTTGCTTTTGTCTTCTGCTGCTGTTGTCAAATATATACATTTAAAAAGGATACAGCAAGCTCAGTTCCTACATCAGACGCCCAGATGCTGTAGAAGGGGTTTGTCAGCTGGACCCCCCTGGAGGAAACAGAGAGAACACATTTATAAGTTTCCTCTTTTGAGTACGTCACAATGTTTCATTAAAAAGATGCACAGAGTAAACTCAGCATCTGAAGTTTAATCATAAAAAGAAATGGAAATAGAAAGTACAACAGATTTTCACAAGATTTATTACTATAGAAAGGATTGCGAACTGATATCTACAGAGACTATTTGAAATAATGAAGGAAAAGAGCTCGTCTCACCTCTCACACATGTCAAAGATAAAGAGGCAGAAGGAACCGAACACAATGGGTCCGACCTGCTTCCAGTAAACTGAGAAACGGTTCCTCTCTGTCTGGTCCTGAGAGAAAAGGACAAAACAGACTTAAAGTTGGGATATAATGCATTACATTTCATAGATCACACGGAGATCACATGGAGTCGATTATCACCAAAATCCTTCTTGAGCAAAGTCATCGTGTACATAACAGTATCCTGTTGCCAAAATGAGCATTTTTCATTGTTGTTATATGTTTCAAGGTATCCCAACAACAAATGTAACCAGCAAAACTGCACACATTTTGAAAAACATTTGAGCAACCTCACATACAGTACAAGATCTCTACATTGTTAAATATCAAGAACTGGTCCACATTTGTGCCCACATATTCTTGAGAGCAGATATCTTCAGGTCACCTCAGAATATGGATTTGAAATGCAGTGTGGTCAGGATCCAGAGTACACACCAGTCAGTACAATTCAGATGAGCCAAAAAAAAAAAATCTAGATATGATAATAATGAATAAGATGGATATAAATACTGTTTCTATAACCCATTCTTCAGTGCTACTTATTTTAACCCCTGACAAAACCAACAAATGATGGTGCCTTAAAAGTTTTCAAGCCCCTTGGACTTTCATGTTGTTAGATCTAAAGCATACATCGATCAGGTAAACTTCTGGATAGAAACCTGTGCTGAAGTTAAGGGTAAAGTAAATGTAAGGGTGCTGTGATTATTCAATGGCTAGATTAGTTGAACAAAAGAAAATTGCCAATTATTTTGATAATCGATTACTTGTTTCAGTCATTTTTCAAGCAAAAAGTCAAACATTTGCTGGATCCAGCTTCTTAAATGTGACTTGCTGCTTTTCTTTGTCACTCATAAGAGTAACTAAAGAGTTTTGGGGTATTTTCTGACATTTTATAGTCAAAACAATTAATCATTTAATGCATGAGAAGTTAACGAGAGAAATTCATTTCAAGAAATTCTGATTGGTTGTGATCAAGCACTGATTATTGGATTATGTGCACAATTGGCCCAAACGTGATACTACACAGTGAGCCACATATATGCAAAGAGTGGGTGATAAAAGTTCAGGTGCTGCAAACAAGACTGAACAGTGAAGCATACACGGGAGTTTATCGACGACTCTGAGCCAGGGTTGGACCTTGAGAAGAAGCAAACAGCTTTAGCTCAGCGTCTAAGCCTACAAAAGACAAACAGCTGGCTTCTCAGAGAACTGAGGAGCGGTAAGAAAAAGACTAGTCATCCTGTCTGAGGCAGACATGGAGCTCAAAGAGGTCATGGAGTTAATGGGCCAGCCATTCAGTAAGAAAAATATCCATCCGACCATCACCATGATTGCCCCAGTCCAGCCAACTACCAGACGTCACATGAGAATGACCTGCAAGTTTTTTGTGGGATGAAGGTCAGGTTGAGGGAAGTTTTTGTTGGCTGATACAGAGCTCTCACACATCTTCACTTGTCCTCTGCCCAGAGCCAATGTTGCAAACAATGTTGTGTCCTGGACAAAAACAACAATGAGATAAGATGGGCAAAAAGTTTTTTCCAGACTAATTTTATTGATTTTAAAAAGATTTTACCATTAACTTATACTGGCAACATGTCTTTTTTATTATTTAAAAAACAGAAAAATGGGCAGTTCTGTTTGACAGACAAACACAGTGTGGAAAGAGTTGCAAAAAGCGCAGACAAGTGGAGGTATACATTAGCAACATGGGCTTATGTTACTGAAGACGGTGCTTCACAAATTGACAGCTGAAAAAAATGGGCTTTCATGAATAATTAATAGTGGACACACATACCATTTTACATCAAAATTAGCTTTTATATGCCGTTTAATTTTCTTCTAAATGCTGATGAACCCACTAAAATCAGGCTGTTGCCTTTCAGTTTTTTGGTTTTTCCTGTGTTATTCCTGTGTTTCCAGTATGAAAGAGGTTACACAGACATGGCTGGCTCTTTCATTTTTTAACATCCACTCACTCAAAAATCAATTTTGTTATGCAACAACATATTAAAAAGTCCAAGGGGGGTAAATCATTTTTAAAAAGGCACTGGACTTCTGTCGTGCAGATTGATGAGTATTGTAGTACAACACACACTGGTCAGCCACAACATTAAAACTACTAACTGAATATTGTGCAGGTTCCCCTTGTGCAGCCAAGGAGCTCTGATCTGTCAATGCGGAGTCTTGAGACCTCTGGGGGTTTCACCAGCTGGCACGTATACAATCCACCCAACTCAGGGATATTTGCCAACCATGTAGATTTGTCTGCTTGGTTAAGATAACTGTGCTCTACACATTTTATATGTATTAAGCTGGATCAAGGTCGAGGAAAAGACACACAAGCGCAGAAGCATTCCTCTGAGCAAGCAGGTCATATCTTTTTTCCCAACAGCATTAGGCTGACACAGAAGGGCTGGAAGAGGATTTCACCTTTAGCACTGAATTGCCCTTAGCTAGCAAGCCTGCAGGTAAATCAGAAAAACATCAAACATTATGTTAAAGGGGGCTGTGTACAGTACCATGAGGTGCTCCCCACAGAAGATGATCCAGAACGAGAGCAGCATGGAGTAGAAGATGCCCTGCCTGATGTCTCCAAAAAGCAGCATCCAGGTCCAGTTGAAGCCAATGGAGAACCACTCCACTGGGATGTTGATGAACGTCATGGAGATACCCAGAGCGAGGATGACCCTGAGGACACACAGCCGTTGGTACGAATGGCGAAAACCACTACGAGTAATGTGATTATTCATTTTTTGCTGCATTTGCAACATTATAAATGCCGACCACACTGTAGATATTTATGCTGGTTGATAATGAATTTGACATATTTTAGGAGGAATATACCTATAAAATAACATTCCTGAAGCATTAGCAGCCATGCTAATATGTTCAAAACAGATACATTACTGAGATTAACACTACAATCCCTGAGGAAACTCAGTGAGACATGGTTGGCAGATTAAATCTAAAATCACTTTAACGGGCAGGCTTTACACCTGAATCTGGACTACATCTTTTACAAAGACACAATCGATGTTTTTGAGCAAGGCAACATCTTTGCCTGCTGAAGCACACTTATTAGATCTTGGGACATTATTGATTAGATTATCTATTCAGCTAGCACAGCACAGTGTGTCCTCACTGACCTATCCAAGTCTACATATTTCACTATCTTTCTAAATAAGACCCATCATTACAGCCAACCTCCCTCAACCTTGAAACACAGACATTTAGAGAGCGAGAGAGAGCGAGAGAGGTTGAATGAATAACAACCAGCCTGCAGAAAGACAGAATAGAGCTCGTCTTCCCAGCGTTTGCAGCAGGTCCCTGCATGTCGCCCGTAGATCAAAGGAGGATCATAAATAGACAGTTGAGAGGGCAAAACAGAGCTACAGTGTGTCTGTGTTAGTGAGAAAGACCAGGAGGGGGGAAAAGCACATGATAAAAGGTGACCTGAAAACATGTGGGTGCAAACATTTTATGCGAGCATCGTAGGTAACAGAGGTAATGTCACACAGCTTCAAAGCATTTTCACTGCAGACAGCTCGTCAGCCAACAGAGTGAAACCACATTTGACTGGTATGCAGGGAATGTGTCCTTAGCACCAACAACGGATACAGGAGAAGTGTGTGTGTACAGACTAAAGAATTAGGTATGAAACTTTGTTAATGGTGTAGATGCCATAAATAAACCCGTTAAATGGGACCTTTTACATGTTTAAGCAGGAAAAATACAGGTGTAACTTATAATATTAACATTGGCTGCATTCCATTTGGGTGAGTCAGTTCCTGCTGCTGTGCACACGACTGAACAGAGCCATGTTATTGAGCCCACCTGTGCTTTCCTGCTATGACAACTCACAATGTCTGCTTCACCAAACCTTTAACACTTTAAACATTACTTTCAAATGTCACAAAATGAAGATGAAGGATGTTTTTGAAGTGAAATATCTCAGGGTTTCCCCATCTTATGAATGATATCATCCTTGGCCTTTTTCCACAGTGAGAGCTCCCACTCAAATCTGTCTTCCATGTTTAAAAGACGTCTGAGGTGGACTGTTCTGACACCTTTGGACCAGCATGACAGGAGACTCTGGTAAAGCTTTTACTCCATGAAAAAATCATCTGCTGTCCACAAATAGGGTACGAGTCGCACTTCCTCAGACCATGCTTGTCATTTGGGAATAAGAGCCGTGAGCCGGAAAATACAGAGAGAAGGAGAGAGAGAAACTGACTGTGCTAGTGTGTGTGTGTGTATGGTGTCTCAGTGAGCTGGTATGCATGTCCTGAATGTGGGTGTATGCAGCATGTGTCTGCCGAGTGCTAGCTTGCAGATTTTGTAACACGTTTCACGCTTCGCCAGGCACTTCCTGTGGCGCAGAACGCTGCCTCTTACTGATCGGTCATCCCAGCACGGCAGGGGGTTAGACAAACACTGGGCTCTGAGCATAGCTTCAATGTTCCACAGCATGGCGCTCAGACTATCTGCTTCAGGCAGAACTACCTGCATTGGCTCCTCTAACCTTCATGGTGTTTGGGGTAAGGAATGAACGAAAATATATCAGGTTTTGAATATTTCTTTCCCCTGATATATTTCTACATTTTCAGAGGAAATCTGGCAAGAGGAGAGTTTTCACTTGGTTTAAATAAGAACCTAACTACAAAAAGAACTGTAAATGCATATTGGTATAATCCAACAAATCTGTGTGCAATCTACTGATGGCTGTCTATAACATTCCTTCTTAGTTACTTGATGGACACTGCTTTCTGATCACTGACCTTCACTGCTCAGAGTTGGCATGCCCTACTTGTACATTTCATCCATGGCCTGTACCCAGTAGACACACTGAATAGGAGCCTCAACAGGATTCAATAAATCCATCTCTTTAGGTCCTAGTCGTTTCTTCTAACAAGCAACATATACCATGAATGTATGACCTCGGCTCTTAAATGCAGGTGTTACCCATTTTGGGATGATTGTTTCAGTTGGGATTAAAATGTCAAGAGTTAAAATTCTGATAAAATAATCAACCTGGTGCAAACAATACAATGGTGAACAGAGAACACCTCTTAGAAACAGATGAGGCCTTACTTTTCCAGCAGCACAGGAGGTCTGCTCATGAGGGTGATCCGTCTCCAGTACCAGATCATGATGATGAGGATGCTGGGTGTGAGGAATGTCTTCATGGCAAACCACACTTTGGTGAAGCCTCCATTCTGGTGGATGCCCTAGGAGAAGAAAAAATTCCATCAGCGTCAACTCTTTTATTTGCAAAACGAGGCCAGTAGGTCTCAGTTTGAAAATGGATCCTAGAATCTTTAGGTCAGCATTAAGCAGTGTCAAAAAACTTAAAGTACACAGGACCGAATCTGAAGCAAACTTACAACAAATCGGATGTCTTTGATTTCTCCAATCCCCACGTTGATCTTCTTCCGCTCGTTGACAGGCAGACGGATGTTGAGAAGGTAGTACTTATGAGCCACGCTGCCGACCTCCATGAAGGGCAGCAGGTCACACTCGTAGTATCTTCCCTCATTCTCAAAGGTCTGGAAAACACACAGAAACACAATGAATCTGCCTCAAAATACATCCATCTGAAGATAAGTGTAGATGAGTGAGTGTAGATACTTCAGTGTCCACACGCAAGTAAAAATGAATACAGTCGGGACAAGCTTTTTAAGCACCAGTTCAGAAAAAAATCTTCGTCCATACTAACACACCTGAAAATGGATATCACATAGACATTCACGTACAATGGGCATGTGAGGTTGCAGATTGTATATGCTGTGCTTGGCTGCTTATTTAAAGTAAATGGTATGAACGTGTCAGGTTAACATGACTGCTCTTAAGAGAATCCTCCTGGACAACGCATTTTTTATTAGAACATTGACAGCAATGCTTTTCCAATGATGCTTTATACACTGATGAGCCCCAAATTGAAAACTAACAATTTACTGATTAATTATCTGCAACAGCAAAACCATCTTTGGAAGCTGAAGTCATGAACAAATACAGGACATTTATGACAAAGTTACAAGTACCAGGTTATATTACCACATTAACACTTAACAAAAAAGTACTTATTTTTGGTGTTATAAAAGACTCGATAGTGAGTGAGTGTCATTTCCGCACCTTGGTAGTTGTGAAGTTGCAGTTGAGCTTCCTCTGCTCAAAAGAGTGAGCCATTTCTGTCCACTCACTAACTGTGTCGTCTCTGTAGGCCAGGCCCACGTCAATGGTGGCCATTGCTCCTTCCTCTGGAGAGAACAAACAACAGTAGCAGCTCACTCTCAGATCTGCGTAAACATTTAGCAACCAGAAACATTTAAGGGATGATGATGATCTAGACTTGAATTAGCAACAAAACTGATAATCCAGAGAAATTATGTCTTCCAAAATGCACCAAAGACGACACTTGTTCGCCTGAATTACAACGCCTGTTATACCTCCTCACTTCACTACACTGCTGGCTGTTATTATCCCAGTGATGGAATAAAATTAAGTCCTGATGACAGACAGCCTTGGCTTTTTAATTAGAAGACCAGCAAGTGACAATGCTGCTTGCACTGACATTGAGACATTCCCCACTCTCTCTCCTTCTCTCTGTATTTTCCAGCTCACAGCTGGCTGAAAACATGCAGTTCATTGGTAGTTCAGTTAGCATGCTAGTGTTTAACATGCTAATGTAGCCAGAAGTGGTACAATGCAAAGAAAATGAGGATGGACATTTTATTTATGTGAATCACTGAGTATCTGAGCTTCATGGCTGCAGTTCTAATGGATTCTGTTCATTTAAGAAGGTTGCATATTTAACCAGACTAGGGTTTAGATATATTATAAAAAACAAACTGGCCAAATCATTTGAGTGTTTACGGGTGGTCCTGTCACCTGGAATGAATCGGAAACAGCAGGATTATTTCTCAGCATGTAAATGTATTCAGTGATTCAATCTGCTCTCCATGGTGAGCCAAATCTAGGTTACTTCCTACTTGACATAAACTCCAACAAGACCTTGAGCTGGCCTCCAACAGCCCAGACCAGCCAATCCAACAAAAACATCCAAAGCCAAGCTATTAAAACTGCATCTTTAGATCACATTACAAAGCCAAGTGTTCTCTCCTCCAGCCCTCCAGAGTGCCTCTTGTACCGTTATGAAACAAGCTGGAATGAAGAGAAAGAAACCCAGTGGCCTGTGCTGTGAGAAAGAAAAAAAGCAGAGGAGGTGGAGAGGGAACCAGATGAGAACTGGCAGCCGACTGTCTCTGTAATGCCCTCCACTCTGCCATTGGTCGAGCTAGACGCCCTCGAATGTCAGCTTGCTTCATGCAAACATTCCACTTCAGTCCAGCGGCCATTGCCACGGAAACTAAGCCTCCTCAACAGCTGTGTTATTGCTGGACCATGGCCAAGGGGTGCCTGGTGCCGGGGTAGAGTGGGGCAGGTGGGTGGAGTGGTTAATAAGGGTGAAGCTCTTCTCTGCGACACACATTGTTACACAGATAAGGTAGTCAAGGAAGAGCTGGCCCTCTGTTAATTTGTCATACAGCTGCAGAACAGAATCCACCTCCCATTGGCACAGAGTGTGTCATGGTTAGGATGGTTGGCAGTCTTGTTTAATTATGGCTCCGATGTTTAGTGGGGTTTGAGTTTATGAACCTTTTATCTGAATCTAGTATGTATTTAGTTTCGGGAATGCAAATCCTAATCTGTTTAACAGGCTATCAACCAATTAGCATAGATATCTGGAATTTCTAATTTAAATACCATACCACAACTATTGATATATTTAGCACAGGGAAAATTTGAGGGCATCATTTTTTTGTTTTATAAGAAGAAAAAAAAGAGGGCATCTGAGGGGCTTTTGGCTTAGCTTCAACAGTTACAAATGCACAACAACAACAACAACAGCACAGCACACTTTTTTCCCTAACAAAAGAAAGTTTTATTTTATTGTAAGATGACTTCCTGAAGGTTTTTTGTAAGACTCAAAAGATTTTTAAAAATCTGCTTATTATACTAACATAAAACCCAACAATAACTGCAATAATCCAGTCATTTTTTTAATCTTTCAGCGTACCATAAATGCATAGATTTTAAAAGGGTCCTTCAATGTAATACTGGATCTCAATTTGTATTAAATAAGTCATGTTTTATAATGAAATCCCAACACAATTACACTCCAATATGAGGCTGCAGTGTTTGGGGATAGGATAGAAGGAGTAATTTTGCAAAATTAGATTACCTGCATTACCCAATACCCATCTATCTTGCATCAAGCAATTTGCATTTTACTTATATTCTTACTAAACAACGGCCTTAAGGCTTGGGTAAGCTTGAAACACTACATGGTGTACATCGTCTACACTTCAGTCATTTCCCATTTTAAACAGACTTTTGTCTTAGACCAATACAGGAAAATCAAAGATAAATGGGTTCTCAAATCGGTCAGTCAGGTTTCTACTACATGTGTAGCATCTACAGCACTCAGCTCCCTCGACATTCATTTCTTCTCACAGCTCCTCGTGTAGAAAAAAATAGTCTCTACCATGTGGCAGAAAGACCTGTCTGTGGTCCAGGCTGATTCACTGATTGGTCTGTCTGGCAGCCAGGCAGTAAACAGCCCACCGCCCCTGAACATTGAATGTTTGGGCCAAGAATGTGAGCAAGCAAATGATGCTGATGACTAGGCTGTCATTGTAGCATGACTGTTTAGACAAGCCTCACTAGAAAGGCCTGACTCATAAAAAAATAAATAAAAAATTTAAAAAAAACACACCACAAACTGTCAAACTTTTTTGGTCTCTACGTTTTTAAAATTAACTTTACCATTTTTCTGTTGATTACAAATTGGCATAAAGTGGATTTTTATCAAGGTCTACAGGCATTTGTCAGTGTAGACAGGACCTAAACTTGCTATAAAACTCAAGTTGACAAAACAACATTAACCCATATTGCTAGACATTCTAAGCCATGAAGGGATAGATTTAATACTGAAGAGTCAAAACTTCTTTCCCAGGCCCTCCTGGTGATCCTGTCACTTATAAGACGTTCTCATCATCCTCCCTAATCCCTTCTTTAAGGATCCCAAACCCCCTACCAGGACACCAATACCCTGGACTTCTCCAGATACCAGTTATCGCCTGCCTTTCTTTCTTTCTTTCCTCTCATTCCAGCACTGAGATGCTCTAGGTCTGTCTATCCACTGATACATTTCACAACATTGTATTTTGACACAGGGTGGAGGTGCAAAATTAGTCAAATTCCTGGTGGAATTTCCCTAAAGAGAAGATAAACTAGACACCATTTTAATGTTACTTAACTTTAAGAATAATAAAAAAAAAAACAGAAGATGGTAACAGCAACAATTCCCATTAATCTGTCTTGTTGTGATAATGCTGTAATGCTATATTCTGTTACTGTATACCATATTTTTGCAAACTCATCATCTACAACTATTGGATGTTTACACCAGAGTGTAAATATTATGAAATCAGGTGGCAGCAATCAAAGCAGAAATTATGAAACATGTTATTCATACAAACCATCAAGAGTGGAAAACACATGATTTTGAAATCTGGTCAAATCCACAAAACCTAACCTCAAAAAGTATGTAAATCATTTTGTTGTTGGTCTCAGGATTGGAACAAAAAAAATATAGAAACAGGTCCAGATTAGCTGTCTCCTTGCTCTTTATACCTTTCTCAAGGGTGTCTAACTAGCCCTTCTACAAACCCCCCAGGGGCTATAGAGAACAAACAGCAGGACATCCATCATCGTTTGCTGCCTTTCAGTGTAACAGAAATCCAATCTACTGAAAAGACACATTTCTGTGGGTTCCCTCTGAGACGTCATGTCTAAGGGGGGAAGGTCCTATTAGAAACAAGTATGATTGGTGGAATGACTCTGCACTTGGATTCGAGTGATTAGAAGTGACAATAGAGGTGAATATTTCGGAGGTTGGCCTGCTACGTTAAGCCTCTGCAAATATTTGCCTTTAGATTGTGAAGAAATAAGGGACAAAACAAAACCTCAGATACCGACAATAATGTAGCAAAAGAACTTGCAAGGAACTGCGGATCACCTTAACTTAAAACACAACAAATTATTTTTCTCCCCTGAACAGGAAGTCCCATGTAAGATAGTATGGCCTCTTACAAGCATGTGCACATTAGGTCAGACTTTCTTCCCTCTCCTGAAGCCATGTCCTGGAGGAGAAACATGAGTACTTCTGTCCTCAACCTGTGTTTAAAACCAATAAGAAAAACCCTGGTTCTCACCTATCTGGTTGTACATCTTAAATGCGATGTCAAACTGCAGGATGACCAGCATAAACTGGAACCATGGGCTCATCTCCTTGTTGGGCAAAGGAATGTGGACAGCAAATACGATGTTGTTGGCCTCGATCTTCTTGGCCATGGCTTCGTCAAAGGTCCTGAGTTTGGTACATTGATTAGGACCCCAGGGCATGAACCATTTTGTTTCCTGTCGGTGCTTGCCTGTATCCACACACTTGGTGGCCAAGTAGTGGATTGCAGAGGTGGGGCTGGGAGCTGGTGAGACAAACACAAAGTAGGAGAGATGTTAGACTAGGTGTCATATTGAAATACGGCAGCAGAGTGTTTCAAGTTCCTGCCAAGCCAAAATTCCCCTCAAACTAATCAATCACACAAAGTTTGAGCAGAAATCAATAAATAAAACTGGAGCCCTCTGGATCAAACTGTGCATGGACAATATTAATATTTTAGCAACCATTAGGAGCAGTCAGCAGGTTGGGTTTGAGCCAAATCTAATCCAAACACTTTGGCAATTACTTTCAACACTGTTTAGAAAATGCCTGGTAGCAAGGCCCACTCTCTCGAGCCCTCTCTCTCTAAAGTGATCGGGAGGGAAAATTCCAGAAAGCTCTCAGGCACCAATTATACTGTTTACGCATTGAGATTCATGAGCTCGACAAGACTGGTGTTTGTAGTTCCTGCTATCACGCAGACACAAAGGCTCTAATTTCCTGTTGCGATGACGTGAACGACATCAGAGAGTCGAGGTGTAGCCTCAAGGCAAAGAGCTCAAATCACAGGGTTTAAACATCAGGTAGATGATCAGCGCAATACAAGACCCTTTTATTTTCCTTCCTGCCTTCAAAGTGAAAATCTCGCTGAAAAGCAACCAAGGCTTTATTTGTGATTGAATATGAGTCAAACCGTCGTGTAAATGCATAATTACGACGAAAGAGGCACTTTTAAGATTTACCGTAGTTTCGTTTTCGGACAAGCTTATTTTCAATGGAGTGCAGGGGCACTCTTATGCTAGTATCAAAATCGTTATTTTTTAAAACACTAAGAAGGCTCGACACAACATGAAACTTTGCTCGTAGTATCACCAGTAGTATTACCAGGGTCTCTACGAGCATTGAGAACATTGTTTTTATACACAGAGTTTACTAAAAAGAAGGTTTTTGAACAACTCACCGTAGGAGCTGGATCTCCGGCGCCGTCATGGCAATGAAAAGTGTCGATCCCGAGTGCGACCTAACAGGAAGGCTTGAGGAGTGGTCCACCATTACTCTCCTGCCTGTTAGGTCGACACTCGATACTACGAGCAAAGTTTCATGTTGTGTTGAGCCTTCTTAGTGTTTTGAAAATAGCAATTTTGATGCTAGCGTGCCAGTGCCCCTGCGCCCCATTGAAAATTAGCTCGCCCGAAAACGAAACTACAGTAAATCTTAAAAGTGCCTCTTTCGTCGTAATTATGCATTTACACAAAGGTTTGACTCATATTCAGTCACAAATAAAGCCTCGGTTGCTTTTTGGCGAGAGTTTCACTTTAAGTTCCGACAGATTTTGTGTCAAAGCAGCAATTTTGTCATGAACTGTGCATTAGAAACTCAGTCATAGTGGGAGGGCAAAGTAGAGCCGAAACTAACCAGTTTATCTAAAGAAAATACATTTTCAACTACTTTGATAATTGTTTCACCACTTTTTTTTTTTTTTTTTTTTTTTTTTAGCAAAAATGCCAAATGTCTGAGAGTTCAAGCTTCTTAAAATAGAATAAAATAATAGTCAATTTAATCTCTGAGTTTTAGGCTGCTGGTTGTAAAAAAAGGCCATCTCAGCAAATCACTTTGAGCTGTAGAAAATTGTGAGTTACTTGTTTCCGTTTCTGTCAACTTTATAGAACATTATAACCTACAAGAACACGCAATTTTTTCAGCAAAAGAAGTCATAGTGCCAAAGTCCTGTGATTTACAGGTTAAACAAGAACACGAAAGTCTGCGTGGGGCCAAAACAGCTTTAAAACCCATTTAATCTAAGTCAGATGACTTGTACATAAATGTGCAGATGCTTACAATTTGTTGAGAAAATCTCCAAGAAATACCAGGAGAAATACTCCAGTTGTGAATGCGTCAAGCCATTTGTGATGAATCTAAGAAGACTCCATAAGCTGCAATTACTGTTGAGGGTGCTTGTGGGAAGTACTGACTCATGGGGGTGAAGATAAAAGCCGAGCATTTACAGATTCGGCAATGATTCGACTCATGCAAAAGATTAGTGACATATCCCAGAAGACTCAAAATGTCACCAACTCGTGAGGGGCTATACTGTCGTGTAGTTTGGATATTACAGTATTTTTCTAGTCTCAATAATAAGAAAGGTCTGAATCTAAACCGTTTGTGCCTGTAACCCTGTTTCTTATCTGAACATCTAATCATATCTGTTCAGTTGTAACTGAGAACTGAAGGGCAGACACTTTACACACCGTTTAGGTAACAAACTCTCCATACAGTCATAAAATTCAACCAAGGCCATTTTCAAGGAACCTTCTACTGTGTAAGTGTGCTAGCAGCTGTGTAAAAATAAAATGAAAACACACACTGCGACAAAGAAGACACACCAAACTAAATTAAACCCAGTTGTCTTGGACCCCTCTGGAGTTCAATTATCTAGTGACCCTGCGAGTCTGGCCGCACACCGGCTCCTCCAGTCTCCACTGCACTGTGTCCAGAAGAATGGCCGTCCCCTTCAGCCCGCTGACCCCATGCCGTGTCCCCGGGTCTGTGGGGAAACAAGGGGAGAAAAACCCCTTTCTACTCAATTACCCCTGCCGCCCTCTGCCACCGAGCAAACACAAAAGAATCTGCCTTCATTAAAACCATCTCAGCCAGGAACGAACCAAACAGGCTAATTTACCACCAGCCATGTAGTGAGCGAGAGGGACGCTGACACAGACTGGCGTTTAGATGGTTTTCTGATTCAGACTGTAAGAAAGACAAGGCATCTTTCACATGGACTACATTTCTATCAAAGTGTGTGCGTGTGTGTGTGTGTCGGTTGTGCATGTGTGAGTGGGTGGATTTGAAGAAACTTGACAGCAACTCCGATCCAGTCCTCAAGGCGAAATGCAACTTTGACAGCTGTGTGCACTGTGTGTGTGCACTGTGTGTGTGTTGTGCACCACTATCTGCCTCAATGCAAATGAAACTAGGGGAAGAAGGGAGAGAGGAGGAAACATGAATGCTGTGCCTGCGAGGCTAAGGGGATTTGGGGAGTAGAGGAGGCTTCACACAGGGGGAGATAGGAGGAGTGAAAGGAAGGTAGAGATGCTGCCTGGGGCCCCACACAGCAGACAGACATTATATATGAGAGGCGGGGGTAAGGAGGAGGAGGAGGAGGAGGAAGAAAAAGGGGGAGAGAACATTCGAGTTGGATCAAAGAAGTGAAAAAACACAAAAGGTTGGATGAATTTCGGGGCATTCCTGTGTTGAAACCAGATATGTACCCAAACTATCGGTATCTTGTGTTATTTTTAGCCGAAGAAATGAAGCCAGTGGCTGTGGCGTGCAGGCAGCGAACACCTTGATACAAAGCAGTGATTTAGCGGAGGAGCACTTCGGCAGCTCTGGTGTCAAAGTGACTAGTTCATTGTTTCTGCACGGCTCGGTGGATAAAACACAGCTAAGGGTTAGCTTTTAGCGTCTTTTCTCTCGTGTACAAACGTTGTTTTTCAGCTGTTATGGAGGCATGTGGCGAGAGGTCCAACTTCAAACTTTGTGCTTTTGTCCTATCGTTGGGAGACGTTAACGTTTGAATTCCAACAGGCACCTCGCGCACAAAGACAAATGTTAGCCAAAAACACAAGAAAAGTGAAAAATAAAATAAAAAGAGGAGAAACTTACCAATTAAACCGCCGACCATGAAGGCAAACGCCTGGAACAAAAGCAGCGTAACTCCCACTATGACCAACTTTTTGGTGCTCATGTTCTCAATAATTGCCCCCGCCATGTCGGAGAAGAAGCCGCACCGAGCGAGAAACAAACAGTCGTGTGCTGGAGACGGGACGACGACACTGCATCCACCGCCGGGAGTAGGAAGGCAAGCTGGGCCCCCTCCGCCGCTCTTCTCCTGCCTTTCAACTTCGAAGGAGGAGAGAAAAAAAATCAGGAATCACATGACCGAGCAGCGCTCAGCTTTGGGAGCCAGGCAGCCAACACCAGAGCCGGAGGGGGAGACCGGTGGAGAGCCACCGCATTGCAATAGAGGTCTGGTAATGCAGGTTACCGTGTCATTGAATGCCTGTGATGGCGCCCCTGTTGTGTGGTTACAGCCTACATGGCTATTTAAAGGCAGGTTTCAGAGGTGCCATCTCATGTTTAGTGCTCAGGGCCGTCAACACATTGTTCTTCAAAGTCTATTCTTGATTCACAGCAAGATGAGATACTGCATCTGATGTTGTTGCCTAATAAGAACATGAGGCGCTCGCTACATTCAGCATTTTTTGTTTTAATATGTGTTTATGTGTTGTTTTACACTAACTATATGTTTTGAAAAGACTTGTGCCCCTATCGGGAACAGCTGAACTGGTTATATGTCTTAAGGGGCGTTATGTAGTGTTGAAGATGAAATTCAAACTCAGAATTTCTATGTTTAAAATATTAATGAGGTAGTAATACAAACTCAGAAATGTTTGTTTCCATATCTGAATAAACAAGCTGTTTATAGAGGAATATTTGGCTTTTTAGCTGCTTAATCCTCCACCATGTTCACTTTGTCATCTGCTGTTTGATGCTGAGCAGGTGATGTACAGGGGCTTTATTAGAGCTTTTCCACTGAAATCAGCTGCTTGGTGTGACTTAAAACAACACTCTGAAAGCACTGAGAGTAAAAACAAAACAAAGTTGTGGGCCAGAGCTGAAGACCATGTTTATATGTTTATGCAGGGTCCGCCACATATAAACAAAGTAAAACATTATGAAATTGTGTTGTCCTTCAAGGTCAGTTTGTTTAATCAGTTATGGAAACGAAGTTTGTTAATTTTGTTTTGTTAAGCATAAAAAAATCAATCCATGAAGATAGTTCTCTTCTGATCAAACCTTTTCTCCAAAACGAAATAGTGCACCTTTAAAGGATACGTTCACCCAAAATGTAGATTCAGTCATTATATAGGCTACACACCTACATGCCGAGTGAAGTCAACTTTCGCAGTCCACAAACGATTTCTGGAGCTTCACAGCAAAACACTGTTGCAGCATTCTGCTAAACAAATGAAGTAGATGTTGAGTTCTTTTAAAGCGTAATAAAACAACTAAAAACATAAAGAAGCTCAAAACAGCTGCTTCATCCAAGACTCCAGATGCTCTGAGGCTCGCACTCATTTGAGAATATGATATTTGACTTATTTGTTAAGACAAAATCGTCACTGTAGCATCTAAGCTTAAAGCATTAGCATGTATCCTGTCTGTCTTGGGTACACAAGCTTGGCTGTGCATTAATGGTGTAATAAAGTATTTTCTAAAAAATTTTGGATCTGCGTGCTGCATGCTGCAACGCTCTTTTGCTGTGAAGCTCCAGAAATGCGTTGTGGACTACGAAGCATTACATTGGCTTGGGTGTGAGTATGTAAGGCCGTTTTCTTTCTGCTGTGAAATGCTCTGCCAGTCTCACCACAATAAGGTCAGTTTAACTGCTCTGGAGCCTCATGTCACATTGCATGAGCATTTCAAAGACTTCTCTGCTACACTGGTGCAAAAGCCGAGGTTCAACGTTCGATTCTGACCTTACGTTGATTACTTATAATCTGTATCAGCCCTGCAAGCATCGTATCGGTCGATCTTTACTGTCAATCATATGGCATGACCTTTATCAGCACACTGTGTTTGTCCAGTTGCAGTGGCAGACTCAGGATTTTTGAAGGACAGGGGCAAGAAAAGTTAATTGATGGCTGGTGCGCTTTTTATGCAAAAACGGCACCAACATGCAGAAAGTCATGACGTGTTTATAGTGGAGAGAGGGCACCACATTTTGTCCACTGGAAGGGAAACCTAGAGGGCACTTTATAATGTTTTATCTATCATAGGAGCATCCAAAAGGGCACTTGCAGCCTTTCTTTTTTCTTTTCTTTTGGGGGGCAAACATGGGCACCAGATCACACCTTCTTGTGTCCCCATGTCATGAAGATGCCTTGTTTCTAGTGTCTATGACTTATCAATTGTTTCCCACAATTCAAAAAAACACACAAAAGAGGAATTTTTAACCCCAAAGAACGTTGGAACTGTGTAAAAACAGATCAGTTTAAGACTATACATGTAACACAGTGACATGGATGTTGCCTTTCTGTAGACCCTCGTCTGTAAGTGGTGGATCTGTCTCCTTGGGACCCTTTTAAGTGTTTTTTCATTACACGGGGCCTTTGGCAATCGAACTGTATCCTTTGAAATTCATGAAAGTGAATGATTAAAATGCTCATGTAGCCATTCATTAGAGTTGTTGGTATTGTTTTTACATTCACTAACAGGATATACTGGGCTAATGGGCTGTCTACTGAGCTTGTTCTTACACATACACTGTATTGAGATTGCAAAATGCTCGATGACTCAGTTTGCATTTTAGAACTGCGTGATCTTAAAAATCCCTTCCCTCAGAAACTGATGTGTTCGCACAGCTGCTGTGATCTGAGCTTTCATGTCTTCTTCCTACTTAGACAGATGCCACAAGCTGCAGCAACATCCCATTCTCTCCCCGAGAGAGGAACTCAGTGAGAGCCAGCTGATAAACCTTCTGACAGTTTCTATAGGTTCAGATGCTCGCTGTGCAGAATAGGTATTAGTGCACATTTAGGATTAGTTTTTTGCCCTAAAAAAGTGCAAACAGAAGACACAGGTTTGAAATACTGGGTTTTATTTAAAAGCCATCCATGTGAGCATTTCAGGGTCAAGTAACGTGGCACACGTAGACCTTTTTAAAATTCACAAGCACAAAACATGATAAAAAATATGCAGCATGCATCTTCTGAAGTGTACAGCATTGCGGTACCAATGATCAAACACATGCAGAAACAGAGTAATAATGGGTTGAACTGTTTGTCTGACATACTAGTTTATTATGAGATAAAAGACTGAAGACAGACAGAAAGGAAAGCATGATGGTGTCTTCTGAACAGTGAAAGAGAGCAGAAAGAAACAGGATATATCCAGCTGCCTCAAATGGCTTTTCCTTCCCTAATTTCTTGTTGAGAAGGACATGAAGGCTACACGCTGTTGGATGCAACAGATCAATAAACCTATCAATTAAACATAATGTTGCTACTGGAAGCCATTTGACTACTGATGTGATGTTCCTGTTTACGAAGTCCGACGCACTGCACCGTGACCAAGGCATAGAGGCAGCCATTCAATGTGATAACCTGATTATATAGGTTTTGGCACTTAGGGATTACAGTTAAGATCAACGAAACAGCATCAGGAAGTGCTGGACAGGTGAGAAGTCAGACTGGAAAAGATAGCCTGGAGTTTTGTGTTCAGAATTTGCCGCGGATTCTGTCCAGTGGGTCCGTCTCCCACATCTTGGGATCCCAAGCCTGGAACCAGCCAGTGAAAGTTGGAGGCTCTGCTCCCTGTTTGATGGTGGTGATGGGCAGTCCTCTGCGACCAGACGGGTCTGAGTCCACATATTCCTTTGCTGCATGACAAGAAGTAGATACAGGAAGGGTTAGAAAGAGGGAAAGAACATCAGAACATGTACAAACCTAAGAGAATAACTTTGCTGACAACAGTCTATGGATTAATACTTGCTTTGACACTTGATTATAAAGAGAACATTGATCTCCTTGTAAGCTCATGTTCAAAACTTTATCAAGTTTTCTCCACTGAAAGGAAACACTAGTGCCGTTTTTCCACTAGCACTTTTGGCCATGCCGAGTCAAACTGCGCGCTGATTTGCTTTTCCATTACCAGATTTACTGCGATGAGTTGAGCCGAGACGGCGATGGACCTGCTCCAAGCATTTATGGATGGCTGCTTTGAAACTTACAATACAAAACAGTTTATTGTCATACTGCTGAGGATGCAGGATGCCTTTAAAAACTTTGACTTTAATTAAACCCACAGTTATGACTCTACTGCACTATGCTTTCTGGCAGCAAGTATTTAAAGCGAGACAAATTGATTCTGAGTGGTACATGTGTTCCTTCCTGAAGGGTTTTCGTGCAACAAACCTATTTTGGGAGCTCCTTTCTTTTCCTCCTCGTTCGCCTCATTGCCGACCCAAAGGAAGATCTACAGGGAAGAGAAACAGTCATTGCAATAGTCTCCAGTGATGCAGAGTTTTTTTCAAAACACTAAAAATGTTTCCTGTATGCTCTGGTGATGGGGACAGAGAGCCCATCTTACCTGGTCCCAGGTATCTAGGAGCATGACATCATCGGTGGCCAGGTCTGACTGAGTGAAGTCTCCTGGTACTTCTTCAACCTGATAGACAGTGCAGAATGAAGCTCAGACCGACTATGTGTATGTTATTTTATATTACATCTAGTGCTGTCAAAGTTAACGCGTTAATAACGTTAATAACGTTAATAACGCGTTAACGCAACGTCCTCTTAACGCCGTCAATTTTTTTAACGCGCGATTAACGCTCAGTATATTTAAAAAAAAAAAAAAAAAAAAACACGCATTGTATGATTTACGGCCGTCGGCGGCACCCGTAGTCTTGATTCAGAGGGTGGCAGAAGAAGAAGAAAGGGAATCAGACGAAGAAGAAGCAGGGCTGGCGGTTCGTTAATAAACACGGCGGACTGAAAAGCAGCACTCGCTGCAAACTCCTCATCTCTGCTGTCAATCACGGTGGCAGACATTTGTTTCGCCATCGCCCTGATCATTTTGCGGGACACTCTCTCGTGGCGTGCCCGTTTGCTGATAACTCATCCCCGCACGTTTATCTCAGGCTCCTCGCTAGCCTTCTTCCTCCCTCCAGCAGGCAGCCTGGCGCTGCTGCTGTCCTCCTTGGACAGACGCTGAAGCTCCGTTTCTCTCACTCTCTTGGGGTCGACAGAGACACGTCTAGCGGCTGCTTTTCCCGAGTTTTCCTCTGAATATATCACGACAGAAAGTTTGAATTTCAAGTCGTACTTTTTATTGTTTTGCTGCACCGGAGCTATGGCGATCATCAGTGTGATACTGATTGACAAGAAGAAAAACGTGCAGTGTCAAGTGGACACCACTTGCAAGCCAAACAGACGGCAGATACAGAGAGCCCGTCGCCCCCCCTCGCCAAAAGCAGACAACCCTGGATTTATTTTCCTGCATGATTTGAAGTGTTGAATGAACATTTTCATAATGCAAGTATATTTGACCTTTCTTATGTTGTTAAAAGTATTAAGAACATGAAAAAATACATTAAGGTACATTTAGAACAGAAAAAAATGTGCCAAAAAAATTGCGATTAATTTGCGATTAATCGCGAGTTAACTATGGACAAAATGCGATTAATCGCGATTAAAAAAAATTTATCTTTTGACAGCCCTAATTACATCATAAACATAAATGTGTTGACGGAGCAAACTGCTAAAATGTTCCACATCTGAAGCATTTATGTGACTTACACTGAGTCTGCCGGTTTTGTTAGAGCAGCCGAAGAGACGTGGGGGATGGACTATGTTCCTCAGACTCTTGGAGGTCTGGTATTCCTTCTTGCCACCAAGTGCAGACCAGAAGTCAGCTGTGGGGGGGTGAAGAAAATACAACAACCATCAGCTCTGGGCAAGTCAGGATCAAGAAATGTCATCTTTTCAAGTTTAATCACAACCTGACAAGAGTGGAAGTAGTTATGTCTTATTAACAGTCGATGACATGAGTCCTGTAATATCAACTTTTCTTTTCTCCACTAAAATGTGGTAGGCCATATACTGTGTTCATCACGGGTGAAAACACAATCAGAGTAAAGTACACCCACACCTGTCAAGTTCAAAGTGCTTGCTTGTACTTGTACATTTCTTGTTGATTTCAGGGTGAACTGTCCCTTCAGGTATTTTTATTAGCTAGTAATCCATTACTCTTTTTTTTCCAAGTAAAACCTTGAAAACTGAACAAAAATACAGCACAGACATTAGACTCATGAATATGATGTTTACACAGAGTGATGATGCACCCTCCTTCTGTAATTGTATACTCAGACCAGTGCCCTTTCTCTCATTGTCTCACATACAGTGTATTTGTTTTCAGAAGACACCCACCTGGTTCTTTGCCCTCCGACACCTGGCTGGGACTGCCACCCAGGAAGCCCACCACATGTTTGGCAGCATCCATCTCTTCATCACTGGCACCCACACCCCGCCAGACAAACAGGGCACCCGGGGTTTTCAGCACAAACACGTCGTTGGTGTTCAGACTGGAAGCAGAGGCCTCAACCTGAGGAAACAGGTGAGAGGAGGAAGTCAGTGTCCTGTAAGGAGTGACAGGCAGGTATACGGGCAGACAGCTCACCTCCACTGCTCGGGTGGCGCTGGAGGAGCTCTGGCGGATGTGGAAGAGGCGAGTGCTGCCGGCCTGTGACTGTCCACCTTTGGTTGACGTCCCTCCACTGTGGATGATCATGGGTTTGCCCTGGAACAGGCTCATCAGGTGTGAAGGCTCCTGGCCCTGAGTCACTCTCACCTGTGGAGGAAGTCATTACAAAAAGCAACATGAAGCTTGGTGGCCCTTATAATTAGGTGAGCTTATATGAGTCTTTATGTTTTTTTATTATATCCTGATTTTTGTGCTTATCATATTTCATGTCAGCAGTATAATATCAAAAGTCTGTATGTCTAACTAACAGTAAAGTTATATGAAGAGGACCATACCAATAGTATTGACTTTTAATTTTTCCTTCCTCTCCGGCAGCAAATGCAGTTTAGCTAAAGACTCAGTTGAAAAGTCAAAACCAAAATCGGAACTTTTTCATAAATATATCTAGACTTGACGGTTTAAAATCTAGATACACAACTCTCGGAAGTCTCAGGATGCTTGACATACAGAACTGAACAGAAACCAATCTGTAAAATGTTCTTAATTTATGTGGATCACAAATGCTACCTGTGATTTACACACAACTTGTAGTAAAAAGTCTAAAACACGTAGACCTACCCTGTATGGTATTTTAGGGATAAAAGTATAAAATAAGACATTTCTGAAACGGTTCAATGTCATCGGTATCAGTGAGAGTTTGTTTTGATGCCTACATGCAGTAGATTGAGTTGAGCGGTATTGAACATTACAGTGACACTGCCCTCTGCTGGTCATCTGAGGTTGGTTTGTTTTTCAGTAAAGAGGAGTGAAGTTGTGACTGAGAGAGATATAAGTTAGCTCTTACTCTGTGACAACTTGGCTGCAGCTTTTTACTCAACTTCCTCAACCCTCTCATATTCAGAGAACATGAACAGCTGCACCTTTGTATTCACTTTAATACTCTTGTGTCACAGACAAGTCTGATGTTTATTTAGTCAAACACTGGGGCATTAGTGTAACACCGAATCTGAGCTTGTGTCTTTTTCACAGAATGCAGAAGGTGAGCAGTGCATCAGCGTCGGGCTCTAACCTGAACTGGGGATCCTCCCATTGAGTCATCGAGCAACACTGTGAGGAACGCCGAGGCCGCCAGCTCATCCTGCGTGCACTTCAGCCCCTGCCTGAGAGAGTAACACACACAGAATGAATGTGATTTACTGCTTCGCATGTGGTCTCAGACTGGGTGTGGCGGGAAAATGTGAGTAAGCGCTCTTACGAACACCTCGCACACCACACCGTATATACAGTGCGTGTTTGCATTGGTCTCCTTCTCTACCCACCAGGTGTATATAATGTGTTGTTCCCGGCCTCCAAGTCTGTAGCTGTAGAGGATGAGGTAACAGTCTCCACCATAGAAGTGACCGTACAAGGAGGGATCCACAGGCGCCTTTGCTCCGTTCTCAACGCGCCAAATCTAAAGGCAAGATCACAGCCCTGTTTTGCCGAGCCTTCACACATCGTTTTATCCATCAGACTCTTTAAAATATTCGTCTCCTACCTGGACTTTGCCCTTGCCATCGTCAACCATGCCGTGCTGGGCCGCCATGACCTTGTTGGAGTGCAGGGTGGAGGCATCGAAGGGCACCTGTTTCACTTTGGCTATGCTGCCGATGGTGTAGGCCTTACTGGGGCCTGTAGTCTCGTCTTTGTCCCTCCAGTCACTGAAGAACTGCTTGAACAGAGTCGTCTCAGCTCCTGCAGGAAGAACTTGGATCTGCGAGGGAAACGGGTCAGAGAGGGATTCAAGACTATGTTTAAAAAGCTGCATCTTTTTATCAATATGTGGAAACAAGATGCTGCTTTTCTGCACGATTCATGTTTATGCACGCATCACTTTTACCTGTGTCGTATTGGCGTAACCCTTGTCTTTGATGAACTGCTGACCTGCTGACATGGCTGCTTTACGCTCTGACATGTTGGCTTTGGGACCTGCTCAGAGTCAGATAAGATATGACACGATAAGAAGGCCATAATTCTTAACAACAAAAAAAGAAACTGCCTGGTGAATATTAAAGGTTGCAGATAGCAACCAACCAAAAAACAACTTCTGGGTTAAAGCTCTCTCTAGAGCCAGTGTTTGGTTTGTCTCTACTGGGCTACTACTGAAACATGGCGGACTCTGGTAGAGGAGCTGCTGCCTCTGTAGATAGAAAAGGACACAAGGATTCCATAAATATAATTTGTATACTCTTACATTTTTGGTTCTTTTCTATACAACCGACATCTACTGCATGTCTGTCCATACTAGGAGAGAGATCCGACCTCTGTGGCTCCTCCTGAGGTCACTTCCATCTTTTCTTTCCTTTCCTTTCCTTCTTTCCATCTTTTCCTTTCGTTTTTAATATTGTAAATTTGTCCTTACTCCAATCAAAGTTCTAAGGACAAAGGATGTTGTTCACTGTACAAATTGTAAAGCCCACTGAGGCAACATGATTGGGTTATATAAATCAAAATTGATTTGTTTTGATTTGTGCCTTAGTTTCAGGTGATTATACACCAGTGGTGGAAAATAGAATATACAAAAAGGGCACCACATGTTCGGGGGGGGCACCAGTAGGGAAGAGAGGGCACTTCAATAGTTTAGGCCAATGGAAGGCCACTATAGATGGGACATTATCATGTTTTATCCACCATAGGGGCATCCAGGAGGGCACTTTCACTGTGTTTTTTTGTTGTTGTTTTTTTTAACATAGGGCACCTGCACTTCACCTCTGAGAGGCTCAAAAACACATCACACTGATCCCTGACCAGAGATCAAATGGGCACAACCACATGTGTTTCAACAAACACATTCATGATTTTATGCGGTGAGGATCACTACCAACATCAGTTTTTTAAATTGTGCTATTGAGTCTGAAAAATTGGCACCTTTCCAAACAAAGATGTTTTTGTCCACCCCATTGTCCAGGATGTAGCACTCCTCAGGGGACAGCATGGCCTGTTTGAAGGGACTGGATGGAGCCACGGAAGAAACCTTCATCGTTCCAGATGCATCGGAGATCTGCAGAGAAAAGCGACAGCATCACATACCAGCTCTGTTCTCGAAATGTTAAGTGAGGACGTTTTTTCAACTGCTTGGAGGCGTCATTATTTATTCCGATATCTAAGCAACATTTTTCAGTAGTGGAGACTTTTTCATATGAGCTACATTCATGTAGCTCAGTTTTCTCTTTTCGTGTGGTCCTCAAACTTGAGATTTATAGCCTGAGTTTGGAAAGTCATTGGTTCATAAACCAATGTATAATTCAAATATGTGGGCATCTTTGTAGTTCAAGTTTCAAAATTTCAAGTCTTGCTTAGTGAAGTAGCTTTGTAGCATTAGTTATGAGATCTAATTTTCCACCCAGGAAAATAACACATGTATGTGAATGGTCAGTTTTATTTCTCACCATGTAGAGGGCACCCTTCTTCTTGTTGGAGATGTCAACCTTCTCATCATCCGGAGTACTGGGGGCAATGGCTGTTTTGGGCCCCAGAGCCTACACAACCAGAGGAACGAGTCATTGTAATGTTCGTTTTGTCATAATTATCACTTATACTCGAAGTTATGGTTGTGTTTTTTGTGCACATATAAAGACACAACAGCGTTAATAGTGATCTGTTTTGCAGACTCTACAGCTTCTCTCTTCTCTCTCAGGTTAGATCAATTTAAAATTGATTCATTACACCCCCCTCCCTCCTCTCACCCTCATTAAGCCTCTCTGGAGTTTACCCTCCTCTCTTGTTGTAAAGGAAGTGTTTACAATTCTGCCTTGGCACAGAGTTGGCACATAAGCGGCACATTACAAAGGACAGCATTGTGTCCACTCGTTCCCACGCTGTCTAACTCACCGTCCGTGAAATGCATTAATAACATTTATAGCTTCTGCTCACAACTGATCACCTTAAGGGTGAAGACTTCAGTGTGTGGCTCATAGTCGTGTGTGTGTGTGTCTGTGTGTGTGTAATTGTTTCTCACGTCTTCGAATGCTTTTGGCTCTTCCCCCTCCTCCACCATGTGCAATTTGGCTCGGCCGTTCCTCTCATTATCTCTGATGCCAATGGAGACCTCAGAGGCCTTCAGCCGCTCATAGCGGTTACACTCACTGCCACACCATTGATAGACGTCCTGCGGGAGAAGGAAAGTGAAAGTTATTTTACTTCAGATTTCAGTCCTCACTTGGTGATGAAAACACAGCTATTATATAGGTGTATCTGTTTACAGTGCAACCAAACCAATTTTGTTTGTTTTAATAAAGAATTGATTTGATTTATTCTATGAGTAAAACGTTGCATGCATTGTCGCCAGCACAGTTCATATGCTGCAGTGTATCTTGTAATCCTTCATGTCTGGGTAGGTAATTTGTATTTAGCACTGGAATAGCGGACACCACCACTAACAATGAAAATGACTATATAGAGATGTAATTACAGGATAAAAATACAGTGGATGTCTATTGCTGATAAAATGCCATCGATGAGTGATATTTGGGTTGGGATTTACTTTCATGAAAATTTTAAGGATCGTTCCTTTGAGAAAATGATTAAAGCTTCTGTGAGAGTTATCGTCGTTTTGGCAAACTTCCTGTCCCATTTTGCAGTTAACAACTCCCTCCCTCTTCTCTACGTCACCACATGAACACGGAGCAGTTATCACTAGATATGGCAGAAAACAGGTGGATTCTGCTCTCTGCTCGTTCATGAGCAGACAGAACCGCCTCTTTATAGAGTTCTGTGTCCTGATTGGATAAAATGGGCAGGGATACCAGAAAATGTTTTTTCTTTTTTACAGCATGAGCAGGAGGACAGAAATTCCTTATCCTTCCTTATTTTAATAAGAAATGTATAAGTTACAGCAGCTTTAACTCTATTACAGCGAACCACTGACAATGAATTGTCGTCCAACGAGACACACACACACACACACAAACACACACACACACACACACACACAACACACACACACACACACACAAACTGATGAAACCCACCTTGCCCAGGTCAAGAATGAAGGAGTCTCCCTTGTTGAAGCTGGCCCAGGACAGCTCCACCTCTGTTGCTCTGATGGCTCTCCGACCCTTGAGATGCAGAAGGCGCTTTGCACTCATGTCGTTGGTCACCACATGTTGAAAACCTGAGGCCACGCCCCCTTTCTGCAGCCAAAAATAAACAAATTATTGAGCTGATATTCAGGTTCATTTTGAAATTTGTATGCGAGTGCAGTTAAGGGAAGGCAAAGGGACTATTTTTACACCACGTGTACACAACCACTATAGTATGTAAGGGTCTGAGGCAGGATGTGTGGAGTCACATGATTTGATGAGAGATCAACATTATCGGCACAGTGAGGGTGAAATGAGTTTTACACAGCAACGTAACACTTCAAAGGACTAAAGGCTGTAAATTGTGATTCCAATTGATGAGATTAGCATTTACCATGAATCAGAGCTAACAAAGCTAATAAACCTTATCAAATGGGAAGAATGAAACTAAAATGATGCCTGCTTCCAGGAGAGGATCATGTCTGTTCGGTGCAAACCGTGAAGTACCTGGGAGGCAGGATTTTCTCGTAACGTGCCGTCCTTGGTGAAGCCATTAAACAAAACAGGTATTTACCAGACATGCAAATTAAAACACTGCAAATGAGCAACACACACCCTTTCTGTTGGAGAGCTGGAGAAATAAACAACATGATTGCTTCGAAAAGACCATGTTTGATGAGCTTTTCAACAAAAACTACAGCTTAGATCCACCCAGTTGTGAGAACAGAGTCAAAGAGGGACTTCCTTGTTCTTAAAATGTCCGGTGAGGTTGTAGCATTTACCCACAAAGGCACGGAGTCTTGTTAGCATCTGGAGGAGTGGCTGCCTAGGCCGCAAAATGGAAACCACATTCATGCTGTTCATCTTCGTGCCTTTCTCAAGTGAGAAGCAGTAAAGTTTTCCATGGCAACAATGCAGGCTCTGTGTATTCTAATGCAGGGACTGTGTCCTAACAGTGGAATTACCAAAACTATGAAGAGATAATGAGGTTTGGTTCTGTCTCTGTGTTTCTGCACATGTGCAGAGCAGAGTTTCCATCCTCCAACTCTGCAAAAGGCAGTAAACAAGACTAATTACATCCATCTAAAGCCAGGAGGCTGTTTGGATGGTTTTCATGGCAATAAGAAACAGATGGCTGGTAAAAAAAAAAAAGAAGAAGAAGAAGGGGGGGGAGGGGCCTAGCTTGTGTCTCACAAAATGTCCTCTGTTGCATACGGTAGTTGCCTTGCAGTCTGTCAGTCGGTCAGTCAGTCAGACACACCCTGGCATGTGTTGCTGGGAATGTTGTGGTTCCTCTGAACTTCAGACTCATTAGCTTAACTGCATGGCAAAGTTCAAATGGGATGCTGACAATCATTAAACGTCGTAGGTACGTTACATTCAAAAGTGTTCTGAGACAGAGTGTTGTGTCGCTGTGGATGCATCTTCACCGGCCCCTTCATATTTTATAGCGTAGACTTTTGAACTGCAGACTGAAAGCACAATAGAAACCTTGTTTTTCATTTATTCATGCACTCTTAATCCAGAGCAATGGTCCATAACGCAGTTGTCTACTCATGATTACTCACCACACCTCACACATCATCAGTTCATTCAAAAATGTGTCATTTCATTTGAATCATTTCTATTGGACTTTGGAAGCTCAACTGTACTGCGTTTCAAAAGAAACAAGACTTGAGTCATGCTACCAGCTCTGTGGGGCTGTCCGTACATACATAGGCACAGCAGTGATTTCAGCTGACACCAACGCTAACATGCTCATGTTTGCCATGTTTATTTAATGTGTTAGCATGCTAATATTTGCTAATTTGCTTATAAGAGAATACATAAGGGAGCGTGAATGCGTTATCGTGGCCAAAATAATTTACTATAACAATATAATCGTCCGCAGGTAGAGAGTCGCGCTCTCATGTGTTTTTTTGCTACACACTGTGGTAGCAGACCCCCAGGAGGGTTCATTTGGATACATCATCTGTTGACCATGAATATCTGCACAATGTTTTCTGGCAAACAGGCTGACAGAATGACATTAGCTTTCATGGACCAATGCAAAAAAGCAAAGATTACATGAAAGTCCAAAAAATAAGCAACATTTTGTGCAGCATATATTTGTCTTTTCTTATTTTGTACCCCAGAGATCATCTTGTAACAACCCAAACACACAGATAAGGTAACCACGGATAGTGACATGACCTGTCTGAGGTTTTCTCTGTTGTACCATGAAGCTCACCTGGTATTTGATTCCTGACTTGAAGTACCCCAGAAAGGTGTTGGATTCGCAGTTCTGCACATCCCTGTACTGCACTGGTTTCCCGCCCAGGAAGTCATCCAGCTGCGTGGCAAAGATGGCCACCGCCCCACTCTCATCCTGGGAACACTCATCCCCTGCAGGAAAGAGACACTCGTAGTCAAACAGTCTTATCCTAAGCCCTTTTCAAACTCCAGTTTGATCTAGTTTCTCTCCAAACACCTCTAGTTATTTTACATTAGCGCAGCAAACCGCAGCACTCTAGTTTCCGCAGTGACCTTAGAGGACCTCTGATTCACGACTGGACGCTTTGAATCACATAAACCACATCTGCAGCAGAGGCAGGATTTGTATCCTGTTATTACCTTCAGATGGCACACAGCATGGATACAACTATTCCATAATTGTACATGACTAATAGTGACCCCAGACTGAAGGATGAATTATTTTCTCATGTTATTTCTACTGCAACGTCTCACAGATGGTTGCGCAAGACAGCGGAGAACTGAAAGGAGTCTTAATCCTGGCACTGGAGGAAAGTTGGCTGGAAAGCTACAAACATGTAGAGACTGGTGCCTCTCTTGTGGCCTACAGGGGTATTCCAGATGTGAGTCATGGAGCAGATTCATTTGGGGCTCTTGTTTTTGTTATGTAACTGAAAAATTACAGAGCATTAAAAGACTTCGCCTGCAGTTTTAGGGATTTAAAGCAGTAACCGCGCGTCAGTGCTCGCTCTGCACAGGCCTGAACTGAGCCCGCGATGAGAGTCGACAGCACAGAGAGAGGGAACTGTGAGGCGGAGAGGAATTTCACACGGGGGGTTCGACTTTTTCAACTGCTCATACTTAAGAGGATGTTTCAGCAGTGAGATCTGATGCATCATCTGATCTTTGGAAACTTCAAAACCGCAGTTATTGTGTTCCAAATGAGGAAGCTTCAATCGCTACGTTCTTCTTATAATACATGAAGCTATTTAGTGTGTTTGTTTGGGAGTTTGTATCAGCTGTACAGGAAGTATTCTTTCATTTTTAAATAATATTTTACTTTGGTTGAATAGTTATAAGGAACTGATCACAATACTACAATACTATACTTTCATTTCAACAATGGGCTTTGGTGAGATTATGTAACACAAAGCAGAAACCTCAGGATCATAAAACCGCTCATAAATGATATAAACTAGCGTTGAAACTGTAAAATGGGAACAAAACAAGCGATTACATTTAGGGAACACGCTGCAGTAAGATGGCTTCTGCTACCAAATGTGTTGCAGATGACAGCATACGTTTTATGAAGCAAGACAAACAGTTTGATTTCAATCAGCAGCATGTTTTTCATAAAGAAACCAAACAAAATGTTTTAAGGTGCATCATGTAAGAATTGGCCACCTTTCAAATTCATATTCAAAACCAACATGGCAGCATATCACATACCAGAGTAACCACTAACTGTAGCGGCCTTAGCTAGTCAGCTCAGTTAGCAGTTCGGACTGGGAGCTCTGGGATCAGGGGGGTGTTAGTGTTTACATTGCTGACACAGGAGCTTTGGAACAGGCTAGCCGGTTAGCATGCTAATTTTAGTAGATATTTCAGTTGTTTTTTTTACTGTTTTAAACTAAAATTCCCACATATTTCCCCGTTAAATTCTAAGGAGCGAATTAGGATTTACCCAGCCACATGTGTATGTTGTATGAAGGGGCTGCGGTGGTGAAGAGCAGCAGGTAGGCGTCCCCGGTGTAGAAGCTGCCATGCAGGGCCTTAGGAACAGGCTTCAGGTCCAGGTTCTCGATACGCCACACCTGCAGCCCCGGCTGCTTTCCTGCAGCCGCGAACTCCTTATGGGAAACCATGATGGCTCTGAGAGAGAGACAGAGATGAGATGAAGGAAGAAGGAGGAACAGTGGGAGTCAGGGAAACGACAGGGAGTGGTTTTAATATTTTTGCCTTGCAAAAGTGCTGCAAATGGAATCTTGTAAATCCCAATGCAGCGAACAATGGAAAGAACACACCAACATAAACTTTTGTTTCACTTCATGTGTTTCACTGTGCTTTTGGAAAGTTGTGGGTTACGGCGGACTGACACTAACCCACAGGGGATATAAATACATCTGTTATCTTCACCAGAGGCCTCTAACCATATTTGGGCTTTCAGCGTAAAGACTTAACCAGACTAACTGGTTCCTCAACCTGCAATTAGACATTCACTGCTGCTGTCACATCTGTACATTTGTCAGATGCATTCAGTCGTTGAGGTGAATTTAAATAAGTTTTTAGAATTGTATCTGACATTTAGTACATGTCAATCAAGATTTCACATAATTCAGAGGATTAAATGCTCTTTGATGGGTCGGGAACATTTCTCCTACTTCACGGGCCTGCGAAACCCATTGGGTATTCTCTAACATGCTTCGTCACAAAGCCTTAATTTTAATGAAAAAATGTAGACATAAAAATAATTTTTTTAATCCAGTATAAGCTGTCACAGAGGTGTATCTTCATTTTTGTAAAATAAACCTTATTGAACCTGTAACATTGTCTGGTATAAAGTGCGTTTGTAACTGGAACCAGACTGTTGCAGGAATTTTGGATCAGAAGAGATTTAATCTCTAAATAATCTGCCAACACAAGTTGTACACAGCATGATGAGCATGACTTAGTTTACAAACTCTCATGTGTTTATAGGAGATATGGAGTCAAAATAAACCTAATGTTATTGCAGCATTACTGCATGGGCTTCACTGCAGACTGCTACAATAAACAGTTTAACGGTTTTGACGTAATGATGTCTGTTTAGCATGCTAACCAGCTAGCACTGGCCCGTCCAGGTTCAGAGCTCCTATGCTGGTGGTGTAAAGACCAACACTTCCAAGGTGCTCCAACTCCCAGCATGGAGCAATTGCTGTGAGCTAGTTAGCTAACTGAGCTAATTAGCTAACAGGAGATAACGGTTACTCAGGTGATATGCTGTCCCCTATTTGTTTATGAATCAGTTGATTCTTACACATCTTTGGTTTATAGTTGCATGTGTAATTAGTCAAATATGGCCAGAATTCAAATGTAGCTCCACAACTTTAAGGGGCACCAGCTGCTGCTAGCTATCCATGGTTGCAGCGACTGGCTGCCACCAGCCAGTTAAATAAGTTGATTGAGTCTTAGTTCAGTAAAAGATAGAAACTTGAATTCAGAACGTGTATTGTTGTATTTTCAGTTTAGAAATACAAGTCAGGACAGGCCAGGGCTAACTGATCAGCAATTTTCACATTGTGTTGATAGTCTTAGTTAATTTTTTTATGTTTTCAACAAATTCTTAGCATCATCAATGCGTTTAAGACTGTGACACATTAAAAGCACAAGAAACACGTTAGCAGTTTATAGATTTATGGGTGCGGGACTAGATAAGCTTTGGCTTCTCCCGCTTTTTTTCCTTTCGGCCATGTGTATTGTATTATTTGAACAATGATGAAATGTGATGATGATGAATTGACATGCCCGAAATAAACAACATAAAAATAGATGATTAAGTGTCAGATGTTTACGTGACATCAACTGTGTAGCGCTCTGCTGATGATTTTTCCCTCTTTGCACCTTTAAAGGAACTCTTTTTTTTTAAAATAAACTTTATATCATGATGAAAGTGAACCTTTGCACCACTGAAGTTGAGAGATTATGCAGATTTATTTTTCCCCTGATTACACAAGATAAAGATTACAAATCGGTTCGGCTGCAGGATTATTGCTGCAGTTACTCTGACGTCGACTCTGACGGCGCAAGATCTGGCTGATCTACACTTCCTCACTATATGACAGCCTTACAGCCCACGCTTTACCCTGTGGTCCACGCACTGCACTTACCCTACACCTGCTCATTATGTACACCCGGTTAGGCCAATTAAAAGATTGCACCCTGCTGTTTGATTAAAAAGCCTGCCAGTCACATCCACCAGACATAATCCAAACAATCACACATCATCACCACCACCTGAAGGAGTCATATGATTGTGCAGTTTGTTCAGCTGTGTTCAGCTCAGGTTTCAGAGAGAGAGAAAACACACCCAGTGGACTTCCTGTAAGGAGCTGATCAATAAATGCTGCAGCAGGGACACATGTCCAGACCACTTAGGATTAATGGACAATCTGGAGCCAAGACGCATTGTTAACAACACTGCTGTGACATAATACTGAATTTAATGCAGAGAGGTCTGCTGGGAAGAGGATCTTCATCTGATCTGCTGCCTCCACCAGCTCTCCTGCTGATTGGTCAGACTGGAGGCTGATTGGATATTTCGCTTATTTATTTGAATGATATGATAGCGGCTGTAAATTAATCCATGTTGCTTCCCTATACGCAATATTCACACTTTGCAAGGCTCCTTTTTTTTTTTTTTTTTTTGATTATTACATAACATCCAAACTACTACTTCCTGCACTCATCTCGCAGGTTTTTACACTCCATTTCATTCACAAGCTCATGACAGACAGTAAGAGTATGTTCACCGTAATAAACAACGCATTAACCTGTGTTTCCATCACAAACCGAGACGTGTTGGTCCCTCTGCTCTCCAGCACTTTCACTGTCTGCTGCGACTCACGAGAGAGAAACGAACGAGAGACATCTGGAAATCAGAGCGCTTCGGATCTTTACAATCGCAGACTGAACTGGCAACAAAAAACACCAAATCTGGCAACTAGGAGAACCAGCGAGCGAGAAATCTGTTGACGTCGCGATCCTGCACGATTTCAATAAAGAAGAAAAAATACAGAAAGAAAGAAAGAAAAAAAGACATGTCAGATGAATCAAAGTCCAAAAAAGAGTCATGCATGAACTCACAGTTTGCAAGATGAACCACACGGGAGAGAGGAGCAGAGGCGCTGATGGAGGTTGTAGATGTGGGAGTGAGCCGACAGTGAGGCGTTTTATTGTTTTAGTATGTTGTGGAGTAGGAGGAGGAGGAGGTGGCGGTGGTGGAGGAAGAGGGGGAGGAGGGAGTGTTCAGGCTGCTCATGGGTCTGGCTGAAGAAGAGAGAGAGCGCCGATTGGTCGACAGCAGAGATGAAGATGCTCCTGCCACCCTGTGTGAGAGAGGATTTCCTCAAAGATGCGTCTAATCCCCTGGATGTCCGTCTCTCTCCCTGCGCGGCGTGAACTTGACTCTGCGCAGCGCGTCTTGTTCGCTGTGCTCTCAGAGAGGCAGGGGCGAAGTTCATGGAGTCATAATTTCTCCATGAGGCAGCGGTTGGATCAACACACACGCGGTGTGTTTGCCTTTGGCTCAGAGGAACCGCGTGACAGAAAAGCCAACAGCGAGGAAAAGGTGCCTCCCTTCGATTTCCTGGAGGGCACAGTCAACAGGATTTGGACAATATGGTGGCACCACAGCTACACAGAACACAGACTGTTTCAGTCAGGAGGTTTCGATATTATAGGGGTTTTTACAGACAAATGATGCTTTGCCTTCAGTGTTTTATAAATGTTCTTGTGCGTGTCAGAGGTCTTCTAAAGTTTAAAATGCCCACACCAACAGACGCTCCTCTCTCCCACAGAAAAGCTCCTGAAATGCCTCGTCAGTAGGTACTGCCTTTAACTCCCTGACATTGTAACATCACATATTTTAATTCTTGTTGCCTATATTCATGGCTGAAGTGAAGCTAACTGGAAGCTGAAAGCTGACAGAGCCGATTGGAGACACAGTGAGCGGTGCTGGCTCAGTCGTGTGTGAGCTGACCAATCAGAACAGACTGGGCATACAGGAGCGGGCCTTAAAGAGGTAGGAGCTATAAGAGAGCGTTTCAGACGATGGAGGAGCACGGTGCTGAAACTGATGTGTTTTTTGAGTATTAAAGCATATAAACATATTCTAGTAGTAACCCAAAATAAAATTATGAACTTAAAAATGAGCATAACAAAAAGTAAAGTCTCCCTCAAACCCTCTCCTGCTTTCAAATCCATCTGTGCATACAGTAAACACCACAACTACCAACTACCACTAAGAGAGGATGCACAACATTGACTAGGACGAGTACTGTCTCATTACACACACACACCAAACACATTATTTTCTGCAGCTCTGCCCCTTGTTGCCTCTGCACAGAACCTGCTGCGCTGCAAAGCCAAGTTCCAACCTGAAGACATTCACACACAGCACAGGCCACACCCAGCCTCGACCTACTGTCTCGCTCTCTTCTACAGACAGTGTGTAATGATAGGTGGAGATTCCTCACCTAAGGTGTGATGAGAGACATGGCTGTTTAAATATATATGTTACACAAACAGGGATGACAATGTGTACACATCCTGCAGGAACAAAATGCACATACAGGCTAGCGTAACATTAAGGTCCTTTTATTAGGTGTCAGCAAATAAGTGACAGGGTCCCTAAAAGCCCAAATAAGAAGTTTATTAGCATTATTATTTGTTAGGAAGACATTATCAGTGCAATTTGTAATGACTCAAAACAAACAGGTGGCAGCATATCACCAGTAACAGCTAGCTGTAGTTGCTGTTAGCTACTTAGCTCAGTTAGCCATGCAGCTAGAGGTTTGGACTGGGAGCTCAGAGACCAGGAGAGTGTTGGAATTTACACCCAAAGTAGGATATTTTGGAGCTTCAAATACCTTTTGTATATATCTCTGAAACACAAAACGTAGACATCACAATGTCCAAACTGCTATTTCTCCACTTTGTGTTGATCATTTCAATCATTATTTGAAAAATGTTCAACTAAAATACTTGCATATTGCCCCTTTATTAGCACAATACATGCATTTATCCTTGGATTTATACTTTATTAGATAGTTAACTCTCAGAACATGATAATGTACGTGTTCTTAATAAAGAAAGAATCTTAATAAAGCACCAACACATCTTTGTAAAGGCTTAACAATGGCATTAAAGGGAAAGGCCAGTCAAACTCAAAAGGCTTTTAATAACTTTAACAAGTCCTTATCAATGTCTTGAAATAACCATTTATTTTGTTAACATTAATGACAAGTTATTTTTACAGCTGTTTTGCAAAACTACCATGATGCAACGACATGTGACAATTTGTCACCCCAGCCCACTTCCTTTTAAACTTTAAAGAAACTGTAATCAGCATCCGAATCAACATTCTGAGAAGCTGCTGTTGGCACGTAGTTCATTGCATCAATTAAAGCAGAAGCAGACAGCTGTAATTCTGAAATCCAACAGAGAGGAAGAGCTTTTCCCAATTGGGCCCAATTTTCATGAAGGCATCCCGACTTCAACTGAAACTTATCTGAAGTTGCAAATCATCTCTGGACCGAACTGGCCCCTGTTTATTTGGAAAATCTAATTATAAAAAAGCAAGATTTCTGTGGAGTTCATTTAATTATGAGCTGTAGCAATGAGCAGAGGCTCTATGTTCAAGTTTCCACCTGGGAAATGCTTCATATTAAGCTCCTTGTAAGTCATTATAAGATGCCTATTAACACTATGATGTGCAAAAGGATCTCATTATCTACAGCCTTCACCCCCATGCTGATGGAAGGTCAGGTGAAGTTTCGTACTCCGTTAGACATTTATGGAGCTTCGTAAGCAAAACAGTGCTGCAGCAGATGGGGCCTGGTTTTACAATGCAGAAAAATAACTGAAAAGAAACACACAAAATGGCTCCATACAGTTCGTCCAGTGCAATCCAAGTCTCCAGAAGCCTAGAGATCCCAAGCACGATGAGAAGACTGATGAGACGTTATTAACACCCTCGATGTGCAACCGAGCTCGTGCACCAGTTCAGACAGGATGCATGTGACAGCTTTTAGCGTCGCAGCAACAGTGAAGATATCAGTATTAATCATCAGCGTGGGGGTGAGTGCTGTGGATAATGACGGAATTTTCACTGAACTGGGTGAACTTTTCCTTTTGCGCATCATAATGTTAATAAGCATCTTAAAGTGACTTACAAGGAGCTTAATATGAAGCATTTCCCAGGTGGAAACTTGAACATAGACCCTCTTCTTATTGCTACAGCTCATAATTAAATCAACCCCACAGAAATACAGTTTTTTATATAATTAGATTTTCCAAATAAACAGGGGCCAGTTTGGTCCACAGATGATTTACAGCTTCAGATTAGATTCAGTAGATGTCAGGATGCCTTCATGAAAATTGGGCCCAGTTGGGAAAAGCTCTTCCTCTCTTTTGAATTTCAGAATTACAGCTGTCCGCTTCTGCTTTGATAGATGCGGTGAACTATGTGCCGGTACAGTTCAGGAGAAAGAAGAACAGCTTCTCAGCATGTTGATGCAGATGCTGTTTAAAAGCTTACATTAAGTTTGAGAGGAAGTGGGTTGGGATGACAAAATGTTGTCGTTGCATCATGGTAGTTTTGCAAAACAGCTGTAAAAAGAAAAAAAAAGAAAAAAAAACAGCAGGTGATCACACATCACAACTGAAAACATGTGACAGCTCTCTGATCTGTGTGTTCATGTGTGTCATCGTAACCAAAGTATTTAAATATGATTTGACTGAACTGATGTGTGAAAAGAGGAAGGATCTACGCCACTGTTGCTGGTTACTATAGATTCTAAAAGCACAGTGTTGACTCTTCAAACACAAGGTAAAATCTGAGACCAGTTCCCTTTTTGTATCTATTGCTGCATGTCAATAAGCTTATTTTCCTAAGAACAGGTCTCATTTTGTTGCTTTGCTCTCACATGTGTGAGGGCAGCACTGTCACTCTGAACTCAGCTGTTTATCTGCGAGCAGTGGTGCAACCCTGGTGCCAGACTGAGGGTCGGTGAGTCTTATCACCAATCAGGATGTGACATGTTGGCCGAGCGGCTGGCTGCCGGAGCCCCATTGTGCCACACGCGGACAGCTGACTGACGCACATCCTCAGAGACAATACGACCAACCCAAAATGGATTAGACTCTTACAGTCGGAGGCTTACAGCGAGAAGAGACATTAGTTCACCAAGGCAAATGAAGCAGAAATGCTCCCCCACTTTTACAGCCAAGTACCAGGGTTTAAAGTAAGACTTAAATGATGAAACAGCATGTTGTGTTTGGGGTTTTTCTGCCACACTCCAGTGTGTCTGTATGCTTATAACGAACTTAAAAGAATAGTTCAGTATTATGGGAAAAGATACATCTTCTAATTCTTATCCCAGTAGTTGGATGAGAAAAAGATCGATATCTCATAGCCTCATGTGTATCTGTTCCATGTGCAGGTGGAGTCAGCCTGTAGCTTAGCATAAAGACTGGACAAAAGGGGGAGACAGCCAGCCTGACTCTGTCCAAATTTGTGATGAGCGGACTTCAGAAAGTTACTCGCCTCCGCTATGAACTCTCAGTAAAACAGAACCATTTAAGAAACCAGTTGTATTCCTTGTTATCTTGTTTCTTTAATTGTGTTTGTGTGATTGTTTGATAGTGTTTCTTGAAACTACGATCTCCCAGGACCTGAGGTGGTCCTCCCACGTAGTTACCACCAAGAAAAGGCCCAGCAGATGTTGTACTTCCTGCGACAACTTGGAGCCGACCTGCCGTCCCCGGGGGACTTGTACCGGTCCAGGTTTGGGAAACGGGTAAGTAGTCTTCCCTTACAGTCTTTATGCTAAGCTAAGCTAAATCTAAGCTTTCAAGGTGATTTAATCGTCATTATGCAACACAGAGAGCTTGTGAACTCCTTCATGTTACACTAACAAACAATATATACAGTTATTTGAATACATATAGGGCAGCACAGTGGCGCAGTGATCAGCGCTAACAGCAACAAGGTCCTGGGTTTGAGGCCTGGCTGGGGCACGTGGAGTTTGCAATTTCTCCCCGTGTCTGCGTGAGTTCCCCTCCGATACTCCAGCTTCCTCCCACAGTCCAAAGACATGCATAAAAGTTAATAAATGTTAATAGGTTACCCTTAATTGTCCATCTATACAGAAACACAAAGCTCATCTTTTGAAACTGCATCAGGTTGTGTGTCAACATCAGCAGCTAGAAGGTGATAAATATGGTCGGCGTCCTCGTATTGAAAGCATCTGGGTAACACTGTCCAACTACACTGACTGGGTGTGAGCACCAAGCGTCAGTGACTGGTGATTGCCCCCGAATGATTCCCTTAAGCCTGGACCAGCCAAGTAGTTAGAGCTGGTTTATCATTGCGCTTGTAATCTCCTCCCTGGGGCAGGTTGGATGGTGGAAGGGAGCCGTGGGTAGTGACCGCTGCTCTTAAACTACACCTTCTTCTCTAAGGTTGATGAATGTATTTCCGTCAGGTAATATTTGTTTTCAGCAAGTTAGAAAACAAAAATGTAGCCAAATTTGAAGAAGCGACCAGCTGCTGAATTTAAAAATAAAAGTCTTCCATTTGTCAGGTGTTTCAATTACAAAGGTTTTTTTGAATAATTGCTTGTTTTGAGGCTAAATTTAGCATGTGCGGGTTTGTTTTCTTCTAATTGTGTTGATGAAAAATTATTTTTCTTTCAACTAGTCCTCAAAGTTTGGCATCAGTACTGAAACTCATCAGGTTTTGTTGAAGTAAAAACAATTCAAACAATTTAACCGGATTGTTATTGGACAGATGTGTAGTTTGTCCACCCTCTCTGTTATCTTGCTACTTGTTACAGACATAATGATGTTCGGAAATGGAGGACCAGCAAAGTCACACATGACGCTGAGCAGAAACTGTGGGGGTCGGCTAACTGATGACCCCAGCAAGTGTCAGTCAGACAAAGCGAACCTTCTCCAGACACAGAAATAATTGTTTCTGACCCTGGGTTGTCATAAAAAATGGTAACCAGGATACACTCTCCCACTCTTTGTGTGGAGAGGCTCAGTTTTAGAGCGAAAGGTCAAAACCAGTGAGCTGCAGCCGGGTGATTGCCGCGTTGAGCTGTGGCAGGAGATAGCGATGACCTTCCATCAATGTCGACCATTAATTATTGTTTTACTCTGAACACTGGGCCAATTCCTCGACTCCACTGAAATCATGGAATCATGAATCTTTAATCTGATCTTACACGACTGCCAGTAAGATGGGGGGGGACTGTTTATGCACAGCTGGGTCAACACTGCTGGTAGCGTGAAAAGCCAAGCACAGACAGTATAGATTTCTTTTCCAGGGAGCCCCTGTCAAAATTATCTGGAGCTCTGCTGGGCGTGTGGGCGGTCAGATAAGGACTGCACAGCCCCTCGGTGACTGCTATAGAAAGGTATTTGTCCCTTTAAGTGTTATGGAGGAAGCTGCGCACAGATAACCCGCACTGTCCGCTAGTCTGACCCCGATGATAGGAACACCTGACAAAGATAGATATTAATTTCAAACCAAAATAGATAACATTGTGAAGGAAGCCTAAGATGGAGCCTGGTGAACAACAGGGCAATCAAACTCGATCACACTTGAACCTGATATGATTCTGCTCTGCTGAATTTACTCAGCAGAGCAGCGCTGAGCTAACATCCTGATGCAACAAAGAGCAAACAAGGATCTTGTTGCTTCGATGACAGGATCATTATATTTATTGTATGGTGGTACAGTGTGTACTTGTTTAACACTGCTAACTAACACACTGCCAGCTATGTTTAACTCTGCCAGCCCGTTAACCACCGCGGCTCTGCACCCGTGTGGTTATCACCCACCTGAAAAGAAACCCTGGCACACGCGCCAAGCTCGAGTTTCTTGCTTTGCAGATGCTCTGAGTGGTTTGGGCAAACCATGCAAGTGACTTTGACATTCAAACTCCTCCACATGATGCAGGTAGTTCTTCTGAATCAACTGGCAGTCGGGTGTCTTCATTGTTGGAAGAAGTAATCAGATCCTTTATTCAAGACGGAGTCAGTACACACACACACACTGTCCAAATATTCCATTTCAAGTTGAAGTCCTGCAGTCCAAATTTGACTGACAGCAATAGTTCAACATTTTGGGAAATGTGTGTTTTGATGTTTTTTTTCTGATGAGACGTCAGATGAGAAGATTGATACAGCTTCAGATCTGTTTGTTAAATATGAAGCTACATCCTGTGATCATTGTGTAGCACACAGGCTGGAAACAGCTGGAGGGAAAAAACTTTCCAGCCAGAACTAATTAATAATTAAAATGCTAAATCTTGTATATTTAACCTTTAAACAGAAATTAAAGGGGCTTAAAGGGGCACTATGTAGCTTGGGGTAAGAAACTTCTTATCAGAAGACAAAGATCTTCAGTGATCCTTTTTCTTTTTTCAAACTCTTTGTTTTCTTGACTGACCTTAAGGGACAACACAATTCCATACTTCATTTGTTTATATTTGGCGGATCCTGCCACCTTTATAGCTTCAAACAGTGTTCTGGGGGACCCTGTTTTCTTTTGAGAACTGCTTGGAGTTCTTCTCCAGAACTACACAGTGCTCCTTTAAGTGCAGAGGGGTTTGTGTACGACACTGTTGTTTTAGGTCACAGCAGGCAGCTGATTTCAGTGGAAAAGCTCTGATAAAGCCTCTGCACATCACCTGCTCAGCATCAAACAGCAGACCGACAAAGTTGGCAACCAGCTGGTGAACATGGTGGAGCTTTAAACAGCTAGAGAGCCAAGTTACATTAAATGAATTGAATTGAATGTATTGCAGGGTACACTGGGGAGTTGCAGATCAGGACACAGGAAGTCATTTTGTCACTTTTTGCTCAACTGTTGCTGTGATGTCTACATCATATTTTGAGATACTGTGCAACAATGTGAGTGTCTTGTGTATCTGTATATTGTAATGTATTAGAGTTTTGCCTCTAGCTAGTGATAATGGATTTATTGCCGTTAATGTTTGAGAGTCTTCCTGGAAACCTCCATCAATGTGAGTTCGGTTAGATGCATCGTTTTATCGATTAGTAGGAGTTTAAACTTTAAAGTGATTTCTGTCTTTGCACAGTGATCTTCAGTGTCCTGCAAAGTGTGTTTGTGAGTGCACCTGGATCGAAGCTAGAGCTATATTTTTGAATCTTTATCTCATAATTAAGACATACCAGTTCTAACAAGCAATGTTTTCTTTAACTTGCAGAAATCGGCTTCAGAAACACAAGAGCATCTCCAGGCCGGCTGAGTCAGAGGAGAAGTTGGTTACAACACAGAAATGGTGTGAAATCTAAGGAGTCGCTATCTCACGCAAAAGTGAGAACTACTATTTTTATGCACAAATTTATATGCCGATACAATGCAGACTGTTTTGAAGACATGATTAACAAAAGAAGCTCCATGGAGGAACCGGGGCAGAGCTACAACGCACGCAATAGACCACTGAATAAACCACATCCTCTTAAGGAGAAAAAACAAAAAACTGCTTAACATACACAAACCCAGCGTAAGAAAAGGAGAGCAGACATACAGAAATGCTCCTCAAACTTAAACGTTGGCAAACTAAAATGATCAGTCGCAGCAGCTGGGAATGAACTCATGAAATCGTTCGTTTTAGACATCCCACCCCCGCTGAGCGCAGGACAAACAGGTTGGTTTGCCGACTCAAATGACTGCTGTCACCAGTGGCAACACACACAAACACTTGCCCATAAACTAACTATTGAGGCCAGTGGTGAGGAAATGTAAATATAACAAGCCCCCCCCCCGAATGTAGACAGGAAATGCCTGACACAGCAAGCACTTTATATGATCTGCAACAAATGATTAAACCTCAGTGTATACTGATCACTTGAACTAGCACCCATCATGTCTGTTGTTTTGTACTGTGGGGTTGAAACGTTTGTTGGAGTATATAAACACAAAAGCTCACTCACTTTCGGATGGCTGAAAGCTGGAGTCAGGAGGCTGTTAGCTTAACCTAGTACAAAGACTGGAAACAGGGTGAAAGAGCTAGTCTGGCTCTCTCCCTGGGTGATCCATCAGTGGCTGCAGAACTCAAACAAAACAGGTTTGCTTCTTTCAATCTATGAACCTCTGTTAGCTCATACAAACATTCATGCTAGCACTTAATCTGATGAGTAAAAACTCTGCAGAGGCCAAACATTTCTGATGTTCCTGTTATGTAAACCACATGCGAGTTCCTAATCCCATTTAACCAGCTTGAGTCTGTATTAGATTCAGCATGAACGGTCCCGAGCCAAGAATTCTTCTCGGGGACCGAGATCTGCCAGTTGCTCTGGTAACACGACCCCACAGCAGCACAGCAGCATGGGAACATCCAAACTACTGTCAGTGAGAGCAGGACTTCACATGTCTCTGGAGAGGGACTAAGACTCAGTGGTGGACAAGTAAATCACTAAGTATGCAAGGAAAGGAAAAACTTATAAAAACATCTTTTATTACCTTGGTTTTTATAAAATAGTGTACAAATATATAAATAACAGTTAGGAAAACACAACATGAAATGCTACAAACAGCTTCACAGTTGGTCGTTAACAGACTTGAAAGTAGTGCCGTCTAAAGTGATCATTCATTTTTCATTCAGACAAGTTTTACAGCCTGATCCATACCAAATGGACAGACTTAATGAGGGATGTTACTGAATGCAGGACTACACACTGTACACCGACAGACGAGGATGGAATCAGTGTAAACAGCTCTTCTCCTCTCTGACGTCTCCTCAGCATCACAACTTCACGTCTCCTTGATGTCCCTCTGAAAAAGAAAAAGGAGACAGGCATCAGTGGCACACCAATGCTACAACCCATGTCCATATTAATCAAAACATTAAATCTATTGTCTCACTCTCTCACTTTGAGTAATGGAGTCCAACATGGACACAAGATTTTCTGCTAAGCTAATTTGGGAAAAAAAGAGAACGTATGTATTTTTGTGCACCAATTAGTGTCTTGCAAACATTTGAATCATAATGTAATGGCAGCTGTGAGGTTGTTTTCTTGTGTTTTTCAGTGTTAAAAGGTGCAACATGGAAGAATTGGACACCTGTGTATTTTATACAACTAGGGGGCAGCGTATCACCAGAGTAACCACTAACTGCTGCTACATGTTGCTGCCCTTAGCTTATTAGCTCATATTGTTAGCTAATATACACAATATTCTGTTTTTAAAAAAAGTTGTCACCTCAGTTTCCTTAATATCATATAAAAAATTTAAAGAAAGGTGACGTACATGCATACATTTACAGTGGCCACAGAACAAGGTACAACACTGGTGTCCATACTCTGCCAAAGATTGTTTATGAGGTACAAGAAGCATCACTCACTGATGTCACTGCACGACCGCAATTGAGTCTGTGCTGAGGTCTAGTTCTTTGTAGCTCACTGTGTCACCACAATTTCAGGACTTCCAGTTAAGCCTTCCTTCATGTCATATCAGTAATTTAAGCTGATCATCTGGAGCCAGGGCCTTCTGTATTTGGATCAACTAGTTCATGAAAATGTGAAAATGTATTTAAAGAACTGCGATCTGAAGTCCATTTAAAGGTAAAAGTTGACAGAATGTTAGCAGCCTTTTTTAAGGCACCAGATTATAAATAGCTGCAGATCAAGCTCCTGTTGAAAGGTTAATTGATTAACTGACTAACAACTGGATAGTATCAGAGAGGGGTGTGGCTTTTACCTGCAGAGTGGGACTGCGTCTGGTCTCTGATATCTCTGTGGAGCTCCACAGAGAAGGGTCCTCCTGCATGGCTAACGTCTGATTAACAAACCTCAGCATCCCTGTGAGTGAATTCATATCCACCTCCTCCTCCTGACCCACCAGAGTGCTCACTGACTCCCTCCTCGACTCACTCTCTTGCTCACCCTCTCCTTCCTGCATCAAGGTAGCTTCCATGTTGAGCTTGCTGTCATCCTGCTCGTCCACCATGTACGTAAGGGGATTGAAGGAGAGGTTGGATGCTGTTGTGGCCTCCACGCCGCTGAGGCCCTGCCAGCTGTGGTCCACTGTGTCCGGAAAAGAGGGAATGGAGGAGGACGACGAGTCCCAAGGCTGCTTGCTCAAAGCTTCCCTCAGTGTGGCCTTCAGGCTGGGAGGGAGATCGAGGGAAGAGTCGATACTGCTGCTCTGCAGCCAATCACACGTTCGGTTGCTCTCAGTTTGGTTCGATAGGTGAGGGGGCTGGAGGTACATGTGAGCAGGGGGTGATGAACAAGTTTGTGTGTGATTCAGGGAGAGGAGCTGATTCGACTGTGTCTGTTTAGAAGAGGAGACAGCTACCTGTGGGTTGTTGGGGGAGGAAGGAAGGGAGTGAGCAGAGGAGGAGCGCTCTGTGGATTGTGTGAAGTGATGCAGAGCAGGGAGGGAGAGTGTGTGATTGTAAATATGCTGGTGGTCAGCAGCTCGCTCCAGACTGGAGATCCTTGCCTGGAGACGGGTCACCTCAGACTCCTGCAGGGAGACAAGACCACAAATGAAATCCACTGATACACTTCTTCAATCTAACTTTCATTACAGTCACACTTCTAAAGAAGTCTACCTTGATGAGCATGGACTCGTTTGAGGTCTCCATGGACTTCTCCGAGGCCTGGAGCTGAGTCTGGAGCTGGGCGGTCTGGACTCTGGCTTGTTTTAACTGAGCGCTGAGCTGCTCCAGCTGAATGTGGAGGAGACTGTTCTGAGCTCTAGTCTGCTCATACAGACTTCTGCTTTGCTCAAGTTGACTTTTACTCTGAAGGAGCTGGGTCTGAGTCTGGTCTCTCTGTGTTTGGAGGTGAACGAGTTGGTTCCGGGTGCAATCCAGCTCAGTCTTAGTTTGATCCAGCTGGGTCTTGGCCTGCTCGAGCTGGCTCTGGCTCTGCTGAAGTTTAGCGGCGAGCTGCTCCTGGGAGGAGCGCATGCTGGAGGAGATCTGCTCCGAGACTTTGAGGAGCTGGCCCCGGGTCTGCTGCAGGGACTCCAGCTGAGGAGGGGACACAGACAGACAAGACTGGTTTTGATTTAAGATTATGACAGTATGATCCACCTCTGTTTGATGTAATCAGGTAAGTACAAAGGTTAAAGCAGGACAGGGAAATAAACGAGAAGCACCATCAAAAATATCAGCAGTTATCAGCTGTGTGTGGGAGTGAAGCTGTAATAAAAAGAGAGACTGGAGTTATAAAAAATGGGGAACTCATGTAGGGTTCTTGACATTTTTGAAAAGAGGAAAAGAAATTAGATGTGGCGCAAAGAGGGAACGACAGTGACGACCAGGAGGGCTGGTCCAAAACCCACAAATTCTCTACAACGTACGCAGAGACCTTAAACTGATCTTTGTGAAAACTTAGCCAACAACTGAAACCTGCACTACAGCATTAAGGTTTTTCTCTCACCTTTGACTTTGGTGATATTTTCTAGTCAAAAACAATCTACTTTAAGGACTTCCAAACCTACTTGACTTGTTAAGTTGTCACTATATTAATAGATGTATTGAATGCATCAGATGGAGGAAAGAACACCAGTCATGAAGCCTCAGTAGCCGCTGTACCTCCTTGCTGTGCTGCTCCCTCTCCAGCTCCAGCTCCTGTTCTAAAGAGGCGACCGTGCTCTGCAGCCCGGCCTCCAGCTCCAGCCAGCGTGCCTCCTTCAGCGTCAGCTCCTCCTCCACGCCACACAAACGGACCTCCTGCGCACAAACACAACCCCCCCAGGACAGATTAATGGTAGTACAGCAGAAAAACGTCTGTGTCAACAAGTCAAGACCCAAGTCAAGTCATAGTATTTCATAACCATGACACCTTTTTAGGAGTTTGAAGTTTATTGTTAAATAATAATTAATTGTGTTTTGACCTTACCCTCTCTTTGACCTGCAGCTTGGTGGCGTCCAGCTCTTTGGTCAGAGCTTTACAGTGACGCTGAATTTCATCGAGCTCTCTCAGCGAAGTCTGAAGTTTCTGCTGACAAACACGCAGCTGCTGGCCGAGCTCCTGCGATTCCTAACATTGCAAAACACAAAACACCCACAAGCTTGCACATATATCAGTATACAGTTTGATGATCTACATTATAACACATCTTACTTCGAGGTCTGAGTTCTTTTTCAAAAAAATACATCTCTTGGGTAGCCTCACACTTCAAAAATGTCTATATGAAACCAGTTAATGAATTCTATTAGACTGAAGTAGTAAGAATAATAAATGTTATTCTAAATTATGTAGTAACAACAGAATATAAAAGCAAAATAAGGAGTGCAAACATGTATACACTCTTTTATTAATCAGGCTGAACTGAGTCAGATTAAAATGTTTATATTCTATGTTCGTCAGATCTCCACCGGCCAATACGCCTTATCGTTCAAGCTCATTGTCTATGGAGGGGAAGCCCTCTTTGTGGAAACTCAGCCTACCTCAAATACTCATTTGTGAGCTGAGGAGGTCGGTGTGTTTACTAGGGAAAGTACAGCTGGCAGTCTGCTGTATCACCACTGCCAGCAACAGACACAGCAGCACACATGTATAAATTCTAAGAATGGCGTAGACCACTTGCATAGGTTACAAATAAGCCTTAACCACTAGCTTCTTCTTCCCGCTCAGCATGCTAACTTATGCAACAAGACAAAGACAACAAAACCAAAATACATTTTGAATTAATTTAAATTCAAATAATTTAATTAATTAATAGAATTCATTTTCTACATTAATTAAATATTTTATATGAATTATTATTATTTATGAATTCTAATCTTAATCTAACCAAATTACATTCAAATGTAATTTGTTATTCTCTTTCAACCACTCACTGCCGATAAAGTAAGTCAATCAATTCATAAAAACCTGTTACATCTAATATAATGGCAGTCAACCTCACTACCTCCCCTCCTCCTCTCCGTCCCTTGTGAAAAGTTAATATGACCAGTTTTGTGAAAAGCTCCAAGAATGTCTTTATAAAAGTTTGTGAGTTCGACTCCATGTAGATTGAACAATGAGGTCATAAACGAGTGTAGACAATGGGGAATGGAGTAAAAGATGGAGGATAATGGGAGTGTGGGAGAAATGTCTTCTCTTGTTCTGTGTAAGATATCTATCTAAAGGTAATATCTAAATACAGTATGTTTGAAAAAATTCTGCTTAAATAAATTATAAATACATCATTACTTGTGGACGGCTTTGTCATTGAAGGTGTTGAAATGTATTTTTCATAACTTAAAGGTTTTTTTAATTATTGTATCTATTTTATAACGATTCTATAGAAATCATTATAAGCCATATTGCAACTCAACAGACAGAGCAACGATAGCTTAAAGGATGTAAACATTTATGACAGAACTTAATCGTCTTGATTATGTTGTGTTCCTCTTGAAATGTCTATAGAGTCCTAGTCGACTCACGGTGACATATGCAACATTTCTCTCACATGTTCAGCCCTCTTACTCTGTGACTGCTCCTGTCCTTCATGTTTCTGTCTGTGAGCTCGCTCTGTGCGTCTCTCAGCTCTCGCTCTCTGTCTGCCAGGCTCTGCTGCAGCGACTCCACCTTCCTCTCCATCTCCTGCTTGTGCTCTCTGATGGCCACTTCTAGCTGGCCGAGCTGAGGATGAAAAGGGGAAAGACAAAAAATGAAAAACGCCCAAAATGCGGTTAGATACAGCAGCAAAACCTATTCTGTTCCTTTGAATACAATGTACTGATGCGTGTGTGTTTGTCTGTGTGTTGTACCAGATTTGCTCTCTGTTGGAGCTCCCCCTGTCTCTCCTTCAGTGCACTGTCCATGTCTAAGACCTCGTGAGTTCTCTCCTCCAACTCCCTCTGGGTCTCACTGTGAAGCCACACACACATACACACACACACACACACACAATCACACACACACACACACGCACACACTTTTATTGAATACTTTATCAGATACCCATCTAATTAATAATTTTAAAAAGAAAACACAGCCGAACTTGAAACAAGTCCTGGATTGTCTTCTGAACTACAGATATAACTCAGGGCTAAATAGAGGGAACATGTTTGACGACTTTCCACAGGAGTTTATTGTAAAATATTTTTAGTTTGACCCTTGGTTTGAGTCCTTAGAATGTGCCCAAGGATGCAAAACTAATTTCAGTGCCTTTTTGTGTAAAACAGACCTCATGACAACTCTTACTTAAACAGCTATTCTCCTTAAAAGGGCGTTTTCAGGGTCAAGCATTTTCATGTCCCTGCAAATGCATCGTGCTGCGTAAGACAATAACACCAAAGAAAATCTAACTGGGACTGGAGGAGTGACTAATGAATCAACTGAGACATGTGGCATCCTGTTTTGTTCTTTGTTTTACATGAGAAAGTGATTCAAACAGTCATGAGTGTGCATCTAATTGAGTGCTTGATGCTTGATGTACAATAGCTGCATAGTGTGTTCAAAACATATTCAAACATACAAAGTTTTTATCTGTGCAAAAATATTACATCACAAACCAGAGAATGGATAAATCATCACAGAAAATTACATAATAGAAGTTTCACCTTGAAAAATAAGGAACATTTCTTAAATATCATAATCAGAAATTCATATTCTTACAACAGCAAAGGATTTCCATAGTAAAAATGTACACAATGTCATCATTTCATTTGAGAGCTAAGATTAGCCACAGGATTATTAAGAATACACACAGTACAAATTTGAGACATCAACAGGCTCCACGCCTGTCTGTGTGTGTGTGTGTGTGTGTGACTGTCTGTCTGTCCGTGTGTTTGTGACACATATGTGCAATGCATAGCCGAGTGAGTCCGATCCAGCAGAGGATCTTATCTGAGCCACAGCTCTTGGTCATCACTCCATCTGGTGTCCCTGTGCAGAGAGAGATTTCACACGAGGGTGTATCCTCACCTAAGTTGGACAGTCAGTTTTTCCACAGAGGCTTGCCGCTCGTCTGAGGTGGTTTGGGTTCTTTGCAGAACATCTCTGAGCTCCTGGAGTTGCTCCAGTGTGTTAGACAACTCTCCTCGCACCGCCTGAAGCTGTCCCTCCAGCATCTGGGCCCGCCGGACACAGTTGAGCTTGTCGGCCTCACAGCGGTGGAGCGTCTCTTCCAGGTCCACCACTTGGAGGCAGAGAGGAGAAAGAGAGCAAGTGAAGGAGCATGTAGAGATTCAGATTTCATCGTTTATTTTCAAAAAAGAACAGAAACTGTGAGACTTACCTAAGTCAGCCTTGCTGTCGAGCTGGCTCTTCAGGTGTCGCAGGCTCTCCTCCGTGCGGCTGAGCTGAGCAGTCTTGGCAGTGAGGTCTCTCTTCAGACGCTGCAGCTCCGACTCTTTTGACAGCAGCTCCCCTCGATACTTTGTCATCTCTGAAGAGAGATTGCTGCCAAAGGAGAAATAAGCATAAGACTAGGCTTAATAAGTACATTTGTACAGTAATTACAAGTCTTAAATGAACCAAGGCATGTTGCAGAAAAAAAGATTTAAGCAGTGTACAAATTGCATTATTTACCATTTGACTGGGTACAGCTGTGTACACGCAACATGTCCATATCCTCACCTTAATGTGAGCACGGCTCCCATCATCGACTTCTAGAGAAGGAGATCCCTCCAGAGCTGTTAGAGCCACTAAACTGAGCGTGGCGAATGTGTCTTTTGATGGCAAATTTAAAACAGCCAATGAGCTTTTTGCTTTGGAGATTTTAAAATGTCACAACTGCAGCTCGGCAGAATGAAATGACTCTAGACTTCTCCCACTCTGAAACAAGTAAGAGCCCCATTTATAAACACACATATTCATGGGTAGTAGGGGGTGTGGCGGGAGGGGAGGGCTGCTTCATGCCTACAGACAAATGGGATGTGGTGTAATCATAAGACTGTGTCACAGACTAATAAGGCGTTTGAAAGCCCTCACTGCAGGACAATAAGAGAAAATTGTTCTAGACCTGTTGTGTTAGAAATAGTCCCTTACAAAAGCCCTATACATGCTGCATTGAATGGCTATTACAGTGAATGATGGTAAACTACCATTGCGAGTACAAGTTTGAGGAAAATATTTCATTATCATTAACAATAAATCTACGGAGAAGCTGTGAACCAATGTCATTTTTAAATATTTGGGTCTGAACGTTACATTTTAAATGATTCTGGTAGCACTGATGTCTTAAAACAGTGATAATTCAATATTGATGGTCCAAAAATGTCACAACTCCTGAAATTTAAAAAAAGATCCTTTATATCCAATGTCCTTTGTTCCTTGGAGTGTAACAGTGTTTCTGTGTGTACAGGTGTTCTTACCTAACAGACTGGTTCAGCTCCTGCAGGTCCTTGTCCTTCTCCTGGACATCCTGCTCTCTGTTCCGGACCTCATCCTGCAGAGAGGCCCGGACTCGTTCCAGCTGCTGCTCGAGACTGGACACCTATGGATAGACATGACATATCTATTTAACTCATAAATTAAAGCAAACATGTTTCTGTTCAATAGCATAAAACTGTAAACCTGACCTACTATTCAAATAGCTCACTATAAAAGCCAACAACAGATTCTTAACAGTCTATCGTTACAGGCAATCTGATCAGACCTGCGTGTACAGAAATGCTCCATGCTACTGTCCATGTGTTGCTCTGCTCATTCAAAGGAGACCTTTGTGCTCTGTTTGTTGTGAGGGACAGAGTGTACAAGCAGCAGCTACAATGTGCTGACATATAAATGAAATCACAAGTTAAAACTGCTGCTTTCCTTGAGCTGCAATGGAGATTTACTGCAGGTTTGTGGTATGTGCAGGACGTTTCTGTAAGTATGCATATCTGCAAATTAAGAGCACAGCCACAATTTATCTTCTGCTTATTTTGCTAAAGGGAAGGCGTTTAATAATATTCAGCAGTTTTGGTTTTAATATGTGTTAGTATAGTGTTAACTATATGATTTAAAGGAATTAACTGGTAATATGTCTTAAAAGGGGCACTGTGTAGTTTGGGAGAAAAAATTCAAACCCAGAATTGTAATATTTACAATATTAATGAGGTAATAATACAAATGCAGAAATATTTATAATTATTTTCAAAAACTTCCATTACTTAATAAACAAGATGTTCTCAGAGGAAAATATGGTCGCAGAACACTGTTTGAAGCTAGACAAGTGTCAGGGTCCGCCAAATATAAACAGTATGAAACTGTGTTGTACTCTAAGGTCAGTTTGTTTATTCAGTCATGATCTTTATCTTCTGATCAAAATTTTGCCCCAAAACTACATAGTGCCGCTTTAAAGCTTCAATAAATATGCTCAATCTTTTCTAATAAGAAGCTATTCCAGCCTCCCACTTCTCACTTTTTACGTTTTCCGAACTCATCTTGGCAGAATGTGGAAATTGTTTTAAAAAATGGCAAACCTCCATCACAGGGTAGGATGAGTTTTGACTAGGGCTGCATGATATGGTAAAGAAGAAAAAAATCATATTGTGATTATTTTGACAGATGTGATGTGTGATGTGTCTCATGATAAATGGGGATGGTCAGTTGTTGCATCACAATTTTTATTTTCATTCAAAAACTTTGTTGGGGTTTGTACCACACAAACATATTTTCTAGCATCTGGGGGACAAACTGTATACTTTATTATAATGCATTTTTGTCCCACATTTTACCTTTATCAAAATAATTGTTTTGATTTTTTTTTAAATTTTGATTAATTGTGCAGCCATAATTGTGATGGAGACAAAGACACCTAAATCCTCCTGATATGGTTCTCCTGTCACCCTCTAAAGATCATCTTTGGAAGGTGACAGGTCAAATTCTTCTAGTCAGCCATCTGATGGCTGACTAGAAGAATTTGGACACATCAAAAACATCTGTCAGATGAGGCTCTGACTGGAAAACCCCAAAAAACATGACCACAGGAGACTTAATATCCCAAATCAGGGAAAATTTCCAGATGTATGTATGGCTGTGACTGGGCTGAAAGAGACAAAAAGAGGGGCACTCTGTTCATGATTTAAAGCTGCTACATGAAGCTTTATTTTGTGTTGATTGTGGCGACCCCTGTGGACAAAATTGGAATGAGGACCACCACCTCCAGGAGAAAGACTCAACATATTTTTAATGCTATTTTTCTTTTTTTAAACACAGCTATTTACAGGATGCATAGTGATGTATCAATTTGTGACTATCAAAGACTAATAACTGTAATATGATGAAATAAAGCTTTTGCTTGTTTTAGTGCTGTTCAGACAAGTTACATGTAAGCCTACATCTAAAAGACTCTGCTCTCAGTTATAGTCATTTTGTTGCACAAAGTTACCAAAATCACCATTATGTGTACATTTTGTGGTGAATCGGATCCAGGGGCAGGCATTAAGAATAACTTTATACAATATTAACAGCTTATCTTCTCACAAAAGGGGTCAAGTTTAAACTGAGACTGTTTAATAACTAGTCAATAACTCCTTGTAGTGTTTTCCATTAAATTTGATCATTTTCTGAGATATCATCTTCATCATCAGGCAATCCTAAAATGATTTCATTAAAATGTTGTTACCAAACAAAAAGGCAATTGGAGTTAAGAATCGACCCTGCTGAACCTCCTTCTAGACTCAAACCCATACAGACATTATATGATATGGCAGACCTAATATAACTACGATCATCAAAGGGAGAGTGTTTTACTGCTGCTGATGTAAAACTGTGTGATCGACAGAACAGAGAGAACTATTGATGCTACTGTTTGAACAGAGAAGACTCACACACTCTTCAAATCAAACAAAAACGTCCCCAAGCTCACCCCAAAGCAATTTAGTTTTTTGGTAAGTGATTAACTGAAATTATCTTTCTGTTCTGCATGCACTACTGAAGCACAATTTAAACAGAAATTATTGGGGCCTCAAGTTAAAATTAAGTTTTAAGGGCTTATTATCCTAGAGTCCTTAATGATAAATACGTTTTGATTATATCTATTCTTGTCTATCAATTTGTTTTAGCAACAAAAACCGCCGTATTTACCAATCAGGCTAACAAAGCTTCACAAACAAACAATGGATTCCTGTTGGATTACTCAAAAACTCTAACTCACCTGAGTCTGCAGCTGACTCTGATTTTCCTCCAGTTCAGAGATGTGAGCGGTGCTCTCAGTCAGCATGGTCTGCTGCTGCTGGAGAGAAAGCTGCAGCTGCAGGTTCTGCTCGCTGGAGCTCTGACACACCAGGGTGGCGCTGTGGAGCTTCTCCTGCAAAGAGGACACCTGAGGAGGAACAAGATAAGACTGAGAGGTGGGATTTTCATAAGATAAACGTGTGTAAAAATTATCTTGCAAATGGAGTCAGTCTCACTGCCTGTAACACTGTACCTTTTCATTGCTTTTCTGGAGCTCACTCTCATAGTTCTTCTTCGCCTCCTCCATCTGCTGCAGGGACAAGTTCAGCTCTTCTCTGCAAGTGGACAGAGACGACTGGAGCTCACACACCTGAAGTACAAACAGAAGTCATGTTATGGTGTAATTTATGAATTCTGACAGATGTTTGTGCACAGTTAAATGTAGGTGGTTTGAGTGTTTTCTACAGTAACCAGCACTGGGTTACATCAGCTATGTTTAAGTTATCTCCTTCATTAAGGTGTAAAGTCAACACAAGAGGCTTCGTAACTGTTGGTGAGTTTTTAACCAAATCAGCTACTAAAACTGGTTGCTCCACATTTACTTGCAGCATTACCCAACTTGTTTGGATGTGCAGCCATAAATAAGGCAAGTGGCCACTCCACGATTGAGTTCCATCCTCATGGTTGTCATGTGCATTAGCTTTGTGGCTGGCAATGTAGCACAATGGAGTCAACTGGATTGATATCGAAATCTAGTTAATTAAAAAAAATATGCTGTGTGGCAGAAAAACTCCTGTTTTACTATTAGAGAGCACAATTCTGTGACATTTTATGATTTACACCCTACAGGCATGTGTAATTATTTAATTCCTCCTGGAGTTATGTTGTAACTCAGCTCCATGGTGCAACTCATTTTATTTAAGTCATGCATAACACAACAACAACAACACATTTTTATTATAATGACGCTAAATTTAACACAGTTGGTGCAACAGGATGCTGGTCTTTGTACAAACCTTGGTGGCAGACTGAGCCGCCTGCTCTTTGAAACTCTGCAGCAATTCCTCGCTGTGTCTGACTTCAACCTGCCGCTGCTGAAAGTAAATCAAAATTAAAATAGTTAGCATATCCCTGATTGGTACCTGTTCAACACTGTAAGACGTTTACTGACCTGCGTGAGTTGGTCCACAGAGCTCTGCAGCAGAAGTGCTGCTTTCTGGGCCTCATCTCGCTCCCTCTGGAGCAAGCTCAGCTCCTGCTCCATCTCAAACACCCGGGACTGAGCCTCCTCCACAGATAACTGCAACTGCAGAGGTGAGGAAATGCAGTTACTTATTACAGGTAGTATCACTGTGATATCACAGTGGGGGTTTCTAGTATTACTCTCCAGTTGCTTCTATGACAACTTCTTAGAGCAACTTAACTTTAATCTTACAGGAGAATGAATTACTTCTAATCTGAGAGCAAAAGATTGACTAAAATTAAAATCAATTAAAGCAGAAAGGTTTAGGCAGAACGTTCTGCTGTGGAGGTTCAGTGGATAGGACAGTGAATGAGACAAAGTTGTAGATCACCAATTCAATTCTGTGCTGTTGCTCCGTGAACTGTTGAGATTGAGAATTTTTGCACTTCTCCAAAGACTGCTGGTACTCTCTTTGTTTTTTGGTCATGAGTGACTGGTAATGCTGAACGGTGCTGGTTTTCTCCTGTAATTAGAAAAAGCAAAACAAAAAATTAAAAGGACTCTATAAGGATGTCAGAAAGAGCTGTGAATCATGACCTAAAGTCATAGCTATTCTTGTCAGTGGCTTGTTGATGTCATCAGAGATGAAAAAAAAAAACATGACAAATATGTGGAACTGATAGTGTCAATGTGTTGTACCAGTAGCTGATTCTCGAGCTTGGTGTTGGCCAGTGCAGCCTGGCTGTAGGCTGAGGTTTTCTCCTGTAACTGTTTCTCCAGCGAACCGACACGTGCACTTTTTCTTTTCAACTGATATCAAACAGAGATAAAAAAATATTGTGAATGCAATAATATCTCAAGGATTGTAAAATATAATTTGTACTGCAATAGAAATTTAACAAGTACAGTATATCTCGTCACTTTTGATGGCTGAGAAACATGAGCTTGACCAATAAACTGTCAATGCTCTGTAAAAATCCTGATATTCATTTGACCATCTTGCTCCCAACAGTAAGACAATCAAAGACGGAAAGAACAAATGTTAATCTACCAAAAGCAGAACATCAGGTTATGTGCAAAACATGACAAAGAAAGAAAGACAATAAGAAAAGGAACAACAGAAGAGAAGATCAGGTAAGTGACCTCTTTCTCTGTGTCAGTGGCTCGGCTGACTTTGTCCAGCAGCTCTGTGTGGAGGCTCTGGTAGTGGGACGCTCTCTGAGCCATGGAGCTTTGCAGGGAGGAGATCTCCTCCTGGGCTCTACTGAGACGCTCCTGAAGCCGCTCGGCCAGGTTGTTCTGTTTGGTCCGCTCAGCCTGCAACGACTGCACCACGCGCAGCAGCTGCTGGTAGCCTTCACCTGTGAGGATTTAGTGATGAATAAGGGATTATACATACTTATATCATACATTGAGGATTACATATTTTGCATCTAATGCCATTTTCTATTTTATTCTTTGTGAATTTTTCTCTCCCTAAGTTGTATTATTGCAAAGAACCAGATGGTTTCAGTTTTCCTAGGAGCAGTGTACTGGTTAATTTCTCTCTATAGTCTATATCATAGAGTCATTATTAATTACAGGTCACAATGTGTATTCTTATGATATACACATCCTTATTAAATGTCCTAGATAGGCTTCGATATTGTGCAAAAGAGGATATTGAGTACGTTCTGGCGCCACTCAGACTGTTTTCTAATAACAGGTCAGTGTATAGAAAATAATCAAAATTAAATTCCACAAGAGGTAGGAACTTCAGACGTATGCAAAAAAGCGTACCTGGCTTTAGATTGAGTAAGTGTGCTGTTCCTGAAAAGTCCACAGGGGGCAACATGCAGGGCCTGACGCACAGCGGCCCCACGGCACCCTGAAAATAAATAATAACATGACAACAAGATCGGTGATAAATAAGGCTGCGTGTTTTGGTGAATAACTCTGGTACCAAAATATGGCTTGGACAAACAAATTCAATGATGACGCAACAACCCCTTAGGCAAAACATTGTTTGAGACTTGTGACATGGGAACAAAAACAACAGTGTAAGTGTGAGTTTTCCGCTCCACCTCTCGTAGATGCAGCAGGGCCAGAATGGCCTCCAGGCTGTCCAGCTCCGCCCGGCTCTGCTGAGCCTCTCTGTAGCTTTGGGTCATCCTCTGCTCCTGACCCTGGGTCAGTGTTCGCAGCTCTCCCAGCTCCTTACGCAGACAGGCCAGCTCCCTACCCTCTGCTCCCCGCTCCGTAATCTGCTGTTCCAGATGTAGGGCCTTTTGTTTGGTCTCCTCCAGCTGAGCTTGGAGACCAGCAGCCACAGACTTGTACTGCCTCAACTCCTCCTTCAGCTGGCTGGCAGACGAGGAGAAAGATCAGGGATAAAAATCTGAATTAATTTCTGTCTGTACATAGAAATAACTTTTAAAACCCCTATCGTGAAACAATATAATGAGACAATTTCAGATGCCTACCTCACTGTTTGGCTCTGTTCAACCTTTTCTCTCTCCAACAAAGTGCACTTCATTTCTAACTCTTCTTTTTCTCTGTCACACTCAATTAGACTCTCTTTTAGTTTGCTCTCACTCTCCATCACCTTTAAAATACAAATGAGGACACATGAACATGCATTTTAAAATGATTTATCAAGAATATATGCTTGTTTCTTTTAAATAACGGATGAAAATGAAATAATGAAATGATTCAAATGAAGTGAATTTACCCTTTTAAGTTTAATGGATATGGTCGCCTTATAATCTTTGAAGGCTTCCTTGAGTTTCTCTGCATTTTGAAGAGCTTGGTTCCTTTGTTGCTCCGCCCTGTAAGGGATGAGGTAGAACATGAGTTTTAAAACAATAATGCGATCCTGTTGCGAAAGTAAATTCGACATGGGATATCTGCTTATGTTCTGAATTGAGGCCCAAATAATTTCCTTTATTTATTTCAATTAAAAACATAAAAATATGACGGGTAACAAATGCAATTATAAGCAAAATCATAGTGGATGAATTTTTGGTGGTGTTCATGCTGTTACCCAAAGTGTAAGAAGAACCGTAAGGTACCGTTTGCAGAGTGCTGCCTTAGTGTCCAGCTCTTCTCTGAGCGAACTCAGATCCTCAGTGACAGCCGCCAGCACAATGTCACTGTGAGCTGCTGCATCCTGGCTACACTCTGCCCTCAGCTCTGCTGCCCTAGTAAAGACAGACAAGAACCGGTTGTGAGGATATTAAAGCTAGATTCAACTATATGCTAGTATGAAAGTTTGGAGGAAAATGAGGGCAAAAGGGCAAATCAATACTAGCAACAATCAATCCTTGCCCCTTAGGAGTACAGACAAGAGAAAAAGCAGCAAATGGTCTGTCATTGTATGAATGAGATTGCATAATCCTTACACCAATTCAGTACCAAAAAGTATGTACAAATGTTCATAGAGTTTCCACATCACAATTACATAACTAGCAACATCTGCAGAAGTATAAGTTGAGGTCATGAGGTTACTTTAGTTCTTCCGCTTGAGTATCCAGCTCTGCCTGAAGCTGACGAATCTGTTGACTCATGACTGCCACATTGTTTTTAATACCAACCCTGGAGCCTCTGAGGCCAACCTGAAAATGAAAACAAAGCAGATGCATTTAATAAAGTTTCCATTTGTAATATTCATTAGCGTTTTATTGTTGTGGCTTGACATTTACAATGACTTCACCCACTATATATGTAGTATAAACAGCTAAAGCACCAGATTCTACTATTACAGCACATTCATGCACAGAAATCATCTTCTTAGGAGTGACTCTCTGACCTGCGATGTGAAGGTGGCCAGGTCATACTGCATAGCATCACTGATGACCTGCCCATCCTGCATGGACACGCAGGCATTCTCCTGACGCACACAGCCGGCCTTCTTCCTCAAAGAAACAGACTCCATCTCTATCGGCCTGGCTGTGACTGAGGAAGCCTGAGCAAGAAGGTCGAACAAAGGTATGGATGACAGGCGTGTGGATTCTATTGTATACATTTTAGTTATGATGTTACCCTGGCTGTTAAGAACCAAGCATCTTGCATAAAGGTTTTCAATGTTACGATTACAGTTTACTGTAAAACCCATCTTAGATAAATCTGATTTCCTTTTAATACTGTCCATGAATACGATAAAAATGTCACCTATTTTCCTGCCTCTGAAGTAAGTAACATACGTAAAAACATTAATAGTTAATCTAATGACATAAAAGTTCATTCACTACACATGCACAGATAACGACACGCAGCATGAGACAAAATGATGCATAGAATACCTGACTGGTTGTCTGTCAAAAGACGAACAATCTTGCTTCTCACCCTAGAGCTGGAGGACGATGAGCTTACACTACCGGCAACAGCAGGTCTCTCAGCCGTTACACTGAGAGGTCTCTCCTGATAAACACAGGCTGACTGAGAAGGACCGTCAGGTATCTGCAGGTCTTGCAAGGTCAGGCGATCAGAACTTTTCTGCTCAGACTCAACCCTGTCATCATGTCCTTCTGACTGACTGTAGAGGGTTACATAGAAAACAGTCAGTGAGGAAGAAGTCTGGCCTTTACTTAACTCTGCAGCGGAGTTGTAGTTATCAGCAGCATGTGTACTTGTCATACAGCTCACCTCAGTTTCTGTCTCACACTTTGCAGGCTGACGTCCGTCAATCGAAGCAGATTCCTCAGACTGACCACATCTTCTGTTAAAACCTCCTCGTTCTCAAACATTAGACTAATGATGAGTGATTGTTAACTTCAGCTCGACAACAACTTGTCTCGACTTGCTGAGGTTAGCTTTAAGTAGCTCCAGCAACATTTCGAACTGGTGTCAATGCTTGAAAATGTACAGAAAACCAACAACTAACTTATCAACGTGAAACTACGTTATTAAAATATGTGGTTAGGGTAACGCAAGGCAAACTAGCTAGAAGAGGTACGCTCGCTAAATGTAAACAAAGATGTTTGTTGTATCAACAGGTGGCTAGCTAGTTAGCTTTAACATTATCGTTGTTTTTGCATAAAAGGCAACCCAACGACTGGACCAACAACGTCTACGTTTTGTATGAAATATTAATTGTGTCTTACTGTCGCTATGGAAGCATACAAATATGAGTTTGTACTTCTAACTGAACAAAACCTTCGGTGTTAGCCATTGTAGAAGAAATAAGCCACAAGAATTTGTATTTTTTAGTATCCGCCCTCATCCTAACAAGGCGTGTTCTGATTGGATAGGACAAGGCTGCGTGTGAAGTGATTGGTGGGGAGGGTTGTCATGACAGTTGCCGCGAACACTGGCGCGTGCACTGGAACTGTCAAATTTACAACACTCGTTTTGGCTCGAGGTGGCGCTGGTGCTTTAATTAATACCGCAACACAACAGTTCAAAATATCAGCTTTTATTTATCCGTTAACTAAACAAGTTCAGAAGTAACACGTCAGCCTATATAACGATGTATAAAAATGTAATAAGAAGAATCTCAAGGGACAAAGCAGACGGTACATGTGTGTTCTTTGGCTACGGAAGCCTGCTGGAAGCCAGTGGGAGCCACCTGCGGGCTGAGACACTGGTTGAACAGAGGAGAGAAGCTTTAAATGCATGGACTACACTTGCACAACGAAGAGGTATCAATGTCCATAAGGTCTGTCCATTTGAACAAAATCAGAAACATCTCATAAAAAAGAGACAGGCATACTAACAGAATATTTACCCATTGCAATGACATACAGCATATTAGTTTTCCAGTGATTGTTTTTTGACTCAGTTATAACAAGTGAGAGTAAGAGGAAAAAAATAGACTACAATTTATTTTGCTCGTAGAAAAAAAAAAGTATACATGCATACATATGGTCAATGGAGCACCTGATATAAAAATACTGACCAACAACACTGAGAGAATAACTTACATCAAGACCTCCTGTCAAGCTGCAAAGGCTGGCCTATACAATACAGTGACGTTTGTGGGCATATCCTGAGTGTGTAAACTACAAGGTGATTTTGACTGTAAAAGCAAAAATCCAAGTACTTTTTTTCTTTTTTGCACCCGTCACATGAAAAATTTAACAACCGAGTGAAATAATCACAATAATAATGCTGACGCTCCCCTTTGTAAAGCCATGTGGTTCAATTATATGGCTGAACACCTTTATCCAGGACTAACTTGCATAGGCAGCACAAAAATATTGGAACAGTTCTGAACTCTAGGTATGACAACTGGGTATACAACATTCATCTTATGCAGCACCTTATTAATATTGAATAACTATAAGACGAAGGAAAACTAAGTAGGTCCAAAAAGTGTTATTTTATCAAATTTCAAATCAAATTGTTTAAAGGGTTCAAAGGAATCGTCTTGGTTTAGAGTTTTTGGTCATTAGAAACTGAAATTACACTTGATTTGGGGATGTGGTTTTTCAGAACTTCATTTTAGTTTTAACAGTTATAATCAACTTTAGAAAGTATTTAAAGAACTTAACCATGGATGAAAATGGTGCGACATATGAGCTGAAAAGCTCAAATTATCTGTTCAAAATGAGATGACATTAGCAGACATAATTTGATATGTGCAATCCATAATCAAAAAAAGAAGAAATCTGCCCTGCAAAACAGAAAAAGAAATGAGAAAGTACAAGTTGAAAAGAAAATAATAAATGTAGTACAATTATATATAAAATAAACATTTGCAGCAGCACATCTCTTTTGTTTTGAGTTCCTCCTGAACTGCTTGCAAATGGAGCACTTTCCAAAAGACAACTGAAGGATATGTCTGCCCAAGGCAACAAGAGGTACTCATAGCTGGGACTGGAGAAGGAGGGGACATGGTTGTAAAGGGACACGTATTAATTTACCAAATCTGGTAAGAAAATATATGCTAAGCAACAAATATGGTTCACTGCATAATACAGTCATGAAATAATGAACATTATTTAAACCAAACTTCCCCTCTTTCTCTTATCCTCCAAGATTCACCATTTAATGCCTGCCAAATACATTCTGTAAAAAAAGACAACTTACAGTTTCATACTTATCTGGTCTGGAAATGAGAAGCATATCACTGGATTAAAACAAAAACAAAAAATCAAGCACAATAATGATTCACTGAAAGCCTACAGGTGCAGTGCACTGATCATTTTTTGCCCCTGAAAAAGGCAGGGATCCTGTAAACATTCAAAGCAGATAATAAAAATGTTAACAGCAGAATAACAGAAATATGGTGTGGTATAATGACAAAGCCTGGTCTTGATCGTTGAATTGTAATCTTTAAAACAAATGATGAAAAGATGTGCTACTGCACTGAACCAGTAGGCTTTACAGTAAGCTTAACAGGCAAAACTTGCTCCTGTCTAAACTAAACAAAGGCATACATCAATTAATGCTTTGAATACAGGCTGTGTGCATGATGTCCTTTACACAGCCATCTTGTATGCGCTGGTTAGAAATGAAAGTGTTGATGACAATGACATGTCTAGGAGGCAGTGACTCCTTCCCACTCCACCAGGTACTGCACCTTTCCGTCGAGGGTGACCCGTCGAGCCAAAACTTTGTACTTTTCCCCGCAAGCTAGCCGCCCTGCTGCTCCGAAATAGCTGCTGATGGAGCTCTTGAGGTGGGAGAGCTGGCTGTTGGGGTCCATGCCGTGAACTATGTCTGTGGAGTGCAGCCCTGGGAGTGGGCTCAGCACCTCTGTAGCTGGGGGATTTGGGTCTGCGTGGCTGGGAGGGGGAATCTCTGGGTTGGGGGTTTGCAGGGCCCGTCGTGGTCGCCCACGTTTCCTTTTTAAGGGTGGAGAGGAAACAGGCATGATGCTGGCTGTCGTGCGCATCTTGCTGGAGCTACAGAGGCTGGAGGGTGATAGATAGGAAAAGAGGAAGTTAGATAACCGATTCCATTTCCGACAGAAATAACAAAAACAAAGTATACATGGGGAATTATATATAAAAAAAAAAAAAAAAACAAGACATGCCATCAGCTCTGTGTGAGAGTACTTAGGAACAGCAGTAGTTTGGGCTAAATGCTAACTTCAGCATGTTAAATTTTCACACTGACAATGCTAACATGCTGATAACAAGCAGGTAGAATGCTCATCTTGTGTTCAAAATCTTAGTGTAGCATGTTAGTAGGGCTGGGCAATGTGGCCTTAAAGTAATATCAATATTTTAAGGCCACTATGTCTCATACATCTTGATATTTTGAAACCCCCTTTAAGCATTTCATGAATGTGAGGATGGGGTGACATAATCAAATATATTATTTACCAGATGCCTCAATATTGATAGTTACAAAATTTAAGGGGTGACAACTAACAGAATGAGATTTGAAAAATCATCAATCGGTAATGTGGTTCAATTCCTCCTGAAGGAGAAACAAGGCTCTCTACCAAACTTAAGGTCAATCCATCTAATAGTTTAATAATTTTCATTCAAAACTACAAATGTCAACCTCTCAGTGATGCAAGCTAAAAGGTCAGGAGATCATGCTTCATCTACAGACAATAAATGTCTGTCGCCAAATCATCCTATGGCTTTCGAGATAATTGAGTCTGGACCAAAGTGGCAGACCACCCAACAGACAGAGCAACACTGCCATCCAGAGCGTGAAAGCTTTCAAAGTGAGAAAGATGATTGCGGCAGTTGCATAGTAGGAGTACCTGGACTGTCTTGAAATGCTAGTTGAGGTAGTTTCTGTGGTGCTCAGGGCTCCTATGGATTCCACATCTGAGGACAGCAGAGACCTGTCACTCCTGGTGATGTTGGGATGGTTAGATGACAAAGAGACAGGAGGATTAAACATTAAAAACTCTACTGGCAATAGCTCACTTTTGTAGTGTTTTCTAATCAAAAGATTAATTGAAATAAGTACAGCTGGTAGTGACAGTTCTAGCAATAAAGCAGCTTCTACACTGCTGAGTGGAACAGTCGTAATTGCTTAGAAATAGAAATTCTGCATCACAACTGCTCACTTACTTGATAGAGGTTAAGTGATCCAATGTTTGGGGCTCTAGTGGTAGAGGCTTTCTTATGTCCTGTCAGAACCAAGAAAAGATGTTAGCATTTCTAAGTTGGTTTCTCAATATCCCCAACAAAAGCAACAGTTTGAGAGTGTCTGAGTGTCTGAGTGAGTGAGTGAGAGAGACCGGGCCTAAACATAATGTAAAAAACACACACCCCGCTACAGTAATGTATATTTACAAATGCACATGCGCACACACACACCTGGGATAAGAGTTCATTGGAGCGTTGTCGTTTAGCCAGAGTCTCCAGAGAACGTGCTCCTTGCTTCCTCTTTTTCTTCTTCTTCTTCTTTTTCTTCTTCTCTGCGCCGTTGGTTAAAGTACTGCTCGGGAAACAATAACAACAACATCATTTCACAACAGTTATGACATCTGGGCGTTTATCACTTAAACACTAATCATTTACATGTTGCACAAGTTTCACATCGAACCTAATGCCAGATAGAGCTTTGGTGGACTTGCATCCCTTGATGGTGATCTCATGGGAGGCTCTCTCCATCACTCTGCTGGTCGGCTCATTGGAGTTGGGGGGAGCAGGAGGAAAACGGATCCTCAGCCCAAACAAGTGCTTCTTTTTCTTCACCTCCTTCCCTGACATGAACCTGGAAGAGATAAGATAAGGAGATGGGGTAATTACAAGGAAAAGTAGTCCTGGAACAGATAGGAGTTGAGAAAAGACAGGGTTAGGTTGAACAGGCACATGATAAACCAGTAAAGGAATAACTTACAAGCTACTGTTGTTGTTTAACGCCTCCAGAACACATTCGTATCGGTCTGATCTTGGCGTATTGGTGAGCTGCAGACACAGGGAACAGGAATCACCAAACAATAAAGACAGGGTGCAAGACAAAATAAGAAATATTTCAGAAAATCAACCCCATCAATTCCACAGCCAGGGATAATTATTAAATAATTGAGCCTAGAGGAAAAGCTAACAGTGTTGTCGCCTTGAGATGTATTAGTGCAATGAGCAGCTACACACTAAGGAAGCCACTAACGTATAACAGGTTTCCAATTGCAATACCCTGTGCCAAAAAGCATGTATATATTAAGCTGCACAAACGTGTGTGCCTTGATGTTCAGTAGCAATGTCGAGTCAAATGTTAGTTGGTGGTTTGCTTCCTTACCTCCCCCAGCTGCAGCAGCTCCCAGTTATCATTGATGTAACTCATCAGGTGCATCTCAGAGTCAAAGTACTTCTTCTTGTGGATCACACTCAAGTTGTACAGGCTCAGGTGTGTCACATCCCCCCTGAAACATGCCAGTTAAAGACTTTGCTTAGCCTGTTTCCAACAGAATATCATGAAAAAAAGAGAAACTGTTTACAAGAAATTATGTAGATATTATGCAGAAATTATGAGAGTTGGATAGATAGCTTGTGTATTTTATATAGAATACAAGTGGTTGTCTATGTCGAAGATGAAATTGCTCCTTGAGAATCACTTACCATCTGAGAGGCAGTCGGCTGAGGTACTCTGGTCCACCATTGCAAACGGAACAAATGAATAGGTAAAATCTAAAGTCAAATAGACATAAAACCACGTCAGTTTATTACAGTGCTACGGGATTTCTTGACCAAAAGCCTGGTGCTTTATGGAGATGCCGAGGACATGGGAGGAAATGTTTTAATACAAAAGAATGAGTCTTGATATAAAAACACAAAACAGAGGTGAAGAACACCACAAAATAAAGGGTAGTATCATTTTATTTTTTCCACTAGTTAAAAATGTACTGGTTTTGTAACATGAAGCATGAGTACTGCAGCTACTCTATCTAAAATGGTGGTTTAACTGTTGACTGATTTTAAAAATTTCCCCAGACCACTACCTGCCATTTGCAGAAGTCTCTCCAAAGCCATGGTAAAAATATTAATACTGCAGGGGTCGACAATATAAATGGCCCGGTGGCCCGGATGTACTTTTAAAACTGTCCGGGCCACCAGAACGCTCCAAGCACTGGCCCGGTGGGGCCAGTGAAAAATAATTCCCTGTGGTTTGAAATGATTTCTGTGAAATCGTCTCGGTAGCTAATTACCGCCAATAGTGTTACGAGATCCCGACCCGATCAAAGACAGAGACATCTACTTTCTGTGCGCAGCGAGCGCTGTGCCCTGGGACGACAGCACACCACCTACAAGCAACTGCAGTGTGCACAGCTCGCTCCTGCGGGACGCGTGCCGCTCGCTCACTGCTGCTGATTGAAGGTTGTCACTAGAACCGATAACAACCTTTTTTTTCGGTACCGTTAAACTTTGCCCTCAGCGCGCGTCGTGTAGAGTCCTGTTGGGACCGATGCGGACCTTACACGCGGGCCAGAGCACGCGCTGGGTCTCGGTGCCGCTACAGTCGAGCTCGCGGTCCATTTATGTGAACGTGGCCGATCCTCGAGGCGCTCCAGCTGCTCGGTGTGCGCCACAGCGGTGGTGCGCGTTTACACCATAATACATCCATGGTTTGGAGCAGAGAAAAAACAAACGTGTGCAAACACAAAATAGAGCTGAGAAATGAAACAATGACCTAATTTTGCATCAGTCTGTGGAAGCAGCCTAAAAGTGAATGAATGAAAACAACAGTTCTATCATTGAACTACTGGAAGATAAAAGTAATGACTACATGACTTTACGTTTGTGTTGAGGCATATTTACCATTTTAACTCTGTTTTTACTGTGGAGCTTAAATACAAGCTTGATGTGAAACAGTTATTTACCCTAACCCTTTATTAAATAAAGTAGCCTAATAATTTATTTTTTTTCTTAAATCGTGGTATCGAATAAGTATCGAGAATCATGGAAATTTACTAGTTTTGGTATCGTAGAAAGTTCCAGCCTTGATGGCTAGACCACAGGAATTGGCTGGGATACGTTCGTTTTCGTTTATATGGGGATCGATATATGACATTGTCCTGGGCCAGTGGTTAGAATGGTGGGGCCAGTGATCTTCAAAAGTTCAAAAGCAAATTTCCCTTATTGTCTACCCCTGTACTGAAACATATACATAGTGGTATTTGCACCTATCTCCGTAGAGCATGGGCATCTGTAGGCAATGGAGACACGCCTCATGGAACCACTGCTGACACCTGTTACACTGCAGCATCTTCAGGTACCAGCTACAAAGAAGGAGAAAAACAGAGAGTGAGTGGTTAGCGCTACCAGGATATGTGATATTAAAATTGTGGAATTGTTTACCCAGACTATTAAATGTGTCCTGTTGCGTATGTAATGTGCTACTCACTCTCCTGGACCTCCACAGTAGCAGTAGCACTGCTGGATGTTGGTCTTGTGGCCCTGGTCCCACACCAGTTCATCCAGAGCATACGGGAAGGACAGGTGCAGCTCCATGTGCTGCTGCTGCTGTTCGTGCTGCAGAAAGCCTTTAACAGAAGCTCCCCTCCTGTGTGCACCCCCCCTCTGAAAAATGCATGTTTATATACATGTTTATTATGTACTCCAAAGATCATCTTGTAGCTATGTCTAACAAAAATGCTATTCATCATGTAAATCAATGTTCATCTAATCAAACAACTGATAAAATCAACTAAAGGTTTTATGCATTTATATCCAAAACAAAAACTGTACCTTAGGTATAGAAGTGAGCTCACACTCTGAGCAGAGCCACTTGTCATCTGAGTCAATGACGGAGGCATCAATAATGGGGGAGTGGCAGAGCTGATGGTAGCCTACAAGACAATGAGCACATTTACAGTAGTTGCCATCTCCAGCAGCATTCTATGAAAAAAGTACACACACCCTTAATGACTGGAGATAAGAGCCCAATATGTAGTTAAATGAAGAACGGTACCTTGTCCACACTTGTCACAGATGACAATCTCATTGGGCTCCTCTGAAGTTTCATCCTGGCATATGGAGCACACAATGTCATCATCTTCATCGTCCTCATCATCTTCATCCCCTTAAATGGACAAAAGACAGTCAAGGTAAATAACCAACTCTTTCACCAGCAGCTGTAATACAGAATAAAAATACATAAAAGTACCTCAAATAAAGTTTTAATTCTGCAAAAAAGGGAAACAACTGATTTGATTGGAAGCTCCAAAAGAGAGCTTTCACCATGAGGTCAATCGATTACATGGATTAGTCAGGACACTGTTTCTGAAAAGACAAATTCATTTTCTAATTTTATATTTAACTAAGCCAGTCTAATTTCCCTCTGTGGCACTGAGATAGTTTAAAAAATAAACAGTGAGCTCAGGGTTTAGTTGAACACTGCAAGTACATTTCTGCACCACTGCAGCAAAGCGATAACTTCAACCACTGGAGGTCAGCAGAAAACAAGGTTTTACCCGCTATTAATATTTTAATTCAGCCTGCAAAACTGTGCACATACAGCTGTGCAGCAACACATGTTTGTTTAAACTGGAAGTAGCCAACACAAAAATAAGTACAATATTTTCTCAAGATATGCTTCACAACAAAGAATGTCTAGGTCATATTTGCATTTAAACAGACCGATCTGCAAGTGGATAGACCCCTGTGTGTGTGTGTGTGTGTGTATCTCCCTAATGCTCATAACATGCAGGCAGTGCACTACTGCTGTACTGATGCCAGACACTGCGGACAGTTAACTGTCAGCAACATGAGCAGGGAGATAAGTATGGCAAAAAAAAAGGAAGACAAAGGGGGTGACGGTTACAATATTAATGCTCAAATTCAAACAATCACAAGTCACAATAAAACTGTACAGAATCTAAAGCTCAGATGCTGCCAATAAGATCCAAATATTTAACAAACAAGAGAATCTTTAAATTGAGTGAACTCACCTGTCTGGATATCCTTCCAGAGAACCCAAGATTTTGACCGATCCTCGAAAACCACAAAGCATCGCTGCTTGTCTCGATCTATCTGAAAGAGGAAGCAAAAACAGATTTAGGTCTTCCTAAAAACCATACTGAGAAACAACATACAGAAACAAGATGTTTCTGTTGGCAACAATAAGCAGAAGAGGATTCCAATCCAGTTAGTTACGAGTTCAAAGGTTTTCGGATCTAGGGACACATCAGATATAAAATATTTTGTCAAGTACATTTTTGTGTCCTAATTACCAAAACTCCTGAGCAACAAGATTAGATGACAAAAAGAAAACAGCCAACAAAAACATTATGAACCCTCTCGACTGGTACTGCAGTATGTGGCAGCAATGTGATATAAAACTAGTACCAAGAGGAGTTTTTCCCTCACTATTACCTTTGTGATTGTCCCCAAGTAGAACAATCCGTCCGACCACCGGGCCAAGACGTCCTGTCCCTCTGTAAACCTGTCAGACATGCCACCTTCTCCATAGTCTCCCCTAGCAGAGAGGCTTGTGGGGGACAAAGGCACAGCCTGCTGCTGCCGCTGGGGGTGAGCTCTGTGATGGACAGACAGGTGATCCACAACCCCTGAGTCTCTGAAAAACAGAGAAAGGGTAGACAAAGAGTGGAAAAGCATTAACCACAGGAAATTTAGCCATTTGAACAATTATGTACGCAAGTAAATTTAATCTAAATAACAGATATACCTTTGCATCTCGACTGGAATACTGTCTTTTTTTTATATAATTTTAATGGAAAATACAAGAATATATCGTGAACTTTCAGAAGGTCTTACAAATCAATGGCTGGAAATGAAAGACATGCCACTTCCCCTCCAGTGGCTACAGACAACATGTGATTGTACACATAATTAGTGCTAATTGGTAATTAACCACAGCCATGCAGCCAGTGAGATGGCTGCAGGGCAATGCTGAGTATTTCTACCACTTATCCAAAGTTTTTTAAAAAAGAAACAAAATGTAAAGGTTATTATCAAGGTTTAACTCTTACATATAAACTAAATGAATGACAGTTGTCATATGTAATAATAAAAGTTGAGCACTGGATATTTTTTTATCTCCTGCAACAAACTTATTCATCGAGCTGTGCTACACAAGGCAGATTTCCTTTCTCTATTTCCTTTTTGTCACTGTCCATCAGTCCGAGGTTCCCTTTGTTCGGAATCTGAGAGAACATGGCCAATATTAGCCACCATAGAGGAAAAGGGGGCCACATTGAGATAACGTTGCACGCTGGAGAGTCTTTCACATAAAAAAGCTAGCAGTCAGTCCTGATTGTTAGCATGAATAACCCACATGCAACGCCGTAACCCCGCACAGGTCGCTGACCGTCGGACCCACACCCCCCCACAGGAGGAAAACATGATGACAACAATACCTCATTCGGTCCCCTCCGTTTCTACAAGCGACTCGTACAACAAAAAAATCAGGATATGAGTGACTCTTGCTATTCCGCTCCTTTTGAGGTCGGATTTATTTCAAAAGTGTGTCGCGGAAACGTGCGGGGCTTGTGCATTCCTCAGAAAATAACAAACGGTTCATTTTCCCCCAACACGTTCGCCATTTTGGTTTCCCGCTGATGACCGGGGAGTGCATTGTGGGAAGCGCTTAAACGACTGCTCCTGGTTGTTGTCGCCGCTACGTTCACATGTTTTTTCAAACATTTGAAATTGTAGGCAGGGCATTTAGCAGACCGAGCTTATCCGCCCCTTAAAGAAGAATAAGGTGTACTTTTGTTGTCCACACCACCATCTTCTTCAGAGTTTCTACTTGTTGGTGTGAATAGAAAGCAAACTATCGTTGTCGGTGTTATTTATTAACGTTAGCGGTCGGGTATTTTCACAGATAAAACACACAGTACGTTAAATCAAACCGGGAAAAGGTTAAACGAGGCAGGGTAGGACGAATTAGTGCTAATGTGGCCGCTTGCTGGAGCTACAATATCATGTGGAGCAAATAAATAAATAAATATTTGGGTGTGGGGGTACTTTGGATGCCGTGACCGGAAGTTGACTTTCACATTAAGGCATGTATTGTGAAAGCGGAAGACCAATTTACTCACGTGTGCTAGCTTGACTCGGCTACAACCCCTGCTGCTGCTCATAGTTTACGAACCACACATTACCAAGAACCACCCTAAGATATTGCCGCAGATTGTGAGGCACAGCTGAAGACGCCTCGGCACACGTTTCCTCAGTTTGGCTCATCACCAAAAAACCCGAAACCTAAGTTGTAGCAGAATACATTGCGCCTGCGCCGTGAACCTCTGTTTTTTTTCCACAGCTTGAGGTATGTTGGTTGAAAATCAGCAGCTGCTGCAAAGAGCAGAGGCGCAGGCAAAGTGCAATATCAGAGCCAGTAAGACACGGACGAGACAGAAGGACAGGCTGGAGCCGTGGGTCACAGTGGAGCTGAAATCGGGTAATATGCAGTCGTTTCTGCCTGCGTTGTGAAGCGGAGGAGTCGACTCATGCTGAAGACGTTTTCCCCCCGTGTGCTCTGGATGGTCTCCCGCAGCCAGGTCCACGTATTGAGATGATCTATTTCTGTGATGGCGAAGGGTCTGTTTCCACGGGCCTGGGTGAAAAAGTCTTTCTACTTCCAGGTAATGCCACTGTTCGATGATGGCTCAGTGGAGCGGATTACCGATATATAGTGCGGGTTGTGTGTACATCGAACGTGAGCCTGTGCATAATGGGGTCATCGTGATGTCACATCAGAATGACAGCTGACAGAAAACCGATCTTAGCTGCTTTGATTGGTATCATCATGATACCAATCAAAGCAGCCAAGATACCACCATGGGCTGTGTCAGGATACCTGAGGAATGTGAGCGATCAGGCTGACGCTGTCTGTGCTGATTCCAGACTGGTTGGTACAGAGCAGAGTGCAGGCCTGCCACTGAGAGAGAGTGTTTAACACGTGAGGAGAAATTGGTAATCCGTGCCAGGACTGATTTACCCAGGGCCAGGGTGGAATCTCTGGATCATTTCAATTTATCTTCTGCTCGGATTTGCACTGAAGGGATGCCAAGACATTCACTCATCCTTATCCAGAGCAGCAGTCATCGTTTTGGTAGGATAATAAGGTTCCGCCTTCTGATTTGGGTACCTGCGGTCTTCTGCCAGCTCCAGTTCAGTACAGAGTTCATGCAAAAGAAAGAGAATACAGAGTAAAAGAGTAAACATACAAACCGACAACACAACATGCAATACAGTGAGTTACAGGCATGAATCTGACAGGCTCAGGTGGTAAATCCAGTTGGCAGAGCTAATCACATCTTTATTCAGCCAATTTTTGACCACTCAGACTGTGTTGGGGCTGGATAACGCAACAAAATCTGACTGAATTTAGCCACACCTCATCTTGTACACACAAACAACACTGTGTGCACAAGGAGTTTCTTTCAATTTTGAGTTGAGTTGCGTCAAAGATTGGTCGTATGTGTTTACTTTCTGTCTTGTGTCCTTTGTCAGGGTTTCCTCTGTTTCTGTTTGGGTGCAGAGTTGATTTTGGCTGGACACTTAGCTTTAGTATGCTTTTTTTTTTTTTTTTTTAGCAGATTAGTGCATTTTGCAAGCTACGGAGCGCACATCCAACTTAATTTGTACTTTTTTTATGTTTAGGTGAATGTCCACACACCTACATAATGCAGCATCTTCCTGGTACCAAATCTATAAAGAAGTCTTGCAGGGTGGTGACACACCAACATGTGTTGGCCGAGGCAAGCTATTCAGGTCTGTTCCAGGATGTGGAAAACAACCATGTAACATGTGAACACCTATTTGAATAAAATGGGACGCAAATGTCTTTTGAATTTCAAAGCACCCGAGTTCAAAAAGCCACATGAAAGCCTGTTTGGGACTCGATGAATTTCTGTCTTTCCTGTTGAGTCTCTTTGATACCAAGAGTGCCGTTTTGAAGTACCTTTGCACTGTTGTGGGGACTTGTGTAATAGGAGGAAGTTAATTAGGCTGTAAAGACGCCTTAAGTACTCTGGGATGTATCAACCACCTCTGTGCTGTGGTGTGTGTGGGCAGTCTCACTGTGCCTGCAGACAGGAGGACACAGGCTGAATGGGCTCTGTCCTGAGGAGTTCTGTGGACTCTGTAGAGAAGTGGGAGAGAAAAAGAATAAGATGGGAAACAACTCCGTGTTCCAGGAAACCCTGTGATACTGCAGGTCTTCTGTTCCCGTCTCTGACACGACTGTAAGAAGTCAATACTTCATGAGGGTTGATGCTCAGTAACTGAATCTAACTGTTGACAGCCGGTAATCCTACAGCGCCACAGGGTTTATGTACTATGTGCCTTCGCAATTTGAAGCGTTTTCCCGCCTGCACGGCTCATTAGCAGCTTCCTTTACCCACCTTACCTGTGGTATAGTGCTATGCACTTTAAGGACACGCCCTTTTATTGAGGTGGATTAGGTTAAAGCATATGTTTTAAGAAAAAGATGGAAATTCAGTCCTTATTTATTCGCCATCATGCCATTGGACTAAGACAAGTGAAGTTTCATAGTCCACAAAACAGATTTAGAGTTTAAAAATGAAACAACTGAATTAGATGGGGACTTGTTTTAAAATGTAAAAAAAAAATATTTAAAAAAACAACTGGAAAAAAAACAAACGTAGCTCCTCCAGCTTGTTCCAAGCCTGTGGAGGCCCCAGAATCGCAGCATGATTTGATAAGACGTTTTACACACTAAGATATCCTAATATCCTCATATCCCTCACTAAGTTTGACTAGTGTATATACTTTTTTTCCTCCCTGTCTGTAGTCAGTTCAGTTTATCTAATCTTTTCTTAGCAAAGACAAACATGACAATCGGTTCCAGTGAAGAGGAGACACTGTGGAGGACCACAGATGAGGAGGGCCGCTTGGGTTTCACTTCTTTAACTCAGTGGCCTCATCATGTGTTTGCAGACATGCTGAGGCACACCACCAGACAGAAAACGTGCGCACATGACTCTCTTATCTAATGTGTTTTACGCACATACATTTTCTGTGTATACCTCTCTGACCTGATAGCGGTGTGTTGTTGCTCTATACCCCCCTGATGCCTCTGTTCCCTCCCTGGAGGCCCACATGTTCTCTTCACACGGGAGATGTCTCATAGTGGCCCACTAGTGCCAGTGGACAGTTTGTTGTAGTGCACCAAAGGGAACGCGAGGCAGGAAGATTATGTTTTTTCTTGCTGTTCTGTAAAGCCTCTAGCTCACAGTGCGGCTGTGTTGCACATTTGTGAACAAAAGCAGTCCAGACATGATCAGGGTTTTACTACACTAACCCAAACCCACAAAGAAGTGCTGTGCCTTAATCTTAGAAGAATCTCATTTTCATCATGGTGATTAGACCGTCTGTTGGGATCCAACGCTTTAATTTTTTCTGCAGTTTGTGTGGACACAAAACAGAACGATCTTCTGTCCGGATCAGCGCTTGTTTACTAAGAACTGTAATCACAGCACATCAAGGATAGAAAAAAAAAAGGGCTCGTGTTTGGTTCCTGCCTCAGTGGGTGCATATTTTGTTGGGAGTTGGAAACCAAGCTGGAGCTGAAATGAGAGGAACAGCACGCTGCCAAAATACACACAACATAAGCTGTTCCTGCCATGTGATCAGAGTGAGAATCAAAATCACTTTATCCTCCCCAAGTGCAGTTACAGTCCGTGGAGAAAAACTTACCGCAGAAGTCACATACTGTGGCTTCCACAGCAAATTTGACATAAATTCTTTTTAACGCTCCACTGCGCTTTTCCACCAACTTAATTTTTATCCGTGATTTTTTTTCCTTTCTCTTGCAGTAGTCATGTACCGCTATAATGATCATTGGATTAACTGATCCGTCAGTCAGTTCCAATAAACATAGACACATTTGTTGTGTGGATTAATAATTTGCTTCCTTTTCTGTTTTATAACACAAATGGACGACAATGTGAAGTCCGTGCCTAAAGGATAGGTTCACTCAAAAAGGACAGAAAAACACACTTGAGTCATTATCTATACAATGTCAAGATGATGGAAAGTGATAGTCTCGTCAGCCTCAAAACATTTCTAGAGCTTCACAGCAAAACAGTGTTGCACTATTCTGATAAACTACTGAAGTAGATGGGGACTGAAAGAAAAACAACCTTAAACAGCCTCTTTAAAGCCAAAATCTTAAAGTGTCAGCTTCTGGAGACTTGGACTTTGCCGGACCAACTGCCTGGAGCCATTTTATGTCTTTTGTTGTTGTTGTTTTTTCTGTCCTGATCTACTTTAGCTGTTGAGGAGAATGTTGCAACGCTGTTTTTCTGTGAAGCCCTAAAAAATGCTTTCCATCAGTTGGTAGGGTGAGAGGATAATGACTGAATTTAATTTTTTGGGTGAACTTATCCTTTTTAAGTAAATTGAAAAAGCATAATAAACAGGCTGACAGAAAACATCACATCTTGTTCTGCTCTTTTCAACCGCGTTGTTTTGCCTTTAGATCACGGTTAGTTTTCCTTCTGAGTTTTGGTGTTCTGAATCTCCACTGTTCTTGAGCAGTGAAGACTTAAGGAAGGTTGATTTATTTTATCGTTTTACATCAGGGTTGTACAACGAGACAAAGTGTAAAGTCCCTATATGCTTTTCACGAAAACAGAATTCTGTTTATATCACACCATTTCTGTGCGTTATCACTGTGGAAAATAACTGACTGACTGCATTTTCTGGCACAATGTGACAGAAACAACAGGCCCTCTGTCTAAAGGTGTATTGTGAGACATGTGCTGCGTGCATCCTGTGACACAGGCAGTAATTAGATTTTTTTTCTAACGAGCTTTAACCAGAATGGCTGAAACAACTGGATCTGTACCCCCAGCTTACTGAGCTTTGTAGGCGACGAATCAGCTAGGCTGTAACTTGTTATGGGACACCCCCATGCTGTCACCATGGTAACCTATTATGTGATCTGGTTTGATTAGGGAGTGCAAATGTCTCGCTTTGATTGACACCCTTTCCATTTACTGTGCCTGGATAACACGTTAATGCCGGCAGAACATCTCAGATTAATAACTTCAGAACGACCATGAAGGGATTTTAAAAAAAGACCTAGGCATTTTGACATTTGAACATACTCAATGTCATTTTAAAGTGTATTTTCTGGATTTGGTTCATTTATGTTTGTGCTCTCCCTTCGAAGGCTCGGATCTCCTTTGTGCGGGTGAAGTACCTGTTCCTTACATGGCTGACGGTGCTGGTGGGGAGCTGGGTGATCTATGTGCAATACTCCGCCTACACAGAGCTGTGCAGAGGACACGAGTGCAAGAACGCCATTGTGAGTACTGACATTGTTCGTTCATCTTTATTTGTCTGGACCTTGTTTTGAATGATTTTTGTAATGGAATTGTATTTAGTAAAACTTCTGCTTCTCTGTTTAAGACCTAGAGAAATAAAACTGTGAAGAAACTTGACATTAAATCACACTTTTCTTACAGTGTGATAAATACAGGAAGGGGATCATTGATGGCTCGGCCTGCAGCAGTCTGTGTGACAAAGAAACGCTCTACATGAGCAGGTGTCTGTCAACACTGCCAAACAACCAGGTGGGACACAAAGTTTACTTTCTGTTAAACTTGTAACTCCAGTACTCTCAATTTTCAGCTTTTTTGGGGGGGTGAAGTTATCCTTTAAAAATTCGTTTGGTCAGGTTTACACAGGAAGCTGGGGAGACCATGATGGGATCATCCGCTGTAAGCTGGGCGAGGTCGTGCACTACGAGCTGGGCGAGGAGCCGGAGCCGCGGAGAGAGGCCCCCGTGTTTGACAAGCCCACCAGAGGCACGTCAGTGGAGAAGTTCAGAGAGATGGTTTTTAATCACCTCAAGGTAAAGGACCTGAGTCAGAGAGGGTCATACAGAAAATCTAAATGTTTTAGTCTGTGAGATGGACTAAAGGCTGAAAGGACCCTCTGTGAGTGTCTGCTCTTCTCCTCCCACCAGTCCAAGCTTGGAGAGCAGGCTAACCTCGCCAGCCTCGTCAGCCAGATCCTCTCCATCGCCGATGGCAACAAAGATGGTCGGGTGTCACTGCCAGAAGCCCGCTCCACATGGGCCCTTCTGCAGATGGACGAGGTAAAGTAACAACAGTCCCGACCAGTTATCTGTTGCGGTAGTTTTCAGATTATATCTCCTACATTTTATCTGACTGTTTAAACCCGACCAGGTGTTTGAGGATCCTCATCCTCACCAGTCTAGAAAGACACTTTACTTGAAAGCTTTATCATCTGACTTGAATGTGTAATTCATACAATTTAAGGCCATGCTGTATCATGCTGAGTTGTCGGTGTGAAAATTTCCTACATTTCCACTACAGGATGTCACATTAAGCATTCACAAGAAGAACTGTGTCACTTTAATGTGTTACTCTGTCAGTAACAGAAATTAAAGGATGTTTGTCCTCTCTCTTTCTTGTTGTTTGTGACACCTACAAACATGAAACGACTGCTCAGTGAGACGTTTATGTGCTTGTTTTTTAAGGTGCTGCTCGGCTATCTGCTCCAGGACCGTGGACACACTCCTCGCCTCCTCGGCTACTGCGGGGACCTGTACATGACGGAGCGAGTTGCCTACAGGCCCCTGTATGGCTTGTCTTTACCCTGGCCGCTGGTATCCTGGGTGCCCAGCGGTGTGCAGCGCACTATGGACCAGTGGTTCACCCCCTCCTGGCCTCGCAAAGCTAAGATCTCTATGGGCCTGCTGGAGCTGGTGGAGGACATCTTCCACGGCACATACGGCAGCTTTCTGATCTGCGACCTCGCCGCGGCGCACTTTGGTTACACCGACCGCCATGAGCTCCGTCTGACTAACACCGGAGCAGTGGTTCCTGAGGCAGAGTTCAGGCGCACCATGCGGGCACTGAAGTGTGAGACGGATGCCGACTGTGTGTACGGGGTGGACTGCAGGACATCATGTGACGTGCCAGAGAAGCGGTGCAGGGAGGAGCCGGTTCAGCCAAACTTGGCAAAGGCGTGCAGCACACTGAAGGACTACCTCCTGCGTGGGGCGCCATCAGGAATGAGAGAGGAGCTGGAGAGGCAGTTGTACGCCTGTATGGCCCTCAAAGGTAATGCTGGACAGATGAACATGGAGCACTCGCTTATCCTCAACAACCTGAAAGCTCTGTTATGGAGACAGATCTCACACACCAAGGACTCGTGACGAGGAGAGGAAGTCCCTCTGAAATCATGCCTGTCAGCTCCTCACCTGGAGCTGAGTATTACAGATGCTGTGATTTAGGAATAGCAAATTTAATGAAGTAATTTTTATCAAGTCTTAACACTTATGAATGATCAGACTGAAGGAGACTCTACCTCCTGACTCCCAGTTTCACAAGTTCGGGGGCCTGTAACCCACGTCCGAGTACTCTGGAATTTAAAAAAACTGAATGATTGCATGTTTCCATCAGTCACACTTAAAAAGAGTTCATGCCGCCACATTATATTGTATTGTATTGTTCACCACAGAAGAATGTTACTGGGGCACTTCTGGACAAACAGATTTGTAAACGGATTTTAATGTTGTAAGTCTCGAGACACTAAATTGCTGTTTTTACCACAAAATCATGCTGAAAAGTTTGAGATGTTCAGGAAGACGTGTATTTTGTGGGAAACTTCAGTTTAAAATGTATTGAAGTGCACAATTTTAAACTCGAGCTCCTTAATTTTGCTGCTGCTGAGCACCACAACATTGGGGGTGCACCTTTGAAGGTTAAGGCTGGTTATATTCTATGTTCCCATTTCTTTAGTTAGTTAGCGCTCAATACTTCAGTACTTATCGAAGGTATGAATCTTGCACAGCTATCAAAATTATACTTCAATAAAAAATGTTTTTTAATGATTTCTTAAACAGCTGGGCACTGTATTTTTTAGCAAAGTTTAAGCAAACAGTCATTAATGCCTTTTTTGGGGGACTACTTTCAGCGGTGGAACAGGAACATTTTATCACTTCCTCATTGACATGCGACTAAAAAAAGATGACAGATGGTGATAATCTTAAGGGACATGGGGCCACATCTCCAGGTAAAACTACACATTTGATTACCCATTAGCTAATGTTAGCATTCAACCACTTCCTAGCTAGCATTACAGTTTGATTACATTTAGTGGGTTTTACTCCCAGGTTTAAATAAATGTGTCCAGGATCTGCATTGATATTCTCAGAAATAGTGTAAGCTTAAAATATCATTGTGTGACATTAACAAACAGTGATGTTTGCTAGCACGTGTTTGAATACTGACGTCATCTTTAACTATGACTCGCCAGCTCTAACACAGCAATACTACATTTGAGTTTTCTCGATGAGCATGTCAGAGGAAAATGGCCACCGTGTTAATATGGCACAGAGGAGAGTTAGCCATTTTAGGTTGATAATGAGGGAGCAAAAATAGGATATCACCAGACTTAACCTTTAAAATGTGTAGAATAGTGAGAATTTTGAAGGTAAAGTGTAATTAGTGGAGTTATTTAACACAGCATTGAAACTGTGCTGGAGGCTTTTCCTTAAATTGTCTCATCTGCATGTCAAGTTGAGGCGGTCCATTAGTTTGAAAGTGGACATTGTGATGATGACCGCCAGTGTCCCCTCGAGGTGACACACTGAATGTCAGTGTACTTCACTGTGCTGTACATCTTCCACCTGTAACGCTAGTGACATCAATGCTGCATCGACGACACGAAGAGGAACTATGTATTTAATTTGCGAATGTTAGTTGTTTATCTCACTGAAAAGAGCATTTGTGATACTGTGCTGTATTCACATTATATTTGGATTTATTCTCAGTGCCATAAGGATCATACTGATGTCATTTATGAATGTTTTACCACCAGTGGAGGTGGAGATCTTTATCAAGTCTCGTGGTCACATCTGAATGCTGTAGAAATTTTCCCATAATCCTCTCCAGACATTGCTGTTGTGAAGTTACTGTGACCGAGTCGACGACCGGACTTGTTTAACCACTTTAACTGCGTTTCAGAACAGACGTGACCTGTTAAAGCATGTCAACGCTGCTGTTTCAAGTATGAAAAATGTTTAAAAAAAAAAGGTGTTTACATGTTGAAGAGACCAGCATGGTTTTGCACAATTAAACTACACACCACTTCACTGTAATCCCTGTTCATCTCTTTCTTTACACCACTCCATCATCATAATCATCCCTCGACTTGTTTGTGGATTAAAGATAATCACTGTAAATATCACGTGTAATTACAACACTCAAAAGTACACACATCACATAAAATTGACGAAAGAAAGTTCTGACGGAGACAAAAGCTTGAGTTTGAAATAAATTTATTTGTCTGTGATGTGTGGTGTGTCTTCGCAGCAGAGCGCTGTGCCGAGCGTCTAACCGTCCCCTTCTTCTTGTTCTTGCGCTCGTAGGAAACTGGCCTTTTTCTGGGCGACGCGGTCCTTCCTCTGTGCCAGAGATAGCTTGGCGCGATTCCACCTGTCCGGAAACGAGGCAACAACAGCTCCATTAACATTCAGCACAATGTTTGTCCGCTCGGCGCTGGGCTCTTCCCAGTACAGCCATTCAATACTTTGAAAGGAAGCTGTGGGCAGTTATTTCTGCTGGTATCAAAATTGTCACATGGGTTATTTCTAAGAGCACATTATCACATTTCGGGCCCCAGAAGCAGGAAAAAAAACCTTGCGAGTTTATTCCATGTCTCACATCACCAGTATAGGTGACATGAGAAAAACAAAAAGGCGATTTAGATGCTTGAAATCAAAAACCCACCTCTTCTTCTTGACGTCTTTTTTCGGTTTCTTTTCGTGTACTGGGTTTGCTCTGATGCCGGCGTGTGCTTTCTTATACATTTCTTCTACCTGTTAAGAAACAAAACGTACATGTTAGCGCACCAACTCTAGGTATTTCACACTGTGCAGGATGGTTCATCGTGCTTCTCTCAGCCCCGTCTTGAAAGGACAGTGAACATCAGCCAGTGCAAATGAAGGACCAACTACATTTTGCTCAGCGTGCTTTGTATCATCATCAAGAAGCAGAGAACCAACCAATCTATATTAGAACATAGTCAGGCCTCATGTAAATGTGCACTAATCATAAAAGGGAAGACACACAGATGGTTTGATAAGAGTGTTAAAAGCAATTCTAAGAACGTTTTGTCCAGAATCCATTTTAGAAAAACTTAAGACAGGCATTTTTTGCATGATTCCCTTAAACTTTGTATGTGATCTAAAAGTGTACTGGGAAGAAAAGTCTGCCTCAGAATGACCTCGTCAGTGCTCTCTGGTGGACAAATAATGTAATGAGACATCATTTCTAAATCACCTTAAACATAGTCTCAATTAAGACACTTTATCCAGTTTAAAAAGTAAATGTATTTTCACGGGTAAAGAGCTTATCTTACTGTGTCTGGCGTGACTCCGTTCTTGATGAAGCGTGAGAACTGTTTCTTGTAGGCATCCTCGTCCTCCTCCATCAGGTAAGACATGTAGTCGGCGACGTTCATGCCCAGGATGTGTTTGCGATGCACCTCTGCGTTGAACTCCTTACTCTCTGTGTCGTAACCGGGGAAGCGTTTTAGACTGTAAACAAGGAAAAGGCAGAGATCAGACCATACACCAAACTTAAACCACAAGTGGACTGGTCAAGTTTTTCTACTTTTATAAATGTTCCTATAAAATTATTGTCCTTCTGTTCTGTCTACTACATTGCTCTGGTAAACAATCACACAATGGCAGATGTTTGCTTTGGTTCATCTTGCTTCTCTCAGCCCCGTCTTGAAAGGACAGTGAACATCAGCTAATGCAAATGAAGGACCAACTACATTTTGCTCAGCGTGCTTTGTATCATCATCAAGAAGCAGAGACCCAAAGGACTGTTCAGAAGTTTTGAGTGTGACTTTGAGGGGGAAAGTGTCTCAGAAGAAAGACATCTAATGTCCATTTTCAGCAAAGTTATACCACTCTGAGATACACAAGTTTTATCAGTGTAATGATTGTGTTACACATCGAGTCATTTGGGGGCATTTTTTGTGCATTTTTCTATAAATCCTGTTTAGTCACCTTTAATCTTCACTTGAAAACCCAAATCTATGATTTGGTATCAAAGAAAGAGAAAACACCATATTTGTGAATCACCAGTGGGTGCTGTTGTCACACTCGTATCATACTGACCTGTGAGGGATGGCCAGTCCACCGTCGACCGCCCCCTTTAGGGCTCCAAACACCTTGTTCCCTGTGGTGGTTCTGGCCAGACCTGCATCCAGGTAACACGTGAAGGCGCCCGGCTGTCCGTCAATGCTCTCTACGTTGAATTCATCTCCCGTCACCTCCACCTGGCCCTCGTACGCCTGGTCCATGCCAAACTTATGCAGAAGCTACGGAGGAGGAGGAGATGGGAGGAAAGCACAAAAAGAGGATGTGAGAATTCTTAGTAAAGACGCCTACGATCCCTTTTACATTCTCCCACACTGATTTCGAAATAGGGCGATATTATAAATTTGCCCTTTGATATTACTATGTCAGCACATTTCTCACTCTCCCATACATCCCAAATACAGGTTGTTCGTGCATGTGTGTGTTCTTTCTTACCCGGCGAGCCAGCAGCAGCCCGGTGCAGTAGGCTGCAGCGTAGTTAGTAAGGCCCACAGTGATGCCATATTTGGGCAGCTCGTGAGAGTAAGCAGCACACACGATATGGTCTCCTTCAATCTTTGCATAGGCAATCTGGAAAAAGACAGGGAAAGTTAGGAGAGTTGTGTCATTTTTCCCCAACATGTCGCAACACGAGTATCGCTCCCTTTTACCAGTCACCGACCTGGCAGCAGAGGTCCCTGTTGGAGAACCTGACGATCATGCGGTACTTTGGTGTGTTGTACTTGTTCTTGTCCTGCACAACCAGGCGCTTGCGGGCGAAGAAGTCAGTTTTCCCCTCTGTGGAGTTAACAGCACACAATCAATACCAAAGCACTGTTTGAACACATGGAAGAGGAGCTTGGCCTCGATGGCGCATGCTCAGTGTGGAGCAGTGGTGATCAGGGATTCTTTTACCTCTCCTCCTCCTGAACTTGACTTCATATCTCTTGAAGTAGGACTTGTTTTTCACCACTTTGACGAAACCCTGCGAGGAGAGGCAGAGTCGAGACGTTCACACGCTAACTTCAACAGGGCAGTCACACACAAGTATTACAAACGTGTGTCAGCTGTTTTGGCTGTGCTTCACGGTGTTGACAGTGTCGTATAGGAGTGCTTTAATAAGTTACTAAACGCTTGCGGTGTGAGTGTGCTGTGCTGTGCTGCAGGTCAGCTGAGGTTTCATCAGCCATTGAGGCGCCACGCTGCAGCTCTCAGCGGCTCACCGGCCGGGTCCGACCGAACAGCCGCAAACATCCACAAACATCTGACTCTCACACCATCGTCAACACTTTTGCACCATCAAACACATCCCCACACCTTCAGTACACCCGCACTGGATGTATATCGATATCATTTACTTACCATTTTCAGAGGATTTTGCTCCTCTTCCTCCCGGATTCAGCAGCTGCGTCTCAATGGCGGAAGGCTGACTTTGCAACTTGTCTTCAGCGGGACGTGTGATGGCGGCAGCGCCCCCTGCTGGCCCGGAGGACGACACGACAGATGGACCAACAGGGGGCAGCAACCACACGGACACAGCAGGGCTTCACTCAACTTCTGCAACAGTGATTTCTTTCCTCTTTACCAAAGGACAGAACAATATAATACAATTTAATTCACATTGTGTTTAGCTGACTGAAATGTTCACAACAATGGAGAGAAAGATGGTGAAATATTAGATATTGGGACCAAGCAGAGAAAATGCTGACAAAAAATGTGTGGTGCCCTTTTTCCGGAGCATTATCTAGGCCTAATATCTGGGTGTGTGCAAGAAATGATGCTCAGTGTGTTTAACAATATCAGTGGTCAAACAGCAGTTCTAATATTTAAGTATATTTTTTAAATAATGTCGATTTAATTAAACAATGAAAATAAAAATAAACATGAATTTATTAATACAAATAACACAAAAGTATTATTACTTTTACTACTTCCAAAGTCACCATTTTAAGAAATGTAGTAGTAATAACATATTACATTAACATATATGAAGTTAAGGTACAAAACAAAAATATTTGAAACCCCACAATTTGTGTTGAGAACTATTTGGAACATATATTGGCATCGTATCAATCAGTTAGTTTGAGGGGAACTTTATTATAATATTTACAATCATTATCACTTATGACCCTCTAGAAGTGTGTGGCGATGTGTGTCTCTGCAGAGATTCTGCCCTCTGCCTCTCTTATTTCGTCAGTATTTTCCTCTGTTCAGGACGAGTCTGGGCATCAGTAGCGTGTAGCCATTTACAGCACAAGGTCGAAGCTCAGCATAACGGCCAGGTTACATCTCTGTGACCGTCTGTCTGCTCTGCTTTCGGTCTGTCATAAAGAGCTGTATGTCTGTGTGTCTGTTTGACCGAGGGAAGGGCTGTACTACGAACACACAGAGCAGACAGGACGATGTGCGCACTTCAGCTGCATCACCATACAATCTGCAGGGTTGTGCAGACTAGTGGGTGTTTTTATTTGTGCTTTAGAATGTAACAGCCATGAAACAATCAGAATATACCATGTTATTTCTGTGTTTCAATGCGTTGATCTCATTAACAGTACTCCCTCTACTCTTTCTCTCTCTGTCTCGCTCTTGAGCCAGGGTCAACTTTGAATGCTGTGTTTACAAACAACCAGCATCACATCCTGCATTGTATGCCTTCAAATAGGCAAACTAGCAATAGTCTCCAAAATTCAAGAAACGGTTTGATGAATCTCTAATTTCAAACATGACAAGCACAGTGATTATGAGGCCCGACTGCTTTCAGGAAACCTCGCTGTGATATTGTGTGGGGTTAGCTCTGTCGATGTATCATCCATTCTCCACCAAATAATGATGATTTGGGCTGGAAAAGTCGAAATGATGAAATGTCTGAAGCTTGGGCGGATTTGAATTGTTCAGAGAGAGGTCACAGTATTTTACGCCTGAATCAGAATCTGACACAGATTTACTGGACTCATATTTCTACCTTGCTTAACATTGTAATTTAAAGTAAACTGGGAAAATAAATCTTCTTCTTTGCTTTCCATCTGTTTGAAACCTTGTATGCGTTTTAGAGTTATACAGTCCAACATGGTACTTACATTTCTCTGGACTATTTTTTTTTTTTTTGACTGATGATTTGACTTTGTGCTGAGATTTTTCTGACTACTGTTCCTCAGGTGGACCTTCAATTACATCTCTCTATTGTTATATTCTATAACAACTGGGCCAAATTCTTCCTTGCTTTTGTTTGTCTGTGTATTTTTTTTTTATAGGTTTTTCTTTTATGTATGAACACAAAATGAACGCTGCATTGAAACCTGACCGGGAGACAGACGATAACATTGATCCGTATCTAAACTTGATGGTTTTGTGTTGTGGTACTTTTTTTACTGCAGGTTAGGCAATATGTTCAACATTCACAATCTTATCAAAATCTAAGTGTATAAATGGAATAAGTGGAAATGTATAGAGTGTTACAACAATGACAAAATCAGCTATAATTTTCATTTTTGGTCACACACAACCATAGTACAACCTGGAAAACTGCCATGATATACCAGAATGACTTATAGACTCACAGCACTTCCCAAGTGAATTGACATTCAGCAACACTTCGTAAGAATGACATGAGTAATAAAGAAAAACCTGCTCCTCACAGTGTGGACCTATTTCCAAACACCAGACTGATGCCGCTGCTGATCCTCCCATGAAGCCCTTCTGTGACTCAGAAGAGAACTGAATGTCAGAGTGGTGGTTCATTCAGAGGCATGTGGCAAAAAAACAGTCATATTTCCATCATTTTTGTCCAGTGACCCACAACTCCAGTCCAATTTTTGTGTTTTTTATTCTCTGTTATGCTCTTATTTTTCTGGTCTTTTGTTATGTTCTTAATAGCATATTTGAATGGTTTACTTTCACAGTTGAACTCCTTGTCAGAAACATGTTACATAAATCATTATCTTTATATTAGTACTATACTAATAATGGGCTATTTCATTAATACAGCAGTAAATAGCTGATGTTATCTCACTTTAAACAGTGGTGGAAGAAGTTTTAGATAGAGGGATAGTTTGGCATTTCTGAAAACCTATTCACCCATTTTCATGGAGAGTTAGATGAAAAGATTTAAACAAATTTCATATTGGCAAGCTAAATACGAAGCTAATGCCCTAGCCTCTAGCTCACTAATAAACACATTGACTTGTTGGTAGAATTTGCATAAAACTCAAGTGTAAAAACAAGAAGTTGTGGTCTAACAGGGTGTAATGTGTGGGGCAATTTCTTGGCAGAACACAAAGTTGGTTGCTGGCAGCAGCTTAATATTAACTATACAAACATGAGAATGGTACCAAGAAAGTAAATTAGCATATATTCTAAAATGTCAAGCTGGTCCTTTGAAGACATACACAAGCAAAGGTCACCCAGGTCACCATGTCACCACAACTTGTTGATTTTACTTCCCAGGTTTTGTATATATTAGACAAAAAATGTTATAAAATGATAATTGGTGAGCAATAGAGGTGTTGGTAGGCAAATTATGTTACCCTTAGAATGGTTCAGGCTATCTGTTTTCCCCTGTTTCAAGTCTTCATGCTAGGCTAAGCTAATTGGTTGCTAGCTTCATGTTAACCGTACAAACATGACAGTGGTAGCCTATCAAGAAAGCAAATGATCATATTTCAAAAATCCAGCTGTTCCTTCAAAGTAGTACACAAGCAGACCCCAGCAACCACAACTCGTTTTTGCATCTCAGTTTTTTTTGCTTGAATTAATTGGACAAGCTCTAACATGTGGCAGACGCCTTTGCTAGCTCCACTCTTGAACCATGTGTTTTATGAACTGCGTTGCACACGGTACATATTCAGGATGTGTTTTATCTTATCTTTATGTTATTGAACTTTTTAAAAATATATATTTTTTATTTATTTCTAACTCTTGATTTGTGTTTTCACCGTAAAATGGCATTTTAAAAAAGTGGTTCTTTACTGTGCATATGACAGTAAACACTTCGACTAGAGTTTACAGGTGCTGGTAGGCAGAATTTGTTACACCCTTTAGAAAGCTCTGGACCAGCTGTTTCACTCTGTTTCCAGTCTTTTTGCTAAGCTAAGCTAACTGGCTGCTGGATGTGGGTTAACATTTGGCATACAGACTAGAGAGAGGTATCAAGCCTAAATGCACTTAGTTACATGCCACCACTGATTTTAATGCTAGTGTTTTCTTTCGAGAACGACGGGGATGTAATCAGAAGTGTTGATTTCTGACTGTGTGTGTGTGTGTTTTAGTAGGAATAACACTGTTATAAAATGATGAGAAGTCCATTTGACATTTGTTGCGTGGAAAGAAAAAAAAATCAGCATTAGTCTATCTGTTAACTCTATCGTCAACCACTGAAAAAAAAGGAACTACGATCTTCTGCTTTTTCTGTTCAAGCGAGATAGATAATATCCCTCACTGTCACTCTCAGTGCAGATGTTCTCACTGTTAGATAAGAGAAGTCAAAGTCACTCCTTTGGACAGTTTTCTTGCAGCCGCTCAAGCTCTGTTTCTGTAGAACTGATTTCACAATGCTGAGAAGCAACTGCCCAATCATCCTACAGCAGCAGTGGTCAGCGGCTAAAAAGGGTTCACACTGGGGGCGTGAGGGTGTGGTGGGCGTACGTAGGGCTAATGCAGGGAGCACATAATGTCAACACTACATGGTGATTTCCTGAGGCGATTTTGAGCTTTCCTATTCTAGATTTAATATAATTCACAAGGAGACCAATAAGTTCTCATTTTGCGTACAGTCAACACATGTTTTCATGCGAAAGGTCACAAAACTGTATTGAAAGCAGATGACTCTGAGGTTGCAGTGGGCTAGAAATGACTTGCAGAAAGTCACACATCAACAAATGTGTTCACAGGCACATTACAGATAAGAAGACTGCCCTGCGTTAACAAGAAACAAGCTCTTGTTTTTCCTGCCTCTTTTTCTCACTGCTGTGTGCACTTATTTTATTTGCATACTGAGACATTTTAAAGATCAAGAAACATTACAAGAAAAACAAAAATTCCCTATCAAACTATCGACACTGATATGGATACACAGTACGATTAACAATACCATTGCCCCTCATGATGTACAGTAACACACTCTGAGTACTCAGCAAAACCAAATCAGTTCTGCAGAAACTTCAGTTCTGCTAACTTTAACACCAGACAGAATATTTTAAGAACAGCAGAGATGGTGCTGCGATGAAGTTTGTGTGTGAAAGCCCAGCCTGCACTTTTCTTCACCCAATGTGTGACCGGTTTTTTACACCTCGTGCAGAAACAGACAGACTGGTTTTTTTGCGTGCAAACATACGTCTCAAAGTGGATTCGAAATTTTAGAGCATCAGCTGAAAAACACTTGTAGCAGAGCAGAAATGGGGGAGAGGTGTGCACAGACACGCAAGTAAACTGCAGTTATTTAGGCCTGTTGAACTCTGACCTTTCAAACTGCCACCTCGCCTCCCCCAGACATGCACAGAGACACAATGACCAGGAAGCACCGAGCAGGTTTCTTCACATCCACGCACCAACGTCCCCGATGAGAATCTTAGCCTTCAGGAGGGAAATTTACAACCAGAAATGGGCTGGTTGCAAACAAGGGGAGCTGCTGATCACAGTGATGGATGAGGGAGGTGATTTGTGGAGTGTTTATGGCATAAATCCAAGCATGTTTGGTGCTCCTTCTGTTTTTTCCACAGTTTTTCAAGGGTTTTTTCTTGGAAACTGAAGTCATGTGGACCCTCTTTAGGCTACGTGATCATGTAACAATAGTCAGATCATCCTGTAAACCTTAAATCAAATCCATGTTCAGTAACAGAGACATAAACTCCTCTACTGCTGCAGGACGACAAGATTTAATAAAGTGAGAGTAAGCAAGATTAGAACAAGACGTTTGTGGACCCCTTGTGTGAAAGAAGAACTGTCTTGCGGTCAGCAGCCTTCAGTAAATCATTCATTGTGTTCACACTCAGCCCCTATCTGGTGGCTGCAGTTCGGGGCAGCTGAGAGCTCGACGAGATTCAGAGGGACACTCCTGCGTGCAGTTGAACCCGAGGAAAAGGACCGAAATCAGATTGTAGCTGGAGGGGAAGGGACGGAGATAGTTAAAAAGAGAGGGAGGGGGCTGTCAGGCTGTGGTTAGGGCTCTGGAGCCAAAGGAACCTGTGAGGGGATGAGATAGCATGATGTGGTTTTCATTGAGATGCCACCACAGAGTGGAGGTGTGGAGGTGAACGCTCTGACTGAGGCCCTGGGACTAAACACAGACATGAACCAGTGGAAGTCAGTTTGGCCACAATAAGCTAGTATGGCATGAATCCATTAAATACAGTATATTGAGTAAAAACAACATCAGAAAAACTCACTTAAGTGTGAATTTCTGTGGCTATAAATCTGCATAAAAGTTGACTGAACAGCTTTTTACACTTTATTTTCACATGCAAGAAAAAAGAATCTGCATTAGTTTTAACTGTCAACGGTTTGACTTAGCAGACATTAGCTAGGAAGTGCTATGAAGTGAACACTACGGGATGAGCCATGGATTAATAACTTTATGTTGTTCGTGTTGTGAACCATGTGGTCACAAAATGATAGGAGCCATTGCAGCCATGTGGTACTTGTCTTCTCCTCCTGTCTGTTTAAGCTACGTAATCTGTTGCTGTAGTTGCTTGTGAAGGTCGGAGACTTGCCAGTTAAACATCAGTTTGCTGCGGACATCCACGTCCCCCCAGGAAGGTGCACTGGGACACATTTATCGGAAGACATGAAATACCTACTTGGAAATCTCGACGTCCGATTTACGATGGATTGCTAACTGCAATAGGGATAAAAATGATTTACAGGAGACATATTATGATCATTTTCAGGTTCATCATTATATTTTGTGTTACTTCTAGAATGTGTTTTCATGCTTTTAATGCTCAAAAACACATCGGTTTTCTTATATTGTCTTATACTAACATAGTGACATAGTGATGTCACAAAATCACAGAATTAAAGGTGGAGCTACTGATGAGGCGTTTCAGGAGCAGTGTTTTCTGTGGGAGAGAGGAGCTCCAGTTGGCTCTGGGCTTTTTAACTTCCAACACCTTTTACATGCACAAGAACAGACTTTTCAAATGTTATCAGACTAAGTGAAACAAATTGTGATAGTGAAACAAGTCATTTTGAAAAATTTGATGCTCAAAAAATGTATCAACCAGTTTTACAGTAGCTCTCTCTCTCCCCTGTGCATCACACCACACTTCCTTTGGGCTAGTTCACTGATTTGACAATGTTGTGTTACTGTTGGCATTAATCATTATCCCTTTCTTGTCAATTGTAGTTACAGTCAACTGTGTTTAGCTCGATTTGAAGTTTTGCTTTAAACTGAATTTCGGTGCATCATAATCAAACCGCTGTGCTGACCAGCTGCCGTGCTGTCTGCTCCTCTTGTCAACATTCACACACATGTGGTATAAAAGCCTCAGGTGTATTTAAAACTGTAAGGGGTCCCCACAGTCTCTCTCTCCTCGCAAAGGGACACGTTGTGGCCCTAAAGCTGAGCTTGAGAAAATAACCTCAGCACAAGTCTTTAATTAACCTCGGCGACTGTGATCCGAACCTTTGACAAGTAGATGACTACTGCTGTGAAAAGCAAAGCAAAAGTGCAAGAACAACCACCACCCCCACCCCACCACCTCACAAACTCACTTCTACCTCCTCCTCCTCCTCTGTGATCACTGCGATCACTTCTATTTCAATCACATACTTTCTGTAAGACTTAAAGAGTGAGAATCAAGGCCTGTGGGGGGAAGAGGTGGTGGCGTGAGCGTGTGGGGGGGATACACAGAGACAAAAGGAGACTGTAGCAACACACTGATAGCGTCTTCTCGACTCTGCATCTGGTTTCCTGTTCTGAGTCAGTGTGTAACCCTGAGTTTGAACGTTGTCACATCAACCCTGTCCGTCTCTGCCTCTCTCTCACTTTAGTTGTTTAAACGGATGAGAATAATCAGAATTCTGTCGGCGTCAATCAGCAGCTCAAGTCCGACAACGACTGAACTGAAAGCGTTCACATTTGAATGTACTTCGTGATCTGGTTGAGCAACCATGCTTTATTGAGATGAATGTTGAATTTGGTTCAGTTACACATCCGTACTGTTGTTTATACGCCTGAACTAACTAAATAAACAAACTCTTTGTTTTCATGACTGAATAAACAAACAGACCTTAAAGAACAACACAACTTCATACTGTTTTACTTTGTTTATCTGTGGCGGACCCTGCCACCTCTCAAACTTCAAACAGCGTTCTGGGGACCTTATTTTCCTCTGAGAACAGCTTAAAAAATGCATATTATAATACATATTTCTGAGTTTGTTGTATTACCTAATTAATACTGCAAGTATATATATATATATATTAATGTCTTCTCCTTTATTAAAGCGGCACTTTAAACTCTACGTTTTTTGCTCTTTCATGTCCTAAATTCTGTCAGTTTTACTGGAACTCTGATGCCTGTGCCTGATGTGTTATCTTTGCACACACTATGTGAGAACGTGTTGCTGTCTTCTGATTTGGTGGGAGGAAAGGTGAGAATTGGTATTTGTAAACTCCAGCGTTGTCCATTTTAACGGACTGAAGTCTCGTTTGAATCCTTTCCATCGAGTTAAACATTTAAAAAATCATTATAAGAGGAAATAAAAGTTACGTGCATGATGGGAATCAGCAAAACAGCATCAACCCTGTGAGTGAAACGCGAAAGTCTTGTATTCATAATTCCAGAAATGTAGAGAAAATCTGTCTCTAAGTGAGAATACAAGGCTGTAAGAATGAAAGGAAATCACACGTGAAAGGCAGCTTCAGTCATCTCTATTCCTGCACAGTGCCTGCAAATTTAAAATAAGCTTTTATCAAAACATGAATCAGTGTTTTTGTTTGACTGTCACGCCTGACGAACATGAAATGTTCTGTGTGAATGTGGGAGGGAGGGGAGGAAAGAGAGAGTGTGTGTGCATGTGAAGCTCTGTGGTGTGTGTCTCTGTCTGCAGACTGTGACTGATACTCTGACGCTCACACCGAATGTGGACAGAGTTCACCAGGGTGTGTGTCCTCAGAGCTGCTGGGATATTGTGCCTGCTGTGTGAGTATGCCACATGTGTTTCAGCGTCGCGCCTCGGCTATCTGCGCTTTGCTTGAAGGTCTCTTAACTTGTCGCAGCTGCATCAAATAAACTCAGTTCCCAGCTCGGGCAAAGGAAAAAAAAAAAAAAGTAGATAGCGCTTTGCTTTGGTCTGACCTTGAACAAATCTTTTTCTATGATTTGAGCTTGACAGATTTCACTTTTATTGCTAATTTAATTTATCCAAAATGTTTGTTTTTTTCTTTAAATATCCCATCCTGCGTTTCCCTCAGTGGGCAGGCTAATTGGGCCCGTGTCTGGGCCGGGAGGGGGCTTTAATGATGTAAAACAATGAGGCTGAAGTCAGTGCGGGTAAGCTGAAGCAGTGTAACTGTAAAGGGATACTCCGGCTCCCCACCGACAGGCTGTTGTGCGGAGCGGCCGCGCACGTCTCATTAACAGGATCACTTTACAACCAGTCAAACAAATGGGTCATTATTCATCACGGGCTGCTCCGGCTGCGTCGACCCGATCCACAAACACACATCTAACACTCAAACTAAAACGACAGTTTTTGGAGACATCTGGCTTGACGAGGCCGTCATGTTGAGTTACTTTAGACTTCAGTCTTTTGATATAAATCTGATCCGCTGTCAGAGACGGGCGAGCGCACGAATCCAATCTCGGTTTTAAATTTGTTTTAATATCCTCAGAGGTTTTAAACAGCTTTTCTAACAGTGCACACCAGCTGGGATCCATTGTATATATCTGCGCAACCACACATCGTTTCAGGAATCATTTCAGCTTTGTTAGTTTAAAAAATATTACGTGCAAATGAAAATAATAAATGAGATTAAAGTCGAACTCTACAGGTAAACACGTCACAACTGCATCTATTAGAAACGTAATATCTCCTCTCTAGTCCCATATCTGTCGGGATCCTCCGGGGGGGCAAGGTGGTCCCGCTTCTGGCCACCTGCCAAGCGACACCTGGTAAACGATACCGCTTCTCTGCGCATGCGTAATAGCCTGCCAAAAATCCCAACGCCGTCTCCTCTGTCAACCAATAGTGTTCCAATCTGTCCAGAGATAAAGTCAGAGCTGCGTGCAGAGGAGAGAAGTGAAGTGGAGGATTTCAGAGCCGAAAGAGAGCAATAAAGACACCATGCCGAGGTCTTTCCTGGTGAAGAGTAAACGGGCCCACAGCTACCACCAGCCCCGCTACCTGGACGATGGATACGGCAGACTGGACACTATTCTGGCTCACGTGTGCGCAGGTAGGTTCATTTGTGCGTAATTACGCACGAAAATGGTTCAAAGCGGGTTGTAACCACGGACATTTATTCACATCTGATTTTCCCTAAATAAGGTAGATTTACTCTATCTACAAGCAGACACCTGTTGAATTCGACATTCACTCGATTTCATCCCTCTGTTGTCATCAGAGACAAAATCTCAGGCGGAGTTTGAGTCCACCTTGGAGCCGCAGGAGGATGTAAACGCCGGCGCTGACAGGCTGTCCCCCGGGTCCAGGCTGCTGTCCCCGGGGTCGCTGTCCTCCAGCTCCCCGCTGAGCTGCGGAGGCAGCGTGTGTGAGCGGTCCTCCGACTGTGATTTCTGGCGTCCCCCGTCTCCCTCCTCCTCACCAGGTCTGTTTGGATGTATTTTCATCAAGAGTTGTTTGCAGAAGTGACACAGGGCTATAAAAAATAATGCGCAGTTTTTGTGTGTGTTAGGCCTATGTGTGAGCTGTGAGGTTGCCATTATTATTAGACCAGCGAGCTGATGTAAACTTCAAATTTTGGTTTTCATCATGATGTTACAGTCTGGTTATAAAGCAGAACAAAGATGAAGCAGATTATTATTATTATTATTATTATTGTTATTATTATTATTATTATTATTATTATTACGATTTGGAAGAACAAATAAGGGGATTCTGGAATAGGCCATGATGTGTATATGCATTATTTTGATATGCATTTAATAACTGATTTCTTTACAAATATGAGACCAGATATCATCAGTCATCGCTCTTATTCCACACAAATATATATTTGATTTGTGCAAGGTGCAACATTTAGGAGCAATAAATTGAGTTTTTCAGTTATTTATTGAACACTAAAATCACCATTGCGCATGTCCATTAAGGCCCAAAGCAATTTCCAAAAAAATAGAATTTTAAGCCGCTCCATAAACTACAGATCGCCCTCACACCCACGCTCACTAAATCCAAAAATCAACTTCCAGATTCGGAGAAATGCTCCACTCCGGCAGCGGAGGACGCCCACCACTTCAACATCCCGCTCTTCCCTTACTCCTGGACGGCCTACTCCGGCTCGGAGTTGAGGCATCTGGCCCAGGGCCCGTATCATCACCAGCTCCAGGGCCACAGGGAACCTCACTCACCCGTCAGCATGTACGGCGCAGAGGACAGCGGCGCCGAGCCTCTTTACGCACAGCGGGGCCCGGCGTCCGGATGCTACCAGGACTTTTCTGCAGCCACCCGTCAGATCTGCAGGATGCGGGACGGAGACGAGCTGTACCTGGATGTGAAGCAGAAGCCCCGCGGGGCGGAAATCAAGTCTGAAAGTGACTTCATGTGCTCTAACCTCGAGTCGAGTGGATCGTATAAGTGCATTAAATGTTGCAAGGTAAGTTTACTGTGCAAAACAAAAACAATTTTGATGTGTCAGAGAGATTTTGTTCATTGGAGATCAGACTAGAGGAAGTTCTATTTTAATGTCGTTTCAATCGGCATATTTGCGGGTTATTGTTTTCAAATAAGAATATATTTTCCCCCAAATTTTGAGCTAGATTCTGAAGTAAAAAAAAATTATCCGTTTATTTCTCCAAAGGTGTTCTCCACACCTCACGGGTTGGAGGTCCATGTGCGGCGATCGCACAGCGGGACGCGGCCGTTTGAGTGCGGGATCTGCGGGAAAACCTTCGGACACGCAGTGAGCCTGGATCAGCACAGAGCGGTCCACTCACAGGTAGGCCTCTAAACTGGAAACGAGTCTTAGGCATCTAAAGGCCCCCGGAAACCGTCTGAGATTTTAGGCCTGCTGTATTTCTGCACTTCAGTCCAATGTTTCGAGGTTCCTCCCACGCTGACACTTCACATATCTTACAGGAGAGGAGCTTCAGCTGTAAAATTTGCGGCAAAAGCTTCAAGCGCTCCTCCACGCTGTCCACGCACCTGCTCATCCACTCGGACACGCGGCCCTACCCGTGCCAGTACTGCGGGAAGAGGTTCCATCAAAAGTCAGACATGAAGAAACACACGTTCATCCACACAGGTGAGACACAAAGTGCAAAGAAAAACGTGCGTAAAATGCGTAAAAATGGTTCCGCGCTGACATTCTGTGGTCTCGTTCTTGCCGCAGGTGAGAAACCGCACAAGTGCCAGGTGTGCGGGAAGGCCTTCAGTCAGAGCTCCAACCTCATCACGCACAGCAGGAAACACACGGGCTTCAAACCGTTCGGCTGTGACCTCTGCGGGAAAGGTTTCCAGAGGAAAGTGGACCTGCGTAGGCACAAGGAGACGCAGCACGGACACAAATGAGCTGATCTCGATTCTTCAGCGTGAAATCCTGCACTTTTTCCTTAATTTATGTACTGCGCTCATGGATACTGGTGTTTTATTTGTATTCTCTTATTTGTTGCATTGGCCTTTAATCGTCTTGTTGAATGTAGTTCATTATTTAGCCTCAGACTTTCTGGTTGATTTTATGATGATAAAAGTTTATTTATGAAGTGTGTTTTTACATGACTATTAAAATTTTAAAAAGCACACAGGATGTGATCTTTGCTTTCCAAAGCTGCTTGTTAATGTTAACTGACGCAATTCTGCCATCACCGCAGTAGAAATCCTGCTTTTTTAAATTCAGTGATTTTATTATTTAGTCAGGGATTAAACATTAACTTTTGCAGCTCAGTGGTCAGGTTTTTTTTTCAGTTATGAACTTACAGGCCTTTGATTTCACTCTCTCTACATTGTACTTCTATCTAAATCATAAGAAAAATCTTCATTATTTTTGATTATTAAGCATTTAATCAATATCAACAGATTTAAAAACAAAATAATCTTTTCTTTTTTTTTCAAAAAATCCTCCACTGTTTGTTGGTACGTTGTGAAAAACGAGAAGCTGTGTTGAGCCACGTAGGCCCATCAATCACATCCCCAATCTGTATGACAGCTCCAACTTATATCTCCACTATTAAATAGGAAAACGTTTTGTTGCGTGCGCCACCTGGTCAAAACCAAATATTTTCACACATGCATTGTTAACATACCCATATAACAAATGACATTATGGTGCCATAAACCTCCATGTGAAGGAAGTCAGGAGAAGTGGCGTCACTTTTATGACAGCAGAGGCGCAGCAATAAGCAGCGTGTCCACATGGCGTTTTCACTGGGAAAAGCTGAGTGTGATTTGTTTGAAGCCTGCAGAGGTTGAAAATCAGCAGCTCTAAACCTTCACGGATCTGATTTGCACACATCTCACCACAGATTGTGCACATGCAGTAAGAGGAGGCGGGTTAAATCACAAAAAGGACAGGAGCTTTTGGTTCCCAATCAGTTTTAATGTGGGAAACAAACATTCACACATTTATTCCATCCAGTCTGATACCCTCTAGAGTGTATATTAATTATACATGTCCATGTCTGTCAGTGTGTCTGGGTTTTAAACACCCGGACTAAGTTCAAAAGGTCCTGCTCGTGTAGGCCGAGCTCCTCCATCAGTGTGTTCAAATACGCCACCGATGCTGGCATCTCCAAGGCTTCTCGCACCACCGGAGAAATTTCGGACAACCTGAAACACAAAATCACACAATCATCACACACTGTCTGACCAGGATAGACTTTGAAAAAATATTTCACAGGCATAAATAAAGGTTTTCTGCCTTATTCATAAAAAAATACATTTGGAAAGTAGAGGAAAGTAATCTTTTTCACTACATCCTTTTTAAATGAAAAGAATCCGGAATGACACAATTGTACAACATAACATACCAGACACCATAAAAAGAATCAAACATTCACATACATTCACATGCTCATAAATATATGAACATTTTTATACATACAAGAACACACTTTAACATAAAATATAAAACTGTCTTTAAACAGAAAAGCTGCATCTTTAATAGAAAAGATAAGTTCTAATTTAGACCTTATTCAAGACAGGATATACTTCACTATGGCACACAGTGCTGACCTGACCCTTCAGGTCGCTCTGAAAGTAAACAGGTGAACTGAGTCATCTGGATAACTTTGCTGAGTTAAACACAGATTTGAAGGGGCTCTAGTTTCGGTCAGCGCTGTTAATCAGATAACTCAGCAAACCTGCTCACTGCTTACATGACTGTGTTTACATGCACACTTCTGTCCTGGTTTTAAATCTTATCTAGTACATGAAGTTTATATGGAGCATAATAAACCTGCTATTTCATCTTCCTGTATATATGATCACAACAGTATCCAGGTTCTGATTTTTCTGCCTGCGTGCAGCCACGCTTTGATTCTTCAACATCTCAGCCGCTTTACGGAGAACGTTCAGAAACCAGGATCAGGTGTTTATGTCTCCAGGTTTCTAAAAACATTAGTGAGGACCAGGATAGCCTAATGCACAATCTACTTTTGTATTTGCACATATAATTTGCATTTTATATATATATTGTGTAGAATAGTCATTATTACACAGTTTATTTCACTTTCAATCACTGCCATACCTGCAACATCATTTACCTTACAGTTGCACATACTCTATAATAATGACAGCTCTCTGCAGTAGCTCTGCTGGCTAGAGATCACTTCACTGCTGTGTTATTATTCTTATATTCTTGTTTTTATACCTGTATTCATGTGTGTATTAGTGTTTTGTATGTGTCATGTAAGCCACTGGAGGCCTACATTTCCCTCAGGATTAATAAATATCCATCTATCTTTTTATGCTTATATGTGAAAGACTCCATGAAAACCAGAATCATCCCATAATTTCTGAACTTCACATAAAAACCTGGCAGAATGAGATGAGACAAATTACTAGAGCCTGATATCGGCGCATATATGTTGTTGTTCATGCACGATATGTGAAAACAAAGTCCTTGGGGGGATTTATAAATATTAAATTCCCAGTAAACTTCCTTGTTTGACTCTGCTGATATTATGTTGGGCAATAAAGTTTGAACTATAAAATATCCTGCCTCCAATACATACTTGTCTTTGTCACAGAAATTCGATAACCACATTTGAAGGATCATTATAAAAAATGTGTTTGTGTAAGTATTCTGTCTATGTATGTATACATATAAGAACATCAGCAAATTTATCGCTGACAGATTTATGACACATCCTAATATCGGTATTCGCATGTATAATCCAGTATTTGTCGGACTCTACAGATTACAACATATACATATTTATGTTTATTTTTTTAAGATGTTGTTGATCCCAAAAAAGATGCACATTATATGATCACCTCTGATAACCTCTAACATTTTGAAAATGCTTCACACACAAAAAGGGCCAACTGCACATTCACACATCCAGCCAAGTGTGGGTTGTCGCTGTGAGTGTTTCTAGCTGCATGGGCACAGTAAGTCTTAAGTGACGGTCTGGTGCTGCTGGTGACACAGTTGCAACAAAGGCTGGACATTATACATTTCATGAGGGTGTTTTCAATATAGCAGGGTTGTTGGTTAGACTGCAGTTGGTGTAGCTAAAAAACTGGCATGTGACGAAACAAACAATTATTTTCATCTATTTATCTGCAGATTATTTTCATCTATTAATCGATTAAGTGTTTAGTCTCTAAAATGTCAAAAAATGCTCATCACAGTTTCTCATTTCTCAAACTGACATCTTCAAATCACTTCTTTTGTCCAACAAACAAACCAAAACCTCTGCATTTACTGTCATTGCTGTCATTTTTGCTTTAAATCACTCAAATGATCTCCTTGTTCCTCCATTTATGATCTATTAAATCAGCACAGATAACATCCAAAGACTGTTTACCTCCTGTCTTAAACCCACTGTGGGCAACCTTTGGGCTGATCCCCGTCACCTCTCCCCTCCTCCCTCCCCCCGCTACCTGTCCTGTCTACCTGTGTGGAGGTGCACTGCTGGTTAATCTCCGGTTCACCCCGGGGTCTAGTGTTGCAGGGGGGGCATCCATTATTCAGCTGGCCTCAACAAAGGAGGCCAGACTAGCTCCACAGCTGCCGTGCAGCAGATAGATAAGACAGCACACCAAATTATTCATGATGGAGGAATGGCAGGACGGACAGGCTTGAAGTGAAATGGGAACTAATGAAATCATAGAGCACCAGTGGGACACAAAAGAAAAAGGGCCGATTATCACAAACGGATCACATAAAAGCTAACTGTCAAAAGTGGCTAAACACGCAAGAAATGTTCATCGTCAGTTAGACAAAATCAAATCTTAAAATCAAAGGTTTTACCTATAATCATGTGAAAATTAGAGTGCAAAGGAAACAAATCTTGTGGTTTTTCACCAGAAAAATATTTTATCACAATACGTTTTCATTGTTTCACTCCTGATAAGAACTGAGCATGTGAGGGATAATTATGTAAAATCAGATTTATCTATAACTTGATGTTTGACAAACTTAATTTAGCTGAAAAACTCCACAACAGATTGAAGTCAAACACACTAGTCTGTCACATTTACAGCCTAAGACTTTTTTGGGGGTTCTGTCTGAGGGAAGAGTTTACAGTACAAGGCGCCCTCGCTGTAAGAGTTGAAGGTTTGTGTCACTTACTGCCTCTCAAGCTTCACAACATTTACTGTATTCTTTTGTTAAGCTCACAATGGAAGTTATAATATTGGTGCAAACTGACCTGGGGTCACTCAGGGAGTCATAAATCAGAGTCAGTCGGGCATCAGGTGATAGTTTTCCCAGCCGGGGCAGTTTAAATTGCTATTTTGCTTGGATGTATACAGAGGAAATATTGTGTGTGTGTGTGTGTGTGTGTGTGTGTGTGTGTGTGTGTTTGTGTGTGTGTTTAACTCGAGAGTGTACAGGGCCGTCCGTGTGTGCCTTCTGTCCCGCATCACGGATCTAGAGAGGGGCAATCAGGTGGAGATAAGGCCATGAGGCGTCTGTGTGTACTTAGACGGGAGCAGCACGGAACTGTCCATGAACTGCCAGCAATGGAGAGACACACACACACACACACACACACACACACACACAGACCATATGGCATGAACTTGGACAATGCCACACCACACAGCGTCTTGTCAAATGCACCTTGAAGCTTTGAAGCTGAAAGTGAATCCAAGTCACAGTTGGGAAATCTAATTGTTTTCCTCTTTGAATGAAGAACAGGATAGTTGTGTAAAACTGCACCAAGCTGTTGCTTTGATTTGAGCACAGAATCAATCTGTTGATGAAACCGTAAATTATAGCACAACACTTACATGATGTCAGTTTTAGTTCAAATATGTAAATGTGGACTATTTTTCAACTATTTTATGGAAGGTCGGCTGCTGTTTATAAAGTTTATCTCGTCCTTTTTACACTGCAAAAAAAAAACACTGAAGTCACATACTCACACATAAACAGTTCACACATTTAGGCGGTGAAGAAAATTGTTTTTGAGTTTGCTGACAGGGTGTTTTTCCTGGGAAACAACGACTCTTAAATTGTCTTGACATAGATTGCCACATTCACACACACAGACACACACTGTAAACTTACAGATGGAGGAGCACGACAACAATTAGAGTCCACTCTGGAGTTTTGTGGATGATGTTGGTGTTGGTGAACCTGCAGTGGTAAGAAAACAGAGTGACCAACAGGTCAGTCACAACTTAAATATTTTGTCTATGAGTTGCAAATAAATCCCACAACAGAACATACGTGAACATACACATAACAAAAGGCAGGAGCAACCTTCACTATGCAGATGACAAAAATCTCCTGATTCTGATCATAAATAAACTGTGAAAACAAAACGTGCACAAGGCCAGATCGACCACCACAAACACTGGCTGCTTCAATAGTGCAGTGATGTATGTTTGTGTGACAGCGCTGTGAATATTCTTTGGTTTCAGCCTCTCGTCAGCGGGGCCTCTGACAGCAGAAAGAGAATTCCTGGAAGCAGGGCTCTGGAGGTGTCACTCACTACACAGTGATTTAATAGCACTCCTGCTGAAAACATCCCAAGCAGCCAATGGGAACGCAGAGCTACGTCTGTGACAGGAAATGTTCAATGTGGGGAGAGTTTGAAAGATGTTTTTAACTACCATACTGACAACTACTGGCCGAAGAAAATATTTATTACATTATGATTATGTGACAAATACCAGATTACAGGGCTCTAGTGTTCCAATAACAACACACAGCTGTTTGAAGCTAGAAAGGTGGCAGGGTCCGCCACATATAAACAAAGTAAAACAGTATGAAATTGTATTGTCCTTAAGGTCAGTTTATTTATTCAGTTATGTAAACGAGGTGAGTTTGTTTTTTATCATTTTGTTAAGGCATAAAAAAAAAAAAAAAATCAGTGATCAATATCTTTCTCTTCTGATTAAACTTTCTGCCCCAAAACGATATGGTGCACCTTTAAACTCACCAGTTCTATGATCAAGATCAAAATGTACTCATCCATAGATTTCAGCAACCCAAATATGACTGTTTTTTTTCATCTATTATTAATTTATATACGATATACTGAATATGTAATAAAATGTTCAGCTATAGTTTAATTCTTCACATGTAATGACACTGGGTGATACTGCGTCAAAAGGCCTCAAGTGCAATAAAAATCGGTACTGATATGACAGAAAAGCACATGCCAAAAATGACCCATCAACAAAGACATGTCCACCGTCACATCATGAACAGTGCTTCCGTCACAGCAGACATTTTGACAAGTCAGAGCAGAGAAAAGCACAGGTGTAACTCATCACATTAATGACGGCTCTGTTACATTAAGTGTCCCAGTAAGCCAGAATGCACAACACCAAGGTCCTGGAACTAAAGCGCCAAAATGCAATATACCTATAATACATATTTTAAACTTACCCTGTGTATTTCACTTGCTATGACATGTCAAAATGAAGAAAAAAAAAAAAAAAGGCTGTGAAAACAATACATATAGTTAATTAAACTCCTGTCGTTGTCATGTTTTGTGTTGGCCTGTAGGGGGCACCAGAGCTCATCATCAAATCCTCCCACACTGTTGTGGAATTTAAATAAAACCTGTTTGTTGATTATAGGTTTAAACACTCAGTGCAGTATGACACGTTTCAGTGGCCAAAATGTTGCTGTGACTTATGTCATTTAAGAATAAAGCCTTTATCTTGCAATGTACAATATAAAGACATGACAGAATCATGAAATAGCTCTTAAGAAGGCTTAACAAATCAAAGTCAGGGTTTACCTTACATATTTCTAACTAACGTAGAGGTACATCCCTGTCTCATGAACATAACAGAATGTATCTACTGTACATGCTGCAGACATGTTGCAACAGTGAAGAAGTTTACCGTCATTCTGTAGGATCAGGCCGAGCTGTTGGCCCTGAGACTGTACCTTTAAGTGCGTTGGTGTGAAGGAAAATTTCTGTGACTTTAGTGAGTTTAGGCGTAGCCAGTGTGTTAAAATCGAACCGTGTGTGTGTGTGTGTAACTGTGTGACCTTAACAAGCAGGCCTGCAGAGAGAGAGGAGTGTGTACTTGTGCTGCACTGACCTGAATGTCCTGACCAGGTTGTTCAGGTCAGTGGAGACGTCACTCATGTTGAGACGCAGAGGACCGATGATGTTTTTGAGGCTGTACAACACAGAGACAAAAGATGAGGGACAGAGAGACAAACATAACACAATTATTTCTGTCAATACATCTGTGCTATCAAGGGAAGCTAAGATGGTTTGAAAAGAAACATTAAATACTTGGCATGTGAATTTAAGTTTATTGACAACAGCGTTGATAAAAACTATACATAATTCTGTAAATGTATGCATCAAAAGGAAGAATGACATTGTCAGGGCCCATCAGCTTCTTGAACACAGCGCCCACACATTAATAAGCTCATGACTACATAATAAACTGCTACCAGTTTGAACCTGGTATCTCTGGATTTGTGACAGGGCAGCAACAATCAGTCGATTAAGTGATCTAAAGAATATCAACTGCAAACTATTTGTATAATTGATTAATCGTTTGTAATTTGATAATGATAATAATTTGCTTCTAAAATGTCAGATATTGCTGCTTAATCAGTCTTAAATCTAATCCAGCCGAGACTAAGTGATCAGTCGATTAATTAATAAATTGATCAAAAGTAGATTCGTTTCAGTCATTTTTCAAGCAAAAAAGTGAAATATTGCAGTTTCCAGCTTCTTAAATGTGAGGATTTTCTGTTTTTCTTTGTCATTTGAAATAGAAAATAACAAGTCTTTGGGTTTTTGGCTGTTGGTTAGAAAAAAGGATATAAACATGCATCGGTGTCAAATAAAATATGCATAGAAATCTGCAAAGGTATTCAGAGAAAGGAAAGCACACACATACCAGCTGGTGAGCTTCTCCACAGTGATCCGTTTCTGGATGAGGTGCTGAGAATGAGAGTCAACGAGGGGCAGAACTGGATCCTTCGCACTCTGGTCCTGGACTGTCACCTGGTGGGGAAACAATCGGAGATGTATGAGAGAACATAAACACCACCAGTTCATCCTCTTTTTTCTGTCTCCTCCACTCACCTCGTCTCCCTGCGGCCCCTCCACCTCCTCAGACACAATCCAAGTCCCCTTATAAAACTCCTTGACTCTGAGCTCCAGCTGCTGGCTCTCCTTCCGCAGCGTCTCGTAGTCTGGAGCTGCAGATGACACTCTCTTCTGCAACCCGCCATCTTCCCCTTCTGAATCCCCATTAGTCACCTCGTCATCCAGGTCATCTTCATCCAGTTCCTCCTCTTTTTCTTCCTTGACATCAGCTGAAGGAGATCTTAGTGAATGACCAGCGCCGTACAGAAACGTCAGAGTCACATCAGTGCTCCATTCCTTTAATGTTCTCCTAAGGCACTCAAGGAGATTCAGTCGGATGGAATCAGGTTTTACTCCAGCAACCGTGTGGTTCTTGAGTAGATCTCGGAGCCCTGCTGCGCCTCTCTTACTCATGCCCACCTGGGTAATGTTGAGGTTGGTCAATGCCGTGTTGTGGCTGTCCTGGTTGGGGTTGATTGGAGTTGAAGAAGGGGGGTGTTTGCTTTCTGTTGAGGGGTTTGACTGTTGACATTGTGGAGGAGTAAGTACTTCAGCTTGCATTGAGTCAACAGGCAGGGGAGCAGTTTGAAGGACTGTCTCAGATAAACTGCACAAATTCAGCTTTGTTGCAGCCTCTTCCACAGCGGCTTCCTCTGGCTTCTCTAACACCTGCTCCCTGTCATGTTTGTCTGTGTCTAATGACACTTTGGGTGTTTCTACTTCGGTTCCTGTTCCTGTTTTACATGAAACTGATTCCTGTCTACTCATATCTTCTCTGATACTTCCCTCCGACTGTGCATCCCCATTTCGATGGTCACCAATGTCCTCTTTATCTCCCTTGCTCCTTTGCGTCTTCCCTCTTTTTGTCTTCCCTCGTTCACCTTTGGGGTCTTCATCTGTCCGTTTAGGCAGGTCGCCCCAGTGCACTCTGGGTCCCTGCCGCTGGGAGACAACACTGGAAACGAACTCCTGCTCCTGTTCAATGTCGCTGCTTTCACTGTGGCTGAGGTCGGCTGCTGCAGATTGCTGCTGAGAGCTGCGAGGGTCTTCGATTTGAGCAGCCAGCGGGTCCTCGATGTCCTTTTCCTGTAGAGGCCTCTCTGCCAGCAACACCTCCTCACCAAAGCTCCCACTGGACACACGTGGTTAAACTGAATTAGTTAGTTGAATCAGCTATTTAAGAAGACATCTGACAGTAAAATATTCACTGTGGAACATAAACACAAAAGCTAATACATACCCATCTCCTTTCTTCATTAATTTAATTGCTTGAGGACTGTCAGTGAGAAAGAACGTCAACACAAAGTCTGAATATGTAAAACATGATCAAATTCAAAGACAAGTTCATAGTTTTGAGACGAGAACAGCACACATACCTCTCATGCTGCCTGAGCCAAAGAGGTGTGTTCGATATTTGCAGCTCAAACTCTTTGGAGGCTTTGTAGCAGAAGTTACTGCAGAAACACTAATCACAAGAGAGGGATGCACACATAATATTTATTATGACTGTTTCTTTAACAATAAATGGGTTCATGTGTAAAATGGAACTTCTTTAATACACACTTAGCAGCACTTACTTTGCGCTCTGTGATGTCATAAACCTTGTTTGTTTTAGTTGAAATTTTATACTTTTGGGTCAGGACCTAAGAAATGAACAGCAGTGAGTTTGTGATAAAATATTAGAAGCGTAAAATATGAGACACAACAAAATGTATTGCTTGTAAAGGACTGTAAACACTGACACAAAGGGTCTTACCTTGCCCAGTTTATTTGGACATAGGGGATAACCACACAGTTTAGCAATGAATCGCTCCTCTATAGCATCTTTGTAGTTAGCCGGAGTAATGAGTCTTGCCTGTGAAGAGATAAGGTTAGAAATTGTGTCAACATGGGAAACACCTAATTAGTCAGGATGGAAATAAACGGGCAATTGAGTTGACCAGTAGATAAGTATTAGAATGGCCATGCAGTGATACAAAAGTACAAAAACCAGGGTATGACAGGAAGTAAGAACACAAGAACAGACAGACATGAAAGAAAATTCCCTGTCTAGTCTGACTGCAGACCAAAGACATAATGTCCAGAAGAAGTATGTTACATGATTAAGGGACGGGCTGTGACCCGAGGCTTCAGTTCAAAAGTGAACTCTGTGATACATACACAATCAACGAGGAAGTCTTCAGTGACGCTGTCCTCCAGGAGACGCTCCACCACCTTCACTGCTCTTTTCTCCAAGTCCAACTTCTCCCTTAACTTCTCCTTTACCAACTCCCTCCTGAAACAAGATGTAGTACGCACATCAGGGAAATGTTACTTTTTGACATGTACTCCTACTAAGGGTTTGGGAGTAGTGAGCTACATGTCATGAAACTAGTTATTCAATGATAACAGGAAAGGAATGATCTTTTATTTCTATTTTAACCTTGTTTCTTTACTGTAATTCAATACTGACATCTCTTACGCTTTCCAATGAATAGTGAGGTAATTTTACGGTATGGTCTTAAAATAATATCACGGTATTTCTAGGCTGTATCACACTATCCAACACATGTCTCAGTTATTGGAATTTATTTGATTAGGCATCAAATCACAATCTTTTTGACTAAACACCTCGATATAAATATTGTGACATTATTGTAAGGATGACATTAGTACTTTCACAAAACATTGACAACACAATGAGATTTTGATAAATAATCATCAGTAATGTGGTTATCATGACTATGTGGGTAGAGGCAAATAATACCAAGAAGAACTGTCTGGTAAGTTATTTTATAAACTATACATCACTTCACTGTAATCCAGCCTTTAAAACAAGGAAAAGACAACAGTTGCCATATTGTGATATAACGGTATCCAAAATTTCAGACATGTATAATCTCATATGACGATAACAATATATATCATATATACAGGCCAGTGACTTCTGTGTATCATTCCATGTTATGGTTTCCTATCACATGTACACTTTCAATTGGATCTTGTGTTTACAAAGTAGTTTGAGCTACTATGTATCTTTGGTTGACCAAACTAGAGTTATCCCTGGACTAGCTTTTTCAAAGTAGCGTCCCCTACACTGTTTTGTTCTTTATTTTCTCTACAAAATGGATTCTAGTAGAGTAAGATACATATACTACAGCCAAACCAAGGTCTCTGTCACGTATGAGTGTATGATATGATCCATTAGCTAGACAGTGTTGATGAAAACAACTCTAGCATGCTGAGAAAAGATTCACACCTTCTTGCTTCTTCTTCAGCTGTCAATGCCTTGACGCGTTTCTCACCTGCCACACAAACAACAACATGGTTAAAATGCAAACAGGATTGTTTAATGTCTCCTATTAACATGAGACCAGGTAGTTACCAGTTAGCAGTCAATGAGCCTCTAGCTCCAGAAAGTACCAGAGTATGACACCGAAACATGTTAAAACTCCTTTTTGACCACCGTATGGCTGTACCAAATATTCGGAAAACCTAATGTTTTGTCATGAAATAACAATTTTTTTAACTAACCTTTTTTAGGGGCTTTAGCGGAGCCTTTGCTCCTTCTTCTCTCCTCTACCTCCATGCTGTTTGTTTCTACTTCGACTCCGGCCGATGACGTATTTCATTCTACGGCGAGCCCAATAGGACAATCCGGGCGTCGCTAGCACTGTCACCGGGTAGCGCGTGGTACTTTTACCGGGCTGTTATGGACATGCAGTGAGATACTGAGGTGGGTATCTACCTCACTACTCTCCTGTTTTATCACTTTCATATTCGGCTACAGTCTTTACTGTTTGTGACGGTGTTTTGAGAGCTTGTTAGCACGAGAACATGTTTGTTTCCTGTCCAACGGCTAAGCTAATTCAGAATAAAAGACTAGCATTCATTGTACTCTCCTCTGTTTACTGTCCAGGCTTGTCTGACCTTAACCGTATCATACCCGAACAACTCGATTAGCTGGAAGTGTATGTGCTTTCTTTTGACATGAAGTCTCCTGTCTGTTTTAGGAGGACTGCTGTGTGAACATAAAGCCCACCTGAAGACAGCAGCGATGGCTCTGGAGCAGCTCAGTGATGTGGTCCAGAGATGTGTGAGTACTTCAGGTGACAGGAGGTGGTTCAGTAAACCACAGCCACAGCCCCTTACATGCGTCCACACCTCACACATCATCACCACCACCACCCATGTCTGGTATACCCACACACATGAAATCCAGTACAAAAATTTGGTACAAATCACTCTCTGAGTGTATGCACAAAGTGAGCATTAATGGTACTCTTGTCCTTTCTTTGTTCAGTTTATTCCATCATGAAAATGAAGAGAGTTTGTTTTTATTTAGATTGTCTAAGCATACAAAAAAAGTCAATAAAGATCTTTCTCTTCTTATTAGAATTTTTTTCCCGAAACTAGGGATTGCACCTTTAACTGTAAATCTATAAAATGTCATCAATTGTGCAAAATGGGCATCACCATTTCCCAGATCCCAAAGTGACCTTTTCAGCTCGCTTGCTTATGTCCAATCAAGAGTACAAAACCTCAAATGTATTCAGTTCTTTGAAATAAAAGCAGCAAATACTTGAAGGTGAAAACAGGCACTCTTACTTTAAGAAACATTGTTGATTAATTATCAAGTTTCCCTCTTTTTTAAACAATAATTTGCTTCAATAATACGTCTGTGTTTATTCTCTTTTTTCAATCCTTTCTTTGTCTCTCTCTCACGCAGCAAGCCCTCCCTGATGACAGCTACACCACCGAGGATCATGACGTCTTCACGATCGCAGGTCGGACCTGCATCGAGGAGGGAAACAGCGCACAGGTCCTCAGTATTGTCCTGGATGAAAAGAATCAGGTATGTAGCTCAAAACCGAGCCCTGTTTCGACATTAAGACTCCTTCATAACTGTTGCACTGTATAACCCTCCTCTAACTGGCTCTCTGTAGGACATAGTGAGATGTATGGGTTGGAATCTGCTGCCGCCCTTGATCAAGGTTCTGCTGAAGAAAGAAGACAAGCACCTTTCTCAGTGCCTGGCTGTTTTCAACCACCTGCTGAAGGTCTGTTCGTGTCAGGAATGCACTGATCTGACTCTTTGTTGACGACAGGGTTTGATATGAAATAAAACATTAGTCATAATTTAATGAATCTGACAGTTTGTTGCAATTAAAAAATGTATATTTTACGCCTTTGTTGTGGTTTTCCAGACCTGCAGACCCAAAGAGCTGCTGATTGGCCTGTTGGAGCAGCTGGAGCACGATGACCCTTACTCCACAGCAGAGAGCCTCCACCTGCTGTTGAACCCTCTGCAGAAGGGTAAATAACATCTCTTAAGATATTTACTTGAGTTTTTTTGTCAACACGTCAACTCAAATGATGTCATCTCCATCGTTCCACCTCATCTGTCGTCCTCTCAGTGCTGCTGTGTCTGGGCAGCAGTAAGGCGTCGTCTCTGGGCATGACCCTGTCCTCCGTGCTGGACCAGGTGACCAAACTGCCTCTACCTCACACAAAGGAGCAAGAGGAGGATGACGTCTTCTTTCTTTGTCGCTGCTGCACCGATCTGACCGACTTTGTCAGACCCTTCGTCCAGGAGGCCAGGCAAAACAACCTGAACAATAAGGCACGATATGAGAGCGGGGACAACATGGCGGGCGAACAGGACAGGGGGAAAGAGGACGAGCTGCGGACGGAACTGCTGAAATTGTGAGTGAGAAATCTGAAATGTGCCAAGTATATGAAGCCTGATACTAATGTCTCATTATGACACCTCATATTTTGCTGTTCTGCAGCTGTATGAAGACTCTGAGTCACCCTCTGCTGGAGGTACAACTCAAGGATCCAGACACTCTGGCTGTGTCTCCCCTCAGGAACTTCGCCACTGAGATTTTGGTATTAATGCACCATAAAAAGCTGATACTCTGTAACTTCTGTGTAAATGTTGTGTTGGGTCCTGTAGTTTTGACTGCTTTCTACTTGTGCTTGGGCCTGTTGGATGTTGTGTTAATGGTTGTGTTAATTGTTTCTCTTGTGTGTTTTATACAGAACAGTCTCAGCGCTATCGGAGAGCCCCTCCCCGGTCTGGTGTACCAACCTCTGCTGAAGAGAAAACAGGTTCCAGGTTTTCTGGAGGAGGAAGTACGTTACCCCAAAGAGTCTTTAGCCAGCCTGGCTCACCTTGTGTTTGTCCATCACTTGGCTGCAGATACATTCCCCAGTGTTTACAGGTATGTTTCTTCAAATGTAGCTTAGATGAGCACAGGACAGTGCTGAGGATGATTCATACAGTATTCAGTATTAAATGTTATTCCTGTTGACTCTCTGTGTTTACAGCCCTGTGTTTTCTCTGCGCTGTAATATGGAGCACATTTGCCTCCTCCTGTCCAGGTGAATACATCAAACAGTGTTATTGTATCTGTTTTGTGTTTTGTAGGTGCACATAATACAACATGTATAATGGAAAAGTTTGCCGCTGACATCTGAATATTTGTAGTATAGGTCATTTATTGTTGGATCAAATTCATAAAAAGTTTTAAATTGGAAAAAGAGGATTTTGAAACCGAGTTAGACAAAAAAAAAAGCAATTATTCTGTTCGGTAAAATATTTATATTTAAAGCTCAATCAAGAAGAACAGTTTAATAAATTTTTTTATAAATATCTTGCAGAGCCAAATATTTTTGGCAAAGATGATTTGCAACTAACCATAACACTATAAAATGGCGGAAAAGATGCTCCAGTGAAGACGTTCACAGTTGTCCTAATTAATTTTTCTTTTTTATGGTGAGCTGGGATTGTTGTTACATATATATTTATTTATAAGAATTACTGAAGGTATCCTACTGAAATTTTTATTTGAACACTATTATTTTATGTTAACTTTATTGAACTTTTGTCCAACTGTCTCTCTGTCCTTTTAGTGGATATAGTGTATATCATCATATCATCATGTGTTTATTTGTTCTTGCCTGAATAAAATGAAAAGATACAGTGTGACTACTGTAAAGGATAAACTCTCAATTACATTTTATTGACAGAACTGACGAGTCGAGGATTCAGAAAGGACTGGTGAGTTAAACTGGAAGCTGTATATGTTTTTGGATATTTGTGTTGTATGTTCCAAATATTTATCAGATGATAAAGACACAAAAGAGAGAATTTACTCAACACAACGCTGTTTTAGTTATTCTGAAGAACGATCTGATAAAATGTTGTGAAAACGTTTTTGGGTGATAGAGAGTAGCTCATACTTTTACTTTTCATCCTTGCCTTGACTGAGGGTCCTTAGAACTATTTAAACATCCATTTCCTCAGTTCATTTCAACAGATTTGATCATTTATTTACAGGACATAAAATAATGAGCCACGATATCAGGCCCATGAGGTTTTAAGCACAAAAATGCTTGATTGTTTGAATTGTACCTCTAATGGGGCAGATGATAGACATTCAGACACTCTGGACTCTTTAGCCGTTGTCACAGTAAACAATGCTTTGTTGGCCTCGGCTGTACTTCGGCGCAGATGCGCTACTGGTTTAACGCTAACCGACAGACTGACAGACGTCTCCATCCCTACATCCACGCAAGCGGAGGCATCAAGTGTAATTTTGTCAACTGACTGAATGTGGGAACATCTTGTGTGACGTTTGCACGTTTGCCTTCACACAGGAGCTGTATGAGAAGAGTCTGGTGCGGTTGGAGGACGGCAGTCTGCCTGCAGATCTGCTGGAGATCAGAACCCTCCTCACAGTCCCTCAGGTGATCAGTTATTCAGACAAACCTCAGCTTGTACTCTGCTGTCACTCTCAGTGTTATGCTTTTGCTGGCGTGCATTTTATTAGGGTTGTTCCGATACTGGCACTTCAACATACTGGTACCACTTTACCTTACACTGTGTTAAGAGACAAATGTTTTATAAAAACATAAAATCAGGAAATCAGTCTAAGACTTAACAGCATCAAGCTTTTTTAAGTCACTCTTGAGGATATTCACGATTAGCTCGATAATGAAAATCAACTTGACCTGTGTGTTTTTTGCCCTCCAATACCTAATAGGAACATATTTGAATTTCATGTCATGCTCAGTCACTGATTTCTCCCTTTGTTTGCAGAACTTGGTGAAGGTCATGACGATATGTCAGAGATATGATCTGGTAAGTCCTCACATTTGTAGATAATTTTGCACAAATGCAACATTAGCTTCTTTCAAAGTGTGTATTTAAGTGAGATTTTAATGCCATAAATAATGGACAGTGACTTATTTCTGCTTTATCGACAGTATTTACGCATATGCTTTTTTGTCAACAGCGAACAAGAGGTCTGAAGGTGTTCCAGCTGAGCATTGACAAGTTTAACACTGAAGCAAAGTATAATTTCTTCCAGTAAGCTCCACTTTCCTCTAACAGTCATCAGAAATGTCTCTTTCTGTTCCACCCTGCGGTATATTGACTCTTACTTGTGGCCTTGTTTCAGGTACATGCTGAAAACCAGCAGTCACTCAGGAGTCGAAGGCTACATCATCAAAAACATCAAGAATCAGGTCGACTTTGCCCTTCAGGTGAGATGACCGTTTGAATTTCTTGGCGGGCTGTCAAATCAGCCGCCTTTTTTCACAGGCGTTGATGGAGAAACTAAGAGCTAAATAACACACGGTGTGTAACTAAAGCTCTTTTGTAAAACAATGAAAATGAGTCAATTTCTGTCTTCAGGCAGGTAACAGCAACACCTGGTTTGAGGGAGTTCACCTGCTGCCATTGCTGCGTAAAGTTTTCATTCTACCGGACGGCCCCGAGACCGACCTCCTGCAGTACCTGGACAGGTCAGCACACATCAAATAACACCCCATCCATCTATTTTCAATACACCTTACCTAAGTCAGGTAGGCGGAAGGCAGGGTACATGAACAAGTTGTCTGTCTCTCACTGTTAAAGATATATTTCAGCCAAACTGAGCTTCCTTACAGCGTGATTTCAAACATTCAACCTAATGTGCGTTAATTAATCAGTGTGAGCTAAATCAGCTTCAATGAGGTCGATGCAGCTAGAATCTTAAAAGTCTAAAATTGAAGGATGTTATTTTTGATTATAAAGCAGCTGTAGGTGCTATTTAAATACTGTGAATACTTATTGTCTATCACATAGTGACAGAAAGGTACCTTCAGTTAGGGCTCAAACAGCATGAAAAAACATTCACATCCATGAGATTCGCATAAAATCAACAGTTCCACAGAGAAATGGCCTCAACACATATTGAAAAACGGTGCCTCAGGATTGAAAATTTAAGGATAATAAGTTGGCTTCCTAGACTCATTTTTATTGTTGGCGTAAACAATCCAAACTCACTCAGTCAAATGACATTTTAAAAAAAATCTGAAAAAGTGGAAAAATGGACCTTGACTCAGGATTGTGTTTCCAGAGTACTATTTTCAAGGTCCTCCTTTTTGTTTTAACAGGATTATGGAGTCTCTGAACCTGCTGCGTTACCTCATCATCAGAGACAAAGTGACAGAGAACCAGGTGAGTATTACTGCGGGAGTACTGATCCAATCCAGTAAATATCAAGGCGCCCTTCCAGCAAAAAAAAAACAGAAGCAGTGACAGTGAATGATGGTGTGATAGGTTTTTTTTTTTTAGTGATTAAGTTACCTGCCAGGAAACATTTTCCCAGAGTGTGTCAGTGGTCTCCACTCCTCATGTTTCTGCTGCTGATTCGATCTTGCAGACGGGGATCTGGACCGAGCTGTATAAAATAGAAGACACGTTCATGAAGCCGCTACGTGTTGGAGTGAACATGTCGAGAGCTCACTACGAGAGGGAGCTCCACAACACCATGGAGAGCAAGAGGAGCAAGGCCAAAGGTCAGTCCAACACTCCCATGATTCTATTTTTCAGTTCCACCTTTCTCAAAACACTCAATAAGACTTCTGCACACTGCAGAGCCTGTGAAAGATCCACATTTAAGTACAAAAAGTTATGTATATTGGAGCGTAAAAATATGAAATCCAGATACTTTCAGTTTGTTAGTTGTTGAGATAGAGATATAAACGTCCTGCTTATCATGTGTGTCTTCCACAGAGGAGTCGGTGCTCTCCATCTCCGTTGGTGACGAGAAGTTGCCAAATATGACGTCAGAGTCACAGATTCAGGTCAGTCTCGTATTCATGTGACAGTGAAACAGCACTCAATTGTGCGTTTGTGCTGCGCTGACCTGGTTGAATGTGAATGTGTCCTTTCAGGCTCTGCACTCAGCCCTGCACACGTTTGACATGATCGAGAGTGTGTTGGTGCGAATAGAGGAGCTCACCGAGGTGAAGGAGAGTCTTTAGACTCAGCCCCCAGAGTCCTGCCAGCAGAGATCCTCATCGTCTCAGGGCGTATGAAAGAAAGCCTTCAGCTGTTCAAACTGTTAATGTGTTTTGTATAAAGAATATGTTAACAAATCAAACACTGTTAGTGTTATTTTGTGTTTCAAGTTGTTTTCAGCAGCAGTATTTAGATCTACGTGTAACTTTAAAATGTCGAGTACAGTGTCTATAAAACATCTGTAATAAATAAAAAAACTTTTGTACACAGGTTATATAGAGGTGCCGTGCTGTTTATTCTAAGTTAATAAAGTTATTAATTACTTTAACACCAAAGTAATAATTACCAAAGTATAAGTAAATAATAATGAACAATCAATTTACATCAACAGTGGATTATTATTGTTGAATGTTTCTATTTATTACTACTTTCGATGAACTATAAGGACAGTGGTCTTCTTTTAGTCAAACAATATCTGACTATTGTTTGCTGCTTTTTAATACATTATACATTAATACAAGAAAAAATTTATTAATACATTTCAATTTACTTTCAACTAAATGTGAATTATTGTAATCCCTGTATGAATGACTTTAAATGAGATTGTAAAACTTTACCTACCATATAACACACCCACTTGATTTGTTTTTCCCTTTATTGGAAAATCTAATGTAGATGTAATGTAGACGGACACTCTCATTTTCCTTCTTGACCCGATCAAGACAGAACAAGAATATTTGTTGTCTTTCTTAAATGAGAGTTAATACAACGTTTTTTTTGTGCAAAGGGACACATTTGACTCGAGGTGTCTTTCCAGCCTGCAGCCGTTAAAACAGTACTGCTTGAGTTTGGATTTTTCTCTTTTGGATGTCAAAAAGTACAGAGCGTAAAAATAAAATGCAACACGATCATGAGAACAGCTTTCTCATTGGAGCTCAGGAAACTAGGAAACTTCTGGGTGTAATATTTATTTCACCAAACAGCTAAAAGAATAAATACTTCAAAAAAGAAAAAAAGTCCAACGTTTGACACATCAGCCAATAGTCTGTCAATATAATGCCTTCATTCAATGCTTTTGCTGTCTAATAGCTGACGGTACACATCTAGAGCCCTTTAAAATGCCCATTCTCAAAGTACTTTGTAACATAGCTGCCATTAAAAAACCCCACATTTTTATTCTTTACTGCAGGCATGTGGGCCAGCAAGTCAAAACTGTCTTAAATGAATAGCAACATTAAAATACAAGAAGCATTCAACAGAGAAGAGAAAATTGAGAGAAAACGTTTTACCCTCTAACTGAAATGTACTGGCTCTCTCTGCTCTTGTTCAGGTCATTTCTCCACACAGGGATGTTAACTTTTCCCCACTTATTATTATTATTATCTGAGAATTATTTCTCAGAGAGGGACAGACCAAGTCCTCTGCTGTGAAACCCTTTAGTTGCAGCATCCGGTTCGTGTAGTCTGAACCACAGCTCAGAAGTTATGTTAACATGGTAGTTGTGCAGTTTCACAGGTCTGTGAACAGCTGGTGCTGCAGAGCCTGGGCAGCTGTGATCCTTGTGGCAGGGTTCAGGTCCAGTAGCCGGTCCAGAAGGTCGTAGGCCTCATCAGGAACTCTGTCCCAGCCCCGCTCATCTTCCTCCACCTTATAGTCCGACTCCGAGTCCCGTTTACTCAGCTGAGTGCTTTGTGAATGTTTTTGGTGGTTTGGGAATGTCTGACCTGCTCCATTAGCAGGACGATGTGTTGGTGTATCATCCTGGACCTTGTGACGGCGGGTAGCGGTGGAGTCTTTGTTGGCTTCAGGAAGTGGTGTGACCTCATCATCTGGTGATGGCCTCCGTCCTCTCAGCGTCTCACACAGCGTCTTGAGGTCCTGACGAGGCAGCTCCCGACTGCACACCACTGCCTTACCTGGAAGAGTTCAACCCAGAGAAACATTCATTATCTGCACTAAGCCTCCCAAACACCACAGTGAAGTCATCAGGTTTCCCATACCTTCTTAAACATCAAAATAATGACATTGAAGGACTTTCCAGACCTAATTCCCTCCAATTTAAGGACCAAACATGGATTAGTTTGAGACAAGGGTCAAGATTATTTATTGTTATAGAGCTGCTTTGTCAGTCGCCAACTATTTTGACAGCTGATTAAGTTGGAGTCATTTTTAAGGATAAAAAAAGGTCAATAATTGTTCACAGCTTCTTAAATGTGAATATTTTCTGATTTCTTTACTCTTCTTATGATAGTACTTTGAATATGTGTGGTCTCAACACCTTCCTTTCCTCTCAAAATCACAACTGTCAAGCATGTAGTGAAACCGAGGGAACCCTGTTGATTTTAGCTGCGACAGTGAGGGTCTGTGGTGAAACAATCAGAAGCAGAGGGATCAGTCTGCGCAAGAAAAAAATACTACTACACACCGAATGCCTTGGCAGCCTGGATAGTCTCTCTTGAGCCTCGTATGGTCATGATCTGAGTGAGGGCGATCAGGTCATCACTGGCTTTGAAGAACGGGTAACGGCCGCTGAGCAGTGAGAGCAGGATCACACCAGCTGACCACACGTCTATGGCTGCAGTACAGAAGATAAGACAAAGGGAGCAATGAGAGATGAGTGAAAATGTTGTGTTTGTACATCATGCGCTAAATGTCGAGAGACCAACCTGTTCCTTGGTTGGGACACTTAGTGAGGACTTCTGGTGCTCTGAAGCCTGGGGTTCCTGCCCTGGGAGCCACCTGCTGCTTCCTTTTTTTGAATAAAATCAACATGAATCAGCGATAGAAAAAGAAAAAGAAATTAAATGAATGTGTTGTATAAAATAGGATTTTAATGACAGGTCTCTCCTTTTTCTCTTCTCTTTCTTCTGTTACCTGGACAAGCAGATGTTGCAGACACGGTCAGTCTGGTAGCAGTTACAGGTGAGGCCCTGATGTACTGCCCTCTGCTGTTTCTGACTGCTGCTCTGGCTCCTGACAGGCAGTGGCCCCCTGCTGGCTGAAGGGTACCTTCGGCTGGCTGGTTCCTCTGTTTTGCCGGACTGAACAAAAGATTTTATGAAGAAAAAACAATGAGCTATACACCTTTAAAAGGTGAAGAAGATGAGATACACTGACTGCAATAAAACAGATAACTACATCAATGTAAGAACTGCCTAATGAAAATTCTTGACACAAGGTGACAAGTGTCAGACAAACACATTTCACCACACTGGCAATTTTAAAACAGAAAAACTTAATAAATCAGCACAATGCTTTAAAACCCCTCTTATCTTCTTTGCAATGGAAGTCTCGAAAAGCTGTCAATTACTAGTTATTACTGCCATCTTGTGTTTGATAACTCAGTGTCCAAATACCTAATATTGGAGATATGGAAAAGCACAAATCGGACAAGATGCACTGTGTGCAAATCTGTCTCACAACAATCAAATACACTGAGATACATCAAGAATTGTAATGGATTTAAATGTTGGCAGGTGAATTGTAATCAACGAAGTTGTAAGGCCACTGAAGATTTAAACCTTTACCACATATTAAATGAAACCTCTGATTCTTCCAAACTATACATTTCACCTTACTTACTTCTGTCTTAATAGCAGCTTGTTTGGTGGTGGATGGAGCAGGAGTGCAGCTGTTCAGGTTCCTCTCCCCAAACACAGGCCGAGGCACTCTGCGCAGTCCTGTCAAATCCTTGAGAAAGCATACATGAAGAGCTGGATTTAGTTTAGAAAGCAGACGACAAATACTTGAACATTTTCACTCAGGAAATTCTTCACCCAATTTCAGACTTGTGGGATTCCCAAAACCCCTAATTTATAACCCTGCTTGCACTCGACAAAAGAAAAGACTCAGAAACACCAGTAAAGGTCAAATATTGAGTGCTGACACCTTTGTGTGCTTTGTGCGAGAGGTGGAGGTGGTGATGGTGGTGGTGACAGAGCGTGCTTTTTTAACCACTATTTTCCGAGAGGCTGAGGAGGATGTGGTAGTGGAGGAAGAGGACGAGGAGGGTTGTACGGTGGTGGACTGCTGTGGAGGCAGAGGAAGCAAGGTGGAGGCAGTGGTGGTTTTGGGTGGGATTTTAGACTGTGCTTTGCCCCGCTGTGTGGTGTCTTGTTTCCCTGTGGACCCTCCACCTTTTTGTGACGCCCTGTTCTTCACCACCTTCAGCAGCTCAATCTGGGTGTCCGCTGTGCCCTGAGCCAGGCCGAAGTCCACCAGTGCATACCTACACACAGGGGAAATAATAGTTCCTTTATGTGTTATATTGTTTACATTAATAAAAAAGAGATAACAAAACATTCAGATAACATTATACAGCTGCACTTATTCCAGAGGGGTAGGACTACTCACAGTTTGCTGCTCCTGTTGTAAAGGAAATTGTTAGGCTTGATGTCTCGGTGAATGATACCAAACTGGTGGACGTGTCTCAGGGCCTTCAACAGGTGATAGATGTACAGACGAACCTCTTCGAAACTCATTGAGCTAATTATTTCCTGAGAAATACATTTTTTGATTCATTCACAAATTTAAAATAACATTTCAGCAAACACACAAACAAAAATGACATTAAGAAAGCTACTAAATGATATACGTTTTAGAGATTACATTACAGAATGTGTCCATGATTGACTTAACAGCAACTGATGTATGACAATGTGCATACCACAATAGCTCGATGCTCCATATAGGGCATGACAATCACCACATGGTCATCCTTCCTGAAGCAGTATGTCACTCCCATCACATTCTCTTTGCCTCTGCAAAGTGGCGAGAAAAGAAAACAGAACTAATTTCAATGTCAATTTTGGACGGTTACTTCCAAGAGGCATAATTAAAACATGGATTAAACAGAGGCACAATCTTGCCAAACCAGTCATCAATGTATTGAGGTGCGTGGGTTCAGCTTCTCATACAACTAAACACAAATGAAGAACCCACACACTAATTTGTTACGGCATAAAAATAACCTTAAAGGAAAGGCATCAAACAGTTACCATACAAGAGTCCCTCAAATCACTGATTTATAACTTGTGAGCACACAACTCTTACACAGACTATGTGTCAGCACTGTAACTCGTCTGTATCAGGTCTCTAAGGGCTTTAAAGTGCCAGAAATGTACGTAATGTATTTGAAGATATTCAACAACAGTACTAGACTCACCCAGCAACAGTGAGACACTGAAGCTCAGCAGCAATGCGTGTAGGATGGCTAGTTGGGATGAGGTGCTTCAGGGCGAACATCTCTCTCCTCCCATCCCGCATCTGAGCCTCACCCAGATACACCGAGCTGAATGTACCTGCAGATACACAAGGTATTAACACTGAGAGGAACGAGGAACCACTGTTTTTATCATAAAAAAGGTTTGTGCAGAGTAAATTATATAAAAATGAAAAAGATGTACACGTACCTTCTCCAATCTTGTCAACGATGCGGAACACCTTGGTCAGCTGAGGAACAACTTTGTATAGGAACTCAATGTCTATCTCCACATCCCCTGGAGGAAAGCACAAAAAAGGCTGTCAGATGCTGTCAACACAATTTTGTTTTATTATCCTGTAAAATACTTTCTCCCTCAGATTAGCAAAAACCAATATGTGTAACAGGTTTTAGAGCAAGCAAAGGTGCAAGACTGACAAAGCTTTACAGATATGCCTGTTACAGACTTTATTTAAAAAATACACACTTGGAAAAACATTGACAGTGAAACTACTATCAAGGATATTTTTCAACCTTATATTACCCACAAACTATATTATGCTAACAGTAATAATGATGCAGCCATACCTAAATGTTGTGTTTTTTAAGTCATGAAACGTCCAACTTACTTGGGACTTTGCTTCTCCTGTGACCTCTGTCAGATTTAATAATACATCCATCTGTGCCGATGCGTTCAGTGCAGACAGGAGTCACCTCCATCTACACAGACAGGGAGAGATTAATGACAGAAGGAAATTAAAGAGGCTGAAAATGTTAATGGCTGAAACATCATCATTATAAACGCCACTGTCATATTAACCTCAGGAAGTAATACTGAGTCTGGCAGTGTATATATAGTCATATTCACTAGTAACGCCATTGGTTATTGGCAAACTGTCGGGTAAATCTAACAGCTCATATCATCATAAGCGCTGTTTATCTTCCTCATTACAACAAAACTTGCTAGCAAGCTAGTGCTAGCAACAAACTGAAAGGCTAGCTAACTACACTTCAAGTTAAACAAGAACAAACTCACCGCTGTAGTTGGTCGTCTAGTGCAATATTGTCTCAGATAAACATTTCATAAACACGCCACGAAGTCATAAGATAATGGTCAGACAACAAAAATATAATGTGTATAAAGTTCACTCAGTCTGTGGCTGAATAAAACAACTTGTTCAGACTTTCAGGATGAAGCTTTTCCGCCAACAACAAACTCCGCGCTAAAAGTGACGTCGACACATCTCGCGTTACATCAGCACAACTCACGCGATATCAAGCGATCTCTAACCTCCCCCACCCAGCACGCTGAGATGACAGCTCACCTTACATACTGTAGCTCTATACAGCTCACCAACACATCTTGAACAACTCTTGGACACTAGAAATATGCAGTGACCCACATTAGACTGATATTTCCTCAGATGTACATTAAATAATTACCACATTAAATGAATAAACAACTTATGGCCAACGATGGATTACCTGTAGAATATTTGATTCATGTACAATAACACCATTAACACTTTTCTGAATCAGGTCCTTTAGTAAAAGATGCTTTTGTGTGACATGTGAAAAGCTCTTTGTTACCATTAAGTGCTGTTAGGACTCCTAATGGTGAAATTGTATGGAGTATACACGATAGCTTAAAGGCTGGACTTCTAATCTATTTAAACACCTTGTTGGAGCTATTTGTGTGTTGTTAGTCTTTAGTTGTTATTTTTGCAAAGATAACATACATGCTTAGTTTATCTACAGATTGATAGCATTTTCTCTTGCTTTCTTTAATTATTGTTTAGCATGTTAAGTTTTGTCTTGTTTGTTTTTGTTAGGCAGGGTACTATGAGCACCCTGGGTTTTATAGGTAGAAGGATAAGTGTCAGACCACGATGCACCTGGGTGGACCTATGTCGTTGTTGTTGTTTTTTTTAAACCTGAGCAGGAGAGGCAAGTAGGATTCCCTTGTTGTTTGTTTGTTTGCTTGATGTTTGGAAGAATGAACCATTAAAAAAACAAAGGAACTTTGAATGGACATTGAACAATTGGACAATACAAGGCAATGGTGCAGCAGTGGCTCTTTGATTTGCATTTTGAAGTTTGCTGATGAAGTTTCTCAGTCATCCAGGTCATGGTAATTCTGAGTGCTGCATCATAGGCAACTCGATGTGTTTCAGTTTCTTGAAGACATTTTCACCTTTCACAGTCACGTCTTCTTCCTCAAAATCTTTAGCCATGATGAAACCATAACCAGGATTTATGCAATATCTTGACTGCTCACATGCAAGATGTTACCTGCATCCACCCCGCGTTTCGTAGCTGTTTGTACAGTATTTACCATTTAATTGTATGATATACTGAGTTTTTATCATCAGTTAAATGAATAAGAATAAGTAGAGTATCACACCAGTTATAAAAAGTGAAACATGATGTTGGATTTATTGGGCCTTTTTGACAGGGATAAGCAAAGTGGTACTAACCCCTGACATAATGTATTACACATGTATTCACAGCCTTGAAGTTGGTATAATCAGAGGCACCTTTGGTAAAAAGCCAGAAAAGTTTACCAAAACTGTGAGCGCTCAGTCACGCTGCAGAGAACAGCAGTCTTCAAAGTCATTAAGGACACGTGTGGGCTCTGAGTTTCAGACGTAAGGGCCGCTTGTGGCTGTATGTTTTTACTGTCTTAACTAAAATATGAAACCTCAGTGGACGGACGGCTCTGTAGAGGATATTATATGTCACACATTATTTGATTCTTGTTGTTTGAAATGTGCGTTTCTGTCTGGCCTTACCTCAGTGGTGTTCTGGCAGAAGTAACACAATGCTTGACTTGTGCGTGACTGAGGAATGCTGGTGCTGTTGTTGTTGACGCAACCGGCCCTCATGTGGGCTGCTAGGTCTAGGTGAGCCCAGGTGTGAATGGTTGTTGAGCTGTCTGGGGAGGGAACTCAATGCTGCATTGTAGGTGGGTGATTTTGAAGTTTGATTTAAAGTCTGATTTAGACATTTTTACATATTTCTAATAACACTACAAGATGATTTACTCCACAAGACTGCACTGAATAAACACAGACTTTATTAAACAAATAAATATAAAATAAATACATTGCATTTGTAACAATTAGGAATAACATTAGAAACCATTCATTTCCTGAACAAAAATAAACATATGATAACATGACTTTAACAGTCGGCAACTTTTTGATTTTGAACAAAACATGAACATAAGTTTAAAGAAAACACTTTATGTGAATGACATACTCATGTCAGTACATTTAAAATATACCGTCAAATATCCCAAGGAAAGCTTCCTCTTCTTTGCTGTTGGCGCTGAATATACAGAATGTAAAGAAAAGAGGGAAGGGTTTCATCAGGTGAAAAGGTACTTTAGCGAGTGTATCCTGCATAGGATTGTCTTCATCGTCTACTGAAGATAAAATATGTATTGAATCAAAATAAAAGCTTGTAATAAATAATTCCTCTACCGTGTATTGACAGATGAGCTGCTGTTGGCTGGGGCGCTCAATGCTGAGAAGAAATCAAACCCTCTGGTAAGTGGAGCCACAGCGGTCTCAGCCTGTTTTGGGAGATTTTTTGGTGTCTTTACTTTGATCTCTTCACTGAAGATGCTTGGTCTCTACACAAGGAGGAAGGAGGTGTCAAGTAGCTCAGCCTCTGACAATACACCAGTGAAGATTTTGGAAAGGTTAAGCTGTTTACAGGCACCTTTGATTCAGCTTAACCCAGGACTCAATAACGCTCTGGCTATTAATAAACTGAGAGAATATTTCTGTCTACAAAGAGAAAATCCCATCAGCAAAAGAGCAACCCTAATAGTAGTTTGCTTCCAGACATCTTCATGGATCCATACAGCTGAGAGACACAGTTTTAAAAATTTATTTGGTTTAAGGACTAAGGTGTTCAAGATGTTTACATGGTACAACAGAATGGCCACCAATGCTGTCATAGGTACAGTATACAGGTCAGGCAGCTCCACTGTGTCTGTCGACCACAGAATGAGATTTACTGACTTCAATCAAAAACAAGGAGAGGTGAGTAAACATGTCAACAACAGCTATGTCCATGTGTGTAAATGCAGCCATAGATCTCTACATGCACACACACCTTTTTGTTGCAGTCCAGTGTGATTCTGGTCGGCGGTTTCACTGTTATTGGCGAGGGTCCTGGTTTTCTGATTTCAGGACTTGAATTTGGTGCAATTGACCTTTAAAAACAAAAATATGACAGCATGTTTTTACGGTCTTAACTAAAATATTAAACCTCAGTGGACGACTCTGTAGAAGATTTTCTATGTCAAACATTACTTGATTCCTGTTATTTCTGTCTGGCCTTACATCAGTGGGGTTCTGGCAGAAGTAACACAGGGCTTCACTTGTGAGTGACTGAGGAATACTGGTTCTGATGTAGCTGCAAACCCTACACATGAAACATGTAAACTTATCAAAACAATAAAAGGTAAGAATTCATACACTGATTTCCTTAGTGTATCTCATGAACTGAATAAACCCAAAATTTACTCTACCTGGCATGTTGCAGTCGACAGACTGCTGCACTTGAGGTTTAATTGGACACAAGGCTAATGACGTCTCGCTGGCATGCACCAGGTTTTGGTCATCAAAGTCGCCCCAGTCGTCCCATTCATTTCCAAGGTCAAAGCTGACAGTTGGTATTTGTGAGCATGAAGCATTTTCACAGTGAGTGCCCTGCTTTGAAACAGCAGTCGACCTCTTTGAGTAAGCTGAGCTGGTCGTATTGATCTTGTTAAGATGTTTCTGACTCACACCAACACTGGCTCCAGGGTTCATCCACGCTGAAGAACGTAAACACAGACGAAATTCATAAAAGGAAGAACACACCATCAGATGTGACTGCACTCTGGCCTTTTTTTGATTAAATCTGAACAAAAGAATCTGCATAAGAATTCCTGAACTTTCTTAGACCAAGCAAAGGGAAAAAAATTTGGAATCACTTAATTCCGAGGAAAAAATTATGGAATCATGAAAAACAAACAAACAAAAGAACACTTCAACACACCGCTAGTACTTTGTTGCACCACCTCTGGCTTTTATAACAGCTTGCAGGCTCTGAGGCATGGACTTAATGAGTGACAAACAGTACTCTTCATCAATCTGGCTCCAACTTTCTCTGATTGCTGTTGCCAGATCAGCTTTGCAGGTTGGAGCCTTGTCATGGACCATTTTCTTCAACTTCCACCACAGATTTTCAATTGGATTGAGATCCGGACTATTTGCAGGCCATGACATTGACCTTATGTGTCTTTCTTCAAGGAATGTTTTCACAGTTTTTGCTCTATGGCAAGATGCATTATCATCTTGAAAAATGATTTCATCATCCCCAAACATCCTTTCAATTGATGGGATAAGAAAAGTGTCCAAAATGTCAACATAAACTTGTGCATTTATTGTAGATGTAATGACAGCCATCTCCCCAGTGCCTTTACCTGACATGCAGCCGCATATCATCAATGACTGTGGAAATTTGCATGTTTTCTTCAGGCAGTCGTCTTCATAAATCTCATTGGAACGGCACCAAACAAAAGTTCCAGCATCATCACCTTGCCCAATGCAGATTCGCGATTCATCACTCAATATGACTTTCATTCAGTCATCCACAGTCCACGATTGCTTTTCCTTAGCCCATTGTAACCTTGTTTTTTTCTGTTTAGGTGTTAATGATTGCTTTTGTTTAGCTTTTCTGTATGTAAACTCATTTCCTTTAGGCGATTTCTTACAGTTCGGTCACAGACGTTGACTCCAGTTTCCTCCCATTTGTTCCTCATTTGTTTTGCTGTGCATTTTCTGTTTTCAAGACATACTGCCTTTAGTTTTCTGTCTTGACGCTTTGATGTCTTCCTTGGTCTACCAGTATGCCTTTAACAACCTTCCCATGTTGTTTGTACTTGGTCCAGTTTTTAGACACAGCTGACTGTGAACAACCAACATCTTTTGCAACATTGCGTGATGATTTACCCTCTTTAAGGAGTTTGATAATCCCCTTCTTTGTTTCAATTGACATCTCTCGTGTTGGAGCCATGATTCATGTCAATCCACTTGGTGCAACAGCTCTCCAAGGTACGATCACTCCTTTTTAACTGCAGACTAACAAGCAGATCTAATCTGATGCAGGTGTTAGTTTTGGGAAAGAAAATTTACAGGGTGATTCCATAATTTTTTCCTCGGAATTGAGTGATTCCATAATTTTTTCCCTCTGCTTGGTCTAAAAAAGTAACTGTTACTGACAACCACAATTTTTTTTCTTGATTTCTTTTAGTGTTTCTTAAAGCCAGAAAGTTGCCATTTGAAATGACTTTAGTTTTGTGTCATGTCTGTGATCTGATTTTTTTCTACAAAATTAAACTGAATGAACATCCTCCAAGACTGGTGATTCCATAATTTTTGCCAGGGGTTGTATGAGATACGAAGGGGGAAAAAGTATGTTTGTAGTTAATGGGCCAAGAGATTCAAAACCACAAATGCAGTCTAACTAGTCATAGGTTTGAGTGAAGTTGTTGGTGATTACTTTGAAGACGAGCATGAGATGCAGCAGGCGTTTGGTAAGGCTCCACCGTCACTGAGTGCATGTCCTCCACATAGTTGTCATAATCTCAAAATGAGAGAGAATGAGATAATGAAAAACACAGCCACAGATCATGTGACTATGACACTGCAATGTTGGGGAGTGTATTGAGTTAATATTCTTATGCCACTAGTTTACCACAATCATTGTCATCCAGATGAACTATGTCTGACAGGTGAGCACTTTCTCCTCCTGTCAGATCCACAGTCTCAGTGTGAGCTCCCACTGAAGCTCCATAGTGACTCCCTCCATACCTTCATCAAAAAAAACAGGATGTTTATGTGAATCAGCATCAGCACCAAATTTCAGCCAAACTATGCTAATTTTCACAAATGTAATTGTCACATTTAAGAATTTAATCTGCAGCAGTTGTTAAGGGACAGCGTGGTTTCCACTAATGAATCAAAGTAATTGTGAAGTGCAATATACCTGGAAACAGTAGGTAGCCTCTCTTTGGGTTTGAAAGCAAACTCCTGCATGTTGAGAGACACAGACTCCTCGCTCATTTTCATCTTAGGAAATAAAACATCAAACTCAACATACAACTTGAACATTTTTACATAGTACAATTGTACCATAGTCACTATGATAATCTCATCTAATAAGATAAAATGAGCATAAAAACAAATACATTGTATCTTATCTGCGTATTCTACACCTGCAAACTAAATACTTTTCTTTTCTGACAATTTTAGTACATGCCTGGACTCTCTGGTATAGATGTAATTCATTAATATATGCAGCTCAACGACCTCACTGCCTTTGAATCCTTTGATCATTTTGTCTGTAGGCTAATTAGCCCATTCATTAGTTGTGTCTGTTGGTAACCAAAAAATGCTTGTATTTCATTAACACAGCCTGTTGAGGCAGAAGGATTTTATGGGAACCAAACTGACAACCTACTTCCAAGATTTAAATGAATTGGGTTTTTCCCATGTATTCTTTTTGTTCATAAAATGTATCTTATTCAATTGTGAAAACTAGCAAACAAAACAAAGAGAAAAATTCTTTAAAATTTGAAGCTCAGAGTTCAGTTCCTTTATTCTCTACTCCTTGTGTTTCATGTCTGGTATATTTCTTATTTTTCTTTGCAGCAGTTCCACCTTCCCGCTGTATCAATGACACTCTTTTTCATTTTGTTTTAACCGTTGTTGTTTTGTTTTTTCAGAGAAACAAACCCATCATGATCAACTTTGCTTTCTATGCAACTGTGTTGTGTGTGATCTATTTGAGGAGACTGGTTTAGGATGAGGTTTATATCTTACAGCAGCAACAGACAACCTCACATTAAACACCAACTTCAACAACTCTGACTCAAGACTTTCATCTGATAATCAGTATTCTTTTTCACCTTGAGTCGTTTGACAGGAGTCTGAGCGAGTGTGTCACACCTGCTCCTCAGGTCTTGCAAATAAGACGAAAAACTGGACTCTTGATTCGCTGACCTCTTCTTTGTCACAGTTACACCTACTTTACCTTGAGGGAGGGGAGGACAAACAGATATGCACTCTGATAGACCTGTAGAAGGAGAACTCTGTACTGTCGACAGGCACACACAGTAGATACAATCCACAGTGAAAGGCGTGTGATTGTCCTCACAGCAGTCGTGGCCGCAGAGCTCCTTGTTCTTGCAGAAGTGGTTGCACTGTCTTGTGTTGCCTAAATCTGATTGTAAAGTTGTCATATTTGTTTAAAGAGGAAAAAACTGTTCAATATTTCAGCATCAAAAAAACATCAATGACAATGTTTAAGTGTAGTGCCTTGGTCTGTAGCAGAAGTTGCAGAGTGATCTGTAGACTGAGGTTTCAGTGCAGAGTGTTGCCCCCTCTGTCCAGTGCGATCATATGATATGTAGTATGGACTCTCAGTTCCAAATCTCCGGGCTCCTGAGTAGTACACATTGAACTTCTGCTGGATGTCAAGGCCCACTATAGGAGAGGAAGAGGTTAAAACTGCTCCATAAACAGTCCAGTCCAAGACTATACAGATGGGATGTGAAGAAAAAAAAAAAACATTTATCATATTCATTTAAGCGCAACAACTCAAAAAATCAATTATCTCATTTGCTGAATCTCCATTAGCAATTTAATACAGCCAAACTGGCCCAATAGACCTAATTTTCCTAAAATTCAGTTTAAAAAATAAAATAATTGAATATTGTACACATAAAACATGATATAAGTGTGTTGCTCAAATGGTAAGATACTGACAGATTACAAACAACACTGGTTTGCACAACCATTATTAAACAAAGGTGCGGTGAATTGTTTACTGTTTATGAATAAAGAACCTTGTATTGAATAACACAACATATTCTTATTCTCCCTATAATATAGATTATACACAGGCTATCTGTATATATTGTTGATACATCTGTTGTGTGAAATGCAAAGTTATTTCCATGGTTACCATATTCTGAGCTGATGAGATTGACACTGATCTCCTCTCCTTTGGAGGCCTTTGCCACCTCAATCTTCTTCGACCAGCTCCCACACTTCAACAGCACCAAGTCCCTGGAAAACAAACAAGAGGATGCCTGCTGAAAATCAATATTCTACATATTCTCATACCAGACTCTAATTGTTTTTACATAATGGTGAATGCCCAGTGTTTTAACTTTGTGACACAACATTGGTGGGAGCTTGAGGTTTTTCTTTCTCACGTGAGTTTCTGGTGGAATACCACAGTGTTGTCAGAGTTTCCAATGATCAGAGAGACATAGTGGTAGTTGGGTGCTGTTCTCCTGGATAGCAGCTGTGCTTGGTTTTTCAGGTTCACCTTTACCACAATCTCTGCAGCAGCACAGCTATACTTGGGGTGCTATAAAACACAACCAAAAGTTTAAAGAATAACAATTAAAAGTGAGAAGCTCTTTTACATGATGTACTTTTCCCTTTGATAATAAAATCTACATCTACCTGCTCCACAGTAACTTCATACTTCGGGAGATGTATGACAGATTCTCTGATTTGGTTGCCAAATGGGGGATGTCTGTTTAGAATCTGAGTAAAAAAAATAAAATCATACCCACATACTTTACACAAGAATAATCGGCTATATAATTGTAATAATCCTGTTTAACACAATTTCCAGACACTGCTTCACGTAACCTTAGCTGAACTATTTCTAAGTCAAGTCTAAGTCAGTATTAGCAACTATGACACACGACTGAAGCATCAGAACTTATACTGTCACTGATATATCTCATACAGTGGATAAATGACATGTGAGTGAGCATATTTTCTTTTCATATATTACACAGACAGACCAGCTCAATCTCTCTGGCGTGGGTTTGTTCTATTTTGCTGAAGCTGGTGAGTCCAGCGTTCACCATAGCAGTTGAGAGGCTCTGGCCTGAAACATAGTGTATCATTACCAAATGTTTAGATTCAGTTTGACACTGCATACAGATCTACAAGAAAAAATGTTTGACTTATTAATCAATGCATTGTGTACAAAAGTGAGTTCACTAAATGTCCATCTGGACACAGCAGTGTATCCACCTATTTTCTCCAGCTGTTTGGAAACATAGGGCGAGTTTTCCCAGAGCTTGGCTCTGAAGCACTTAGCCAGGATTAGGGAGTTGAGCAGAGCAGAAAAACCGGTCTTGGACGGCTGACTCAGAAACTCTGACAGGCCTGAGTGGGAACGAAATACAATCAAAGTTATAAAGAAATATAGTCAGAGAGCAGTCAGTGTTTCTTATCCTTGATTTACCCAACATACATTTGCTGATGCGCATCCCATTCTTGAAGATCTTGGCTGTGTCCTGTGTGAGTCCAAACTCTTGAATTGAGATGGAGCCCAACTGAGCTTGAATCAAGCTAAAGACAAGACAACAATCCCATAAGATATACAGTGGACAGTCCCATAAGGAATCCATAAAACAAATCATAGTATTATTTTTTTTATTCAACAATGCTTTTCCACAGGAAAGCACTGGCTGAATAAACCTACCAGTTCACTTTCATGTCACTGGTTTTGATCTTTCCCTCCATGGGGAACCTGGAAAAATACAGTGATCTCACTTATAATGGCTTGTGTCGAACCTCCACCATTATACATTTCCAATCCACAGTTAAAACCAGCGGTTATGTTATTCTTCAACTGTCATATAAACATGTCTGACCTGATGGTGACCCTGTTCTTGTCCCTGTTCAGAGTGTTCAGAGGTCTCTTCTCATTCCCTCTCAGCTGAATGTCATTGAACTCTTTGCTCTTTGACACCAACTCAATCTGTACATACAACCACTTTTTATCTTAATGGGCGTTTCTTTACATTTACACCCAAACAAACAAAAATGATTTCCTTTGCAGGAACCCAGTCTAACAACACTAAAAGGCCTTTTATCTGCATATTAATCATAAACATTCATTCCATGCAGTCTTATCAGGAAACCTACCAGGTCAGACAGGTTCTCAGTGCCAGCCACTTTGTTGAACTGCTTCATGGTATCAAAGGCAACGCAGTACCTCGCCATCAACCTGCCGGCCTCTGCAAGGAATAAAAACAAACTGCTTAACAGTTTAATTTCTTCGATATAAGTCATTGTTTAAAAAAGAGTATTTTTAATTTTTATATTTTTAATATTTTAACATTTCATTTCACATTAATCAATTTCCTCTCTGCTGCACCTGTAGGTTTGATGTTAATATCCTCATCCATGTCGATCAGATCAATCGCGGACAGAGAATTGAGGTTCCTCAGACACAGCTCTAAGAGACAACAGGAGAAACAGCAATCACTTTAAACTACTACAGTGTGAAAATGTTAGCCATGTGAGCAATTAACCCAACATGCTACCTTGGTGAATTCACTGTAGCCCACCTTGCAATTTTGCTTCAATTCCGTATCTGTCCAGGTAAGCAGAGAAACCTGAAATTCGGAGTCAAGGCACTGACTGTTTTAACATACAGTGACGAAAAAGAAGCTGAACACTAGTTCTGATCTTCTTGTTTGTGTTTTGAGCTCTGACCGTAGTGTGTGGGGTTCTTCAGTGCTCTGATGTAGAGGAAGGTGGAGCGTATCCAGTCCAGAGCCATGTTGACATCACTGATGGTTTGGAGAACAATCTCAGCATTCAGGTGCTCCACCAGGTGACAGTGCAAACTGGAGAAAATAAGCTTAATGTTAACTCACATATTGCTGTATAATCCCACTCCTATAAGAGTCAGGGAAAGATAGAGTCAGGGAGAGATAGACCAAGAGAGCGAGACTGTGACTGAGCTGTAATACCTGCTGTCAATGATTTCCATCCCATTCATAACTTTCATGTACTTGTCTCTGGTTTGCATCTTGGTCATGATCACTGCAGTCGCGGATGTGTCAAACTAGTAGAAGAATTTCAAGTTATTGATTGTGTCAACCATACTAAAACCAGCTGTTGCCATCATTCTTACTTAATCGACTATATTTAAACAAATGCTATTTCCATCAAAGCTTCAGATACCTGTATGTTAACATTACACATTATCAGTGTAGAAAGTTAAAATGGCACAATCTCAATAAAAGAAAATACTTGCATCAGTTTCTTGTTTGTGTGGTGCACACAGTGTTAAGGGAGATAAGAAAATAAATAAAGTCGACCATTATTATTCTGCCCTTACTTGTGGTCTTCCAGCTCGACCAATCATTTGCAGCAAGTCGGCCTCGCTGTACTCCTCACAGGAGCCAGCCACATACTGCATGGTGGACTTGATCACAACCAGATGAGCAGGCAGGTTCACCCCCATGGCTAGAGTCCTGGTGGTAACTAGGGCATTCAAAATCAGACCATAAACACAAATTCAGTTCCTATGAAACACAATAAACCTGATTTAAAATCGCACCAGCAAGTGGTAAGAGTTTCTGAATGTTAGCTGCACTAATTCTCAGTAAATTTGATGTTATATTACTTTATTAGAGATGCAGCAATACATAAGCCTATTAGAGATTAGATTAGAGGATTTGCATAAATATATAGACATATCGGTCATTTTAAGTCATACATTCGCCAATTTATATTTCCATTAAACAGACATTTACACACATTTTTAGCACAAACCCTGTTGTAACAAAGCTTTAACTGACACCTTGATATGTTTGATAACAACTCTTGTTGTAACCTGTGACATTTGTATTTCCTGTTTATGTTTGCAGCATTACAAAGAAAATAAAAACACAGATCACGTTGCACACATATATAGTCCCAGATCCATTTACGGCAAAGCATAAAACTATATTAGTGATAAAGTCTTACAGAGGACAGGCAGGTCTCCCACAGTGAAGGCATTTTCTATCAACTTCCTATCAGACAAGTCAACTCCTGCGTGGTGGAAACCAACTCCTAACATCACCAGATCTGAACCATGAAAGAAATACAAAGCAATGTTATACAATTGATCATCAGAGCCAGAATCAAATGAACAGTTGCTGGTTGGTCTTGACATTTCAAAAAGGGACTTACCTTTCAGTTTTGAATCCAGGATAGAGTTTGCATATTTCGTCAGTCTGAAAAGATTACAAAGACAAGAGGGTCAACCTTAAGTGAAATGAACTAAATGAAACTTAAAGCATTTGATGAATAGTTGCATTTGTGAGAAGATATACAGTATGTATTGATGAGTAAGAAACATGCCTTTGTTTGTGCTCAATGCTCATGATGAACCGAGCATCCTTGGCAAGAACTGTAGCTGACTGCTGGACTCCTTTTCTTGTCGAGCAAAACTAAAAAGTGACATGATAATTAGGCCAAATAAAAATAAAAAAAATCAAGGAAAACGAACACACAAGCAAAATAAAAAGCTTTCTGGCCTAATTTTCCACACCCACCACCAGTGCAGGCTTCTGGTCAGAGTATGTTTGGATGATATTGGCCATCTTGTAGTTAAGCGACAGGTCAAACTTGAATTCTGTTTGGTTTGGGCTGCAGGGGAATCCCAGCACCACCTTCCTCAGCTTCACTGGACGGTGGCTCTCGTCCATGTCCAGATATGTGGCAGGACCACTCTCATTAGATAGCCAGTCTGCTATCTGACAAGAGGAAGACAAGACAATGATACAAACAGTACAAACAGAGAACTGTGTCTATGCACAACAGTATAGCGATGCAGTGCAGTGCCCTTCTGAATTTTTCACTACATTTATCACAAAATAGATATCATAAAATATCAATTAATGACATCATTCTGAAAGATTTGTCCTCATTGCCTTTTGAATTCTCTTGTCCTAAACAGATTATTGCTGTGCACTTTCATTGATTCTCTGATTGAGCCACTTACATCAGAGGTATTGGGTATGGTGGCTGATACAGCCACAAACCTCATAGAGAGGCCTGTCTCTGGATTCTGTGCTGTCCTGGAGGCATGTACGGCCTTCATCCTGCTCACCACCACCTCCAGCGTGGCACCACGGGTCGCATCCTTCACCACATGCACCTGGAAGAACAGCATTTGTCATCTTACTATCTTAAAGGTTCAACAGAGATGTTGGTTTGTAAGTAAAGTACATTGAAGCTGTACTTCATTACTGAATTCCATTAATAGCATGAGGAGGTGCATCTCAGTCTGGGATAACTGTGCAGGTCGTGTGCCTTCTCATAATATAAGGAGAAGAACATGTACTATATTGTTTTTAATGGCCAACCTTAGTGAAATAAAGTGCTGAGTGCAGAGGCTAATGATGTGCCATCATGCAATGTGGCATAATTAAAAACAATGTAGACAGTATATCTTCTAGAACATGATAAAAAGTGAGCTTTAACTATTACAGAGGCAGATTATAAGATGCTAAGAACACTGAAAAAAGGGCCTGTGAAATAAAACATATGACAAACACACTGACCTCGTCGATAAGGAAGAGCCTGACTAGCTGTAACAGACAGTTGTCTTTCCATTTTCTTGTCATGCTGTCCCATTTTTCCTGGGGGAAAAAGTCAAATACAACACTGTTATCAAGTTAAACTTCATATTTTATATTTGATTATATTTCTATCACCCAAAATGTATTGTGTTTGTTTAACCAAGACGCAGTGCCGAGTCACACACAGGCGTGGTAAGGATGATGTGGGAGTCCTGAATCTCAAAGAAGTCATCTATCTCTGTGTCGCCCGTCAGCTCCTTACAGTTCAACCCCAGGGGGCCAAACTTCTTCTTCCAGCTCTCATAGCACTGACTGCATAGAGCTTTGATAGGGGCTACTGGCAAGCACAAACAGTGAATCTTTTTACAAGACAGTCCTTTGTACCTTGGAAAAACCCTAAATCTATAATTGAATCAAAAATCAGAATACTCTGGAGTGTGATGCAAGCCAGAAGAAAATGTTCGAAGCAGTGTACAATTACAGTGGGGTGAAGTGTGTCGAAAATTCTTGCTCTTCGCTGACTTTGTTTCAAAGATATATTTTATTAGGTACAGGATTTCTTCTTCCTAACTAAATTTTGGTACACAAGCTTATGCACTGAATAAAGAGACTGGAAAACTTTTCAGATTTAATACTATATATCATGTAATGATAAAGCATTACCCTTAGCAAAATCTACTCTACTGAATCTGTAATAGCATATTAGTAGGGTGTACAATGTTTTCTGCTTACTATAGACAGCTTTGACATCTCTCCAGGGCTCTGAGGTCTCCATTAGCAGACGAATGATGGCCAGTTCAAACAGCACTGTTTTACCAGAACCCGTTGGAGCACATGCTACAAAGTTCTTACCTGTGTAAAGAACCTGTGAACAAACCAAAAGTAAAAGCCCTCAGGAGAGACTACCAGTCACAGTTAGTTTCCGACAGGTTGTAACAAGACAATGAAATTCATCATTTTATACTTAATCCACAGCACTCTGTTTATATAGGATTTCAGATAATGCTTACGTCATCTAGTGCTTTGGACTGAACGTAGTTGAAAAAGGGGAACTCTTTGAAGACGGATCTGAACTTTGCTGCTGTGTTAGCACTGGCTCAGGAAATCAAACCACATCACTTGTGAAATTACATTCCAAGCATTCTCACACAGTTCAGACCCTTTCAAAAATGTTTACTTTTGTTGACTTACTAAACAACAAAAAGGATACGGATTTCAGAAACTGGTCTCAGAATTCCTGACCCAGAAGACCCTATGATGTGAAAAATCAAAACATTTTCAGTCAAACTCACTGAATACACTCATTCCACCTTGTTGTTAATATGAAATGTTTACATTTTGGTAGAGGACAGAATGAAGGGAATGTTTTTGTACAGAATGTGAAGTAAAACTGCAGAAATCCCTGCAGAGAACACGTGTGGTTACAACAGTTTCTAATGTTTCTGTCTGCTGCTTTTACTGCTTTACTGCTCACCACCTAGTGACTAGCATGCTTCATTACAATGGTGCGGTCAATGGGGGGAGCTCACCTCAATTCACCTCATCACACCCAAACACATTGTGGCAGCTGCTGCCATGGCTAGACATGGGCATGCTCATTAGCTGAAACACTTTAAAAAAGCTATGTGAGTGTTATTTGGTAAACCAGTCATAGAAAAATAAGCACAGCTCCTGTCTTTGACTGTGCCATCGCAGCGCAGCACCTTGTATGCGGAGCAGCTGAGGCGTCATGGGTGGAACGACGACTCTCTTTGTGCCCTTGTCCTGCATCTCTGCATGTTCCGCCTGCTGCGGGGGTCGGCCACTCGCTGCAGATGAGCCCAAAGGAGGGGGGGGCGGGAAGCGGGGCTCGGGGGAGAAGGGAGGAGCTGCCTGGCTAACTGTCGCCCGTGGCGGCTGAAGAGGAGGAGGCACTGTCGCCATGGTAACCTGACTGAGAAAAGTTTGAGGTCTGGATGCTGTCTGGCTGCCGCTGCCACTGAGGTCATCTGTGTTTGACGAGTCACCTCCATTGTTCAACACCTGAACCTTGAACAAGCTGTTGTGGAAGGGAGGAGAGGATACGGAGGGAATAAAGAAGAGAAAGAGGAGGATGTAGAATGCGAGGGGGGGACTATTGATAGTGCTACAAGCCTGGAGGCTCGTAGAAGGCCAGGCATTCTGGCCTCTAGCATCAAGGCTACCATGAAAGAAGTTCTTATGAACGGCCCACTGATGCAAAAATCAAACCTCTTCAGGTTTCTACTGTAGTACTTTTCAAACTGAGCGTGTCATGGATTACAATAATTTGAGGGATTAGAGATAATCAGCACTACATTGCATTTCTGGACAGCAAAATATGGCTTTCATTTGTGAAAAACATTAACCTTCCAAATTTAAGGATTTTATAAATGATGTAAATGATGTTCTGTATCTGCCTCCAAAGAGAGAAAATCCTTGTTGACCTGCTTTAAGTGGCCTTGAATTTCTGCCATTTTGTAATGTCTGAAAATGTGCACACAGTCTTTAATTCGCAATCAGGTAAAGGTTGTCCTGACAAATAACTGACACTTACCTTCTCCGTAGAGGTGGGCTTTTGCTGCGGTCCTGTGACAAACACCTCCGACTGATGGCCACATGACCAGAGTCCTGCGGTGTTTCATCTCCGCCACTGCCACTCTGCCAGGCGCCCTGAGGGTAATCCCTGAACCCTTCACCTCCCCAAAGGCCATCACATCTGCCGCTGCTATTGCTGCCATACTGAATTTCTGTCTCATTGTTGTTATAACTGTAAGGACTGTTGATTTTTGATGGTAAGCCTGTAAGGCCGGCTGATTCTTTGAAAGGAGGCAGGAACATCTTGGGTTCCAGTGAGAAACCTGTGAGTAATATTTAGGAGGGAGATAGTTTCATCAAATTCAGTTGTAGGCAACTGTAATTTCTTTGCCTGTAAATATTATGGTTGATTATTTTGCTATTTTTGCTTGCTTTTGAAAATCATGTACAGCAGGAGATTTACCATTCCAGTTATACTAATGATTATGAGAATATGCCACAAAAGACCCATATCTTGGTTTGTTTTACGCAAGTCAAGGAAAATTTGGAATGCTGTCAAGCCTATTCAAGTGATCATGTCAGTGAGTCATATGGTTAAATTTAGTAGGGCTTCAATAGGCAAAATACTGAGCAGTTGACTCAAGTCAAGTGAAATGGAATTCACCCTAATCCAGAGCACAACATACTGTATAGGGTGGAGAAAGACTCTGCCTCCTCCTGCATAACCTGAGTAGCCGGAATCTGGGAAAGAGATGGAGGCGCTTCCAGCCGCCATGGACTGGGCTCTTGGTGCAGTGGCTTTCTATTAAACAAATTCCAGAGGGGGAAAAAAACATTAATTCAGCTGAGAAAGGAAGACGAGCGTGGGATGATGAGGCATATCTCTTTGTACTCACACTTTGTGGACAATGGGTTTCTCAAAAAACAGATTGTCCAGGGACAAGGTGCAGTCATCGGAGTCGAGCATCTCATCAGATCATGTGGGCAATCACACATTCGAATGCAACAAGGCAGAAATAATCTGAATGCAAAAACACATCAATACATATATTTGTAGCCATGTATTTACAACATAAGTACAACTAAGAATATAACAAATTCTACAATTCAGGGTTGTTAGAATATTTGTTTTAAACCTTGACATTAAACTAACATGGAAGATGGTATACACTCCTTTCATTTTTTCCCCCTTGACATCCTTCAATGCAAAGATCAGGCCTAATGGTGTATAGTTAGCTCAATTATATTTAAGTAGTCAAAGTATTTGGCAGTTTAAGGAGAAAATCATCACACCATTCAATTTTTGGACATTCGAAAAAAAATGTATATGAAATATGTGGTTTATTTTAAATAATTGCCAATATTCCTGCTTATTTAGCATAGCCATTGAAAATACCTAGACATTTTGCATAACTGAATGCTCTCTAGCACGAACAAAGCACGATGTCTTTGTATTAGAGGTACAGGTAAGAATCTCATAAGTTGGTAAAATAATAGGCTAACTGTCATTAAGTCAATATTTTTCCAGGCAGAAACAGAGAAGCTAACTTAGCTAAGCTAGCTTAAAGTTAGCTGGATCGCTAACAAGTGAACAACAAGCTAGCAATAATTAAATGAGACATTTTAACGAGCCTACATTTATCAAATAGCTGCATAGCCGCCCATTGTAATTTTCAAAGTTTGCTATTCTGTTTTCTCGTTGTGTACCCACCTGTAATAAAGAGCAAAGTGTACCACAAAGATATCAAATCTGGGTTTAGTCGGGTCAGAGGTTAACCCTTGACCCGACCATATTTGATTTTGAGTTAACGTTAGCGCCTCTATCATTCTCGCACGAGCATTATTACTATTCATTACATTTTTTTAATTGAAAAGATTAGCAGCAGCATAATACTCTTATCCTACTTTAAATAGGCCAGCTGTAGGAGATGTTTACTGTGGAATTATTTTCATACTTTGTCAAATGTGTGCTCAAACACAACACGTCTCCTCTTCGCAACACATGTGACTGGGAATGACTGAACCGGCTAATCACCGGCTAGGAAAGCAACAAAGACCTGTGAGAAGACAACCATGGGGGGACATTGGTAACATCTCTCCTCTGTTGGAATAACGTTTCAATTCTTGTCTGTGCGTCAGTGACAACTTCAAACAGCTAAACCAAATCTGCGCTGTAAAAAATATAAACCAAACAGTAACTGAAGTTTCAATTTATGTTATCAATGAACCATCCGCCATCAACCTAAAAAAAAAAAAATCTGCTACCCAAAGGAGATGGTCATTAACTCAGGTTTTTTATGCCTCCTATCTGGAATGAACCATTGCAAATCTTTCGGGGGAACATGGCGCCGATTCGTAACATTACGTGACGAAATTGTACGAGCCGGTAACTTACGTAAGTGTTTAACCATAGTTGTTTTATACTTTAGTCACACAAATAAACGTAATAATTGCGGCATTTCTTTGTTCTGTCACGGGGAAGACAAATGTATGTACGGCTACCCATACAAAGGAAATGATATGTCCCACACCAGACCACCACGGAAAATGGCGACTGTGAAATAGATGGAAGACGAAAGTAAGAAATTATTCAATGCAGCTTACAAATCTCACCCTATCTGCATCCGCACCGCTCGAAGGTAACGTGTGTATGTTTTTCACCTTTGTACTGATATTTGTATAGCGAGTAGCTGGGGACGATTGTCACTAGCTGTAGTTTAGCCTGAGGAATAGGTTTTGGTTTGGAACAGCCTTAATGGAATGGTCTGCAGCTTCTGCAAGCAGCATCCAACAACACAGCGTGATATAAACGACAGAGAAACGCCACGATACCCTTACGGAACATTGTATAAATAATCCGGTTTGTCCTGAATGTAGGTACCTTTGGAAACGTACTCCAACTATTGGGGGATGGCATATAACTGAACTACTATGCTGAAAGTTTCAGCTCTATTCCAAAATCCACAACTGCTCATCAAAAGCCTTTTACGAGGTCCATCCTTTTGCAGTTTTGGTGCTGTTGTGTTGTTTTCAGATGTATCGTTCTCAGCCAAAGGAGCACTGACTTGGTATGACACTTTTATTGCCCTTCAAATCCAAGACCTCTTACACTGGCGACCTTGTAGCCTTATAAATGGCCACAATTAATCATCTTAGCAAATTGACAAGTATGTGTTACATTTAACTAAATTTACCTACTAGTCAATGAATGCTGATTGAGTCCAGTAGCTAAGTCTGGTGACAGTGTAGGAAACTCAACTGTTCACTTTTCATATCAAAGACTACAACCTATTGCAAACAATGCCTCCTAAAATGCCAGTAAACAATTAATTGTATAAGTGGCTTGATTGAGAAATGTAAGCTAACAGCGAAAACATTCCTTACAATTTCATAAAACCCAAGCTGAACTATAAATGACTTGTTTTATCCAACTAGCAGTCAGGAACTCATAATTTTCCATTTCCTGTCGTATAAAATAAAGAGCACCAGTTAATCCTAATAATTTAGGAAATGGAATTAGGGAATTTTTGTTACTTTCACTTAGAGTTGTTCTGATTCTGATGCCAGTATTGGAAATACTGCCGTTAATGCTGAAAATAGCGGTATCAGTATCAGCGAGTACGTGAGGCTATTCACCGATCCAGTACTGTGTAATTTAGAAACAGGAGCCTGCTACTTCCCAGTTCGGTCTGTTGGCTCTGCTCAACGTTACACACAAGAAATCAATTCTTTGCTTTTCTAAAAGCCAACACAGGAAGTTGCATTGTGCTGCCCCTAGCATCATTTCAACTATTTAGCAATATTTTACTCTGGCCCCCACAACAAGAAGGGACATGTTCACACTCTGTACGTTTACATGCACAATTACAATTACAATCGGACAACTGCAATTGTCCAAGTATACATACCGGTGAGAAAATTGAATTATTGGCCAAAGCATGTCATAACCCGGTACGATAGGTGGCGCTGTACCTATTTCAGCTAGTGGTAATAGAGCCACCTCCGGCTGACCTCTTTACGTCACCAGCAACAACAAACTCTGCCTCGGCATTCGAGAAAGATGGCGTACGAAGAGTAAGATGAAGCTACATCTTTGTACATTTCGTATATGGTGTACATGATAATTACACAAACTAGATGCACAATGGCCCTCTTGCTTGAGGTTATTTCGGAGGAAAGACGCCGCCGCCGTCCTTGTACTTCCGGCTCACGGCCCCGGGAAAAAAATCTCGAGCCTGCGCAGAACCCAAAATCCGACTCCAATCTGATAGAACGTATACATGCACGAGTAATGCGACTATCAAATGAATAATCTAGGTGTTTTAATCCGACTATGAGAAATCCGATACGGTCCTATTTTAGTCAGACTAAGGAGTATACATGCATCTTAAAAATCCGATCATAGTCGGACTAACCCAGTAATTTGGTTTTCTTGAGTGTCATGTAAACGCACTAACTGGTATCGGATCGGTACTCGGTATTAGCCAGGTATCGAAATCAGGATGGGAAAGGAAAAAATGCTATAGAAAAATCTCTTCTTTCAGTTGAAAAAGACTTAACGCAACATTATGAAAGCAATATATATTCTTACAAGTTGACCACTTGCCTGGAGCAGCTAAACAAAAAAAAGCATAGCAAGCCAGCTAATATTACTTACTAGTCCAAAAGCAAGAAGGCCAGGCTCTCTTGAAGAATTTCATTTCATGAAGATCTCACCAAAAACCAAAAGCCAGTTCAAAGATGTACTCTTCTCTGGCCTCCTTCATGGTCACTCTCGTTTTAACATCATAGCTTCCTCCATCATTGTCCTCTTCAGTCTCTTCATCTCTGCCATGATGTCCATAGAGGCTGCTGAGCCTGGTTCCATTATCTGCTCTCACGGCTCTGGTTCTCACGGCGCTCCTCTTTGTGGTCTTTGTGGATACCAATGTAAATGCCAACACTCCCTCGGTGCACTGTGCTCCATGTTTGGTCCAGGCAGAGTGAGCTAGCTACATGGCTAATTGAGCTAAATAGCTGATGGTTACTAGCGGTAACTTTAGCAATGTGTAAAGCTCTATGTCATCAGGGAACTCCGTAAAAGTTGAAACAAGGGGACAGAAGACATCAGAGGAAAACAAAAAACATTTTTATCATAAAATACGATTCTGTTTCACCCAGTTGAGTAACATACTTGGTAGCGTGTGAGACTATAAAGCAGTACAAAATTCTCTTTGAAGATTGTACCAGTGTCCTTTTAGGTAAGTCTTGCCACTTGGCAGCCATCTTGGCACTGCCCCCAGGCAGTTATTTTGAGTGAACAAGACCAGGCCCCTATCTAAATAATGGTGAAAAAGCCAAAGAGTCACTAGCCCCGTTCACACTGCCATTTGCATGCAGGGATCCTGCGCCAATTCTCCGCACCCTCCTCTCTGTGAAAGTTTCAGATGCGGAGAGGGGTGAAATTTTGCTCCGGCGCTGATCCACCTCTGGAGGTAGTATCAGGGCCGCATTATTGGAGAACCGCCCCAGTGTGAACGGATAAGCCGGAAGCCTGGGCGTGTTGATCTGACTAGTCTGATAACTGCACAGGTCCTTAGTAACTGTAACTGTCGTTGCCAACTTATATGAGGAAAACAAATACCACAGCTGTACGTGGAGAAGCGTCCTTCATCCTGTCTGTCCTCCCGCCTGTCCTACCGACTCTTCATCACATTTCTGCCCGAAAAACAGCGTCTGTCACCGGCAAAAAACTTTAACTCACCGAGTGTTTGTGATGAAAATGAATCACTCCGACCGTCAGCCCCCCCGACTGAGACTTCCCCCAGAAAACAGCCTCCGTCCCCGCGGGTGACAGCATCCTGTTTACTGATGCCGATTATGTAATGACGTAATTTAGCGCAAAAAACGTAACGGGTTTAGATTGACAGGGGGGGACACCTGGGAAGAACCGACATCATCAACATGACATGTACCGTCATGCCTCTTTAGGAGCTGCAGCGCCGGCTTTCTGTGTAAATTACACAGTGGAACGGTGGAGATGCTTCGCTGTGTGAATCACCATCGGTGGAGAATTGGCGAACCGCCGCACCGGAGATAATGCGGAGGCGCTGTGTAAAAAGGGCTACTGTTCCGAAGACAAGACCCGGGACCTTGGCACTGCTACGTGCACAGTTTAACGTTACTGCGAACTTTATTCTGAACCTCACACTCTTTCTTTTACCTTCTGTACAAACTGCACTCTTGCTAAAGCACAAAACCATTTAAACCATAGTAGCATCTCCTAGTGGCTGTAACACTCATTACACCCTTTGGGTAAACAATATGGGAGATTTTGCTTACTTCTACACGCAGAAGAATACAAATACATAAATCAGTGCTTAGGTGCAAACTTAACTGAATACCTCCTCTGAGGGTTGCTTGATCCTGCTACCGCAAACCAATGCAGGGTCAACTGCATGTGGCATAAGGATGGAGGGTCAGCTTGTTGAATTGTTGAGGCTCAACTTTTTCTGCATGGAAGGTTGCTTTGCACTGTGCCGCGTTGGCCAATTGAATACATGCAAGCATACCTTCTTGGTGGATTTTTTTTGTAATGCAGCCGCTGTATTTGTTCAGTTTACCTGGCAATTGTTACGACGACAGACAAAATAGTTGTAACCATTATAACTTTGCAGAGTTGCAAAATCCTTGGTATGACAAACTAAATTATAGTTTGTTGTTTTTTTTGTTATCTAATAAGCCTTTAAACGTAATAATATTTCCCCAAATTTCTCAAACTGGACTTCCTTGAACTAAATTAATTATCTCACTGGTACCTTAACAAAACGGCCCCAACCGGCACTGCCCTCTGTGAAGGACATTACAGTGGCATAAATATATGTTTAAAAAAAAAAAAAATATGAAGAGAAAATCTAAATTTAGGATATCTGTTAATGTGCAGAGGCAGGCCTTTGTCTTAAGTGAGAAAGGTTTAAATTTAACCATTATCTAAGGAGGCTTTACTTTTCATTTCAGGTCATGGCAGCTGAAATGTCGTGTCTGACAGGCGTTGATGAAGATGAAAAGGATGCAGATCCTGAGATCAATGCCCTTACGCTCCTGCAAGAGCCAGTGAGAATGGCGCAAGAATCTGCCTCTTGCACAGATTCTTTTGGCAAGCCTTCTCTGAAACAAAACAATGTCCTAGATGTTCTGTCAAACACAGATATGTTATCTCCAGTTGGCCTAGGTAATGGACCTTCTTCGCATCAGGCTACAAAAGCCCATGAACTCAACAACATCTCAACAGAGAAGGAAGAGGCAAAGAGCATCACCCCACTAAAGACTGTGCAGGAGATTGACACTGCAGGAATCTGGGGTTTTGACGTAGACTCACCGGAGAATTCGCTGGATAATTTTAGTAGTGCTGGTGACCTTCAATGGGACCCTCACAAAGAGTTCATGCAGTTTCTATGGGAGGACCATGATGATTCCCCTGGTGAGGAACCTAAAGAAGAAGCCCTTCCTTCCAACAGCCAAAGGAGAAGGAAACGGAAAATGGACATGGTTGTCATGGTGGATCCTTCAGAAGACCTCTACCCTGATCTGAGCCACAATTCATCTGAAGAATTGTCTGATGCAGAAGGCCAAGTAGACTCTATTCCTGTCAGAAAAGTCCAAAAGTCAAGGAAGTTCTCTAAGTCACAGTCGTCACCAACAGTGAAAGTTTCCAATTACCCCAATGGTACTGTAAAGGCCATCAAGGAAATTCTTTACAATGCGCCTCCAAGAAATTCACATGAGAACAGTATAAATCATAGGCTTACACCATTGAAGAGGAGGTTCACAATAAATTCTCATTCTGAGGAGAAGCCATCATGTTACCCTTGCTCAAAATGTAACCTCATATTCAAGAAAGAGCACCATTTGCATCGTCATATGAAGTCTCATGTTGACCTTCCAAATATTTCGCCAAAGCCCTTTATATGTCGAGAATGCGGACAGTCCTTCAGACAAAGTGGTTTGCTTATTGAGCACATGTCTATCCACCATGAAAAGAGAGAGCGACTCACTGAAGAAATTAAAGGCATCAATGATAGGAAAAAAGATGATAAAAATGCAAAGCTTTTCTGCCCTCAGTGCCCATTTGGAACAAACTGCCCAAACACATTTGTTCAACATGCAAAAACGCATGAGAAGGACAAGAGAAAGTTTAGATGTGACAAATGTAGCTTCAGGACTCTGAGTGAGAATGATCTTAGAAGACACAACATTATGCAGCACACTGTTATTACAGTTACAAAACAGATTCAGGATGACGAGTCTGCAATCTTCTCCTGTAACGTTTGTTCTTACAGAGCTTTTAGCAGAAATGTTTTTAAGAATCACCTGCTACGACGCCATCAACAAACCTTTGAGGAATATGAAGCTGTACAGCATAGTGAGAAAAATGCACAACCATCTAAAGAGCAGCACATGCCTACTCGTAAAGCTCCTGTAGAAGATGCAGAGTTTACATCGAAAATCTCGATAAAAAATCGGATTTCTTCCAAAAGAGCTTGTTCACCAAGTGAGTCCAATGACATTTCAGACTTGTTTAAGAATAGCAAGATTAGGAGAAATCTCAAGTCCCAACTGACAGAATCAAAGCTTGACAAATCCATTAATGTTCTCCTGTCCCGACAAAGACATGGAAGGAAAAATGCAGAACAGAAGAAGGAAAGCAATAATAGCAACACATCCGTTCAGAATTCAACAGGTGAAAAAGATAGGTCCGATCAGTTGCCAGGAACATTGACTGTCAAGGTTGAAGATTCAGCTTTATCCCCAAATGGCCACAGGGCATCATCCAGCACAACAAGTAGGGATCTCAACTACAGTGGTGTACACAGGTTAAGTGAAGATCAGTCAACAGTCAAAAGGTCACCATCTAAAAGGAAGATGTCCATCCCATATCGCAACACATCTGACCAAGACTCATGTTTCATTTTACCAAAACCATTGGCAAGTCCCAAGAAAATAAACCAAGAAGAAGGGTCAGACTATGAGGAAAAAGACTTTTTCCAGTCAAGTGATACAGATGTCGACGCTAACCTGTCCGACGATGGTATCAAGAAAGAAAAACAAAACATAATCTATACCTATAGCAGAAGAATGTCTATGAGGGGTGCTCTTCAGGCATCTAAAAGGCTGTTTGAGAAAATAAAGACCGAAGAGCAAGATCAGAACGACCCTGAAATCAAAGAAGAATGCATAGAAACGGAAGTGTTTCAAGAAACCTTTGAGCCCCACCAAATACCATTGATGGAGTCCCTCGCAGAGGATGTGTCAGAGTTGGATTCAGACCACAAGAACTGTCCGTACTGTCCCGCTGTCTTTGAGTCAGGTGTTGGATTGTCAAATCATGTCCGAGGGCATCTTCATAGGGTCGGACTAAGCTACAATGCACGCCATGTAGTGCCTCCTGAACAGGTGGCTTGCAATGACAGGAAGCCACGAATTAGACGGAAGATGTCAGCATTCAGGAGATTGAAAAAAGGTATTTGCACCTTATTGCATGCTCTTCCATAAAAGGAAAACTGCTGTATCCTGTATGACATCTTGGCTTTAATTTATGTGGCTCTGTTCATGAGTTATTTTGGTCATTAATGAGCAGTGAATTTAATTTTTTATAGCCATGGAGCAATGTTTAGAGACCTCAGAAATTCTGTTGGTTAGTTCAATGTTCTCATGACCAAAAGAAGCAATGGATAGACCTGCAAAGATGAAAGTTTAAACTGGGTTTAAACTGTAGTTTTCCTATTTAAATGTACTCTGATGTTCTATCACATTATACAGTGTTAATGTTTCTGATTTTGTTTTTTCTTTTTTTCAGCATTAAGGATGGAGTCCGACTCTGAGACCTCGAAGAGCATTCATTCCTGTCCATTATGTGGGGATTCTTTTGACAACAGGACTGGGCAGTCCAACCACATACGAGGTCACCTCAAAAAGCTTGGTAAAAGCTTTGCAACGAAGAACAAATCCCCATTAATGTTACTGCGGGAGTTGATGCGTGACAAGAAGGAGTTCCAGCGGGCAGTTCAAATTCTTGGAAAGAGAAGGAACCATTTCCAATACGGTGCTTCACCAAAGCTGTCCAATGTTGATTGTTTCACGTCACCGTCCACTGGAATCCTCAGAAATAATTCTATTACAAGTGCTTGCACTGAAGCCAGACCCCTGAATTCCATGTTTTCTTTAGCAGACATGGATTCTGAAGAAGGGCAACTTGAGACTAAGCTGGATGTTAAAAATTCACTCTCTGGCACAAATGCCTTGATAGGAATTCTGAAGAAGAGGAAGTGTCAGGAAGATGCCAGACTAAAGGGGTGCTCTCAGACTTCAAGAAACACGCTAGCAGTTTCCTCAAACAGTGAGCATAGTTCAGGCTCAAGAGTTGCATCTTCACTGCCAAAGTCGATATCCGGTGAGTAACCTAATCATAGTAGTGACAAGATAGGTTGGGCCAAAAGCATTTGTATGGAGAAAAGATTTTATAGAGTTTTCAAATTTGAATAAGAAATGATGACCATAAATCTGAAAATATGCAATGGATGGTTTAGTGTGTAATGGGCAGTGTGTTGTTTTTTTCTTTTGCACACACAGCGTATGTCATCATTTGTGCTTTGAGTTGGTGGCCCCATCCTAGCCACTATTTTTGTTTGAGTCCCAATACCAGGTCGTCAGATTGACAGATTGTAAATTCAGTTTTAAAAACTTGTTCAGAGGAAAAAAATAAACATGAGCCAAGTATACGACCTCACCTGTGTATAATAAGCTGGTCGTTTACTGAAAATGTCGAACTTTTGTGAGAAGTAAACAAAACGGATGTTTTAAAATTCTCATTGAGACATTTACATCTTGAGCAGCTATTTTGAAGCAGAAATCTCTGTACTGGTCATCAGGTTTTTATGTGTTGTAGAAGTGAGGTGTCATCAGCATAGCAACGTAGAATTAAGTTAATTTAAGATTATCTGGCCAAAACAGAAGAATATGTACATAATAATGCAGAACATAATATTTTTTTTTATATTTTTAAATTATGAGACTTTTCTGGTGAAGACTTGTTTGCTGAAGCATAGTCTGGCTCAAGACTTGTAGACAACTCCTCCTTTACTGTTAAGACCTAAATGTATAACGTGTTAAAAATATTGTATTAAAAATGTTTTAATGGCCAAAATATATTGTATTCTGCACAATTGTGTAATATGTTTGTCATTCTTAAAAAAGAAAAAACATGATTTGTTTACATGAAACCTGAAAAGCTTAGACATTGTTAACCTGCCAAATCCTACAATTCCTCAACAACACTAATAAATAAGCGTCACCATATTTATTTTTTAACTTCTTTGTTTGTTTTTGTTTATTTTGTCTTTTTACAGAGAAAGGTGAATTCAACAGGAAGGTGTGTGTCCATTGCAATGCAACTTTCCACAGTGGAGTTAGCTTGTCTAATCACCTCAGAGCATATGCAAAACGAAAAAGGACTGCCTTACTTGAGGGACATGGTAAGTGCCACCAGCAACAGCTCAACTCAGACACCAAGAAAACAAACCAGTCCGCAAGCAGATTAGTAGTCTGGGGCATATTGAGTTTTTTTCATTTTGATTATTTATTATGGTTACAAAAAAATCTAAATACAAATGACACAAATACGCAACACAAGCACAGTGTGCCAGAGGTAGCAGACAAAAAGATACAAATGTTAGCTGTGTCTCAATTTGGGCACTGCATCTTTCAAAGGATGACTGAACTGAGTGTTGTTAGGGGCGGTCTAGTCAACAGGTTATTTCCTATATACCTCATCGGCTCTCCCTGACCATACTCTGGCGTCAAGAAGCTCCGCTTCTGCCACCTAGGAAGTTTGACAGTATTTAGGTCCTTTTTTCTTGTTAACATTTGTATCGTTAGTTATTTGGGTCAAACCCAATACTTGCATTTAATAGTGTATTCAGCTGCTGTTTTGCTCCACGTGTCCACATTAGGTGTTGAATCTGACCGTCACCAGCACGCAGTGAATCTTGGAGTAAGGTGGGCCTTCACAGCACAGGAAAGAAATGCCGCATTCCACAGCTGCTTTCGAAGGAGCCTCTGAAATGGGACTTCCTTGTCACGCCTCTGTGACACATTCAGTTTTCAAATTCAGCCTTTGAAGGATGTGGCCCCTGAATACTGTGTAAATATATGTATATTTTAGCTGGTAAATTTTTTTTCCCTCTGAAACAGCTTGTGCCTGTATGGACGTGTTTACTCAGCAAATTAAAACTTTGATCTTGTGCAGAATTAGAAGTTCCCTTCCACTACTGCAGAGACCCAAGGCTCTAGATATATAGTGTTTTCACCCCAAAACTTGACTTGAAGAAGTTTAAGATTGACCCAAAACTCTGTGTGACACACATGGACCTGCTTTCTTTAAAGACACCTTGTTGAGTTTAATTTAAACAAACACAGTTATGTTTTTATTAACTGTTCCTTTTCAAAGCACATCATGTGTATCCCTAAGGGTGAACAGACATGTTTAAATCAGTTAATTTCATATAAAACATTAATAACCCTGATTATTTTATTCTGTAAATAGTTTACATCCATGTTTTGCAACTAGCAATCTTGTTCTTCCTCATTTTCATGTCAGTCAGTGAAAGAGCTTAAAACCTTCAGCAGGAATGCCTATCACATGTGTGCTTGGGCTAAAAACAAAATGGTGACCCTACAAAGCACTGCTCCACAGCACTACTAGTGGTCGAAACCTTCATTGGTTGCCATTTGACTGGGGACATGGGGGAAAAAAGGGCTGCGTTAGTGCCAGGATTTCCTTGCATAATACATGCCCCAGCAACATGCAGCATATTCCACGTTGATTGAGAACAAAGTTTCAACGTGTGTTTTTTACGGATGCATGGTCGATGTAAGCAGCAAAAGCAAAGAAATCCGAAAAATCTTAGTGTATCAAAGGCCCATCCACATTTGAAGTGTCACTTCACCCTGCTCTGAAACATGACTGATGTTTTTGCGCTGTTGAAAGCAAAGACAAATGTATATTTGTTTATGGAAAACAATGTGTTCCTACAGAAGTAATGTCTTAGTTACGTAGGATAATCCATAGACCTGACTCTGAAGGGTTCCCAAAATTTCTCATCTAATTCTCAAGAAACAAATAAAAATAATTCTCTGCTGTTGCCTCATTTGCAAAAAGTATTGATCTGATCAGGTATGGAGGGGGTAAATCCTTCCTTCCTAATACCTCAGAAGACTTGGTCAGCTTCTTGTGCTGCTCATAGCTGTCAGTTTATCTCCACTGTATAGAAATGGCAGTAGAAATCTCACACTGAAATCTCAAAACCTCAACAGATTAAGCCAAATCTGTCTGCGTGGATAGATACCACAAGAGGTTGTGACGTCCAAATCGTGGCTATAATTAGTGTACCAAGGGTTATTTGTATCCTCCCCAAGGTAAGGATCTAGAAGGGTGTCAGCAAGTGAGATATTGCAAAGATGTTAATTGTGGAGCTTGGAGGGTGCATCTGCGGAGGGAGGGATGACTTCTTCGTGGCAGACAGCCTTTAGGGCCTAGTTTTCTACATGCACAGATCATCACTCTTAAATTATGCGCCTTGTGTCTGAACCACACTGAATGGAACAATGGAGATTAGACACAGAGCCAGACATCCAAATGGACTAATAAACAGACCCAACAGAATGAACGTCACTAAACAACATCCAAACATTCCAGTGGATATGTGGAAGATAGGGACTTTTTGTTCATTTAAAATGTTAAATTATCAAAGCTGTGCTGTAATCTCGTGCTCTGTAAACTAATGAAGTACATTCTGTCTTTCAGCATTTGACTGTAAAGTAAGGAGACAGCGCTCAAGGCCTGGCCCAAAGAAGAAGACACTGCCCTTACCGCAAACTCCAGAGGAAATGTACAGACTCACCTGCAGGTAATGCTTTATTTTACAAAATACTTGGTATATAGTACTGCATCTGCAGCCCAACAGATTTCAACAGCAATTGTTGCCCACTTGCCCTGGGCAACCAAATTAGGGCCACTGTCAAATATTTCTGGTGGTGCATTTGCTTCTGTTGGCAAGAATTTTCATTTGCTCATTAAATAAAAACTGCCCAGATGACTGAGTGCCCTGCTGTCAGAGTTTTACTCTAAAAACTGTGAAACCGGCACCACAGCCCCCCTTTTAATAAAACAAGCCTGATCTTATATCAAACCCAATAGCCCTGTATCTCTATGCATTTTAAATCACCATAATTTAAGCTCAGCAGATCTAGGATCTGCGTTAAATTGTACTCTGTCATAGATACCAGCCACCTAAATATGGCTGATTAATTTCAATCATCAAGATCCATGCAATATTTCCTGAGAAATTAACACAACATTTGAAAAACTAATCTGGATCCGTCTCTTTGTCCAGAGCCACACCACAAGTTCTATTCTGGGTCAAAATCCATCCTCTATTCCAAGTTTTGTGGAACTCTGTTCATTGGTTTTTGTTTAATCCTGTTGACAAACCAACCAACAAATGGATGCATTTTTTTCAGTTTTTGATCAGAAATCAGAGTATTGGACAAATCAGTGTTTTTATCTGGTGGTGGCAGGAGATTAATTGATAAGGGATCGCCAAAGTTATTCAAATTCACCCTGAGCGAAACAAGACTGACAGTCCACGGCAATGCATCCAATAGTTGAGACAATACACGGACAACTGCAAATGTGAACCTCATGGTGATGCTGTAGGTAAAGTCTGGAGACCACCAAAGACAGTAGGATTACTTGACTGGAAACCATGATATTTCTATGAAAGTCTGATGTCATCCAATTTTAGTTGAGATCATTGGCATTGCCATCCCTAGATATGCTGCTAGCAAGGCTCAAAACCACTGGAATGTAATCATCAATCTCGTCTTCTCTTCAGGTTCTGTGACCTCGTCTTCCAGGGTCCCTTGTCGGTCCAGGAGGACTGGATTAAACATTTACAGAGACACATTATGAACACTAGTGTCCCTCACACTGGGCTAGGTATGGTAGAGGTCTCCTCGCTGCCCACGGCCCTCAAGACTGACCAAGACAGCTCTCTGGCAACCACACATGCTGCCTCATGAAGCCAATGGGGACCTTTTTAGATTTCACTAGATTGTATGTGTATGTACATTGGATGTTTTTTCACTTTTTTTTTCTAGCCAATGAAATACTGGCCAAAAGTACAATATAACTCAATCACAGAGATGTTGTACATGTTTGGACATTTGGACAGATGAAAAAGTTTATTATTTTGGATATTGTTACCTTTTTTCTGTTTTTACATTGTTCATTTATTGGAATTAAATTCCAAATGGGCAGACTTTTTCTTGTTTTATGCAGTAATGTAGTGTGGAATCCATTTCTAATGAAGACAACTTTTACCTCAGATTTCTCATGGTTTGAGTCCGTTTTTGTCAACATTGGGAGCACCTCTCTTCTGTATCAATATTCACATTTACAAGATGCATAGATTAATTTTTCTTTTGTATTGCAACATGTTCAAATCAAAGCTCACAGTCTCTGTTTTCAGGCCACAGAGTTAGTGAGCTGACTTTTTCGACTGAAAGCGACATCACTCGAAAGCTCATGAGAAACAGCTGCAAGAATCACAAGTGGAAAAGTGAGCTACATTACACAAACAGAAAGGAAAATGTCTGGAGACTTGTTATGCATAGAAAGTGTTTTATAGTATTTCAGTAACTGCGTTGTTTCTAATACAAATACAAAATTAAATCTGAAGGTGGTTAAGAAAAAAAGACCTTACAGGCTCAGCTAGTGCTGACAATGCCTTTCATACATGTCACCTATATTTAATGTTTAAATATACTGTTTTGAAATAATTTAATTTTAAATGTACTATATCACGCAGATACAATGCTTAAAACATTTGTGTTGTTCTAAATAAAAAAAACAAGAAACATGTTGACTTTTTCGATCATTTTTGCACACAAATTTATAAAAAACACTGCATCTTAAAATGTTAAAAATTAGAAACGGTTGATGACCTGTAATGAACTTTAATATTGCAAAATGTGAAAAAACAAACCATATATGAACGAAGACAGAAGAAAATCCATATTGAATAAAGATGGATTTCCTCTCTTTATTCAAACAAATCCTGTATGGTTGTGTTTCAAGTCTACAGTTGTTCTTCATTTGAAGCAAACAGCATCTTCGTGCAAGCACTAGGTTCGAGACCTGCGGGGATTGCCATCATTCAAATGGGCTGCCACCCTGAAAGAAAAGAATCGCCTAATTAGTCGGATAGCTGTCAAGTGCAGTCAATCTAAAAGAAGTTACTGGTTTATGCCTCCGTGCCGGAATGTACGCAATGTCTCAAGAAGGCACTTGAGGGAATTTTTACATATTTGGCACACATGTCCACTTGGGTTTGAGGATGAACAGATTAGAATTTGGTGGCCAAAGGTCACTGGGACCTCATGGCATCCCATTTTTGTGAACGCAATGTCTCAGAAACACATCAAGGGACTTTCTTCAAAGTTTGTCACAAATGCCCACTTGGACTGATAAGAATTAGGTGGCCAAAGGTCAAAGCAAGCATGGCCTCACAAAAGACATTTTTAGCTATAACTCAACAACGATACTGATAATTATGACAAAATTGATCACAAATGTCTAACAGGATAAAATAATGGTGTATTATATTTTGCATCCACAAGGTCAACTTCAGCACAACATCAAATATTCTGGCCATTATTCAATGCCATAGCTCAGAAACAGCATCTTGACAGGCACACAGAGGCATACAACCGCAAGGCAGTAATTCTAGTTTGAGGGTACTACTAGCTTGTGTGTTGAGACTAAAAAGAAAATTTATCCACAGAAGATGATGATTTGGAAAGAGTTTAGAGACATTGAGAAAGAAATGTGATTGCGCCTTACCTTAAAGTATAAATCTTATAATGTTGTTTACATATATCACTTTATACAATAGTCTGTTCATCTTGAGACACAACAGCACAAATGTCTGTTTCCTTCCCTAACCCTCACACAACTGTTTGGACAATACTCACCAAAAGGAAAACATAATACCTTTCAACTTTTCAGAGCCAAGTACTTGCTAGTATTTGACTGTTGCAATTTCATATCACACTAGTGCACTGGCATTGAAATGTATTTTCTATTGAGGTGATCTACAAGAAGTACTCTGCAGTAGATCTGTTAAGGCTACAAACCCCACGTCCCCCATTTGGAGTAGCTTCTTATTTGCAATCATAAACAGCTAATTGATAACCAAATGATGCTATTTGTTGTGTCTGAATACTTTTTAAATGTTCACTCTTGTAACACACCTGCAGGAAGTGTTCAAACTGAGGTTTCAGCTCCTTCATCATGGTTTCTGCTTTGTTGAGGCAGGCACGTCTCTGCTGCACTTCAAACTCCTTCAGGAAATCAATCATTCAGTCATCATCATCGCTTCAACTCATTCCCTCTAGAACCAAATATGAAATGTACAAATACTGACAGACATTTGGGAGGGAAAATCCAAATCCTACAGTACTTTACGGCCATGTTACCTTTGTGCTGGAGAGGTGTTCCCGAGAGGTAATGTGAGTATGCACTGAGGATGCAGATGTGGATAAGAAGACACCACATGCAGCGCAGTGGAAAATTTCAATCTTTGTCATGTGGTCATTTTCCTGAAGAGCTGACAAAACAAAGACAGGCTGTATTTAGACTTTGGTTGTCTGGAATATAAGATATTGTAATAAAACGGTGCAAGTCTTTTATAGTTATTTACCTTGAAGAACACCATCCTCTATGGCTCGGCTACACTGACGGCTTTTATACAGCATGACCTCCTACATAAACAAAAACATCTATCCAGTCGCAGAAATTTGAAAACATTTTTTTTTTTTTTTTTATTTGCTTTCTTTGACGTGTTTAAGTTTAAAACAAGGGATTGAACAAGGGGCACTCAATAGGATGCACAGTCTTTAACCACACTGTTATCTTACCTGTAGGAAGGCTATAGCCAGATCATCATAATTATTCTCCTGTTGGATGTGCTCCAGGGTGTCCCAGTGAGTCTTGCCCTCCAGGTGATGCTGCAGCTCCTGACCATTGGATAACTCAACATCACAAAGGTCACAGACGATGGGGCTCCTACAAGAAAAATAGAGACATTCATTGTTGCAGAAGATGTCATTATTCTGCAATATTGCAGATCAGCTCATAGTCCTCAGTTATGCTGTGCTATAGACATGAATGAGTGTGATGTAAAAACTCTACATGTAGCATCTTAAAACAGATTGATATCCGTATCCTTGATTCTTACTTGTCCATTATTATATTTTTGTTCCTTGTCACCTCAGTGGAAGGTGATATTTGGTCCAGTCCTGAAAAACAGCATTATCCACAGATGTATTAATAATAGAGTTCACATAACAATGACATGTACATATGGCAAAAACATTTAGAAACTAAACCCACTGGATTTTGAGTTTCTTAGGTTTAAAAAAAACAATACTCTCACACCAATATTTAAAGGAATGATATGCAGGATTTGTTGGGTCTGCTCTGTGTGTGTGTGTGTGTGTGTGTGTGTGTGTGTAGCCCCATCCCGTGTCAAGCAGGCACACAGACCTGCAGCTCTTAATGAGGAGAGAAAGGCAGATAGCGATGTCACCTGGTTGCTATGTTTTAAGAGTTTCGACCTCACTCTGTTATAAGCTGGTGCTACACACAACTCCTCAAAGGCTGATGCCTAGAAACGTCTGCAACACAACAAATTACAAAGAAAATAGATAAGATAGTACAGGCAGGGTCTTGACAGACACTGCCACATGGTTCTAGTGGGTCAAAAGTGATGATTGAGAGGGATTACTTTTGTATTCTTAACATAGTTTACTCTATTTTCATTCATTACATTTTTAGGAAAACCCTGCATAGTATACCTTTAAGACTTGTCATCGATGCAGCCATATTTCTCCTATTTTTAATTTCAAATGGTGGAACAAAACAGCAAGCTAGCTGTTGTTACTTGATTAAAATGTTAACACACCTGTTTCCCGATATCCCAACTGATGTTGATAGTCCCGCTGTAACCTGGCTGGAGATGATCTACCTGTAGTGGTCATCTACAGAGGAGAGAAAAGGCTCTAACTGGTACACATTGTCATCGCTGCATATATACGGTGGTTTCATCAGATTATAACAAAGTACAACAAATAGGTCCTATATCATTTGTAAGTCTCCAACTTAAGATTAATCAAGACTAATTCCTATTTATATTCAGAAAACAAACACAACACCTGTTGTACTTTCAATCTTGTTGGTGATACCTCTCTTCTGTATTCTGGGATTGTTATCCTCTCCTCCCCGTTGGTCCTCTGTGCTCCATAAGATGCAGGAAACTTTTGAGTGGAGGAGCCGTGAATAAACCTGTCAGGGCTGCAGACCCTGTGGTCCAGAGGTCTGCTTACGGAGCTATAACATGGTTGGTCAAGGGATTCAGTGTCTGGGCTATAAACCCGTTGTTCAGGTAGTCTATCCCCTGGACTGAAACCTTGGTTCACGGTAGGTCTGGTGTCAGGTCTGGTGTCAGGACTAATGTCATGCCTGATGTCATGCCTGTTGAGGGGTTGGCTCCCCCGCTCAGAGTAGGGTACGTCCCAGCGGCCTTTGCTCAAGCAGCCTTTACTTGGAGACAAATGCGTGCGTCCCAGCTTGTTGTCTTGTTCGGTTGTGTCGCGGTTCTGGACATGGTTCTGTGCCATCTCTTGCTCAGACTCTGACGAGACATGATCGTAAGGAGATAGCTCCGACCTGAGGGAGACGGAAGAGTAATTAGTGTGTGCGTGCGCTACACGCAGTTTACTATCAGATAGATCAGATGCAATAAATGTGCTAGTTTGTGTACTACATCAACTGTTGGGAAAAAGGTAAGTAAGTGCCACACTTTTACCTCTGAAGATCCACCTAGAATAATAAATAGTGAGGTCACCTTCAGACAGTCCATATTTCAATAGTTAAAGTTACCACAAGACAAAATTGAAGGCTATAAATGTGGGACATCCTGGGTAATGAGTACAGGAGACTGTCTACCTGACACTTTGTCAATATACTGTAAACATCACTTATGGGTTTACCTGTGTGGACTGCTTGTGCTTTGTTCCTGTGAGTCGTCTTCTTCATCATCTCCTAATGGTTGGAAGGAGGACTTCCATTTAACAGCAGTTCGCACTATATAATACAAAAGATAAATAACACTGAAGACTTAGAGTTTGTGACACTTGCCTTAGCTATGAAATCAATCAATTGAAATCTGCATTAAATGATAAGTTAACCCAGAAATAAAGATTCAGTCATTATCTACTCGCCCACATGCCGATGGGAAGTCAGTGAAATTTGGCAGTCCACAATATATTTCTGGGGCCTCACAATAAAAGCCACCAAAATTTATCTTGAAATGTTGTGCCTGTCTCCAGGTGTGCTTCAACGTCCAGACAACCTTTTTGGGCTGATGGGGTCTTCGCAGCCATGTCAGATGTCTTTGACTTGTCTGCTGTCATCATTGAGATGTGTTGCATTGCTTCCCTGAAGCCTCGGGGTACATGATTGACAGAAAACGCGATACTACAAAGCAAGTGAACGCAACAATAATAAATAACACGAGCACAGCAGAGCATTAATGTTACATCGATGCTAACAACAACAACAAATCAGGCAAGAAAAGTTAGCTAGTTTAGCCAGTTGTGGTACTAGCTTTAGCAACACTGACTATTCAATAATGCTAACTAATTAATCAGGGGGGTGGTATCGTTTGTTTTAACACGTGCACTTTCCATATCCAGTCATCATAAAGACAGTGTCAGAAGTTAATCCCAGAGGCTCAAACTTTCTGCAATAGTTCAACACAACACTGACGTTAGCTACATGCTGAGACAACGCAGAGCGCTGAATTACCTGGCAGGCTGCTGCTGTCTGTATACTGGAGCTGCACCTCTGGGTATCACCGCGGGTTTGAACGGAACATTATTCTGACGGTTCATTTTGGGTTGTTTTACAGGAGCAGGTAAGGTGTTTATGTGAGTATTGAAGCTAGCTCAGCTGCAACTGATTCACTCAGCAGGTACTGACACCTGCCGATAGATGGCGGCAGAGCAGTCTTCTTCTTCTTCTTCTTCTTCTTCTTCTTCTTTCTCTTCTTCTTCTTCTTTCTCTTCTTCTTCTTCTTGGTGAATTGTCAATGATACGATTCTAAGTTAAAACTGTTGAGCCCTGTTGATGTACTGTGATATCTTACTGTAATAAAGAACAATTTAAAAAAAGGATGAAAGACATTACCACCACCCTCTTCACCGCAGTGACCTGTGCTCTCTCACCCGTGCTCCCTAATCCTTTTAATGTAAATTCCTGCACCCCTAAATCCCTCAGATTATTCCTCTTCATCTGTCTTTCTTTCCAATGTAGAATCCCACATGGGTTTTAATGTAATTTAAGTGCCGGGGCAAAATAGCTAGCCTACATACTATATTGTGGGTTGGGGTAATAGGTGCTGCTGTGCCCCTACCAATTTCCCTGACTTTTCCTGTCCAATTTTTATATACTAAACACGTACTACAGATGTAAACATGAAGCTTTTGAAATTAGATAGCCTGAAATTTAAAGCAGGAGCCTGCTTTAAATTGTGTCTGCCCTTTTATGTTAGAAGTATTCATTGCAAACGATGGGAATATGTGCTACTAAAGCACAATGCCACAGGAAACGGTCAGAGCCTTAAAGGAGAAGTTCACCCATCCAAGTCTCCGGAAGCCAAATTGATTTGAATATATGTTATTCACACCCTTGATGCATTGAAGCTACAGTGAAGATTTTGGTATAAAAGGGTGTAAATAATGTATGTAATGTAATGTAATGTAATGTACATTTTCAAGCATCAGTTTCGACTCGCAGGCTTCACAAAACTTGGGATTGCACTGGACAAGCTGTGATTTTACATTTTAAAACAAGTTCCCATCTACTTCAATAGTTTAGGAGAATGTTTTGTGGACAATGAAAAACAGACTTTCAATCAGCATGAGGGTGACTGGAAACTGACTGAATATTCATGTTTGGGATAAATGTATCCTTTAAGGTGGTCCTGCATTATTACCTGTCTTTAACTTTGTGAAAATGGGCAAAACCACCACTAAATTAACCCATTAATGGGATAATCTGACCGTGTATAACACAAAAGTTACATTAATCCTGGTTCTACTGACACTGATATAGCTTTTCAAGTAATGTGCACAACTTTAAGTATCAATCATGCTCAATTACACTATAATACAGTGTTTTACAGTTACTTTACAATGAAGAAAAAATTCACCCTTATGTTGAGATCAGTAAAAAACTTATTTTGGGATATAATGTAACAGTGAGTTAGTCTAAACCAAGTCAATGAGCGTAAACATACTCTAGCTAGACAGAATGAGCAGCAGTACGTGGACAGGACGTCTCAAGGACAGGTCCATCATGATGTAAAATTCTCAGACAAGTTGTGTCATTCAGAAAATGACTGCAGCCATCAATTACGCTGCTGAACAGAGGGTTACAAACATGCACAACACGCATGACCTCTATGAAACGGCCAATATCTACAGAAACACAGTGGACCTATTGTTCGTCTCCTCAACGGGACTCACTTGCTCACACTAACAATGTTACTGGTTTGCAGACGATCGTCAAGTTCCCTGTAAAGAGCCAGCCCATGTACTGGAGATCTGAATGCCTGACGGGTATTATAACTCAGGTAGAAATATCTTCTGTGGGATCATATGGATGGATGAACACATCCATCTTTATCATTAGGACATTAGACATCTGGTGATGAAGATTATGGATTATGTGAGTTAAGCCCTCGTAAACCAGAAGAAATGTCAGGACAAAGACTAGAGATTCTTTACCATCGGTGACCTGGAAACACATTATGTGGACCGATTTGCTTGAGTTTCTCCGGCCTTTACATGTTTAATTGTAGAACCCGCAGGGGTCATCCTGTTCCTTGTGAATCACTGAGGTCACTGTAACCTTGTCTACAGTCTGTCTCTTTATTGCATTGAGAAAAATAATTTGCTCAGGAGTCTTTCTATAAACCCCCGAGAACAAAGAATAAAAAAAACACATTCATTCTGTGGACAAAAGACAGAGGAGCTTATGCAAAATCATTTTGACTTATCAAACCGAGGTGGAACCAATGAGGTAATTAATACGTGCGCTGAAACAGAGGCAACGTTAACGTTATCACTTCCACCTGTGTATTTTCTGTCTCAGAACACATCGGTTACTCTCTAACAATGATGAAGCATTGCATTGATATGCATATATCTGTCCAGATATCTGCATTAAGACCTCTGATTCACTGGGGAGTGATAAAGAAACAAGGATTCAGATCTTAGCAAAACTGTCAAGATTATGGTCAGAAACATTAGTTAATCATGATATCAACAATAAATTAAATGTCGAACATTTTTCCTAAAGGAAACTGTTTAAGACTTTATGGCCAAAATGTACAAGTCAGTTTGTACATAAAAGCTTTTTGTTTTTTAATGACAAATGACCTCTCGTGCTTTATATTTTATTTGGATATATTGATAAAGTATTTGTAATGTGTAACAAGATTATTTTTGATGCATTTGTGTCCATCTCTGATTGTTGGTAATGTACTTTTTAAAGGGTAAATCCTTAGAAATTATGATTAGACAACATCTCTAATTCAAATCCAAATTATGAAGAAGCCATTCATTCCATTATGTCCACTGGCGAATATAGCAGGAGAGTATTGTGTCTTTTGTGTCTAACACCCACAGAAATTAACAAAGTGTAACTGATGTTAAGACGTTCTTGATGTTTCTTCGATGGAATTGACCTTTGCACCTTTCTGTGACCATTGATTAATCACATCCGTAAGTGGGCTGAGTGGTGTCAAATGTTTCGTTTGAATGTTTGAAACTCTACATTTCAAATCGGATGTCCTCCTAATTTAAAAACAACTCCAAAAAGACGCATTAATGTCCATTTCATTTTCAGCTTTCTGACTGTAGCAGAGTGTTCAGTGGACTACACCTGAAGTACATGAATAATGATTAGACATTCATCTAAAATCTTGTTTTATTGTGCCATAAAGTTGTGAACTTTGAGCATAGGATCATCAAGGTGTTACAGCAGCTCTGAAGAGCACATATATCTATAGGCCTACACAGTAATACATTGATAAGAGTGAAGGCAGACATGTTTGTTGACATGACACAGTTTTGACATGTAGAATAATCAGTCGTACCTGTGACCAGTTTAACTACACATTTTAAATCATGATTAAAAAAAAGACAGTCAAAAGATTTCCCTTTTACCGGCTCACGTTGGCCTTCGGACATGTTATCGCTGAAGACATTCACCAATCTTAAAATCATTAAGTTTTGTGCAAATGAATTACTATAGGCCTTAGTATACAATCTCTACAAGAGTAAGGTAAAGGTTCATTTATGGTGCTTAGTCTCCATGTGAGCTTTACAACTCTCAACTCATTCTGTCTACATGACATTAAGGAAAATACAAGGTTAAATAAATTCAACAAAAGTTAAAAACTACAAAGAAAGAAGTGTATTGTGTGCTCTTTCATGACATATAGAAATTGTTCTGTGGATAGTGTGTGTACGACAGGAACACTGACATGACAAATTCATTTTTGGCCTTTTGTTTAAGAAAGCTCTCACTGTAAAAAAAAAAAAAAAGAACAAATAATAGCAGCAGTTAAGGCAAAAAAGATTGTTCCCCATGGTTACAATTATACCTGAGTACCTAAAACAATTATGAGAAATCTACATCAGAGGAGAAAGTTTTGGTCTACAGATTATTACATAGAGAAGTTAAATTTCTAATGTTTCTCAAAACTCAAAACTATGAAAAACTAAATCCCAAAATGTTGCTGAATTAGATAAATGCTCAGCAACTACAAAATCAGTCAGTACCATTTTCAATACATTATCAGCTAGAACAATCAAAATAATCAAGAGAATGCATTCATTTTTATGGATATTACAATAATAAAAAGTATATTCTTACACCCATTACACAGGCTTGTCAGGAAGTAGTCGTCTTTGTGCTATAAGCCACTTGTAAAGGGTGCGTTGCTCTCTTGGCTGATACTCTCCTTAATTTCCACAGGCAGTGCGTCAAAGAGATGGTCCTCCACAACCAGGCCAGTCCTGCGCAGCATGCGGCAGTTTCCCAGCTGGACCGGCACTCTGTCCAGACAGTTTCCTTTCAGCTCCAGCTGAGTGAGCTGCACCAGTTGACCCACGGTCTCCGGCAGCACGGTGAGCGCATTGTTCCCCAGACACAGCACCTTGAGCTTGGTGCATCTGAACAAGGGCTTGGGCAGCACCTCCAGCTTGTTGGAGTTGATGGCTAAGTGCTGGAGGTTGTGGAGGAGACCCACATCTGGAGGGAGCACTGAGATGGAGTTGTGGCCCACGTCCAAGTGCCGCAGTTTGGGTAGAGTGAACAAGGCTGGAGGCAGGGACTCGAGTTTATTGTGAGAGAGGTGGAGAGACTCCAGAGACTTGACCTGGCCGATGGAGGATGGGATGGTGATGATTTTGTTGTGCCACAGTTTGAGGCACGTCAGCCTCTTGAGGTGCTGGAAGCTGATGATCTCCTCTATGGTTCGGATGTTGTTCGATTTCAGGTCAAGCTCCTGTAAATTGGTCAAGCTGAAAATAGCGTGGGGAATCCTCTCCAGTTCGCAGCTGTACAGCTCCAGTTCAATAAGATTTATCATTTTTTTCAGACTATTCAGTACCAGCAGCTTCGTACCATCATTGTGCACCACTAGCTTAATCAGATGTGGTGACAGCTCTGTGATGTTCGTGGGCATTTTTGTGAGGTTGCTCTTCAAGCATAATGTCTTCAAATGCCTCAAATCTCGCATGGACTCCAGGCCGATCATTTTGTTATTTTCTGAGCTCAAGTTGCCGATGAGATTAAGCTCCCTTAAACTCCTCAGCAAATACACCCACGTTGGGATCTCAGCGACATCAGTGAACTTGACATGAAGGCAGCGAAGATGGTCCCGTAGGAAAGCAAAACCAGTCTGCTCGACTTTAGCCGGGCAGTGGCAGAGATGCAGCTCCTGCAGGCTCGTCATTTGGGAGACCTTTGCAGAGAACCTCACCTCAGGAATCAGCTCCAGCTTCAGCACTTCCAGGTCCGTGAGGTCAAACACTGCGTTCGGGAGACCAGAGAGCATGAAAAGGTGCAACTCCTGCTGGTCCTGTGCGTTACGGGTCACCAGCTGCCGTAGTTTCTCAAAGGTCCACTCGTGATTGAGGCTGATCTCCCTCAGCTTGTTTTCACTGACCTCGGACAAAAAGACACCAAAGCGTTTGGAGTAGAGTTGGTCATATTGGTCAACCATGTGTAAGAGGAATGCAAAGTCATTTTTGACATCAGGAATGTCACTAAAGCTGCTCTCTTCCCGGACCTTCTCAAATGAGTATTCTTTCAGTGGTCGTCGAAACACCCAGAAGAGAGAGTACAAGCACGCCATCCCGTAGATCAAAATCAAAGCCATGTAGCTGATGAGTAGCTTGTTTAGCATGAATGCCATGTTGTGCGTACAGAAGAACGTTCTGTATCCCGTTAACTGTTTAATTTCAGGCTCACATTGGTGCGTAAAATTTATTTTTGCCAAAAAAGTGGAAGTGTAGGACAAAATCAAAATAAACTTGACAGTTTTGACAATGGTCTGTGCTACATAGAGCTTGTAGATGAAATCACTGTCCTCCACATGGGCTCGGAATTTCCTTACTTTCTCAAACAAGGCTTTGGCCTGCTCCCCGTCTTTTTTGTCAAGGATTGTCATGCTACTTGGGACCTCTGTGATGGGCTTGTCTGCAGAGAACTTCACCCCAAGCATGGGTGTGGATGAATTGGCATTTGCGCCTTCATCTTTCCCCTCTAGAGATACCTGCTTAGGTGCTGAGGAGGTGCCGGTCAACCTCTGTTTATTCTCTTCGGAGTCCTCACAAGCGGTTTCAGACAAAGCCTTCGTAGTCCAGGGAGACTCAAAGCATCTACCCAGGATAGAGACAAAATGCTCAATCTTTGAGCTCGTTTTGGGGTATTTGAACCAGAAATTGCTACTGACCATGAGAACGAGAGTGTGGATGAGGGTGAGGTATGGGAAGTACTTGGAATACCAGGGCAAGGCAACATGGTAACATATTTGGTTGATGAAGATATACTGCTGATAATCCAGGTTGGTCCTGACCCCTGTTGGTTGAGGTTGATTGGCGTATTTCTCTGCCACCACAGATGTGTGTTGGTTTGTGATCTCTGTCACAACTTCATCCGGTAAGTCCTTAGTAACCAGGGGGATGGAGGACGCCACAGGGGCCCCGGTGGCTGCTGCTGCTGCTGCTGCCTGTGTTGTCTGCTGCGTGAACGGGTGAGGTGTGGTTCCCGAGGCCTCATCTGTGTCCTCCAGACATGGAAGGCAGGCCACCTGGTCCTTTGTGATCTGCATGGTCATGGCAAATATGGCCAGCATGAGCATGACCAGCCCCAGGTAGTCCATGAAGACGTCCCACCATGGCTTTAGGATGCGGTACGTCGGCTGGATGTCGTTCAACGACGCAACCTCAGTGAGTGTGAACATCACTGCAACAGATGGAAGAGTCAGTTAGTCTACAAAATTAAGTATTTTGATAGTTGGTTTATCATTTTCTTAGTAATTTTTTTTTCATCATTCTCTTGTCCCAGTTGATTTAATGTGAGGAGTGTCTGCTGTTCTCTGTTTCACATCATTGGTAACTCATATCGCTCTAGGTTTTGCACTGTCAAGATAAAAAACATCTGAAGACATCGCATTTAAAACATTGACATGTTTCACTGTTTTCTGTCATTTTCTAAAACCTATAATCAAAGCGTGTGTAATTTCTGCCGCCATGGGTCGCTAATCAAAACAATAACAAAAGACTTGGTTTGATGATATCGTGAAGTATGGGATCATTTAAGTTGTCGTCTTCGCTGTCAAACAACCACCATTAACAATCAAAATCCACCTGACGTGACTAAGGCAGATGTGTTCACAGACGAGTTAATGCATTTAAAGTTTTAATTCTCTACGCGTTGAGTCACCATCCTTAATCTTTGACTAATCATCTGATGTTTCCCCTGCAACCAAATTAATAAATAAAAAATAAGTACACAACTCAACAAACGGTCTTGTCATTTTAAGGCATTTAATCGAGGAAATTATCAACAAATGAATCTGGTCAGAATAACTGTCCGACATTAAATTGCTCTGACACTCCTCTGTTTAGATTACCTAAGTCTGAACATAAACCTTCCTTCAAGACTGCTTTTAACCCTGTGCCCTCTCATCCTCAGTAATAATTCAGGGGGAAATTTAAAATTACATTCCACATAAGTGTCTTGAGCAGCAAACTGCACCAGGAAGTCAAAGCTTTCTGGGTCAAATCCACAAAAATTTGCAAGGAGTGAAGAGAAGTGCCACATCGTACTCCCTGCGAAAGCTGCCAGAGTAACACATTTAACTGTACAAGGTGTGAATGTGTGACTGTGACGGCCCTCCATCACTTCATACTGATGTGTAATGATGTTTAATCACAGAGCCAAGGTTCAGCTAAATCCAGACTTATTACAACATGTTGTTACCGGAACAGAGCACAGGCCTTTGATGTAGATCTGTTCTGTTCTGACTCACTAAGACGTTTGGCACACGTGTGTTTCATTTAGTGAGGCACTGCCTTTTCTTCTTGGACGGATGTGGCACTTTCTGTATCGTGTCGTTCATCTTTCATCCTTTTCCTGCCTCTAACGCAAACAGACATAACTGAAAGAACGATTTAAGATAAAAAAAAAAGTCTCTGCGAATAAACACATCAATGATTTTCTGTCCATCTTGATAATGTGTTGCTACTTTAAAGCCTGTGAGCTGAACTGTAAAAGCAGTAGTTCTTCCTGTGACACATTTTAAATATTTCATACTGCGCTGCACACCGAGGCAGAGGACATCTGGATCACACTGAACTGCACTCAAGAAAAAGGTGTTTGGTGCATATTTGAAAGGAAAAGGTGCAGCATTTCCAAGCAGAAAATATATACAACTTTCCCCTTTGAGCTATGAATGATATTTTCTAAAACATAGAAGGTAATTTGCCTGTTTTTGAAAGGCTGTGTGTCAAACATGAAAAAGATGATAATTTTAATTAGGATCTTCTAGAGCCTTGAACTGGTTTCCACATAATGCTACATTTCAGAGCAGAAATTCCAATTATTCCTAGTCTGTCTTTATCAAATGTTCTGCTACAAAATGAAGAAACCGGCCTCTAGTTTGAGGGTGACAGTCTGCCGATAACAGTTGTTGACACGAAGCAACGTTATCTCCAAAAGCCAGCAGTAACAGATTGAAATAATATGGCTAATAAGTTGTGTGCCTCCGTGATGGCTTGACCCTTTGTCACAGCAAAGAAGAACTTCAGATGATTCAGTGGTTCTTGTTCACCACTGCATCTATCAGCCTCCAAACAAGCAAATACAATCTCACAGGTCCTCCACAATACTCATAAATATCTCAAGCATGAATGACCAAGTCAGAGGTCTTGTGATTTAATCTTCATCCTGGAAATGAAAAATTAAGGAAAATTATTTTTCACATGTTGGACACATTATGTCAAGACTGCCCCTTCAGCAATCAAAAAAGAAGCTCTGATTGTATTTTACTGTGCAAAAGAGTTGAGAAAGTCTTAATGACAAATCCTTTTTTTAAATCGTTTTTTGGTCATAACTTTTTGCTTTGTGTTTCTGTAAAAATCTAAATATTTTTAAATTCTCAAATGTCAGCATAAGCCCTTGAACAAATCATTATCTATCAAGAGCTATAGTGCTTCAGCGAGGTTATACCGAGTTGCCTTCTTGTTGTTTCCTTCCTTTGAGGAACTTGAAAGTCATGCCTTCTCTACATCGATACGGTAATCAGAAAATGTGTTTCTCATCCTATTGTCATATTAAACAACGGCCTTTTTTGTTACATGTTAAAAAGGACATAAATAACTAAATTGACAACGGCAGAATATCATTTAGCTGCTTCAGTTTCCTGATATTACTCCTGCTGGCTCACTGTCACGGCTCACTGGGAAACTTGAATAGAACAGAGCCGACTTAGTTGTAATACCTGTGCTTTTCCTGCTGTGACAAGTGAAGACGTCTGCCGTGAAAAAGGCTTGTGTTTAACACTTTGAAACCAGTCAGCTGAACTTGATTTAGTCTGGAGTGCCGAGTGTATTACTCTTCCTTCTACTCGATCTACCCTGCGTGTCAGATTTTCCCCCTTCCACATTGCTAACCCGGTCATATTAGCAGTTTGTTTATTGTTCTTTCCTGGTTCTTGTGAGGCTGATAAGGGACGTGGAATCAAATTAATGATCACAAATTGTAGCTATTTTTAGACAATGTCTTGGCAACGATGATATGCAGCAGTGCAAGTGATCTTTATGTTCTGCAGAATTTACAAATGTGGCAGGTGCAAATTAGTGGTTCATAATTATCAACCCTCCCACAGGCTCGTCACGTGTGGCTGATGAAGCTCATCCAGATAGGAAATGGAAAAAAAAAAGAAAAAGTAAAACTTTGTGGGTGGGGGGCCTCCAAGAAGGGCGGGGCCCCGCGTCACACAGCAGCAGGGCCCGTGAGCAGTCCCCTCCCGGTGACACCGGACTCAACCTGTGCACACACAGACTACACAAACTGACCTCACATGTAATAGCAGCCACTGGACTGCATGTTGAGAGTGAGTTAATTGTGATGATTATAAGTTTAAAGATGGCTGCCGGACTAATTTGTGTAACCTTACTTAAAAGCCAGGTCTGAAAATAGGTCGCTGGGAAACAGGCTATTTGCCTTTTAAACCCTCAGGCAGACTATTTGACCACAAGAGGAAATTCGATATTAGTCTGGTTAAGTGATGAAACGCCTGACTTTTTTTCACCCCCGCCTCACGTGAGGAGGAGTTCTTGCGCAGTAAGTTATCTGTTGGTGTACCGGGTCAGGTGACTTGTTGAAACATGTGAAATTGAGAATCACCATGTGTCCCGGCGTTAAACATTCACGCCAGGTACACCAGTTTCTTATCTGGGAACCATTATCTGCTCCTCGGCCACGCGGGACTTAAGAAATATCAATGAAGTTATTGACTATCAGCAGGCTTTGGCTGCGTGTATTTTCTAAAGTTCAAACACAGTAAATGGAAATATACTCACTGCCTGTGTGGCGTTATCTCAATCCAATTATTTCTTCTTCAGCCTGCATGCCACTTTTCGCTCCGCTCCTCAGGTGCGCCTCTAACCTAATTTCTCAGCCCCGTTAAAAACTGTGACGCCGCTCCGTGAAACAAAAAACTGCGAGGAACATTTGTCGGTGTCAGCGCAGTTCGTCGGCTGCATCCCATCGCTCATACCTGAGCCCGCGGACCGGAGCCGGCTGCCTGGCCGTGCGGTACACAATATGCGCAGGACAGACCGCCGGCGCAGAGTATTTCTAAGACAAGGCAGATCCAATATGGAGCCGCACAGACCGCTGTTGTGGGTGTTATGGGCGCCTCTCATTGGAGGATGTCATTACTGCCACTTCCCGGAGGCACCGCCTGCCAGCTTATCTAATGCTGCGTTCAGGGCGTGTGGGGAAAAGGGGGAACAGACGAGGCAACACAGTTAACGGCTGGACTGACAGCTTTACGTGTATCTCAAGGTTGTCCTCTTAATGACCCCCGCACTCTCTACGGTACTCTCCAATTACAGGAACATTTATTTTTTGCATAATGTCAATTGTCTACCAGACAAAATGAATATTCGCCTAGGTGTACAAGCAAGCACAATTAAATCCAACATTTCTACAAACTGTGGTTAGCTAACAAAAAAAAAACAAGAGGAGCAGAGCGGAAGGGTACAGGTGTGTTCTGAAAATGGCCTTATATATTAAAATATATGTCATCAATATCTCTGTGAGGTCACTAAACTAGCTCTTAAGTCGCAACAGGTGCTGGAACTTCCCACAAAGTTTTGCGTATGGAACTATTTGACCGAATCACGGAGGAAGGTACAAGAGCACTGTGGTCACAAATAGGGTTACATTCAGTATCTTACCGTATGCAGCAAACAAGTAGTGTATTTTTTTTTTATTTTTTGCAAGTATTGAGCATGTCTTTGAGAAATATAAGGGCTTATAATGAATGTATCATAAGTAAGTATTGTAAGTATTCAACAAGTACAACGTAACCCTAACCCTGAAATGAATAGCCTACTATTTAATCTGAGGTGAGTCTTCTTTTGACAATTGAGCTTTTCTGTGTACTACCTTCTCAGCGTGACTTGAACGCCTCACCTGCTTCCCCTTCTTTGTTTCAGTCTCAGACACCACAAAGTGTTTCATGGTGTTGGCAGAAATAACTCTGCTGACTTATTAAGACCTAGCACATGTACCGTATGTGCTCATGACACGTGTTTGACATGCAGCATTGTGTTGTTACATTTAAACTAAACTATTATTAACATTTAAACATATCTATCTATCTATCTATCTATCTATCTATCTATCTATCTATCTATCTATCTATCTATCTATCTATCTATCTATCTATCAGTCCATCAGTCTATCTGTCTGTGTAAATTATTGGTATTGACAAACTCAACAGTCAATAGGACCCTGAGTGCTGAACTCGTGCATCATTTCCAGCTCTTTCTGGATTTGGTTGATGATGCACCCGGTGGAGGAAGTGTCTCCTCAGTTGCAATCCATACAGGTTTCAACCGGTCCAGGGCTGCTGGCTGCTGGCACACTGTTCTCGCTCACACGAGTCTACCCCTTGTACTTTGAGAAGAAGAAAAAAACAAGAAGGAGGGGAAAAAAGACAAAGAAAAGCAGCCAGTGGGGCGTGTAGTGTGATAGTCAGGGAGTTCACAAGATCAGATGTAGAGGGGGGGTGTGACCATAACATAACCACAGGCAGACTGATAGCTGATGGGATCTGTGTTCTTTACGGGCTCTATAAGAAATCAGGTAAAATATGTAAAGTGTATTAGATATCTTGTTTTTGCAGGAGGGCCAAATGTTTGCTTAGAGTTGAGTGAGGCAGTTTCGTGATAGCCGCGTTGAGAGGACAAAGTGGATGAGAAAAGAAGTGAATTAGTGTGTGTAAACTCCCTTAACTGTCAGTGATACCAACCACAACTTGTTGCTATTAGACCTTATTTGTAATAAAGCTGCTGATGTTAGCTAAATGCTGATATCATTTCAGAAATGGCCTTAGCCTGAGCTATAATAATGATACTAGGACTGCCCTTTTTGCAAAACATCTGACTCTGGTGTGACGTATGCTTGGTGTCGTGAGTGGAAGGAAAAAGATATAAATATTGTAATGTTTGTTTTTTTTTGTCACACTGGGTGGCAGAACAGTGTTGGACAGTATGAGGTTTCCTATCCTTGTGTGATGGGCCAACAGATGAGGACCCGTGGCAACCAGCTCAGTGTGTTGAGCATTTCCTCAGTAAGATATAAATTATTCAGCGTAGACCTCCCTCCCTGATTTGTAAAGAATACACTGGTTGTATCGCACACGGAGACATACGCTAGCGATTTAACAAATGTGAGGTCTCTGTGTGGAAGTCACAAAGAATAAATAGTCATTTAAAGTTGGGCTGAAGCCGCAAACCAACAACAAACCCAAACAAACCTGTTTCTATAGTAATTAATGTCCTGTCAGCATTGAGTTCTGCCACCCACACAAACGCACACAGTGGGGTAGGAAATTCAGGATTAGGTTGGAGCGTTGGACATGTAGTGGGGAGGGTGAGGGGTAGAGACTGGTGTCAGTAAAGGTTTCTGCTATCTGCAAAGTAACTGGTGAGTAATCAATTAAATGTGGAGGAAAAAGTATTAAATTTGCCTGCAAAATGTAGTGGAGTGGTTGGGGAAAGTAGCAGAAAAACGAAGTCAGTCAGGTAATGTGCAATTATCTCAAAACTAGACTCAAGTACAGCACTTTAGTAAATGTACTTTACCTTATATTCCACCACTGGTGTCAAGTTACATGCACTGCCTTGGGCGTCTGCTCGCAAGCTGTTTGCTCGTGTGTTGATCCTTTGTTATTACTAAACATACAGTAAGAGTAATGGATGGTGTAAGAGCAATGGATGGTGATGTGGTGTGATATGATATTACAGTTGGGAAATAATGAGCAAACAGCCCCTGAGGCACTGAGGTACTTGGTGCACTGTGTGTATTTGCATGTGTGTTGAAGACAAAGACAAAGAAACAGACACATGAACACATGCCACTCTCCCTCCAACATCTCATACCAGCATATCTTTGTTCTCAGGGACACTTTTCAGACCAGAATAATACCTCACAGTGCTCACATCTTATTTTCTGCAGCAGTAAACACATACATTTGGGTGTTGCTTGTCATTTACAGTGCTGATGACATGGCCACATGAGGGCTGTTTTTCACCTGGAGTGATTCAGCCATCTACAAGAAGCTGCCAGCACCTGCCAGATGTTGGATGAGATTGCTCAGGCCAGATGATGCAAAATATGTGTTGGTAAAATCTCAAAGGTATTCCATTACACTAGTGCCGAATGATCTGCCAATAGACTAATCACTGTAATCATCATCCTGTAACAAGGAGTCTCATGGCAGAGCAGGGCGACTTGACTCACTGTTCTTACTTAGCCCCACCTACTGTCGTGTTGATGCACACTGGCATTCCTCTGAGATAATTCGTGGATATGTTTGTTGTTTTGTTACTGGAAAATGTGCAGCATCAATGACTCTTTGTGGCTCTGTGTGGATTCCTTCAGGGATCTGGGAAGTGTGCTGTAGAGGAGCGGAGCAGTCACAGATTGGTACAGAGTCAGAGACACAGGCTGGTACAGTCAGACAGCTACATCACAGCCTTTATAACCAGTAGGCTTCAGTACAGTTTGGAGACTAGTAGTTGCACAGATGTTTTGAATGTCCATTTATTTTACTTAAATTGAAAGCCTTTATTCTGTCAATAATGGCTGAATAAATAATTATGTTTCCGTGTAGAGCAACCACACTGACTGTTGGTAAATGGTAAATGGTCTTGCATTTTTATAGCGCTTTTCCAGTCTACTGACCGCTCAAAGCTTTCAATACTTGCCACATTCACCTATTCACACAAACATTCATACACTGATGGCAGACTGTTAAACTCACATTCTGGTGAAATATCATATATCATGTTTGTACTTAGTAAGTTCCGCAATTTATCCCTCTGTAACCCCTGGTTTGATTGGTGATTAACACTTTCTTTTAATTAAAATAATGTCCACAAAAGTCTTCATGCAATAACAATGTAATTGAGTTTTGCAAGTTTTAAGAATTAATGAATTCCAACTAAATGCTAATCCAAAGTGTTTTAGACAACATGGAAACATTTGAAACATGTCTGTAGGCAAGCACACACTTCAAAACACATTTAGAGTTAAAGGATAAGTTCACCCAAAATTGAAAATTATCTTCTCACTGCCATGCTGATGGAAAGTCAGGTGAACTTTTGTAGTCCACAAAATATTTTTGGTACTTGAAAACAGTGTTGCAGCATTCTCGTAAACAACTGAAGTAGATAGGGACTTGTCTTAAAATGAGAAAAAAAGCAACCAAAACACACCCTAAAGCTTAAAATGGTTTGATACGTCTTGTCCTACATAATCCAAGTCTCCAGAAGCCCTGAAAAAAATGTTAATTACACCCTTGACATGCAAAAGTGCTCCTGCAAACATGTCAGATGGTATGCCATGGTTATACAGAGTCATTTACATTTCAAAGCAAATATCAGTTCAGGAGAATGCTGCAATGCTGTTTTGCTGTGAAGCTCCAGAAATGTTTTGTGGACTTGAATACTTCACCTGTCCTTTGCCAGAAGGGTGGATAATGACTGAATTTTCATTTTTAGTGTGAACCTATCTTTCAGGTTTCAAAGATTAAAACGTAAAAACTATTCATTCACCAAATACCAATTTCCCTTTAATTAGTGTGACATTTACTATGAAATGTGTTTGAAATTACAGACATGTTCAAAAAAGCATTTCCGTTTGATTTATATTCTTCCTCTTTTTATCAAATTGGTGTTGTATATACGTGTGGTATTGTGAACATCTCACTGATATTGTATGTGAGCTGGTACAGTACTGTTTCTTTAACTGCTCGTCTTTGGGCGTCTTGGGTGTAGCCTGAACTCCGTGACATAAAGACACACACTGCTGCATAGAAAACAAGTCAACATGAATACATATCAACGTATTTGAACATCACCACTCGATGCATCATAGGCATAAAAAATGTTCTGTTACAATCAATTCGCAGCTGCTTTTTAAACAATGAACTGTTGAAGAAACCGGAGGATATTTGGACTAGTTTGGACCTAATGGATCGCCGTACTCCATCGGACACGTGATCAGAAAAAGTTATATATAGAGGTGCTGGTCACAATTGTTTGTTTGACGCACGGGCAGAGAGAGCAGTGACATGGCGTCGACAAGCCGGTGAGCAGCAACTTTGATTAAATAAAATACCTCTTCCTTTTCATGTTTGGCTCTCAAAATGTCATTCTTTTAAAAACTGCAGCGGAAGGCTCGCTGAAAGACGCCGATACTTGTCCTAAATATCACGCCCTTAATCGCACCGTTGGATGTACGATGTATTGTGCTAGGAACTGCTAGCTAGCCGGCTAGCCTGTGGGATGTTGCCAGAAGTCACTCTGTGTGTCGCCGTTATATTCTCACAGCGTTGTGCTGGCTGTCAATAGCTTCAGTTGAGTACCACTTAAACGCTGTCGACTTGTTGTGTCGCGGTTTTGGCTCTTTGGCCTCACAGCTCTGCCAGCATGACGCTGAAACGTATGATGGCATAATATATTGCACTAATGGTCTGTGTAGCACTGTAGGAGCTGCCTTGTCACTTGTTAACACATTCATGTTTTCTGTGCTGCGTGTCTACATGTAGCTAACCTTTCTGTAACACTGATCACCTGATGTCTTTTTAAAGTTGGGTTTTAGCCTGACTCGCCACTAAATACGAGTGTTTATTTGTCCTTCCCCTCATCTGGTGTTGCATCCACTGTCACTGGAATGCAAATGTAAAGGAGAGAGTGGAAAGTGTATTTGCAATTTTTGGTTTGGCCCGGTTTGACGCCCAGTAATGAGATCATTTGTGCTGCTTTCGCCACATCATCGTGACGAATTTTGGTTATTGTTGGATTCCATTCAGGATTTAAAATGTCTATTTGTAAGATCATACCTGAAACTATTACTCGACTAATCAATTAGTCCATTCGGCATAATTGACAACTTTTTCGCAAATTGATCTTCTTTTTTTCAAGCAACTATCTCAAATTGTCTCTGAATAATCATCTTTAATGTGATAATATTTTTCTGTCATTGCAGACTTAATGTTTGGGCTTTTAGATATAAATTGATTGGTTATGTATCAGTCAATTGGTTAACACTGACATTTTTTATATGATGTGTCTCAACTACCTGCTTCTGTTAAGCATCATCAGGTTGCTTATTGTTTTCTTTATGCTATTGACAATTTATTATTAATTAAGGGAACGATGACTAATTTTTGTGTCTAAGATTGTTTATCCTTTGTCTGAATTCCCATGTCGGCACTAGCCTAGACAGCTTCAGCCAGTTTTGTGCTTTCAGCCTATTCTGTCCTTTAATTGGATCAATTCACCCATTATAACATAAAACAGTCACTATGCAAGACTTGTTTTTAATAATAATAATAATAATGATATTCAAAAGCGTGTTACAAGGTGCTGTACAACAGAAATAAAAACATAACAAATACAATTGCCTTGTTGAAGAATATTCACCCGAGTGTTATCAGTAACGAGAATGAAAGTAAAGTGAAAGTGTAAAGCACATCTGGCCTGTGTGACATTTGTATGTAAATGTTCTTCCCTAGTGTATAAGAAATGGAAATTGGCGTAGCTGGGATTTTACGTTGTTTTCATTTTTCCCTCTCACTGTAAAGTGTGCTTTTTGTCTTGAACTCATGAACTCTCTCTACGCCTCCCAGATTTTCCTGTTTTATTATCCTACCTTTCTTGTCTTTTTTGCACCTTTTGAGCCATTCCATCACTCAGCTGTTGTTCTCCTCCTTCTGCAGCGGAGATGCTCTTGCCCTTCCCAGAGTTCAGTGTCCCAACCACCCTGATGCCATACTGGTGGAGGACTACAGAGCAGGGGACATGATTTGCCCTGAATGTGGCCTTGTAGTAGGTCAGTATGTACGCTACAAACACATGCACTTTTGCTTTTGAAGAACTTCATATTCTAAGAACACATCCTTTCCATTTTGGTTTCCTGTTTCTTTATCTCCTCTTCCATCCGTTGAACTCAGATAATTAACTCATCAGTGCACGCTAGGGTCCCTCAGCGCTCTAGTCTTCCACAACCTATATGGTTGGTTTTATTGTGCATGTGAAAATCAGCTCAGTTGAAAAGCTAAACAAGGCTACAAGAGTGAAGCTAAAACATGGAAAAGTACACTGAATGTATTTCTCTGTAAAGCTGTTCAACCTGCATCTGGATATTAATCTGCAGGACGTAGCATCCATCTGTTTATGTTGTATTTAGCCAAATCACAAAAACACATTTACTTTGTGTCATGCAAGGTCAGTTTTTGACACATCTGCTACTAGGACTTCTTTCACCATCAAAATACAATAGAAGCAGATATTGTTGAAAAATACCGTTGATAATTAAAGTGATTGACCCTCTTAAATACCTGCATAGATTCAATGTGAGGCAAACACCAAGAGCCAAAATGTTTTTTCCATTGAGAAAAAAGTGGTGTGCAGTAGAAGTGTTTAAAATTGAAGGGGAAAAAACTAAAGGTTAAAAAGTGGACTGTTATTTGTTCAAGTTCAGCCAGCTTTAATCAATCTGTCATTTATCACAAAGGCACATACAGGCAAAGATACATTCATGAAGCAGAAATCTTTTCAATGTGTGATGTAAGACAAAGCTGGACGAAACAGTTCTTCTCTAATGAGCCCCCTGAGCAAAGACCAGGTCAGATGGGAGGCAAGAGGCGCCAGCCACTCTCTGATGCAAGCCGAAGTGCCCTCTGTTCTGCTCCCATCACTTCGGCTCGCCTCTGAGCAGATGAATGTCAGATATTAAAAGGACTGATGGATGGTAAAAAAAAAAGGAAAGAGTCTAACAGGATTAAAATATCATAAATCCAATCCTGGACCCTGCTACAGGGCGCCAAGAACAGTCAGTCATGATAACCGGAAGAAAATAATATGACATGCCTTTGTCACACCTTTTATCATTTGTGCATCTCAGGTTTGATGCATTAAAATGGTTTGGATCACAATGTATTATTTTTCTGTTTTATAATAATACAGTGAGAAGAAAATCAGAGGGAGAGAGGACGGGAATGATATGATTTAGATTCATAGCAACATTATAGCCTAGAAGTTGATGTGGAAAAATTCTAGTCAGTCTTCATTTTGGTGAATAAAAGAATAAACTGGTCTCTGTTGGATACCAAAAGCCTCATACAGCTTTATAGGCATATAAAGTCCTCAAGAATCACACCACCTGGGAGGAGGTGGAACTCTCGGTCTATATCGTTTCTCGATATTAACAAGGGAGTCTGGAATTTCTTCAAGGTCCATCTTATCCGTACCTCTGTCCGCCCTGAGCCTCCCAGTTGGCTTCCATAGAGCATGCCAACTGTGGAGGGCTCTGAAGACTCTCGGGTCTTAAACCATAACAAAGCACGAATGGGACCTTTATTCATATCCATAAATGTCTATCACAATAGTGAACACTCAAAGAGTGCCGCAGATGAGCTGAAGACAGACAGTACAGGGGACAATATTTACAGTATTTGAGACTTGGAAGTTGTTTGCATGAGGGAATTGTGCCGAGTGTGGCACCATCTCCTGGTTAATTATTCCAGAGGGATGTAAATACAGCCAGACAGACACTGTCTGACCATGCAGGTGACAACAAACAGAACTTGTAATAAAATCTGTTGTTCAATTTCTGAAATTGTTCTTGTTACATCTGCTGTTTTTAGAGCAATGGTTGTAGCCACCAGTCTAAAAGACTGAAAAGCTGACATCAACAAAACGAATCAAGACAGATATTGGTTGAAATTGTTTTGGGTTGAGAGCGGTCCGACAGGATATCCCTTTTTAATGAGGATATTGTTTAAAGGTGGCATGTGTTAATCCAGAGTGACGATGATGTTGGTCACTATGAGAGAAGCAAGGTTACACTGAATTGCTTTTAAAGCGAATTCTAAAGCTAAAGTTACCCTGTGCCGCCTTTATGCTTCTCATACATCTTACTTATTTCAACTTGTTTAAATTGTTTCCACTCAGGTGACCGTGTAATTGACGTAGGCTCAGAGTGGAGGACGTTTTCCAACGAGAAAGCCCTCAAAGATCCATCCAGAGTGGGAGACGCGCAGAACCCGCTGCTCAATGGAGGCGACCTAACCACCATGATCAGCAAGGTGAGAGACGGTTGTGTCGGCTGTTCTAGATGAGCCCCAGTCTGTCCAAAACCAGCTGGTATTTGCAGTCCAGATAATTGGAGGCATGTCAAAAAATATCAAAGCATCTATTTTACCTGTCTTCAGATGTTTTGTACAGGTACATTAATGCTGAAACAGTTATGTGTCATTGAATGGTTTGATAATACTTTACAACATTTATGTTATCTGATGCATATTTCTGTTCAGAGTTTGGTCCAACCATGATTCAGAAACTGTCACTGTTGCGTAACGTCTGCTGCATTCACAGTAAAAACCACATCCTCACTCACAGCTTGTCTAGAAATACAACAACGCTGAATCTGACTGACAAACAATCACCGTTTCCACCACAGGGAACAGGCGCAGCTAGTTTCGATGAGTTCGGTAACTCCAAGTACCAGAACCGGCGGACTATGAGCAGCTCAGACCGGGCCATGCTCAATGCCTTTAAAGAAATCAGCACCATGGCAGATCGCATCAACCTGCCAAGGAACATCATAGTAAGTTCTATGAAAAAAGTTAAATATGATTCTGTATTATGCCTGTTAGAAAGATTATCCTACAACAGGTGCAGCTAACCAGTCAAACGCTGAGAGCCTTAAAAGTTGTTCCATGTTACATCACACTAAACACTCTCTCCTGGTCCTTGGTTCGGACTGGAAACCTTTTTAAAGAGAAATGGAAATGATGCACATGTGGGTCATAGTGAGCAAGAGAATGGAAACCAAAATTTAACTTTACGTGGTGATTGTGTAATTTTGTGGTGTGTGGAAACTACACTGCCGGCTGAAGTCTCTGCTGAAGTTTGTTATCAAGAGGCCATATGTGGGCCGGACACATGTTCATGTCTGCGTCTCTTGAGTCTTTTTTTTCCTTCTTTTCTTGAACCCTGGTCTTCAACACCAATCTTGTTACTCGACACCCCATCCCCAAAGTTTGCACTGCAATAACTTGAGGCCTCTTTTGGGGTATTAATGATCAATATATGTTGAAGTGAATAGTTTTTACTGATTATTTCAAATTGAATAAACATATAAAGCCAACATACTAACATACAAACTAGTAAACAAAACAAAACAAACCAAAAAGATTTGTTGAGGGTAACATATTTAGTAGAATGACTGTTCTCGTAATTTCATCAACAAACCAGTTGTTGCTGAATAATGTGAATTTCTCCCAATTCTCCTTGAGCTATGCTTCTTAAATATCAAACGTTTTATCTTTTTTTTCATTATGTAGAGTTCCGCCACTATCCTTACCTATTGTTTTTAATAAGATTTGAATAGCATTTTTAATTATTTGATAAATAAATCGGGGGGTTGGGAATAAGAGCCACATGTTTGCCTCACTTGAAGTTAAATATCATGACATGACTATTATCAGCCTGTTTAATTGTAACAAAATTAAATTGAAACTGTTAAGAAAAAGTGAAGCAATATTTTTCATAGATTTTATGTTATACATAATTTATCAAAAACCGTTTCACACCCATATATTAGGTAACATTTTTTCATTCTCTGAGATGATTGAATTTGGGTAGATTGTCATTAAGACCTTTAACAGGAGGATGCAAATAATGTGTTTGCCGTTAATAATGTCTGAATGTTTTTGCTCTGCAGGACAGAACAAACAACTTATTCAAGCAGGTTTATGAACAGAAGAGTCTGAAGGGGCGAGCCAATGATGCCATCGCTTCGGCCTGTCTCTACATCGCCTGCAGACAAGAAGGTGTACCGCGAACCTTTAAAGGTCAGGATGAAGGGTTTTTTCTTCTGCTAACTGCCATAATAATGAGGTTAAGACTGCTCTTAAGAAATGATTGATGGAGCAAAATCAAAACAAATGTTACTTTTTAATATATTGGACAGGTATTGTAAGTACCACAACAAAAACCTTAAACAGATCATGACAAAATACTGATAAGAATTGCCTGTCTTTATATTCATGCACTGCTGGTTCAAGTGTTCACCATTGTCATGTTTTTTTGATTTCTTGTGTTTAATTTAAACATTTTTAATACACATCTAACATTTAGTAGAAATGAGAGGCACTGGTGTTAAAACTCCTGATATGAAATTCTAGTTTGCTAAATTATTTACCTCACTATTTGCCTGCGCTGTCTCGCCTGAGGGGTAAAACATTTCACATCATGAGTTTTATTCTCAGACAGTACAGTAAGAAACTAGAGGATATGATGGTGATTCATCGTTAGATATTCTTGGAAAATTGCTCTCACCTTTTCCTGAAGAGAAGTCCCATAAGCATTTCTCAGTGGGCTTTAACGAGTGGGGTGTAATTTGCCACCATTAAGTAAAGGCAATTAGACCTCAGTCCCTACGGTTTAATAGAAGAAAACATCCTGTTCATAGACGTAAAGGATGCACGACTGGTGCACTTTCTCTTCTCTAATTTGACTGTGGAAGTGAGAGACTCAACAGCAAAGGGGGAAAAAAAGCTAAACACAGCCACATTTCTTTCGCTTCACTCCATTTAACACATTTCTTCCCCTCTTCTTCCCTCCACAGAGATCTGTGCCGTCTCTCGGATCTCCAAGAAGGAGATTGGCAGGTGCTTCAAACTGATCCTGAAGGCACTGGAGACCAGCGTGGACCTCATCACCACCGGAGACTTCATGTCCCGCTTCTGCTCAAACCTGGGCCTGCCCAAACAGGTGCAAATGGCGGCCACCTTTATCGCCAGAAAGGCCGTGGAGCTCGACCTGGTGCCTGGCAGGAGCCCCATCTCTGTGGCTGCTGCAGCCATCTACATGGCCTCCCAGGCCTCTGCAGAGAAGAAGACCCAGAAGGGTAAGTGGTGCTGCTTTAGTCACACTAACGATAGCCAAAAAAAGTTACAGGTTTAACTTTTCAGTTCAGTTGTTGATGGTTTGAACACCTGTATACTAGTGCACATTATGGATTTACAAACTGTTCACACATCATAGAAGCATCTAGATAAATGTAATCAAGTACATATAACAATGTTGCCCACTGAAAATTAGTGAAGTAAAAGTGTGAATCATCACAAAAGTGGAAGTAGGTCGATAAAGATGAAGTTAAATGTGTTTACACACCTGTGGCTCAGCCTCATAAAAGGGAAATGGGTCAAGCTGATAATTATCTCCTGTCAGCCCTCCAACCTATTGAAGTGTCCTTGAGCAGGACAGTGTGCCCCTCTGGCTCCAGATGCAATGCTCTTTAAACTGAACTCTTCTTGATTGGCTCCCAAAAAAATAGAATCTTGTCATATTTTATTTTCACACTGTATTTTTCAGCTGCAGAAAATTCCTCCCAATTATTGTTATGAAGCTGCAGCATGTCACAGACTGTAAATGATTCAAGATTTGAACTGGTCTCTGCTCCCTCCACAGAAATCGGAGATATTGCCGGTGTTGCAGACGTTACGATCAGACAGTCATACCGACTCATCTACCCGCGCGCTGCAGAACTCTTCCCTCCAGACTTCAAATTTGACACACCTGTCGACAAGCTGCCACAACTGTGAAGACCACACTCTCTCCACAGTGCCGATATTCTTCTGCTGTACTTACAGGATTGTATCTTTTTTTTAATCATATTTTTGTTGGATTTTGAAGATTTCTCTTGTCCTCAGACTTCAAGCCTTTGTCAAGGCACTCTCACAGGAATAAACGGACACATTCCAGTGCTTAAATAAACAGCTTTGCAGACTGTACTTACAGTATTTCATTTGAGTCTATATACTGTACCATGTATATATGTCCAAGTGGGAAAATGTAATTGATGCTTGCAATTTTAGGCTGGTTTCATACTGTATACATAAAACTTTGTTTTTGTAGAAAAATGACCAGGTTCTATTTTGTTAGTTTGTTTGAATTGTTTCCAGTAATTTAAAAAATAAATAAAAGATTTTCATTAAAGGCATGGTAATCTGTTTTTTTCAATTTCTTTACATCAAACATTTAACCATAGAAGAACTTTCAGCATCTTGGTGAACACTCAAATATATCAAAACTTCAGATTGCTGTTTCCTGAAAGTGAATAAAAAAATCGACCAAATTTGAAATATTTAACCATTAAGTGTTGAATGTTAGAGGTACAAATAAGAGCAAAGCCACTATTACAAATGTTTAATCTGTGCATTCATGATGGGCAACAAACGACTGCAGAAATGCCTTTTCTTTTTTTTTTACACCGGGCTGAACAGCTGTGTGACATGAGTGTTGGTGTGTACCATCCATAGTTTTCGCCTGTTCTGGCAACAACATGCACAAGCAAAGAATAAAAAAAAACAACACTGTACAATCTATTTTCATCATTAAGAAACGTAGATAATTAAAAACTATTGATAAAATTAGTGCTTTCAGCTTAATTGTGTACATACAGTATGTATATATAATATACCCTGCCCTCCCCTGTAGTGATTCATATCAACAGGTCTCCAACATTTGAGTCAGTTTATATATAAAACATGCAAATTGACAGGAAGTCGTCCAAACATTAAACTGATCACAGAGCAGTGTGGGAAGCATTTAAATGGTATTTTGACAGAGACCTCAAATAACTGAGTTTAACGTGTTCCCATCTAATTTACAAAAAAACAAAACAAAATACATTAATAGTTGTTTGTCTGCTGCTTCAAGAGGGACAGGATCAATTTGGTTTTGTTAGCTGTAACTGCATGACTCACTTTAGTGTTTTCACTTCGACTGAGGTAACGAGAAAAAAAATGCGGTCAGGTCCACCATAACCAGCTGTTCACTGAGGAATGAAACCCCCCCCCAAAAAATCCAACTGAACTCAGCTCTGAGAAAAAACAATTTGAATTGCTCTAAGTGCAACACTAGCTGGCACTTATTTCTTCACAACTGAGTTCAGCTGAATATTCACCTCAAGATAAAGAGCCACTAGAGGGCGTCAGACTGAAGAAAATAATTAAACATCTTGCATTATGTCCTCCTGGCGATTCTAACTTCAACTCATCTCCAAATGAAACTAAGTGATGGTAACTGCATGGATTGCTTCTTTAAACTATGAGAGTGTGTTTATGTGGGTTGTTGTATGAATGCAGACATGGAAGCTTCAGGTGAGCAAAGTGAGGTTGAAAGGCAGGTTGTGGACAAAAAAACTGGGCCCCTACACGAAAAGAAACGTAGTGTGAAGACTCACTTGGATTTCAAGTCAAGAAGCAGCAGTAGTAGTCAAGATGTTTGTTGTAGCAGACCGTTCAGTAATGAATGCTTTGAGCACTTGAAATTCACCAAACACCAGTTTGAGACGCGATCGTGGCGGAAATGTCAAATTTGACAGCGAGATAAAATGTCCTTAAGCAACGGCGAGGGCTTTGCAATTAAAAGGAAGAAAGAAAACACAACAATAAAATACACAATTGAATATAATCTGTACAGATCAAAAAAAAAACAAAAAAAAAAACTAAAGACAGTGACACTGAATAACATGATTGTGATGTTGCCGTCTTCTCAGAGTTCACATGAAAAACATTTCTCAGTGGTCAGACAATGGACACGACGACGACGTATACAGGAGGACGAAGCATCCCTCCTTCTTCACTCTTCAACAACAGAGTTTCATTTGTTTTCTGTATCTTTAAAAAAAAATCGTTCTTCATGTGGGTTTAAAAAAAAAAGAAAGAAGTCAGGGTCCTCAGGAGGCGTCTCGAGTTTCTTCTCAATGGCACAGAGTTTCTGCTCGCTGCTCCTCCTCAACACTTTGGCCAAGGAAGAGGAAAGTTTTAAAAGATGTGAGCTACAGTCATTGCTGCATTGCTTGGTTCACAGTGTGTGTGAGTGTGTGTGCATGTGTGTAGATTGGGGGGGGGTGTCAGTCGAAGCTAACACCAGTCAGCGATGTAATCAAAGTCAGAGAACATGTGCTGCTCGTCGGAGTTCAGCGCTCGGGGTTCCCTGGGCGGGGTTAAGATCGGAGCCTCTGAGGTAAATTCATCATCGAAGTTGCTGACGTCATTGGCGCCCTGGATGGTCGGCACGAACGGCGGCTTCACTTTCTTGGCCAACAGTCCGTTCCAATCCATGCTCTGGCGACAGACAGAGAAGGTCACTTTAGTGTTAAGTATCTTTGAATGTTTTGGGAGATGAGCTCATTCACTTTCTTGCAGACAGTAAGATGAAAAGGTTGATACAGCTCAGTGGTCAAAAAAACTTTAAAAAATCCACCTCCCAGAAACTGTGACGTGCACCAATTACAAGGTCAAACTACTCCTTTAACTACAATGTTACAAATGTAGAATAAAAATCTTGTCCTCACCCTGAAGAATAGATGCTTTTTAACCTCCTCTGCATCCCTTTCTCCTGCTCCCAGTCGTCGTTCTGGACTCCTCCTAAGAAGCTGAGCACAAGAAGAAGCAAAACATTTGATAAATATTAAACTGATGCACTATATGGACACACGCTGCTCATTTACTCAGCACTGGCAGAGTTTTCCCTTCGTTCTTGATCTACACACCCTCCTCATGATGGAGATGGCCTCGGTCGACAGGAACCGTGGGTAGCGGACTTCATCGTTGACGATGCTGTCGAACACCTCCTCCTCATCATCACCGGGGAACGGCGACTGAAGCGAGACAAGACGGCCAAAGGTGAAGACACAATAAAAGCAGCCAAAAATTGAACCACGCTGAATGCCTACAATAATAGTTACTCAACATGCACTCACCTCCCCGACCAGCATCTCAAAGATAAGGACGCCCAGCCCCCACCAGTCCACAGCGCGAGTGTACGACGTTTCAGTCAAAACCTCGGGAGCTAAAAACTCTGGTGTGCCACAGAACGTGCTGGTGCGGTCCCTGAAACCCATTCCTGAAAGCAACACAGACGCTGTTTATTAAAGGACCCACCTTCTGTTAAACAACCACTATCCGTCTTAAAATCCTTGTCTCCAGATCCTTCAGCAATTTTTTTTCGTTAAATCTTAAAGCCTCAAGAAAAGCGTGGTTATTTTATTTTACCTTCTTTGCAAAGCCCAAAGTCAGCGATTTTCACATATCCCTCTGTATCCAGGAGCAGGTTATCTAGCTTCAAATCTCTGCAAATTGAAAAAAAAGAACAGATAAGAAAGACTTTCCAAAGCTTCATCAGGGTTTGTAAAGTGTTTTAGGACTCAAGTCTGAGCATTTTTCAAGCAGTTTCAAGGTAATTTAACCAAAAATGTCCAGACTCTCAAAACCTTTAACATCACATCTATATCGTTACAGTAAATGCAATTATGAAAAATAAAGTTTACAGGATTCCTTCTGTATAATATGAAGTGAGAACATACACTGATTACTGTGGGTATAGTAATCAGTGTATATTGTCACTTCATGTATTTTTACCAGCTCTTCATAATAAGTTTGATTATGATTAATCAATTCTTGCTAATTTTGATGTCATGAGACAATAAAAAAATATGACAGTCATCATTTCATCATTTTTACAGGTTTTTGGTTCACATGAGTGATTGTGTTGATGAAAGCACATTATGCTGAAAATCAAGCATTTTTCAATGATTCTGTTCGAATTCATGCATATTCCTAACCTTGAAAACATGACAGTTAAATGAAGCATTTTCCAAAGACTTTGTACGGACGTTGCTTCACGCTCCAAACAGAAGTAGGTGTTAGATTGAATGACTGAACATCACTCAAGCTGCTTACCTGTACACAATCTTATGGTCATGTAAGAACTGTAATCCCAACACGACGCAGGCTGCATAAAATCTGCAAAGGTGCAAAACACAGTAGATTACATAAAGAAATCTAGATAACTAGCTCCCAGCACAGTCATGCAGATGAAACAAAGTATAACACACTGAAGGGAATTTGTTAATAGAATATGTAAAAGTCTGGTCTGTCAGAATACATATTGACATTCCCCTGAAAGTATAATCCACTGTGCTACTAAATAAAAGAGTAAATAACCCTGACGGTAAGAGTCAGGTGTAGACTGGTGATGAGAGTTCACTCACACAGCCCTGGGCTCAGAGAAAACATCAGCATGGATGTGCATCATCAGGTCGCCTCCAGCTGCATACTCCATGACAAAACACACGTGCTCCTGCGTCTGGAAACACGCAAACAGGTTTACCAGGAACGGGTGGCGGACGCTGTTGACCGTCTCAAAAATCCTCTTCTCACACATCAGACTGTGAAAGGGAGGAGAGCCGCATCAAATTTGTGCTCATCCACTTACAGATAAAGAGGTCACACAAGGATTTACTCCAAATAAAAACCCCCAACTATATGTTTACCTGTCCACTTCATCACGAGCCACAATGTCTCCTTTCTTCAGAGCTTTGATAGCGAACATCTCTCCTGTGCTTTTATATTCTGCTAACAACACCTGGGGAGGAAAGACACATTTCAGCTTTCTGCCTGCTCTGTTCTGATCGACTAGAGCTGAAACAATTAGTCAATTAATCAATGAAGAAACTGAATCTGCAACTATCTTTGTAACTGGCACAACTTCATATATCAAGCAGAAATGTCAAACGTTTCCTGGCTGCAGCTTCTAAATATCAGGATTTTATGCTCATGTTGGTCACATAAAAAGAAACAATCTGAAGACATCACCTTCAAATTTTAATGAGCATTTACTTCCTACTTTTCTACATTTGAAAACTAAACAATCATTGAAAACAGCTGGTCTGTAAGTAAAACCATATCAATTCATCTCTCATATAAAACATACCTTTCCAAAGTGGCCACGTCCGAGGACTGCCACACATTTGAAGTCTTGGAGACTGAAGTGAAACTGCTCTTCTTCCCTGAAAAAGGATCAGTTTTTACATTAGTATCTATGATGAGTTAAATGTAGAGAGACGTTTATGAAGCTGGTGGTTTGAATATAGAACCAGCATAAAAAGCATGAGGATTCAAAGCCAGGGGGCAGTGTTTACACCCATGTTTCCATTTCAGCTCCACTCAATATTTGCATGTCTGGACAATACAACTGAAAAGAGATCAACTAAAAAAAAAAACTAAAACACAATGGTGGCAGGCTGCCAGCAGCATCCTCAGTTATTAACGGAACAACACTGAGCAGGAATAATTGTATTCTTCCAGTTGCCCTTTTCAAGTAAGTTACTCCACCTCATCTACTCCTCTCTTTAATCAACTCTCATCTGAAATGCACTTGAAGCTTTTCAAGTATGTGGCTCTCTTCCCACCTTATCTCTGCGTCTTTCTGGATGGCGGTGAGCTCCAGGTCTGGATGCTGCAGCTCCTGCTCCGCCACCCTGTCCAGGTCCGGCTTCAACGCTATGCTGTTTCTCTTGTTCAAGAAGTCAAACGAGGCGAGTGCGTCCTGCAGAGAGAGAACACAAAGCAGGAGGACGGAAAAGTGAAAAAAAATAAATAAATGAAACCAAGCAAAGTGAGCTTATAGCCATTATTTATTACTGGAAACATACAGTTACTTACATCTGTTGTGTCTTAATTGTAATCACAGATATGCTTTAATCTTTGATAATCACTACTTAACAATATCTGCATGGCTGTAATGTTCAGGGACACAATAATAAGGAAGAATTTGAAAAAATGTTTAATCACTAAATCTGTGTCTACGATTGGACTTAAGTTATTCTTTGGTTATGTTTAGGCCTCCTGATGACCACAGGTGTAAAACAGTGATGTGAGCACCAGTAAGGACAGTTCGTTTTATTAGCATTTTATTTCATTAAAAGACAGTTTGAATATTCAAATGAACTGACTTTATTTGGGATTGTTGTGTCTTCTGCGTGCTTTGCTGCTTCCTATCTCATCTTATCAGTCAAATTCCCTCACACAGGCTTTTCTCGTCTGGCTTGCTGAACTCTTTAGACGTTTATAGGAATGGATTTTTGATGGCCATCTTCATAAATGACTACGTCAGCTCAGTGCCTTATCAACAATACCAGTGATTCCTAGAGCAGCCTACCTGTACTTCCTCCTTGTCGGGCATCTTATCCTGCACCAGTGGTTCTCGGATGTTGTCAGGGGTCGGGTAGTGTTTGGGTCCTGGGGTGGGCTCTTTGTCAAAGTCCAGCTTGGTCACCAGCGGGTCGCTGTGTGTCGACAGAGGTAAACAACGTTTTTTTTAATGCCATTCCATAGTTTTTATAAGTAAACAACTGCATGTGAATCTCTGTCTATGTATGCATAAGCGTTTGTGTACCTGCTGGGTGTGGGTGAACCAGGCAGACTGCTGGGCCCAGTCTCAGCCGCCTGCGGGCTGAAGGAGTTGGTGCTGACGGTTGGTATGGCTCTTCTCACCAAGCGGCCCCAGGTGGCGATGTTGATGTTCATCTGAGGGGCTCGCAGGAAGGTTTTACCTGAAGATGCAGAGGCAACAGAAGAGGAGCAAAGAGGTGATGGTGTTTGTCAAGCACAGGGGGCGAAAAACGAGGACTACGTGTACATTTCCCCCAAAATCTCTTCTTTTCTTTAGCAAGCAGCTGATCAGAGAAAGATTAATACTGCCTTCAGTGAATCCAAAACTAGAGTATTGACAATTAGATATGCAATCCAAGCAAAAAGGGTGAGGTAATGTTTTCTCACCTTGCTGCTTTGAGAAAATCTTCTTTTGTCTTTGCAGCTTTGGTCGTCTCTCAATGACAGGATTGAAAAATGTTACCTAAACAAGAGGAAAACAAATATTAGACAACAAAGAACACAGACGTACAAATAACAGAGACCAAAGTCAAAGTGCACGTAACTATGGTTTTCAAACTTTCTGTACATTACAGCCACCAGGAGTTGTTTCAATGTGACCGGTCAACTGTCATCAATCACTGTCAATAACAGGCACTGTGTGTGTGTGTGTGTGTGTGTGTGTGTGTGTGTGTGTGTGTGTGTGTGTGTGTGTGTGTGTGTGTGTGTGCTTGACTGCGTGTACCTCAGCAAAAAGCATTCCCTGTGGCTCCAGGTACAGACACATCCCATGACGCTGGTTGTCCAGGAAGTCCTCCAGCCGCAGGAACTTGACAGCACAGAGCGAACGCCAGTCCCGCCAGTACACCGAGATCTCCAGCTCACGAGACTGCAGAACAGATACATACACACACACACACACACACACACATACATACACACAAACAGATGTGAAACACACGGCCTATGTTGTCCAAACACAGTACTGAGTCAACAGCATGGAGGTAGGTCAAGGGCAGAAATGTGTGTGTGTGTGTGTGTGTGTGTGTGTGTGTGTTACCCGGTCCAGCTCCAATGTAAACTTCTGGTCCCAGGCTTGGTTGCTAACCGACCTCCAGCTTGTCTGGCCGACTACTGTGTTGTCAAGCTTCAACACTGCGCTGATCTCATCTAAGGACACATTCACACTTTATCTGTTAACTGTCAACCGTATTACACACATTTTCTGATGCATCTGTAACTTCACTGAAGCTCAGTGTGACAGTGTTTCTCCTATTGATGTCTATTATTTCCAGCCAGTCTACGAGGTCAGGTCTACTTACTGGAGAGCTCCTCGCTCTTTGTCAGGTTCCGCGAGCTCACACCGCGGTTGCGGTTTGCTCGGCTAATGAAGGATGAGCGCGTCTCGCTGGGGCTCCAGCCGGGCAGCGGGACAGACGCAGCTTTGGAACGACCGGGGACATTTTCCAGAAGGTCCTGACAGCCCATGAGCCTGACGTCTAACGTGCCTGGAAGTGAGACAATAACAGATCCATAGATCACACCAAGTTGTTCAGTCAAGGTATTAAACTGCACATTATAACTGGTGTTTATTTGTGGATATAATTTCAAAATAGATCAGGTGAAGATTTTTACTTTTGATGAGTGCCAGGAGATGTTTTGCAGATGTTTCACTTAGTAAGGCCAGTTTTAAACTAGTTTCATTCAGCATTGACATTTGAAAAAATATCACAAAGAGAAAAATTCTTGGCTTGAAACATTTGACACTCTACCTCCAGACTACCTGAGACCTACAAGCTCCATTTCCATTGTAACAATGTTTAGGAAGCCATGAGAAAGAGCAAAGTCAACTACTGAAAATCAAAAACATCCTTTTAAAAGATGTAACAGCGGCTGATCACTTATAAGACGTGTCTCCTTCAGAACTGTTTCTCAGTTTGAAAATAACTAGAATTGTTCGCCAAATGTCACGTACGTGACTCAACTCACATTTATAAATTCCAGGAAAAGGAGGGAACTCATTTGGAAGGGTTACAGTTTCCCCCCCCCCATCACACATCACATAAAAAATAATCTTACAACATACTCAACGGCATTGGTGGGTATTCTATGAAAACATGACGGTGATCACTTCCTACACTGTGGTCACATATAAGAGAATTTATGCTTAACCCTCTGAGACATTTTAGGTTATGAAATAAAAGAATAAGTGATGAGAAGAGACCTGAATCTCTAATACTAAACTACTAAACCCTTCTTAGTTTTCAAGCTTTGTTGATGTTTGTGTTTTCCTTCATAAAATAGCTTTGAGGGATGAGTGTGTACACTATCATCTGTTTCTGTTCAACCATCAATCTGCATCTGTAGTTGTACTCTCAATGGGCGGGGCTTAAGACAAACATAAACAGCTTTCGGTTAGCTGTTAACTGAAGCCTGAAATTCATATGGGTTGATCAGAAGTTGCTTTATTAATAACTTATTAGAAAAGAGATTTGAACTTCAGATCAATGTTTTTTTTCCCCATCAGATGAGTAACAGAAATATTTACGTTTTTATAAACTTAAATGAATGAAATCAGCAACACAATGAGGATTTTCACTAATAATCAGTACGGATTGACACATTTTACTAGTTTGATACTATAAAATGTACATTAATTGTCCTGGATTCAGAACAAATTAGTCAAAACATGACAGCTTGGTGAGATTAACTGACTGTTCAATCAGAGCCATAGTCTTATGTGTCTTCATTTAACCAGCTTTAACAGATCCATCAAGATGGTTGATTGTTTCTTTGTGACTTAGGGAACTCTATTAAAGGAACAGTTGTACAGCAGTGTGCAAGAGGAAACATTAATATCTAAACTAATTTGAATTCCAAGTTCTTATAATTACAACAAAATAATTCCACTTTTATGCTTTGCTGGTAAAACAACAGACTGACGAGGACATCTGAGGTTAAATAAAAAATAATCCATGTGCTATCCACAACCATCATTTTGTTACCTGTGAGTGCGGCGGGCTTGGTCACGGTGCTGTATTGGTTTTGTGTGGAGATGATGCTGGATCTGGGACTGAGGGCCGGTGAGGACAGCAGGGACAACTCCTCCACGATGCTGTTGCTGCGAGGGTGGTTTTTTGGCAACTCATTGAGGCGTTGTTCCAAGGAATATCGCAGGAGGTCGAGCTTTTGACTGGACTCGTTAAAACGAGCCTGAGCCTAAAGAGGGAAAGGAAGGAGGAAAGGAAGTACAGCGGGAGCAAGAATAGTAGAGGCAGAAAAGAAGAAAGAGAAAACATCAATTACATGACCTGTGTTACTTCAATAAAACAAAGCAGCAGCACAGGGATCTGTTTCATTTACAGCCACTGAACTTGCATCAGGTGTTAGGAGTGTAGAATCTGGCTCCTCACACAGACCAAACACAAACATCTACCTCTGAATGTGCTCTTTTTTCCGTGACTTTTCCCGAACCCAGGAGTTTCATAACGTTCTTGGCTCCCTCGGCCACAGCCGACTCTATCTTGGCATGGTGACACAGCTCCTCCACCCGCAGGTCCAACGGGCTGATGATGGGCTTGTCTGGTAGGACAAGGAAGGACGTGATTCTTTCATTTTGACATGATTGTTCATAAAAACTTGTGTGCACTGAAGAGGCATCTCAAAAAATTCACACAGAATATTACTAATTGATCACTGAAAGCAAGCAAAGGCTCACCCATCACATCATTGTTCTCGAAGCTCAGCTCGCTTGCCTGACTGGCCTTGAGGATCTGCATCCTGATGAACTCGATCTTGGTCTTGCTGTCCTGAAGCATCTGCTGTGCAGTCGCTAGCAATTTACGATCCTATGAACAAAAGTAGAAATGAAACAATCCCTGAAAAAAAATTGCTATATCGCTTACACATTTCATATGAATTAATGTTAAATCACAGGGTTTGACAATGTTTTGTTTTCCAAGTCAATAACTGGATGTCAGGACTTTACAGATTACCCTGACTGCGACACAATTGTGCGCTTTTGTTGTCAGCGTGTAACACAAACAGCCAGGATGCCAGTGCATGCCCTTAATTGGAGTCAAAGTACAAGTGACTCCATGGAAAATCTTATTCATCAAAGACTAAGGTGGAATCTTATGTATTGTAATTAGTGACGCTCTAACACACATGCGCGCGCAAACACACACACACACACACACACACACACACAGTGGAGTAAGCAAACTCCACCCAGAAGTCCTCTCAAGTTTAAATTCAGCTTGTTGATGGCGCCGCGTGCAGGAAAGACCTCCGTCCAGCAGGCATTTCCTCTCTGACATCAGAACAGGACTATTTCCAACTGGAACTGTCTGTCTGACCTTGGAGAGGGCGCTTACAAAACACTGTGACCTCGCCTGGTCAGACAGACAGTGGGGGGTCATGTGGCAGTTTTCAAACCCATTTACTGTACGACAGTCACAACCCGAGGCTCTGCAGGTAGTTCTTGAACTTCTGTGTCTCTATTGGTGAATTCAAGAACTCATTTCTGGAGGAGACTTCACAAAGTTCTCAGAATTTAACACCAGCCTTGTCAAGAAATCTTTGTAAAATTGTTCATTTAAAAAATGGGAACAACTTTTCAGTTCATCCTGCAATGTAGACAGGATTACATAGCCGAACCATTCTGGTGAGTTAGTCCAATATATATCTTAAGTCAAACACTTCCAAAAGCAAGCAAAGAAATAGCCCTACACGTAACTACCCTAAAACCACAATTTGTTGGTTTTACACATCCAGGGTCTGAATGGATGAAATAAGATAGGACATGACTAAAACTGAACTTTAGAGGTACTGGTAGGCAGATAAATATTGATAAACTGAAAAACACAAAACCCAACTCATATTTGGGCTACTAAATGGCTGAAATGTAATAATATTACTTTGTTTAAAATATCTTTGTATTTTTAAATAACAAATCACTTGTATTTTAATTAAATGCATCTTCTCACATAGTATTTTTTATCTTATTTTGACATCTTTGACAAAAAAGTATTTGTAATTTGTAACAAGATACTTTCTGATCTGTTAATACATTTTAATCTGTTAAATTTTCACTGTGATTAATTGACTAATGATTGACTTATGATAAAATTTAATCAATCCGTGCTACGTTAACTTACACCTGACACATCCAGAGAAACATATAATCAAGGTAGAAGTATCTCTGACAATAGTAGAGACGACACTGCTGAAACACTACACTATACCAAACCGTCTACTACAAAGTGGCTTCAATTACTACTGACAGACACAGGAGCCAAGACGAGCATGAGCGACTCTCAGTGCTCCAGCTGTTATTAGTCCATACACACACACCTCCCAACTAAATTATAGTTTTTCTCTCTCTGAGTATTACAGGAGCCACAAGGACCCGTAAGAGCTTTGTGAACAAACAGTGGTGCGTATGACACACAGTATGTGTCAGCGCCTTCTCATGTTTCCTCCTCCCCTGCAGTGAAGCTGTAAAAGCCAACATGTATCACTCTACCACCTGCAGACTGGAAAGTAGCATGCTCACTCCTGTTTTCATGTGATTACACAGTACCTTCATACACTGACTTGTGTTACTTTTACAAAAAGGCGTAAAGTAAGTAAATATAAAAAAAATAAGATTTGCATGATGGAGAAAGAAAGATTTCTAATAATATTAGCGAGTGAAGTAAGATTACAAGCCAAGGTAGGAAACACTGATCTAAACCAAGAGTGTCAAATATTTGCTGGTTCCAGTTCCTTAAATGTAAGGATTTGCTGGTATTTCTTTGTCATTTATGATAGTAAATGAAGAGTCTTTAAGTTTTGGACTGTTGGTTGGACAAAAGAAGCAATTTGAAGACGTAACTTTTTCATATTTCACAATTTACAAGGCCATTTTATAGACTTAATAATTGGCAAAATAATCGGCTGATTAAGCGATAATGAAAATAACTGATAGCTGCAGCCTGACAAACATTTTTCACTGAAATGTTGTTTACAAAAATAATCCCTCATTGCACAGGGAAACTCTGCGCACAACCATGGCAAATAATTCAAAGTTGAAGCAGGAAGTTCATTTGTAAACCTCGACTGATGGAATGTGGATGGTGATTTTACTGCTCACCCCGATTTTCTCCTAAAAATAAGTTTGGCTAACATGAGATTTTGTTTAAAACCTTAATTATTGTCTGACTCCTACAGCTAACTCCCAATTTGATTCATTTTTAGTGATGTCAAGATGGGTAATAACAGGTGGGTACAGACGAAGACCCAGCTTGTGTGAAACTGGATTTGTCCTTTAAATACGGCATGAGAAGTGATGTGTCTGACTTTATACACTAGGTAACTGACATGAACTAGCTTGAACCTGAATGTCAGGCGTACCTTCCCCTCCCCCTCTCCTGTTCCCTACCTTGGAGGGCCCGTTGGAGTACATCAGAATCATATTCTCTGCACCCTGTTTGACCTTGAGCTCGATGTCATTCTGTCTCTTCAGGGCGGCCAGGCGGCTGCTACTGGTGCACATTCTCGCCTCACTGTTGGGGGTATCTGGGGTCAAAGGGCATTCTGGGTAAAGACAAAGAGAAAGTATGAGTTACAACCTTATGACCCTTGAGGAAATAACCACAGATATATGATTCTGCATGTGCTACTGGAGTTTGTCGCAAATATACACCGACTATACATAGTAACTCAGCATGCATGTGCTATTTTTGGCTGCCAGCCATTTTGAAGCTAGCTAAACAGTCCTGCAGTAAAATGACCTATAAGACTGCTTACAAAAACACGTCAGACAGAAACATCATTAGTCACATAATGCACCCAGAGAGGTCTGCTGTTTATAATTTGATGAAGTTTGTTAGCACAAGACTCCAACTGACTCACTTTGTCACCCACAAAAAGAACACCACACGTCAACAACACTGAGATATGACATTTAGCAACATTTCAGATCAATAAATGGTGTCAGAGGCAGATTTGCTATCAGATCAGATGTGTGAAGACACAGAAACACAACAACAACAACACATCAAAAGGTAGACCGAAGCACACAAATATTCAGTTTGACTTGAATTTGAATTGTCACGCTGCTTTGATATTTACCAACTAAAATACAAAGCCAATCGGTGCACATTCAAAAGAATGTTCTGTTATCTCATTGGCTCTCCGGAAGCCTTTAAAAAAATTCAACGACAGAGGGAAACTGTGCGGCCACCTCTATTCTGAGCAACTGAAAAATAAAACAACAAGTGTGAGCTTGGAGACACCTACTACAGTGACATTACTACAAATACAGTGACATTACTGTATGCAAATGAGCTGTCAACAGTCTTGATGATACATCCAAAATCTGTCAATTAAAAAAACTTTTTTTAATACAGCCTGTTGTAATACTGGGTTAAATATATTTGGGATTTTTAGTTGCGCGCACACACGCACACACAAAATGAAAACGAAAATAAGTGGTGTCTATCGCCTGAGTCGGACCACAGTTCTGGGCGATGAGCTCACTGTTTTCTTGTGTTTTTTGTCATGCCTGGACTCGAAATGTGCACTGAAAACCCCTCCCCAGCCTGATCACTGCACCACCACGCGAAACAGTCTCTCTCACACACACACACACACACACACACACGTACAGGTGAGGTGGGCAAAAAAAACCTGCCTGACTTCTCCTGACTTGACATGCAAGTTCAGTTTCAGAGTCTTGGGTGTCATAAAGGAACTCCTCTTAAAACGGTCCCTTGAAAGTGCCACAGCCGAAACACAAACATTTCCATTCTTATAAAAAAGTAGCCCATTATGTATAAATGGAACTGAAAGTCCTTTAGCTAAATTTCTCTTGAAACACTGCATAACAAGAAAAAAAACCCAATCTGATTTCCCTGAAGGTTTCTTGAGCCTGACTGGCATAACCTAAAATAACAGCGGTGAGGAAAATCACTTATTCTGGAAGACACTGCCAAACACAGATAACAATAACCAGCAGGCGGGTCTGTGATTCATTCACTCTGAATGTTTCATCAAACAGTGTCTAAAAGATTCCTTTGAACACCTGCGGGGTATGGACAAAAAGGAAGCATGTGACTCTTTGAACTGAGGGTCTAAATGATTCATCTAATAGCCCTTAATAAGCTGAGAGGGGAATCACTACTGAGGTTTCTGTTAGGGGGCGGGAGGGGAGGATGTTGGCCTTGCCAGGGCAAAGCTCTCACATACAAACCAAGTGAGAGAGGAATGGTGGGATAATCAGAATGGGCACTTGACAATTCTCATCAAAAGCCACATATATGTAGAAAAGCCTGCAGCGCCAGGTGAAACTTCAACATGAGCTTGGGGCAAAACCGACTTCAGCGTTCCACATTGCACAATAGGAGTCACAGTGATTACATTACAATCATGTTGAGTCAGCATCATGAGAAAGTCGTTTGTGAGACGGACAAAGGCACACGTGCACAAGTGCAGCGAGTGTCATCCATTCTATGTTTGAGGCTTTTCCTCTCTCTGTGTGTGTGTGTGTGTGTGTGGGGGGGGGGGGTTTGGTCAAGGTCACATCATGCCAAGAATTTAAGGACCCTTCAGCCCTCCCTCTCAGGGCGGTTCAGCCCACGCTGGGCCTGAGGACCAGATACTGAGCTACTGAATAGCTGCAGGGCTGATGTCACTGCTGGACAGCTGACAAGGGGAACCCTCCCTCAGATTAACCCCATCTGTATCAGGCGAGAAACATGCTAACATACTGTAGAAACAATTACATCATGATTTGGACTGAAAACTGGCAAGGGTACTTGTCACTTGTGATCTAATACGATGATGACTGGAAGAAAAACAGAGTGAACTTGTATCCAAGTCTCTTTATGAATGAGATAATACGTGACGGAGGGACCTGACTGGTGACCCTGCGTCAGAGTTGCTGCTGCCTGAGTGCAACTCGGTCCATTTCTGGCCTCAGCTGAGTGGCAGAGAATAACCAGAGCCCCCCTCAACTTTCTCCTGGAACAAAAACACATTCTGGCTGCTCGCAGAGGCAGAGCAACTCCTTCCTACTAATTCAGGGAACAAGTGTTGTCTCTTGTGAATTCGAGAGTTTATTTCAACAAGTCGTCTCATGACTGTGGAGCTGAGCTTCCCCTCGGTCTCTTCTCCATCATTCTGCGACGGCCAGCGACATTCCGCTGCAGTCGCGTCACTTAAAAGAAAGCCCTCGTTCATCAGATAGAGAGTCACGGAGTCAGGCTAAATTTGTTCCCACTTAAGATAACCATTTACCAAGACAACCTCCCTTCCCTCCCAAGGCACACGCGCGCGCACACACACACAAACACGCAGGCACACACACGCATACACATCCCTCCTCATCTACTTCCTAATGTCAACTGAACCGGGGGGATATGATGGTAACAGGCAGACAAATACCATTCCTTCTCTTCCTGAACTCACCCGGACACTTGCCACCAACAAATACTGCATAAGGCAACTGCTGTAACAAAAACTATACTGAACGCATCACCACTGTTGTGGTTAACACTCTCCAAATTCCATTGTTGTCCACAACCGCACAGGAGCAGGCTTTCAACAGCCTCGGAAGGGAACAATCGACAGCTCATTGTAACTGTCGGAGGAATGTGGAATGCAACAATGTCGGCCTCTGGAGAGTGAGTCACCTCAGAACACTGAATGTACTCTGTGCGTTTCTGTGTTCATATAGGTGCTGTTCTGCCAAAATGATTTACCCGACCATGCTTTGCATTTACAATGGTGACAATGCTGAAGAGATCAGAACAATATTTGTGGATGGAAGCTGTTGCTGTTCTGTGACTTTATATCTGGGCAAAATGAATGTGAAGTAGTTTTGACTGCCTGCAAGAAAGTCATCATATGGAAATAGCTGCAGGAAACCCTTCCAACCAAGGACAACTGAACTACAATTGTCAATTAAAGCTAGGGTTGGTAAGCTATTACAGGAGCATTTTTTGTTACATTCGTAGAAAATCTGTTAACATCCCAACAGCAATTAAGAAATCAAATGCTCCGACAATAAATGACGAAAAATTCCACATTCTGTGGGTGTTGCGAGCCTCTAATAAGCTTATCCAATCATTTTCTTCGGTCCATATGAAATTATTGAACAGGCTACCTGTCTATCAACCTATGTACCTCCATGTAATGCGGGCGTATGTATTGCTAAAGCTATTAGCGAGCAAGTCGCACAACAGTGCAAGAGAAAGTGCATCCAAAATGTCAAAGTATTAACAGTGCTAACAATAGCCATGTTTGTTGTTAACATTCACATGATAATGTTGCGTGTTTTTGTAAATGTGAGTGAGGTGGTTAGCAATGACAGCTATACGTTCAGCAGCTTGCTAACTCAGAAGCATGAAGCACACAGCCCCTGAGCCAAAGAACGGGTCAACAGCAGCAGCAGTGACAATAACCGAGTACCAGAAAAGCACACTGCCTCTCAGCCACACACTCTTGTAGCTGCTCATGTTAGCACAAAGCACACACCTACAGCAGTAAAAAGTAACTGTTGCGCCGGGAAGCCTTTCTGGACTGCGGAATATTTGTGATGGCTATTTTGCTTGCGTTTATGTAATTGTTTGACTTGTTCAAGTATTTATTACACTAAAAGGCTATGGAAGCTTGCGGAATGTAGTGAATTAGCTGCTAACACATGTCCCAGCTAACTAGCTAGAGCTATGGGACAGTCTGCGTTGGTGTCGTCAGCCAGGAGGGAGGATGTGGGATTTTTTTTGACTCGGATGCTTTCAAAATTTAGTCTATTCATGCTGATGTCTACAATCTTACCAAACCCCAGTTTATAAATAAACTGTATGAAGAGACTGACCTTTTCCTACACAATGTGATTATGATATGAACAGTATGTAAAATACCGCTTCTATTTATCCATCTATATATACACTCTGACCCAACTACAACAATGACACGTTATACTTATGTAAAGTAAGGCAGAGCATTGGCTTATCTTTACTACTTGGTTAATGTTTACTAAATCATCTGTGGCTGCTCTGATGTAGTGTTTTGTGTTGTTACCTAGCAGTTCTTCGGGGTCTTTGACCACAATGTGGGCATTGAGCTCCTGCAGCTCCTGGTGAAGCTCCTCAACCTTCTTGTTAGATTTTTTCAGCATGTTGTCAACATACGCCAGACTCTTCTTGTCTGTAGTGACCTGAGGAGAGGAGAGGGGAGGAGAACATTTGACAATATAACTAATAACTAAGATTTAAAGGGAAGCTCTGCACATTTTTGTCATGAATTACAGTTTACTAGTCATGGGGAGAACTACTCCGCCAGTAAAGACAGCTTTACAATGTCTGTTGAGATTCTGGAGGAGCCTTGTACTTGGCCTTGAAGACTTCAAACTAGAAGACTGATCCTAAAAGTCAGGATGTAACCTCTCCAGTTTTGATTCATCTCTTCGAAAAAAAAGGGTCTGTGACTTTACCTTTCGTAGATTCTCAGCACCTTCTTTGATCTTCAGCTCCTTGCGGATCTCGCGGCGGATCTGCTCCTTGATCTCATCCAACTTCTGTTGGACCATGGTATCGGACAGGTCCAGGTTGTGTCCCAGACCCAGTCGCTCCGCCACCAGCTGGCCCCTGGCATCCCCCTGAAGAAGGTCAGAAGTGGATGAGGAGGAAAAAAGGAGACGAGAGGAAGAATGCAATTTAGAGGAGGTCATCAAGAGAGGAGGAGTAGAAAAAGGAAAATGGGATAGCAGAGAAAGAGGAGGAGAGGACATAGAGAGGTCACTGACTCAGTCAACAAACAGACTGTGCACACTGGCATTCTTTTGAGTAGCATTTAACCAACAGAAACTGAACTGAAGCTATAAGCTCATTAACACATGCATGAAGACATTATTTCATTGGCACCTACTATTGCCAATTTATGACAGAAGTAAGGAAGCCAATAAGATAGAGGAGGTGATACACATGGTGAAAGAAAAACAGATCTGGTCCGTAGCTAATGTACGAACAACTATTTTGTTTCGAGCCTTTCAACAATACAGAAATCTCTTTAGATCTCCAACAACAAAGGTGCAAGTGTTGAATAAAGCCAGAATCAACCAAACTATTGACCAACGAAACAAAACACTGGAAAAGTTTCAAGGCGATTACAAGGCTGAAAGTCATAATGACAAAAGTGGTTCCAACCCAGCCAGAGTGATGTTAGAAGTCTTGTTAATTGTTTACTTGTGTTATATTCTGACCTGATTAGTGGCTTCACAGCTGGAATAACTACGTATTAGACATCTTATTGGATGACTTTATATAGAGTCCACTTAAACAGAAATATAACAGAAATACTCCACATGTAACAACAGCTAATGAGATATAATATAAATATTTTTCAGTAATGTAGATATGATTAAGTGGATAAGTACTGGAACAACTAGAACAGTCCGGAAAATTATGAAAATGACATTTTACTGCAATGCAGTCTTTACAACCAGGAAAAGAAAACACTTACACCATACAACAATATAACTATATGCAAAATCAGATGTTCAGCTAAGCCTTAAAGCAACACATTTTCTGGGCGCGACACCACCGTTGTAAATACAGATTCCGGGTCTGTAACAATTTGCCAGACATAATGTCGGTGCTAACTAAACGTAGTTTTTTTTTTATTAACTTACATTACGTCATAACAATGTGCAAAAACAAGTGATGGGGGCAAAGTGGCTCGGACAGAGACACTATTCATCCTGTTACAAGATGTTTCTGAAGTCACCAAACAACAGAGTGTGCTCAGCCTGAGTATCATGAGGTCAACTCAGTGTTGTGGCGTGTTTGAACTTGATCTGGCCTCTGTACGAGGTGTTTTCACTGCTGCTGTCACTCACCATTTACCTGCATCCTAAAAAGCCGTCACCTTGCCTAAAGACGGATTAGAAGTCACTTCCTGAATGGCTTCAGCTTTAAGTCCATCACGAACACAATGGGGCACCAGTGACGTTCCACTGGTTGATCACAGCCTATGTCTGCGGCTATGTGACTGTGGATAATCAGTTTATCCCTTTTTGATTACACCGGTCATCAATCTAAGTTCTGTGGTTTACAAATGTAGAATATACAAAATATAACATCACCATTTAATTGTGTTACGTGGTTACATTTCACTTTAACCTAAGAGTCATCATCAGCTTAGAATCACAAACAAAAATATAAAGCATGCTTTCACATTGCTACTAATAATTGCTCAATTAGTAATGGCTATTCAACAACAACCTCTGATGTTTTGGAAAAATCAAAATGTAAAAGGTGAGCCAGAATTTGCCACCCTTTGATAAACTCTGGCACAGTTTCAGAGGCTAAGTGTGTGGAAACTGGCTTACTCCATTCATAAAACGAGTGCATAAGAAAAACCCTGATCACCGCTCTGTGACTACCACAAGATCTGAGTCTTGTTGCACTGCAGCCATCATGATTACTATTCAAATTGAATCCAAAGCCCCTGGAATGTTTGAACTTAGTGGTATTAGCTTCAATTTGACTACTGTTAAAATTACAATTTCCTACAGAGATGGTGGTACAAGGTTCAAGGTGGATCAAGTTAACCAGACAAAACATCTAGGTTTTATTAATCTCTCAGCCTTACCACAACTTCATCAGTTTCAGCCAACTCCATCTCTAGATCAGTTGAATCATCCATTCCACGCATGTTCTTCTGACCAACTAAACTGTTGCTACATGAACTTTGTGGAAGCGCTGTTGTCTAGTAGGATGATAGCCTCTGCAACAAAGGTGTGGCTACACCGTAGCTGGCAGAGGCTCCGTCCGAGGCCACACTCATTCACTCCGCTAGTGTCCGATTCTCCACAGCTCTCTGTCGTATTGAGCTTTTTTTTCTCACACAGACCATTGACATCAACAGGGAAGATAAACCGTCTGAGCAGCAACAGCCAAATCCCTCTTAGCGTCTAACTCTGTGAGGTCAGAGCAGACCAGAATGGGACCTAATCTCACTCCAGGGAGAGGACTGCGTCTAAAATTAACCCACTTTAAAAACATAACACTGGCTGTCCACTGTGGCCTCCCTACTGGAAAGCAACGTGTGTGGTGGAGGAGTAGCTCTGACACCCCAACAACTGTAAAGAGCGGTAATTAAGTCAAAAAATGAACCCTACAAGGTAGCACAAGCTGGAAAAGCACAATGTTGGCTGTGTGGTACCTTCGTCATGTTACAGTTTCACAGAAAGTCCAGGGGTTCCAACGTTGTTTCATTTCAGAGGTTGGCCACATCGCCTCAAACAAAGACCACATCCACCTCCCCCAAGAGGACAGACCATATATCACTCAGCACAAGCCATCATGTTAGGGCTGGTCAGCATTACAATATGATATTGTCATCGTGAAATGAGACTATATAAATATCTTCTTATGGCCTTTTTTTATTTTAATGCTGATGTTTAGCACATCTTTTTTTTCTTTCGAACAGATGTTTATGTCATGAGTACTTGCACACAGAAAGCAAATATTGCGCAGCATGAAAGCAACAAAATTTCCCTAGGAGGAAAGCTTTTTCTCCCCCACAGCAAATACAGCCATCAACGTATCGTTTGCAAAAATAACCTCACATCACAACTCATGAGAATTGTGGACCTGTTAATAGTTTGTTTGTCATTACTCTGCAGTATATGTCAAAGCACGCAAAATTCAAAGATATTGCAACAACAGTGATTTGAGATGTGGGAATGTGAATGCTAGCCTGCACAGACAGACTGCTGTATATATGTGATTTACTGACTGTTATATCCATCTGATCTGTACTCAAATCAACCAAACTGCATTGATAAAAACAATAATTTTACCTGTTACAACTTGGGAGCTGATCTACTACTGCCTCAATCGGATAATTTGTTTGTTCCTCGTTGTTTCAACCTATTAAAACGACATTACTGAGCAGACTGAAGCCCCAGGACAGTAAGCTGAGAGTTTAATTTTTATGCAATTCTATACCAGTGTCTCAAAATCACATATTGGAGCATGCAATTACAAATTTGCATCACTGCCGGTGTGAATAGTTTTGAAATTACATACTCACAGGCGACTTTTTCGCATATTCGAGGCCTTATACTTCCTTTTTTTTTAAATACTTATTTAGTTAAAAACTTCAAAATATCATAATAATATTCTAAGGCCATACTGACCAGCTGTAGTGACTGGCTATTATTTAGGCCCTCATGTCCTAACTCAACTGATCACGAGACAAGTTCCGTCAGGATCAAGGTTCCTTAGATACACATTTATCTGGGGGAAAATCTAGCCCCTTTTACATAACCTGTTCAGGGCGTATGGTACAAAGGTACAAAAGGTACAAAGACAGAATGGTGGTGTTTTTTAACCTCTGAGTCGTCCGTAAAGAGACCTGAAACACCTCTGTGTAAAAAGCTTTGCAAGCTGCCAGGAATGGACAGGGGTGTGACATTTTGATGATGTGTTGAGTGAGACCTACAAGCGGGAGATTTAAATAAGCAGAGGATGAGATCAACAGCTATGTCATGGGGAGAGTAAATGATTGTTGTCACCATGTGAGGCCATTGTTCTGCCCATATGTATACACACTAGACGCAGGGTTATGCCTCTTTTGCTTCTGAAACGTCTGCATGCTGCGTAAAAAATCATGCACTGAGTTGGCGTTATGCTACTGCTGTTTCTTGTAGTGTAAAAAGTCGAAAGTTGGAAAAAGCACCGTTGAAGCAATGTCTTCTGAATCCAGAATTACATACAATTTTGTATTGTATGTAAAAGCAGTAAATAAAGTAAAACTACAAATAAATTAAAGATGACATAATGAAGAGCCGACATTACAGCTCTACTGCGTGATGTCTGTAAAAAGGGCTCTTGAAATCATCTGCTCTACTTCTGACTGATAGTTTAATGTTGGAAAAAATGTATCATGTTTGGTAAGATAAGGAATTTCCATGGGCTCCGTCCATACCCTTGTAACCCCCCCTGCTCTCCTCTATAGGTGCTCACTTCAGAGGAAACTGTAGTTTGCACATATCCTGGTCCAGAGGCTCCTTGATGACTCATAGGTAAAATGGAGGTCACAACTCCTGGAAGTGGAAGAATGGTGTGGGGAGGAAAAAGCCGCTCTCTTCTTCAGCTCACTGCCTTGCAAAACTTGATTGCACTGTAGCTGTGTTTGCCCAACGTGGTATGAGGACAGCATGAGGACACCCTAAAGGGCCTATTTTACTTCGCAACAATGCAAGGAAATCCATGAAAGGCCGATCAGATAAGGGGGATATAAATCAGCTAGTAGACCTACAAGGTCTGCGTTATAATTTGAGATCAAACAAAGGAACTACATCCAAAGAAATGGAGCACGCACTCATTTGCAGGATTGGTTTCACCTTTTGTTTCTCTAATAGAGCAACACTTCCTTGAGTTGCTCTTTTACCTGGATGGCCCTTATATCTTTGCTGTTCGAATGTACTGCCTTGTCACGGCAATGACGCCACGCCGAGACTTATTAGCTTCAAAGACGAGTGAAGCAGAAATTGTAAGCAAATGTTTCCACTCCAACTACAATGCATACAGTTTTTGATGGATGGAGGGAACTTGTTCTTGTCAGTGTGGCTCTGCTAGCTGCTCTGTGAAATGTTCAAGGCTCACAAAGAATGATGAACCTGCAGCTAAAACCCTTTAGCTTCATGTTTTGTTCCAAATCACAAAAAAATGAAAGTCGCTCAATTTAATGGATGAACAAAACAGGAAGTGTTCATCACAACAAAATAAAAACAATTACATCTATAGCAATAACTGACATACTGTTAGGATGTGTTTTTAATCAAACCAAAGACGGTATACTTATAAAGGTAGGGTGGCTGTTACCTACACATGTTGAAGCTGTTAAAGAGCTCTTCTGGTGCCTAAGCCATGAAAGGAAACTGTGAGGTAAAAGCAAACATTAGGTCTGGGCCTCAAGTATAAGCAGGTTAACTTGCTCTTTAAGCCTGAAAGCTCCCAGTCCAACAACAAGTGCTCCATTCAGACAATAGGACAATGGAAAAGTTGAGGGCACCATCCTGGCTCAAGCTTAAAAAGCCAAGCTCTTGCCATTTCTGCATGAGGCCTATCTCAGCATACAACCTGACACCCAGCCGTCTTATCCCTGCAGCTGGCTGCTCAGTGTTGGCTACGGCCCGGTGCTCTGCTGCGACCAGAAATAGCACCACAGGCTAACAAATGCAGATCCTACAAATGCAGCCTTCACACGAGCTTTAGACATATTCCATGCCAAGTCAAACTCTGGGTAATGTCTTGCACTTCAGGTCAATGTTCATGGTCATTTCTCAGCCGGACAAACAGTGGATTTATTGTATGTCCAGAAAACTGACGCTGCCGTGTCACAGAGGAGAGCGAGCGATAACACTCTGGAGCACCTGTTGCTCTGCTGAGTGGATCTGTTCCACTCCATATAAAAACACCATGGTGATATGTTAAAGTTAAGCTGACTTGGATCACCATCGCTAAAGATAGGTGCATCTTTTAATAGTGAAATCATTACTTACAGATGGTATTTCCTAGGCCCCAATAAGAATATGCAAAATAAATTACAATTTCATTTAAGAATACAACACATGTGTGGGTTTGTGTTATTATGTTTAAGTCCCCCTCCAGTAAAATAAATAATACTTCTTTTCTTGTTCCTACAGTTGTATGTTTGAGCTTCACTGTATAAAATGATGTATGCACAGAATTTGACACTAGAAGGGCTTTAAAGTCACTGCTTGAGGTGTACATTTTCTTGGTGCTCTCTGACAATCTGATTATAAACGGTGGGCCTATGAGCCACAGTTAAGTTTGATACGGAAATCTGAAGCCTTCAGTGCACATACACTGAGACTGGACTCCACAGTGAAGTAGGAGACATCTTTTATTATGGTAATTATATTAATGATAATCATACTTGTTTTGTCTTTCTGCAAAACAATTTTGGAGATAGAGATTTTTGTATTTTGGAAATGTTTAACAAACATAATCCTTACACACATTTCCTACACACACGGTTACAACTGTTAGGAGATTGTTGTGATATTAGTTATACGATAGAATTGTTATTGTTGGTCACAATGACCCTTAAAGGAATGAAAATATAAGGTTTTTTGGTTGAAGAAACATTTTATCATAGTACTAAATAATAATGTCCCGTGTTTTAATATAAACTTGACATATTTATATTTTTTTAATAACCCTTCTATGGTGGAATTCAATACCGTCGATAAGCAAATGTACATAGTACCATACAGTCAGTCTTTACTACACACACTATAAACAAAAGCCCATCTGAGGACAGATGTTCCAGATGAGTTTAGACAATACATGCTACATGTCATATTCACCTACTCAGTAAACGTTATACATTTGCACCTGTCCTTTAATTTGAGTCACATCTCAGTTTTAACAATCATTATAATTCTAAGCCACATTATTGATAGAAAGTCTACTGTTGTTGGGAGGTCGTGAAATGTTTGTTCATTTTGAGTTATACTGACCTGATAAAGGCGTATCGGTGGAAACGTTTGGTAAATAAGACATGTTGCATTGGAGAAGGATTGCAGATGTTTTTTTTTTTTTGGTTTTTTTACTGAAAAGTAAATTTCATTATTATTGTTGTGATTTTAGATCCATTTGCCTCGTCGTAACATACATTACACCAGCAGAACATTCTTGTAATTTATTGTGAGGTCGACCGTTATCAGCCAGTCCTGATGGTAAAATAATTTAACTTCACATCACCCAGCCTGGCTTAATGATCTGATTCATTATAAACCTTACTAATACTGTGATGGGATCCCAAACAAAAGGACGACTTCATCCCTTTATGTCCTCATACTCAGAAAGGAAACAGCTGGCTTAGTCTACACCTGTCATGCCAGCAGCACACTGTTTTCAGACTCCATTTAATATGGGCTACTGTGACAAATTAATTGTATAAACCTACAGTAAAAAAACATTGTTCATCAGGCAAGGACTGAGTTAGGGGCCAGCAATCTGACCAAAAAAAAAAAACAAAAGCAATATTACATGGATTATGATACAGCCAGACAAGAAATAGCCTCTAAATGTCTCCATTTAAAACACTGAAACACAATATTGCATTTGGCAGAGGCTCATCCACCGCGCTGCTATCTATAACTCATGTAGCATTACTTACAGTTTGTCACCCAAGGAAGAGTCATGCGAAATAATTTGACTTGTCAGCACAGCCACCTAGTTGGCTACATCAACAGTGGTTTGTCCACAGAGTTTGGAAACAGAAGTCAGAGGATATTAAAGGGGAATTCTTGTATTTTTTAAATCAGGGACTTATATTTACATGTTTTGGTGTGTAAATGATTAAGACTTACCAAAAGTTTTGGAAATGGCCCAGTAGATCTCCTCAGCTGGCTGCCATGATATGAAGTATATGGCTGCAGCTTGTCCTGAGGTGCAACTCCGACCAATATTACATCCAATAAAAATGCTTGTTTTTGACAGGCTGAGGTTGTTGTTGTCTCTGACAACATGACAGAAAGGATTCCTACAGAGATTGACCTTCTTGTTAAATAATAAGATCTTGCTCTGAAATCAAGCAAGGTGAGTTGTTACAGTCAGTACTTGATTGTCAAAATCAGTGAGTCAGCCATGTCTTGAATTAATTATTTCTGGCAGATCCTGAGTAAACTCCAAACTCTCTCTAACTCTTTCCACCAGCATCTTCCTTCAACAACTCACATCAACATTTCGGAGCGAAGCTCCTCTTTGAATGAGACTTGTGTTTCTGGTTAAAAAAAAGTTTTTGTTAAAGATATTATTTAGCAAAAACATTAATCTCTGTAGGATTTGTTGCCGTAATGTTTTCAGACACTATCTATCAAGCTGTTAGTTTCAAAAACAAGCACTTTTAGTAGGCTAACTCTGGACTTGCCCCTAATGATCACACCTCAGCCATTACAGCCACCCAGCTGAGGTGATCTACTGGACTTATTCTAAAACTTTTGCTAAGTATGAATCCTTTACACATTAAAACATGTAAACATAGAGCCCAGGTTTTATAAAAAGCGGTATTTGACTTTAAATTAGCATACGGTAGTACGTGTGTAAAATGTATTTTGATAATTAGGCGAGTTCATTAAAGGGCATCACTGACATAACAACCGATCAACACCACCTGTTGCCTCAGTGATCACTCTCAGTCTGCACCAGCCCCACAACAAACATTTAAACTTCTCACAAGTGTTAACTTTATCATCAGCTGTAACCATTCTCCCTCTCAGTACTCCCTGTAAAGACGACTCAGTGTGTGTGAGTAATCAGACTGGTTTTTACACTAACATGAAGACAGTGTTTGGGGGGGGATGCTGCTATAGCAATGCTCGATTAATCACTGAAAACGTGATCAGATAAAGTTGTCCATGAGTTATTCACCTTGGACGACAGCCCTGTCAGAAAAAAATGCATCGCAGGTGTGACGTCACTCAAGTGAAACCACATTAGTCAGTGAGTCATGACGGTTCATGGAGAATAATGAGGGTGTAATGCCCACGTCCACTTCATACTCCATTTTCTTAACGTATAAAAGCGTGCTGCTGCATGTTGGAGGAGATATTTTGGGACTTGTGTTGCGTTGCTGGTGTCATGTTTTAAGTTCATCCGGTCTGTAACGTGTCTGAAAAAAAACCTTACGTCAAGTAAACCAGTGAACACTTGCTCTTTAGAAGAAACAGTACACAGGTTGCACTTTTTCCACGTTACGAACACACATGTTGAAACTAAAGGGGGCAGCGTTACTAATGTGTGAACAGAGGGAATGCACTGTTTATTTTCCAGAAGCAGTGCAGGTTAACTTGACGTTAGGCTACAGACCTGAGAGTTAACGTTTAACAGAGACTATTTGACTTCACCTACAGCAACACTGACGTTATCACTTTCTGCAGGAATGGCGGCCACATTACTTTACACAGTGGCTTTAACACAAAAGTACCGCTTCAAAACTTGGATATTTCAGGATAAGTTACTTTGGATAATTGTTTCCCAGGCCTCAATCCATGGATAATTCCCAGACAACCCTTTGGGATCCAGCAGAGGCCCTTAATTTAGACAAAGTACAACACTTCACACTCGCCCCGACTCACTTTTAGCTAAATCAAAGTGTCCGCTAACTTATAATTGAACCTTTGAGGCAAGTTTGCGCACTTTTCGCAACAGTTGTCAACTTTTCCTACCTGCACGGAATCGGCGGCCATCTTGGTTTTCGCCTTTGAATCAAATCCTACGGGGAGAGAGGAGGGGAGGTGGAACTCCAAAAACAAGCCTTGTTTTAAGTTTCCCTCTCTGGCGACAAAAAGAAGTGATTATTTGGACCAAATCGTCGGTCATCTCGGGTACACGGGGCTTCCCATGTCGTCTTCACACTTCATTTACGCGGTCACACCGTCCTAGAGGGGTCCGGGGGGGGTGGACTGGTGCTCATAAATAAGAAAGCTGAAGCATAAATCTGTCCCAGTGTAGCTGGAGAAAGAGGCGGTGGTTACAGTGGGAGAGTCCGCCCAGAGGAGCCGCTGCGCTGCCAGGCTGCTCCCAGCCCGGACAGTTAACACACGTGATCCAAACTTCATGCAGGCTGGCCCTGCCTCATGCTAGTGCCCTGAAACCATCCGGGGGTAAACATAACAATCGCAAATAACACAAATGTTGTATTTGTCGCAGATAATTAGGGCAACAATATGTTAGAGATTTAAATGCAGACAAAGGGAATCAACAACTTAGATATGTGCCATTTAATCATAGTACCTCTATTAAAACTTCTCTATTACAAGTGAAAGTCCTTCCACAGGCCAAACTGTACTTTTCTTCAGTGCAGTATTAAAAGTAAAAGTATTGATCATGCTGAATGGCTCCAGCTGTGACAGACGGAGTAGCACATGCAGATCTTTTTTCAATACCTTTGTGAAGTAAAAACTACTCAGTTACAGGTCAGATTTGGAATTACTTACATATTATCAGCAAAATATACTTACAAATGTACTTACAAATACTCCAAATGGCCTCTTCCAAAATGCCATATATGTTCATAAATATTGTATTGTTTGATTATTATTTCGATACATTAACATGTAGGCAGCATAAAGATATTTGGTCAAGGTGGCTTTAACTTGACTTTATTCAACAATAGCTTTGATTTATAAAATACCCAAAAGTACACATGAGTAAAAGCAAAAATATTGTGTTAAAATATTACTTTGGTAAAAGTGAAATCCACACAAATAGTACTTTGGTAAAACTCTTAAAGTATCTGATGTTGAATGTACTTAAGTATTAAAAGTAATTTTCGAACAAAAAATGTACTTATGACTCAAAAGTGCAAGTAAAAAAAAACCCACATATTTACATTAATCTGTGTGTTGATCGATTATTTGATCCAATATTCAGCATTTTTCTGATTATTAGAATAAGTGTCTTAAAAAAAATCTTATGCCAAATAAAATGTTATAAAATAAAACACGTATAAATCTGCTACTTTGGCAAGGTAACTTTACTAAAGTCTCAAATAAATATATTTGAGTGAAAGTACAATATTTCCCTTCAAAATATAGTGGAGTAAATAAGTATAAAGTAGCAGTACTGAGTACATGTGTTTAGCTACATTCCATCATTGTATAACAGTACATTATATGCAACTAAAGATCATTTTCAATGTCAGTGGATCTGTTGACTATTTTCTCGACTAATGAATTAGTTGTTTGGTCTGTAAAATGTAAGAAAATGATGCAAAATGTCGATCAGTGGCTCACAAAGCCCAGGATGAAGTCCTCAAATGTTTCAGAGATATTTACTTTACTGATATAGAAAAGTATAGAGAACAGAAAATATTCAGATTTAGGAAGCTGAAAGTTTGTCTCTTTTTTTCTTTAGAATTTGACTCAAACCATTCAATTATTAGATAATTTGGTGATTAATTCAAATATGCACTATGTAAGTGTTTGCCTCCTGTCCAATTCATACTCAAAACAAACCGGGGGCTGTATACCACAGGGTACAGGTTAACAGCTAACTGCTGCCAACTGTAGCTCCCATCAGCTAGTTAGCTCGGCAAGCCATTCGTCTAGTGGTCTGAACTGGGACCTTGGAGCACCAGGGGAGTATAGATGTCACCAGACGACTGTCAACAGTTTGTTATCGATCATCAAACTAGAATTCAAATTGTAAGGGTTGTTCAGATGCTGTACTCCAGAGCTGCAGTGTAAACAAAAGCTGCTAAATCAGAGTCACAGTTTATTTTTGAGTTTCCAAGCCAGATAGATTGGGAGGAGCTGCTGTGAAGAAACCACAGGACAAACACTGAACACTCTCCACTGGGGCCCGTTGCATGACATGTCACACCTCAGTGAGAAGACTTACTGCTGCCTTACATAACCCACAGGGACACAGTCATCACCAACCATATGTCTCAGAGACTGGGTACTCTCTGTGCTTATGGCGTAGTGTCACAGATATTTATTGGTGTGGACAATGACGCTGCTTTCTCATTCATAAACCGAGTCTTGTCCACATAATAAAAATGGCAGAGACCTTGTTGGGTAGACATATGAATTATGTGCTCCTGTTAGGAAAAGTCTAGTCTTTTTGTTTCTGTCTCCACAGCAACACTCTCCTGAGGCTGACCAAGGACAGGTGCTTCAGACTGGACGTGATGGTTTCGTCTTTTATGTGGGGATCAATAACATAATATCCACAACCTACACCTAATGGGTGAGGTGTTTGGTGTTGGGAGAAAAATAATGGGGATGATGTCACGCTGTCTCTGCACCAGCTAGTTCATCAATGTCTGTTATTATCTGCCTTGATCAGAAACATACACGCTTGTCTGGCTTTCACCAGGACTTTTCTAATTGAATCAACACGCTACTGGCCTGTGAGCGTGTTATTACCCATGATAAACATGGTGATTAATGCTTAGGTTGTAAAAATCAGAGAAATCCTACTGCATGATGTTCTCTTTTTGGGAGTTTTAGGGTCATCCTGAAAGGGGTCTGGGACCCTGACCATCAGTGGTCTGATGTTACATCAAATAGACATTTCCAACATACGTATGTAATACTTTATTATATCTATTTTTAATCAAATAACTAATTTCAATTGTGTGACTGAATAAACTACATAAACAGTGACCTTAAAGGGCAACACAATTTCATACTGTTTTATAGTTTTGTTTATATTTGGCGGACCCTGCCACCTGTCTAAATTTCGAACAGTGTTCTGGAGACCTACTTTTCCACTAAGAACAGCTTGTTTATTCACTTATGGAAAAGATAAATATTTCTGAGTTTGTATTATTACCTCATTAACATTGTAAATATTAAAATTCTGAGTTTGAGTTTCTTCTCCAAATCCACACAGTGCCCATTTAAATGGCAGCTATCACCTCTGCCTAATTGAAATAAGAATATATTGATATTTGTCATTTCTAAACTTGAACTGCTGGACACAAGATGTCTGCTATTACACTGAAAAGTGTTTTGTAGGCTTAAGTGCCATGGAGGTTTTAAGTTCCACATCACACTTGTGTAAGTTGCAGTTTGGACCTCGACTGCCTCTAAAGTCACAGTGATTTCACAAGATCACACTGTTGTATACACGTGTTAAACTTTCCCCCTTCAGCAGATGGATGTGAAAACAGCCTCCTAGTGTCAAACTCAGCACATACACCAATCTGCACAGTGAAGCTCAAATGTCAAAGAGAAGCAAAACAAGTTGCTTCAAAAGGGTGCAGATTAGTTGAATTCGACTTATCTAGAAGTATTTTATCGTTTTAAAATGCACTGCAAAAGAATCACTTGAAGGTCCTCTCAGTAGATTTTACATAAAGCCTTGTGAAGTTGGAATGAACGGTGAACAACTTTGGCAGTTTACCGGTTCAAAACATCCAGCCCTCAGGGATCAGAGGTAATTAGCAACAACATCGCAGGTATTGAATTTGAAACTTCATCTAAATACCAATGGTAGCAACATATTGGATACATAATCTTGCAAAGACAAACTCCTTCCCGTCCTTCTCTTTTTAAAAGCTGACAAAGGTGTTAAGATATTCAGTTTGGGGTGTCTATAGTTTTCTATAGCAGCAGCCTCATAAAACCCTCAGAGAGTTTAACAATAATCCTAAACCTAAATGCTCCTGATCAGACAAAACACAGCCTGTGTCTGCGGCTCCATAAGAGACACCCTCCATGTTTATCTGGGTCAGAGGGCCAAAACCAGGAAGCTGTAACTGCAGAATGATCTGCGATTAATGGAGATGAGTCTGATAGCCGATGACTGTCCGGGGATTATCTCAGAGCAGGGATGAGTAGTAACACAGAGTGGCAGCACTGGCTAGTATAAACTTTCTCTGGCCTCTGGTGAGCCCTCTCACTTCACAACCCTGTGTCCTCTCTCTCTCTATATATATATATATATATATATATATATATAATATATATATATATATATATATGTATGTGTGCGTGTGTGTGTTTTTGACATATTACAGCCTTCTGCGCTTTTATAATGAAATGTAATTAAATTGTATGCCACAGACATATTTAACTCACTGCAGTCACTATATGAAATGCAGAAAAAAATACTCCAGAAGGATGTGGAAGAAATGTGAAAATGGATTAACGCACACATAAAGAGTGAGAGGCAGGAGCAGACCTGGCAGCTCTTTATCTCCCTCTGCAGGATACCAGCCCTGAAATAATCCAGCTTTCATTTTCAGAGCAGCAGCTTAATCTGTCTTTACCACTCCCCTGCTCTGTTGTACCTGTTGAAGGGAATGATGACATTTGAACTAAATTAAGAAACAGACGTGCATCTTTGGTAGTTTTTAAAAATGTTCGGTATATTTTTTTTTTGGCAATCAAAAAGATGAAAACAGCCATGGCAGCCATGTTGTTTTTATGTTCCATCTGACAAAACGGCAACACAACAAGGAGAGCTGGGTGTAGAGAAGGCACACAAACTACAGCATGTCCCCAGATGAAAATCAATAGCTACTCATCTGTATATTTACCAATTTCGGGCATTGTGATGTGACAGCACATTCAGGAGAAGCAATGAGTTTTCACCCTCACACTAATACACCCTTCTTGATAAAACCAAGGTGTATCAGATGAGAGGGCAACATTTAACTTCTCCAACTATTTGTTAGCAATTTATGAAGGGTGGAGAAAAAATTTAATTGGCCAATAAAAGGCTATTAAAACCACAATAAACCCAACCTTCAAGAAAATGAGAGAAAGGAACTACACAAGCAAATGAGCAACGTTGTTACCAGCCTCGCTGCCATCTTTCATGTGGACAAACAGCAGGGTTTCATAGAACAGTTTGACATTTTGGGAAATTGCTTAAAAGACTGATAGCACTCTATTATCAGTCTGTTAAATATAATGCTGCAGCTGGTTAGCTTAGCATACGGACTAGAAACCAGGGGAAATTAGCTAGACTGGCCATGTCTAAAAGTAGCAAAATTCTCCTGCAAGTATCTCACTTAAAGATCACTAATTATCATATTTGTTTAATTTCTACGAAGTTAAGTTAAAACAAACAAACAATAAAGGACAAGTTTGTAGTGTTCATATTTTAAAACGTCACTGAAATATAACCAGAAAATAACAGTTTTAATGTTATGGTGTCTGTTTTGTTACACGGCATATTTATCATGCTAATCAGCTAGCCCTGCTGTGCTAGCAGTAAGACCAGTGCGGTTGGCTAGCTGCATGACTAGCTAATAGCGCTACAACTGACAGCAGATAGCGGTTACTTTATTGAAATTCGACCCCCTATTTGTTGAGGCTTGACTCAACAGTCGGCCAGTATTTACATATTGCACCTTTAAGGTGAAAGTGATATGCTAGGGGTTTCCCACCGTCTACAGTCTTTAAGCTATGCTAAGCTAAGCAAATGATGGGTGTAGCCTTGTATTTAAAAGTTTGACATTAGAGTGGTATTGATCTTCTCACAAAAATCTTGGCAAGAAATCAAATCAACTTGTTTCCCAAAATGTCGGAATCTTCCTTTAAATAGCAGATTAACGTATTAGTGAACACCCATATTAAAGTGAACATGAAAAAAAATAAAATAGAATTCAGAGTAATAAGTGAAATGAATGAGTTGAAAGAAATGTACAAACATGATAAAAATGCACAGACTGCAACTTTAAAACAGTATAAATGGGTTGATTTTATACTGTATCAACAGACTGAAAAAGTAGTAAATATTTACATCCAGCAGCATCTTCACTTCCGTGTTCTTACACAATAATCATGTGTAAATGCTTCCTTCATAACCCAGGGGAAGCCTCTGGGCAAAGCTGCACGTTAACAACACATCACGTACAGTATAAAACATACACACTTGCCCCGGTAAATAGTCCATGGTCACAGGATTTTTATTTCGTACAAACCTCAAAAGTTCTCATTCAAGTCCGATAATACAGCACAGTAGTCAATTTCTTACACTTAAAATCTCTTTAAGTTAGTAGTAGTGGTGAGGCATGTGGATGTTGTTTCGCTGTGGAAAATGTCTTTACATACAAAAAGACAACCATAGTAAAGAGTTAAAATACAATCAAACACAACCAAACAGTACAGAGCCAATGAGAATGTCTGGATTGGAGAACAGCGAAGCCAATCAGGGGTCGAGGTGCGACCAGCTGTTGGACAGGCCGTCTCCGCTCCGGACATGTGCCGGCAGAGGCCTGACCTTTGAAATGGAAGTGAAAGGGAGTGGAGGCACGGGGGCTGCTGGGAACACAACCTGCTGACGAAACTCGACCTCCTTGTCCAGTTGGCTGGCACGGACGTAAATAACAGAGCGGCCGCCAGTCTGATTGCTGCGTCAGAGGCTGATTGTTCTGCAGCTCCACTTTATGTTCTCAATCGCACGTACAAACCTGCCTCACAGTCGCCATAAGTCTTTTAGTCTTACTTCTCTTTTTTTTTTTTTCATCTCAGCCTGAATCAAGTGTCCTCTCCACATGTGTTCCACGATGTCTCTTTAGTTTTTGGGGTAGATTTTCTCGTAGAAGAAGTTTTGTGCCAGCAGGTAAAGCTCCCCGTCCTTTTCTCTGACAGCGTGTGCCCTGACAAACTGGAACTGCTCCAGTGCAAACTCATAGAACTCGTTCTCCATCTTCCAGATGGCCGACTGCTGCAGTTTGGCGATAGACTCTTTTGTGGGCGGCTTTTTCTCACTGGTCTTCCTCAGGTGGGATTTCTTCCCTGCGATGAAAGAAGAGGAGAATTAAAGAGGGCCGGGAACATGAACTCAGTGACTCAGCTTTTATATACACATGTGATCCATTATGTTAAATGTCAATGAAGGCATTACTGCAGTTTTAGTTTTGTAGGGTTTTTTTTTTTTTTTCAAATTTGTAGCAGTCATTCCCTTTTGTTACTGCCTTTAAAAAAAAATTAATTGGACCCATTAATAAGTTACTTAAAACGAACTCCTCTCCTCATGTCATGACTTATGAGCCTTAAACAGTAAATCATTCTAATAAGAAAGTTTTCCTCATAGTAAGTGCAGGATCAGCGACATGTGGCTGTTGTTGTAAAAGGGGATTCTGACATGCAAAGTCCAACGTTTTAAAAATCACTCTGGCATTAGCACTGGGGGTTATTTTGCGAGACTGTATTTTGGCAGGCCTTAGTATCTTCCCTTAGTGTCGTCACCACCATGAGGTTACATGACAACCAGCGGAGACACCAAGAAGTTACAGCAGCCTGGGAATAGTCCCAACACATAACTCCGTCCAAAACAAACAAATCAAATAAGATGTAACATGTTTATTACTGAGCTTTAGAGGTGCTGCTAGGCAGATTTTGTTACGAAAGATCGGATATCTGAGATTTTCTTGAGAATTTGATTTGGATTTTTTTCCACACTGGATTTCGTTTCTGTGTGGAGGAAGCTTCTTGTTCATGACATATCCAAACCAAACCAACCATAGAGGTATTAAATGACATCTCAACAACCAAGTGGGCTTAAAAAGTTTTTACGTAACAACAGTATAAGAAGAGCTACACAATCAGTGCGTTTACAGGAGAGACGCAATACCAGAAAACATCTCTCTCACCACTTAAGTGACTGGTCTCTGTTCAAATGTCAATAGAGGGGAGACTGTGAAAGTAAAAACTGTAAGTTTCCCCGAGTGACCCACCCAAGTAAAGTCTATGTGTGGGAAACACTAAAAGGTGTCCCATAATAGGAGTTGGATATCTTTGAGCTTCAAATCTGTGACCCTCTGGATCGCATGGATCATTGGCATGTTCAGGCATTAATATCTCTGGATTCTTGTGGGTTTTTAGCACAGTGGCTGTTTTCCCCTGTGTAGCCTTTATGCTAAGCTAAGCTAATGAGCTGCTGGCTGTAGCTTCATATTTATCATACAAACATGACCGTGGTATCAATCCTCTCATTTAGCCATCAAAAAAGACAGCAAAAAAGTACATTTCCCAAATCTTCAGAAATGATTATTGTGGAAACATGGCACAGCTCTCATCCCGCCTCTTGTGCTCTGCATCTCTCTTAAGAGCAGTCTTTAATTTATTTTGCTAATTAAAGACAAAGACGTCTCTAAAAGCTCCTGCAAGACTGCCAGTCAGCAAAAACATGACAGCTGAGATGGCAGTCAGTCTTCATTACCTGCATACCTGATTAGCTTGGGCACTTGGCTTTGTCTGCTGCTGGAAAAGGATGAACATCATGCTTTCATTTACATCGCTGTTTGATTTCATTCTTCTGTGCGCTCCATTATTCATTCTCGCTGCACTCATTGTAACTAATCTGTAACTACATCGGCAGGAGGTATGAGTGCATATTGATCACGATTGAATTCTCATGGGAACACTTCAAACAGCTAATATGCACACACACACACACACACACACACACACACACACACACACACACACACACACACACACACACACACACACACACACACACACACACACACACACACACACACACACACACACACACACACACACACACACACACACACACACACACACAGGAGCATTTCAATGTGACTGAGCCATTAAGTTGATTTTCAGTGGCGAGGAAACAAAGGTAACAGCAAACGGTACCTGTCTTGTACAGCTCAGTGGCTCCTTTGAAGAAGCGCGGCAGCGCGGCCTCCAACATCATGACAAAGTCCTCCAGCTCCTCCGTTACTCCGACCAGCATGTACTCATTCACCAGGTTGTATTTCGCCTGCTCCAGAGCCCACTGGCTGCCCACGTTCCTGCACACACATGTAATGTTGAATGCATGTGGTTAGGTTTTCTAGTATCCTGCAAAAACAGTGTCAGTTCTGCAGGATCCAAAACAATCACAACATCTGCAAACAGCAGAAATGGCGAGGAGGAAGGCTGTGACGAAAGAGAAGCAGAGGACAGCTGAAGGGTACAAAGAAAGTGACAGGAAAAATGATGACGTGAGATACGAACAGAGGACGGACGAGAATGCCAAGAAGAAACGGGAACAAAAATGAAGACAGTGGCAGATGTCATCGTCAGGAAATTGGATGATAACGGAGGAAGTAAATTGTTTAAACCTATAAAGTAACTTTTTGGCAAAGCCTCCTTAAACAATGCATTAGACGATTGGCAGCACCTTCACCTTTTTGTCTACAGTATTTATTTAATGTTTCCAAGGTGCTCTATCATATACTGATGGTGCACCACAGCAAACTTAATCCTGAAAGACCCTCAGTCTGTAACCTGCATCGGGATGGTAGATGGTTAAAAGATGGAGGGCAGAGTCAAGGAGAGACTGAGGAGGGACGAGTGAGGACAGAGAGGGAGAGAGATTGATACAGATCATCATGTAGAGAGACCGGATCAAGGCTGAGGGAGCCATCAGAGACCTTGAGAGCGGTGGTGTAGCACAGTTGATGGAACAGGGCTGTGAGGTTTAATGTGGTGCATTATGAAACAAAACTGCACTTCTCCTGAATTATCTCAAATGCCTGAGATGAGGACAGGATAACGCTGTCGATATTCTGTTTACGTTATTTTCTAACAAATCCGGTTGAAAAGCCCAAAACCAACAAAGCGGCAGCCTGTCTCTCAATACTAAACCCCCGGCCCAATCAACCCTAAGATGTTAGCCTTAAAAAACATCACAGAGATAAAGCTGCACTTCCAGTAACGGCCAAAAAGGATTCTTAAACAGCTGGGCACTGTCGTTTTTACCAAACATGACTAAAACAGAAATAAGAATTGCATTTGTAGGGGACTATTTTTAACTGCAGATTAACACACATTTGGCGAAGTAGTGAGTTTTTGATGCACCAGAATCGTTTGTTCCTTCATCATAATGAACGTGGATGCTGTGGTTTATCTGAGTCAGTCCTACACAGTCACTTGGGCTATGTTCAGACTGCCAACCCCATTCTGTTTTTTGACATATCTACGTTGTATCCCAGTTGATTTTAGGACGTTTGGACAGCAATAAAAACATTTTTTGCTAATTGGATCTAAACCCTAATAGGAGGTGGTTTGAAATGTGATTCAAATCAGTTTTCTACAGCATCTTAGTCTAGACTCTCATATCGGATTTCAAAGAGTTTTTTTTTTTGTAGGCTCGCAGTGTGACACACGACAGCAATGTCAGATCCAGATAGACGGAAGTACAGCAGGGCGGCTGAGCAGCACCCAGGCTGCGACTAGCAGAGCAATGTGGAAGAAAACAGTCTGTGGAGTCACGCTGAAAAAAAAAAATCGCTTTGTGACCCGACAGTGTGTTTGTTTGGAGAGCGGGATGATTGATCATGCTTCAGAGTTGGAAAGCTGCGTCACCAGCGTACATAGTTACCGACTACTGACGCCTACATCGTTACCATAGCAACCCGTCCCGATATGTTGGTGATGTCTGGGAACAGAATATCCGATCTGATCACTTGCAAATAATTGTGCGAACACCCTGCATTTCAGATCTGATTTGAGATACAAATCGGACTCTCCTGCTGTCTGAACACGGCCTTAATCGCATTGGCTTAAATCACATCGGCTTGGCTCACTAATGTATCTTAGGTTGGTTTTTTTGGACAACAACGGCCCCTCTATAGCACAGAGGAATAAGATTAATCAGTGTTGAACAATAAGGATTGCGCAGTGGCCTGGGGTAAGAAAAATAGCTTTGTATATCAGGCTTAGGCTATACAGACAATAATTGTCAGTGGAATCAATTCATTGTATATTTGGGCCTTTTCATGAGATATGCTGATGATAAGAAATATCCAGATTATCACCACTCTTATGAACAAACACACAGAAAGGTCAAAACATTACTAATGAAGAGCTAAATCAAGCTTTCCTCCTCTCATTTCAGATCTGTGCAAGAAATTATTATTTTGAGACTCAGTGCTGTCTGAACAGGACACAGTGTCAGGTGTTTGAATACCTACCAGCACTCAGAGTAATGACCGCAGAAAAAGGGAATCTGGAGCCAGAGCTTCTCAGGGGCACAGTCTGAGCCGCCGGCTGATACACATTCATCAAACGTCTGCAACACAAACACAAAGCGTGAGCAATTCCAAAGAAAACAAAAATTATTACATTATCATGGATTTCAGTCAGTCTTAAAATAATAGTCAGGTGCCCATTGAAACAGGTTTCGCCTAATGTAATCATTCCTCCTAGTCATTAATCTTCAAGCGCCTCTAGCAGCCTAAAAAGAGATGAGGGACAAAAATCCAGTCCTCGTTTCCCTCAACAGTTTATTCAGATATCTTCCAAAGTTTTTTTTGTGAGATTTTTTTGTGTTGCTGTTCCACAACTACAGCTCATGAAGACACTACCATCCAGGGAAACACAAAGTATAAAAAATGCTGTAACTTTGGAAGATACTTGATTTGACTGACTGACTAAAGCCTCATATTAAAGGATCCCTGTCTACTTCAGTTGTTTAGCAGGATGTTGCAACGCTGTTTTGCTGTGAAGCTGCAGAAATGTCTTGTTGTCTGTGAAACCAAACGTTCCACTGTAATGCAGGTGAGTAGACTGAAGGTTAATTTTTTGGTGAACTCATTCTTTAATTTAGGATTAACTTAATTAAGATTTTGTCCATCACTTCCATTTAAAGTGCATTAAGAAGGGATCATTGAACAGTCAGTGTGAAAAGAAGTGATTGTGCTCACGGAGGCACCTGACAACTTTAAGACAGTCTTAATACATTGTGAACTTATCATCTATACAAAATGTATGACAGTATTCATGGACGTTAACCTTCTTGTCTCCTTGTTTCCTGCGTCTCAAGCCGGGCCGGTAGTCATCCCCGAAACGCAAAAAGTAATAATATGACACCAGCCTTTCAATGGGGTCGCGGATCACATTTATGTAGATAGGCTTCCTCTTCACCCCAAACCTAAGAGACAAGACAGTCATTGAATCTGAATTTAAAATAAACTCAATAATCTCAGTAATATAGTTTCTTTGCTGAAACATACTGAAGATCAGCAGCGTTACTTTGTGCTACAGTCACTCCATTACGCTACACTTTGTATGTGAGAAGCTCTTTCTGACCACAAGGGGGAGTCACCTGCACAAAGCCGCAGCAGGGTGAATAAGCTGAGAAGTAACAGTGTTGTCATTAGGACACAATTGCAAGACAGCATATTTACTTGGTGAAGTCAAGGAAGGAGACGTGTCCGTGGTAGAAAGCCGGCTTCATTTCCCTCCACTCGGTCACATTCTTCACAAACCGCACCTGAAACGAATAGCGATGACAGTGATTACAAAAAAATAATCACTTCTTAGTGAACACAAGAACAGGCCTCTACGTTACAGAAGTCATTAAAGTCAAGTCATGTTAAACTTGTTCTCAGCCGTCGCTCTGACCTGGTCCTGTATGGACATGACCGGGTTGTTCTTGGTGGTGTTGATGTGCAGGACGTGGTAGTGGTTCTTCCCGCACAGGTCGTAGGCGATGTTGGTGAAGGAGGTGCTAGCCGTCTTGGGCACGCGGTTGTAGATGATGACTATGTCGTCTTCGTTGTCGGACAACAATGAAGCTGACGAGTCCCGTTCCCGCAGACCGTCCTGCGTGTGCCGCTGCTCGATCTCTCGTACCTCATGTCTGGCGATGGCTCGTTCTGGAGGGGACGACAAGAAGTTAGATACAGGTGAGTTCAGGACATGAGTGTGGATCCAGTGCTGGTTTAAAACTTCAGAATGGGAAAGTGAACAAAATTGTCCTTCAGCGAGTTCATTATACAAACTCCAACAAGCTCCAGGGGTGCTGCTCTGGAACCTGACCTCTAACCGCTCTGCAGGCAGAATACGTGAAGAGAAAACTTTGAACAAAAAGGGCTAAAAAGCATATACAACGTATGCATAATTCAAAGGCAGGAAGAGCGAAAATGCAAGTTAAACTCTTGGGTTTACAATTCCAAATCTTTGCTTACATACTGGTCCATGTGACATGTTTCACATGTCTCCTAACTTTGCTCAAACAGCCCTCAGATTCTGCATATTTGTCATCTCTGCATCAAATTTAGACACAAATTTAGAGCTGATCCATTTAATAAGAACTACTCCCTAAAGACATGATTTTGTCCTTGTCAGAGGTACCGCTGCCGAGTGTCACACTTAACCGTAACTTCATTAAAAATGGATTTCAATTTCATTTGAACACCGTCTCTTTTGGAGAGCAGATAGCGAAAACTCCTTTCTCGCTTCACACCACAGATCAAGAATAATGTCAAACGGGAATATTAGTTAATCAGTTTTGAGAGCAGCCTATTTCACGCTGCGGTACTACCCCTCTTGTTCACTAATCAGATTCGACTCTAATATCAGTACCTTTACTTATTTAACCACATAGTGTCCGTGTGCACTCGTTTCAGATCAAATAAATGTACTGTCATGTGGCCAAGTACGTCTTTGTGTGCTTCAGACAGACCCTCAGTAAGTGTGAATGGATTAATTCGACCTAGTTTCCCCTTTATCCGAGAAAAGCATCATGTATCGAGGGTGAGAGGGTGAGGAGCATGAGGTGACAGGCTAAGGGTCAGAGGTCGGTAGTTAGACGGTAAGGCTGCAGTCACTTGATCGCTAACTGGACGTTTACAGGACATCAATAAACTATAAATAAGCAGGGCAAAGGTTGGAGGGGGGGGTATCTCAATCCAAACACTGCATGAAGCGGCAGAAAAGCCAGACCTCGGTGCCTCTGTGTGAATAGATTCAACACAAAGACACCCGGGCCTTTGTTGCCCTCTGGCTTTTCTTAGTCTGAATTCACCTCAGATTGACTGGTGTTGACAATGGCTCCGAGTGCTCTGCAGGAAGGATGGAGCTAGAAGAAGAAGGGCGTTTGTGTGTGAGCAGGGGAAGCAGCACAACACTGGAGCACCTAATACCCGTGGGAGCACTGAGTGGAGCCAGCGGGCTCCTAAAGCCCTGCCTAAAGCCCTGCCTGGCTGCTGAGACACTGTTACAGCCTGGGCTGGACTGGCCCGGCTTGAGAGGCTGGCATCTGGCACCGGAGGCCAATTAAGATGTCATCTGTGAATCCGCCGCCCTCTCCCTGATCTGCACGAACACACGTGGGCACAACACACACACACACACAAACACACAAATACTTTCACTGCCCCCTCTCTTACACCCTCCTGAGCAGCTGTTAATGTTCCACTCATCAAAGCTGGATCTGGTTACGGAGCCGAACTGCTTCTGCACGCTCGCAACTGCTGCTCAGGGCTGATGGGGTGGAGACGTGCCAGGTGGCTGTAGTGGCTGCAGGCTGTCAGCATGCACAACAACTGTAATGGAGACATTCATTCACGCGTCCATCCAAAGCATGCATTAGCCAACAACAACAGCAATAACAGTTGCTATGTTGGAACTTGATCGCCAGGGCTCAAATGTCCTTTTAGGATTATTTTTATGGCGGTGCGCAGTGACGGCAGACAGAGAGAGAGACCGTGACATTCAAAGAATAGTCAGAGTGTGCCCCCGTGACAATGCAAGCCATAAATATGAGTTGCCTTTAGTCTCACGCGTCACACCAGGTGTTTGGAAGAATTTAAAGATTACTTTAGAGTCTGAAAGGCCCTGAAAACATATTTTTCTTACAGAGTGATGAGGTCTTACAGGAACACAAATAGCTTTCTTTCTTCAAACTTGGAACGGTTGTGTTTGTTTCATTTCTGTTTTTTGTGTTTTTATCTGTGGTACTCTTGCTGCTTTCAGTTGGCAAAAGGTGATGGCATGTAGCTCCTCTGAAGTCTGTAATACCTGAATTCCTCGAAGTATTTTCATATTACAAATCAGTCAAATACTGAAATATCAATACATGTCGATTCTGATTATTTCACGTTTTAATGCTCAATTTTTTGCGGTAAAAAGACAACAGGTGTGCTGCAAGTAGCCCCCCCTCCTCCAGAAGTGAATTAACTGAACTGTTGTTCTTAACACACAGCACAAGAGCCTTGCTATATTTATACGTACATGTTATGCCTTCAATTATGTGAGATTCCAGTATCTTGACAACAGTAGCATGTTTCTCATGGTAACAAACCCACTGAAAAATATCACCCGACTCTGCGGTCGCTTTCTAGCATCTTTCAGCTAACTGCTTTAGTTTTCCGGCAACTTTTAATGTTCTCGTTCACTCTTTTGGCTCTTATCAGTGCTGTTTTGAGCGGCAGCAGCAGCATGCAGCTTTCACTCCGCAAAGACTGAAATAAACCCACTGTGTGCCAGCTATTGAACACTAACAGCAGAGGGACAAAGTTAGTGATTACCTGGTGAACATTGGATAGCATGGAGAGAGTTGGTGGGGACCAAAAGAAAGCCTGAAGACGGTCGATACTGAACTGACACTCGCCTGATGGATAGAAACACGACTACAACATGAATGTTGATGTTGCTCCGTATCTGCTGGATGTGTAAACAACACTGTGTTTGCTAACACTTTAGTAATAATGACTCAAAGGTCGTAAACGTCAATGTAGAGTGTGTTGCTGTGCCTTAACTGAGGAAAAAAAAAAAACATTTTGAAAATCCCATGTTTACACGGGCTTTAATAGTGAAAGGAACATGTGCTAATCCCTCACTTTCCTCTAGCTGTGTGCCCGGGTTTTGAAAGATTCGCCTCTTAAGATTTCACCCTCACAGTACAGTACGGTGAATTCAATTTTACTTTCCACTGCTGTGAGCAACACAATAAAAAAACAACAACAACGTGTCTTTTTTCTCAGAGACAGTGTCCCTGTTACCCGGGATAATCTGCAGACCTCGCTGTCAACGGTTTTCACAGGAATTACTTTCCATTGAAAAAATACAATGGAAACTGTTGACAGCGAAGTCTGTGGATAATCCACAGAGATGTGGACATTGTTTCTAAAAGAGATCTTGCTGTAGAGTAATTCCATTATATTCTTTTAACGCTGCAAGCACCACAAATTCAATTCCTTACATCTCTGTTGTGCTCGCTGAACGCTCGAGACAAGATATCTCACACACAAGATGAACAACTTGGACAAAGGCTACAGACGTGTGACAACATAAAGTGTTTTGGGTGTTGGGCCACCTCGCGCTTGCAGAGCAGCTTCAATGCATCTTGGCACTGATTCGATTAGTCTGTAAAATTGATTAGAGAAATGAACACCATTCTACCAAAAGATATTGAAGTGAAGTGTTTTTCTTTAATGTGATTAATTGGGTTGAGATCTAGTGACTGCGAAAGCCACAGCACTCATCAAACCCACACCATGTTTACCAGGCGGCCATTTTAAAGATTTGAAGACATGGCACAGATTTTTTTCAGATTCCCTACATTGATACGCCTTCTAACCTGGAAAACAGCAGTTAGTATAACACCTCAGTTTCCCACCCTGACGTCAGAAGAAAATGGCCGCCGTGCGAATAGGGTCTTTTCAATGAGCCCTCTACCTTCAAATGCCTCGTTTGTCTTGCTTCTCACTCCTTTAGGTTTGCCTTAAATTTGTCACCGTGTCTGTCACTACGTGGCTAGATACCATTAGAGGCAAGTGAGAAAAATGTTTTGTAATTGAATCACTTTACACTTTCACCAGTTGTTACAGACTGAATTATTGTTCTTGTCCATATTTCCAACTGCTGACATCTCCATGGCCTGTCAGGAGAACACGCATCATCATGTAAGCCCTCTTTTTTGCTTTGCCGTGGCGTGAACGCTACACATTCAAGCTTTCTGTGTAGCTTGAGCTTGCAGGGAAGGCTGCCAGTTCCTCAGCTACTTCTTTTCTCCAGAGGAGGTGAAGGAGAGTGAGAAAAGACTGGGGGCTACTCTGTCCCCAACTACAACGTCCTGAACTATGCAAAGGGGCCCAGAAACCACTTGTTAAAGACATGGTGTTTTGTGGCAAATTTCCAACAACCAACAAGGAGGCGAAGCGGGCACGGACAGGGCTTCTTAGGCTTTGTAGTAGACGCCCTATTCATTGCGAGACTGAATACACTTGGCACAAACCTCCATATCAGAGGGCGCCACACACACACACACACAAATTTAAGCTTAGCGCTCCCTTCTGAGGTCATTTAATTAGAGAACAAAAGCCTGAATTACTATGGCCACACAGCGGGCCTGCTTTCATTCCACATTTCCGTCAGTTTCCTCCCCTCAAGCCGTCTCTGTGCATTAAAAGCTAATTATGAACCGTGAAGCCAACACGGGTCTTAAACATTGTGACAACTACAAGCCTATTACTCTGAGTTTCATTCAAAGTGAGAGACAGGAGGAAGACGGAGCGCTGGTAGTTGAACATATTTACTGAAGCAATTTCGCGGCTGATTAGACGCAAGCATTTGAAATCATCATTCATATTCTGCAAAATGTGACAGGCCGTCATGTATTATTGCCATCGCGTCAGATCTGATGGGATAATAAAAGTGGAGGAGAGAAGATGATCCTTTCTCCAAGCAGCTCGTAAATCCATCACCGCGCCGATCCCAGCCAGTCAGAGCTCTCTCTCACTCTGCCTCTGTCTGCTTCCCCTGAGAGGGTTAGGCCCTCGAACCGAAGCCTTGGGCTAGGTGGGTAATAGAGATTGGCTATCAGCGGCAGACTGAGGTGTACGGCTTGTATGGTTCTGCTTGGATGCAACTGGATTGCAAAATCAATGAAGGATGACAGGGAGGAGATCTAGGTTGCTGCTGTATAAAAATCGAGTTAGTCGGCTGCTGCTGGTGCCGCTTCTACCTCCGCCCTCTACATAGACTTGGATGCACACTGCTGTTTTGCTGTGCCAGGTTTAGAGGGGACAGTTATGTCACCACTGCAGCACTCACAAACATTTGAATAAACTGTGCACTTCCGAATTCCTAATTATTCTAATTCAGTCTTCAAATCCTTTTAGCAGAGAGTGGATTATCAGTGGAAACAGAAGCTGATGGGAAGATTGGGCTGCGAGCGAACAGAGCCGGAACATGCATTACCATTGTTATTCAAGTTATGACAAGGAATATGAAGCATGGTGTGAGAGGAATCTGCTGTGCAGCTTTTCAAAGCCACTGGCAGCTGCAGAGTACTGGAAAAAAAAAAAAAAAAGGAAAAAAAGAGACGGATAAACGGGAGCACTTTTATTAAGAGAACGTGAAGGTGTTCTGTGTATTCAAAACGCCTTCAGAGCTTTTCAAATGAGCTCAGTGTGACGGCAGGAACAGAGACAAACACGACCACGCACACGGAGACAGAATACTTCTTTTAAACTTTAAACTAGACACCAGTACTTTTATGCTGCACGCAGTATTTCACAGATTTTCCCATTAACAGTTGTTTTAGAGAAAGATAAGAAGGAAACACATTTGAGTCAAAGTGCAATTGTTTCGGTGGGCTTTTTTAGAAGGGAGGAGGGGGGGGGGCAGGTTGCCGAAGCTGAGGCGTTTTTTCCCCACTGGCTTTGGCACACAAGTGCGACATTGACGTTCGATGAAGGGTCTCATTCACTGCTCTGTCCTCCACAGTACAGCTGGGGGAGTGAGGCAGAGAGATGAAGAGGCAAGGACAAGGACCGGGTTTGATGGAGACCGAACAAATTCAGGGTCAGACAATTGACTGACAATTGATAAACGATAACAGCTTATAGCAGCCAGGGCAGGACTGGAGTAACCCGTCAGTGGGCCTGGGGTAACAGTTTTCTGATGGGCTCCTGTTGATCCCCCGCCCCTGGTCATCTGTGCGTTGTGCACACATCCCGTTGCCTCAAGTTTCCATCAAGTACAGGGCACACAGCCGACTACACATGAGACCCAGAGACAAACCAGTACACTCCTGAATATAACCTTACCACATGTGTCTCAGTTAGCTTTAATCAGTATTTATTATAATATCAATGGCTCTCATGATTATAAAAAAAGTGTTTGGATTTTAAAGGATCACAGCTTTTAGGTTCACTTTCATAAGCACATGAAAACTCCACCTTTACTGGGGATGGGCGATGTCGACCGAATTGGAATATGATGATGTCTGCAGTAAAAAAAACATCTAGATGGACGATGACATTGTTTTTGTTGTCTTTGATTGTGCCGGAGGTCGGGGGTGACTTGTGTTTCATTAGTGGCTCATTAGCATACCACTGCCATCACTGCAGTTTCCCACTGTCAGTCTGACAGCAACTTCACCCAGAAGAGAAAACATTCTCTGGTCTTTTCATCTTCGATCCACATGTCTAGAACGTAGCTTTGTACAGCCTCCGAACCTTGAAACAATGGTAGCTGGCTAGCTATATTGAGGAAGCGAAGCTATGAAAAACACAAATAACAATGGCACACTAACAGAAAAGAAACGCTGCTGACGCAAATGTAACCGAGCATCTTGGGTTCATCAAACTGGTGCAGGGTTAATAAGAAAATGAAAAAATGGACATGGGGACGTAACGTTAGTAAATGGACTGTATTTATATAGCGCCTCTCTTGTTTTAGCGACCACTTAAAGTGCTTTACAACATAAGTCAACATTTCTCTATTCACACACACACACATTCATACATTGGTGGCAGAAGCTACCATAAGAGGCGCCACCTGCTCATCTGGAGTGATAACCTTTCATACTGTATGCACTCACACACTGATGGGAGAGCCACAGTGAGCAAATTGGGGTTCAGTGCCCTGCCAAAGGAAACTTCAATGTATAGACTTGAGGGGCAGGGAATTGAACCACCAACCCACCGACAATCCGTCGACCTCCTGAGCCTGCACTGAGCAGCCACAAACATCTTATCATTTTCTCTTCCACATGTCAGAAACACCAGCAACTTCAGCCTTACGGCAGCTTTTTGTGTTCTCCGGGGAGGTGGACTTAAATCTCAGTAGTTCTCAGTAGTCAATGACCAGCCACTGGCAATGAATGATGGCAGCCGGAGCTACTGCACACTACCTGCCTCACCTTTTAACGACAGACAGATGGAGTTGGTGACTAACTGTTAAGTAGCTAATGGGAGAGTTAGAGTTGAACATAAATTTGCCAGGTGGTTAGAAACATGATGATAATGTTGCTGTCTGTCTGTCTGTCTGTCTGCTGGATGTGTAAAAAAAGCAGCTGTTTGCCAACACTTGCTACATTCTAACATGTCCATGATGTGTTTCCAACTTGCTGTGGTGGTCAAATAAGCAATAAATACTCTATATTTATTTATAATATTTTATTCAGGAATATAGATGCGCAATTGCACAATGTCTGAATACATTTCCTTAGAGTAGGTTTTAACACGGGCAGCTCTCAAAAGACAGAGTGACAAGATGAGCCAAAATTTGCAGGACCAGCTGTACTTTATATTATACTCAGTGGAGGAAATTCCATTTAAGCCAATTACTCAATCCAACTGATATGCAGTCCTTGTGGGTCTCAGTCACTGAGGCAGTTTGCTTGGTTTGACTCGTTGGTAACCCAGAGAGCTGAATGACAGCAGTGCATGGCAGCATATAAAAATGTCAACACAAAGATCTGGGTAGCCTTTTTGTTCCATCCTCTAGATTTACCACAAAAAAGGAGGAAATCCGATCGATCTGATTGGAAAAGATAGAAATGAGATGCGCCGAGCAGGCTCAACTAATAAAATTCAAATCAACAGATGCACCCACTGACGGGAAGTAGTGAAAATAAAATGCCTGGCTACATCGCAGAGTCTCGTAAATAAGACGTTTCATAGTGACGTGACATTTCCTGTCTTGGCGCTGCTGCTTTGTGAGGCTCCATAAATGTAAGCGGTGGAGTTTTTCATTGTTATGACTTTCACGGTAGTTCTGTTTTTACTGGATGGTGCAGCAGGAGGGAACGGAAATATGAGGAAAATACAGGGATGGAAACGTGCTGTTAAGGTCATGAGCTGGATTTCCAACCCACAGTGGCAGGTGCGCGAGCGGGGTGCTCCGTCCTCTGGAAAGATGCTGCTGCTGAGTTTAATCAGCACAAACAATCCACGCAAAGGTCATGTGTCCTGCCAAGAAACGACTTTTCTTCCTCCCTGACGAAGCAGCACTTTGAAAACAAGCGTGTTTTTGTCAGAGGATGCCAACAAAGCATTCCTCAGATATGGAGACGAGACAAACGTGCCCTTGTCAGCGCTGATGGACAACAGCATGTAGACAGTTTAAAGTGGCTAAGTGGTATGAGGTAAGGGTCTCGAGACCATAATTACTCCCCTGGGCGTCACTGAGGAAGAGGATGTTCCCACCAGAAGCTGAAGAAATTGCCTTTTTTCGGGGAGCAGTCTCAGAAAGTGTGGGCCTCAGCTGAAGATGGGGTGTCGCTTTGCTCCGGAGTTCATGAACTATAGATGGAAAACAAGCTGTTCGACTAAACACCAGGGTACACTAAACAAGCTCCAGCCACATGTGGCCACATTTATCATTCCTAGTCTAAATGCAAGCCATGTATCTACACTAACGATAACAATCCGGTATAGATGGAGATGATTATCGCTATGGTGCAACCTGTCACTCTCTCCCCTAATATGTCTTTCGTGCGATCGAAGCCTGTAGTGCTGTCTGACGCGGCGAGCCAATAATGTCTGGGAAAACAGAACGAGTAACGGGGGGCCACGTGTTGTCTGCTTCGTCAGAGACAGACAGTCAGATGAGATTACGGAGCAATTTACACAGATGGCAGATCCCATCATTTCCCCATCTTGTAAAGTAAAGGCAGGTCTGACAGGTTGTTGGAGGGGGAGGGGGTGAGTTTGATTGGAACAGGTCTCATCTTGGCACAGATTGTCTATGACTAAGCGCTTGGAATTAGCCAACATTTTCAGAGGCATTTGTGCATCAAAGGATGGAGAAAATATCTGGTCAAGAGAGAAGCTGTTCAAGTGTCTGTGAGAGGAAAACCACAGCAGGAATGTCTGTCGCTGCCTCACAAACCCAGCAGTCAAACATGTGAGAGCATAAAGTGAGAGGAACTGGAAATGCACAAATTACAGTAGCTGAAGGCATACGGATTCACACTGATGTACAACTCTCGGCTTTTGCTCGGGGCCCTCACATCCTAATATAACAACAAACATTGTTTGCGTAACAGCGCAGATCTGGTTGCAAGCTACAACCCAGATATCTGATGTTCCCACTGCCTCTCTCTCTCTGCCCTGTAACAGATAATTAATAATGCATATATTGGAGTCCGGGGAAAACTCCACACTCTATTAGACAGAGCCAACGACAGCTATTCATAGGTTTAATGATGAGTGGGAGGGACAGGTGAACACCACAGAGAATCTGTCCCACACAGAAATGTGCTGCACAGCGAGAGCACCGTTGAACGGAACATCTCTGCAACAAGACCAGTTCAACTTGTTATCACTTCATCTCTGCGGGTTTATCTCTGCGCCTTTCATCTCTCTGGTTCGCCGCTTCTCTTCTTTCATCTCATTATATTTAGCATCCGCGGGCCATCTATGCAGCGAGGAGGTTGTGCTGTGTTCATCAGAAGAGGATCACTGTGGTACAATGAAGAGGCCACGCGTTCACGTCTCGATATGGATTCTGAGGCTCCAACTCAGGATTTTGGCTGATATTGAGTTCTGATTCATCTAAGATGTGTCCATGAGCTTCCTAGGGGAAGTCAGTGAGGTCAATTGGTAAAAGAATTTGGGTGATACTACCAGTGCTTGCTGGAGCTAGCATAAATAAATTATCATAATTAGCGGCGCACCGGCGGCACTGCCAAGGCTGCAGAATCATTAGCTAAGTGGGCTAAGCAATAATAAGAATAATGTTATTCGCATTCACTCATCAAAATCCCCAACCTAAATCTGAATTAATGAATTATATGCCGTACTAACCGCTCTAGCAAGGAGGATTAGCATCCTGTTACAATGGAAAATGTCGGTTCAGGCTGCACCCATAATTTGTGTAATACATCGCGGGGGCTCGGAGTGAGGTGGACAAAGAGTTGTGTTTCCAGAAGGAGCTGTGCAAAATCTGATGCACTGCCTCGTGTGATGTCACTTAAGACAGCTTTCGATAGGGTTAAAGACTACAAGTTTGTAAATGACAAAAAATAATGAGGAGAAATAAGTGAGCTTACCACACGCGTGAAGCCCGCTCCTCATCTCTGCTTGAGGACAGTCGCTTAAAGCTTCTTATTTAACACACTTAGCCTGGGAACCTGACCAATCTGTCACGCTTATGTTTTATTTGCTCTGGCAGATGAATCATGGCCACCCTCCCGTTCACACAGATTTCCTTGAGACTTGGTTCGTGATGGGCCAATCAGAACGGTTTATTTCAAATAAGGAGGTGGGTGCATTGGTCAATCGAGTCGTGTCCAGACTGCGAGTCCGTCCAGGGGCACAAAACCTGTGACTATGATATCAACATGAATATGCATCAAGTTCATGTTACTGCATCACCTTTTCTCTGTGCTGAAAATGTTTTCAGGAACACATTGTAGTGTACTGTTTAGCTGTCATTTGAGAATGTTTGTGAGCAGAGTCACTCAGCGCTACATCGCTCGTTTCATTGCGCTGACTGGTTGGAGGTCTGTCCAATTTCATCTAGAGTCATTTTGGCCCGTGCTGGTTGATGACGCACCTCGAAAATATTGAGAACGCATCAACAGGGACCAAACTATATAACATACAAGTTCTCTGACTGAACAGTTGGCAGGTGAGTTGCATTGTGGATAATGTTTAGATTTTTTTTTTTTTATTTAGAATTAGATTTTTGGTGACTGTATTAATATTCACACTATCTTACAGTCATATGTGCTTTTTCTATGTATTAAAATTGTATTTATATTTCAATACCACTTTCATTCTGTGTTATTTTCCAAGTTTAATAATAATGTATGTAAAAAATAAGGAACTCAAGTCAAAGTAAATTTAATAACCAAAGAATGAGAAGACATTTCCCTGAGTTCTTGGAAATTCGGGTTGGCAGGATGCATTCGAAACGTTATTGTTGGACTAATCAATGATGAAAGTAGTTGTTAGTTGCCCAAATAAGTGAAGACACTAATACAGCGACGCTATTTGTTATTTTGTCGGAGCAAACTTTCCTTATGTTTAACATGGTTGAAATCAGCAGCAGTACTCATCCTAGGAATCGGAGCGGTGCGCCATTAATATTAGACAGTGACAGCACAGAATAGATACAGACACTAGTCTAATAAAAAACTGTGGAATTGTGTTTGTGTTCTGTTTGTTGGGGGGGGGGGAGATCGTAGCAAAAGAAAAAGAGACTCAGACACACAAATCTACTGATCCTCGCCCAGCAGGGGACAGTCTGAGTGTGGGAGCTGAATATTCAGCAACACCAAGGTACTTCATTAAAACAGACGCACGCACACACACGTTTGCCGCAAAGTTATTTGTATTCTGTCTAATTAACTTCGAGTCGAATTTCATGCAATTTGGCACCATTCGGCACGCTGAGGAAATGCAAAGACATGTAGGAGAGAGCAAGGGCGTAACATCGGTTTGAAAAGTGGGGGGGACACAAAAAAGTGGGTGTCTGATTTGAATACCATTTTATACATTTCCACATGATTTTAATCATATTCCCAGCTACTTAAAAGCAACACATTATGATGAACATGGCTATCATGCTTAGTCATAGGTGTGATTGGCAAAGGACAAAAGAGCAGGAAAATATACAGCTCCACGATGTCTCTCTTCACATATATTTTGTTCCGTTGTCGGCTTCAGCTAAGAAAGAAATAGTTTGCCTCAGGTGTCCACAATTCTTAGAACATACAGTGTTTCCCCTAGATTGTTCTGGTAACTCAGCAACACTAGGGGGGTCCGGGGGCATGCCCCCCCCGGAAGAAAATTTGAAAAATAACCCTTTAAATGGTGACTGCTGGTGAGATTAAAAAAAAAAAAAAAACATTTTCAGAATTTCAGAATGAGAATCTAAGACATGAGACATTAGAGAACTTTTTAAACATTATTTTCTTTATTATTATAGATTTTTATGGAAACAGAATCTGTTTTAGAAGTCAGTGGGCCACCTGACATGGAAGTTACTGAGAAATAAATCATAATTTCTGCTTACAAGTAGTACAATAGTACATTGTAAAAGTACAATAAAAAGAGCTGTGTCTCATGTGTCCAGTTTACTGACACAATCTGCTGCTGGTTTGGAGTCACTGGGTCACATGACATGGAAGATATAGAAAAAACTGCAATTATTTTGTATTAATATATTTGTGTTAAGTAATTTAATGACGGTCCCTAAATGAGTCTCAGTGATTCAGCACGAGGCTCTGGGAGGTGAGCTGACCGTCCTCCTGCTGCTCACACTGGACGAACCTCAGTAAAGTCTCGGCTGGACCCGAGTAGAGCTTAGATCGGGCCTAAATAATCAAGCCCAGCCCGTGCACGTTGTGTCCGAGCCCGGCCCGACACATTAACTGTAACTGTAAAGCTGACACAGGCTGTCACTGCCCACGCGTTACTCTCTGACCACTGTTTTCAGTAACGAGTAATCTAACGCGTTAATATTTCCAAACCAGTGATCACTGTGCGTTACTATTATTTTTGTCATTTTCCTTAGTAAAAAAATAATAATTTCTGCTTTCTTCTTGCGTCTCGGGGTCACGTTTCCAGGACGAGGATAACTCACACAAGTCACGTGTAACACCACGCAGCGACACAAACACAAACAATGGAGGGAGGAGAGAGATGCGTGTTTTCTAGCTGGAAATACACTCATTATTTGAGTTATTAAAAAAACAAAACGCAAATGCTTGATCAAGAGCCCGACCCAGCCGAAGACAATGGCCTGTTGCAGCCTTTGAACGCAGCATCATTACACAAACTGTCCGCGACTCACAGCGAGAGTGGGTTCACTTGATTACTAACCTGGCATAGCTGGTGTTGCATCAGCGGGCGGAGTTTGCCATCAAATTAATGTAAAATAAGCACATCAGTATACGCCAGGGTACATTAATCAAGCGGACATGTTTGAGTATCGGACCCTTGAGAGCTACTGCGTTCGGCTGGATTAAATAAAAGTGGGGGGGACAAAAACGGGATTTCGGAAAGTGGGGGGGACATGTCCCCCCTGTCCCTAGTGGATGTTACGCCTATGGGAGAGAGAATTAGGGAAAATGAGCCGAGACGAGGAGAAACAAGGTGCAGAGTAGAAACTGTGTAGTAGCACCACCTCAGCAGTTAGTCCCTAGCGACGCCTGGTCTTCGACATATTACAGGAAAACAAGATAAAGGCAGCTTCAAGCCAACTCTGCAGCTAACAGGAGCAAAGTTGAACCAGGGGCTGTGGAAGAAGAAGGGCAGCGCTACTCGACCACCTTCCTTCCTCCTTTATCCCTCCGTGCTCTGATGAAATTAGTTGCAAATTGCTGCAGGCGTCCTTGTTCCCTTTTTTTTCCTCACAGGGGCTTATGATTTTCACAAGCCGGGGCTTTAAATATTTCTGTGTCGCAATGAAAATTAAATCATCTTTTTCATTTCAAGCCCCCCCCCCCTCCTGGAATAGCACCTTATTTCCGAAGCCAGTGGCGGATATTCTCTTTTCAGGCGCTCATCCAATGGAGTTAGTAAAACACAAGGAGGATTTGAGTGTCACAAAGGAGACCCGGCACGCAAATAAACAAGTTGTTTACAACCATTGATCCAGAAGGAGCCGGATGAGAGAGCTGTCATCATTATAAGTTATAGGTTTATTAGCTGCTGCCGGTTTCTCCTGTCAGAGGAGGAGCTGAAAGGTGTCGGAGAGAAAAGGAAACCCTGCTAACTCTGCAGAGGAGAGGAGAGGAGAGGAAACTGACACCTGCTGTCAAGTGTTTACAACCGCAGGCTCCATCATGTGTCAAAAACGTACAAGCTTTAACTGGGTACAGCAAGGTGTGAGCCCCAGAGAGTCTAAATTGGATCGCGCAGCTTTCATTTTCATTAAAAGGGGTAAAGTGAAGAGCGGGGAAAAGAAGGAAAAGCCACATCAGGATTGATGTTCATTCTGAGTGCCTGTGCAGGACGGTTTGCTGACCCACGACTGATTTATCACTTCAACTAGGGCCTAAAATAACATTGCAATATTTACAGCCTATATCATTATTCACAATACATATCTCAATCATTTTAAAGTCTTCTTAAAAACACTTCATAAATGCTGGGAATGGGCGACAAAATCAAATTTCACAATATGTTTTCTAAATGAGTCGATATTAATATGTGACAAAAATCTGGGGATGACTCACGTTACTTAATAATCATCAGTATTGTGGATGCCTGACGTCTACTGGGCATCTACTTTACTAATGTCTAGTGGGTAAAGACAAGTATTACAAGTAGAACATACTAGAATTCAGAAAATTACATTTACTGTAATGCAACCTTCAAAACCAGAAAAACACAATACTTATGCCATATCATGATATTACAATATCCATAATCTAAAGCGATACATATTTTTATGCTATATATACACACACACACACACACTATATATATATATAAAGTTGATACAGTATCAATTAGAGGTGTGAACCTTCACTGGCCTCATGATTGCAAAACGATTCTCAATGTATCTTGATGCATCTCAGTTTACAGCATCCTCAGTGATCTATATTACAGCACATAGCTACTTTTTGAACCTAACAATACCTGCCTGGTGTTGTTAGGTATGTTTGTTTCGTCTATGTTGCTGCCTGCAACATGACAGTGTCCCCGCCTCTTTCTGTTTCAACCCAGGACCAGCTGGCTCTGGGTCAGAGCTCAGTTTCTGCAATGAGACGCGTCTTTTTTCCAGTTGATTTCGCAACACAGGCTGAACTTAAAACATAAAGATCAACGATGATGAGCAATACGTTTTAAATGATAGTAAAAGATTTTATGGTCAACAGAGACCAGGGTTGATCTGAGGCTACAGTAGAGAAACAATATTAACGGCTTATATTTCATAACGCCCAGCCGTCTTCTGCAGCTGTGGTGAAAGTAGCAAAAAGAACTTGACTCTGCAAAGACAGTGATATTGTAAATATATTACTGACCTGGTACTTCAGAATTATAGCAGCAAGTTATACGTAATACATTGTAATTCGTAATACTTGCCCAACGCTGCCCAGCCCTAACTTCAACTAAATAATATCGCAGCATCCATCAGTCAGAGCTCCACTTGTCCCCCGCGAGTTCGGTCAATCTAACCTGACCTGCAGTGGTTATGTGCGATATTTGAAGCGCATTTCTTCGCGTTGAGTGAACTGACACCTCTGCCCAACAGTGACACAGGGAGAAATGAAGACAGAGGGGAGACGACGGGGAGGAGAAAGTGTGTCTGTGGGAAGGGGAGGCGGAGGGAATATTGGGGGTCGGCCAGCCGAGGGGAGTGATGGGTGGTACTGGAGCGGGTTGTTCCTCTAGAGCGGCCTCCAATTACATCTAGGGTGTGAAACCGTCCATAACACCCCGATTAGCCTGTATGTCATCCTGCTACAGCTGCAAACGCTGCGCCACTTTGCGGGGAACACATTCCCTGTCAGACAAAGTGCGCGCCGGGGGCCATAAATCCTCTGCCCTAATCAAAGCCGGCTTCCAACAATACAGCAACAGCCCAGTATGACCATTAGCACTCTTCCTCCCCACCTCCCACGACAAATCCATCCCCGACACCTACGCCCCTCTCCGCTGTGGGCTCCTCTCCATTAGTCGCTCAAATGGCATGTTTCAGAGCAGGCAGTTCCAGGTGATAGACGCTACCGGCTGCTTATGGTAGCAGATGCCAGCGCGCAGAGTGAAAGCAAATGACTCATGCACCCTTTATACCCCTCAGGGAAGCTAAATACAGAGAAGTGGGATGTCAGAGAGAGTTCAAAGGCAATGTGAGTGTCGTGTCCACAGAGAGGTTAAGGAACAACGGGAGGAAGAAGTAAATACTCATGGTTACACGTTTAGGGGGTTGAGGTTTGTACCTGGAGTTGTAGAAAAGACACGAGGCTCAGTTTAGCTGAGTGCTACTGATGTGTCACCAATTAGCTTCAAACGGGAGCCACAGTTCAGCGTTGCAGCCCTTTAAGCGAGTCACAGACACCAGTCGACACACACTTGACAAATGTGTGGGAGTGAAAGGAAACTGGTAACGCTTGGACCATTAATAAAAGTATGGTTTCAAACACAACTGCAGCACAGGGTTTCATAGGTGACAGGGTGAGTGATGTATAGCGGGGGGTCCGAGCTGCGGCGCTGCTCCAAGGTATGAAGTCGTCCAGTCAAACTTCAAGCGGTGTGCGCATCAGAGTGAACTAGCGATGGCCGACCAAAGTCCTTTCAAGAGCAAATTCCTGATCGGATCCGCTGGTCCCCTGACAGTGGAAGCGCGAGGGTGGGCTCGAAGCCGCTAGTGCCTGGCATGACAATCAAAGAGAAATTCAAGCCCAAGACCGGGAGCAACGGGCTGCGGTGACGAACGAATGCCTAAAAGTCTTGCGTCAGGCTCTGCAAACACGTCCACAATGAGCGCATGCATCCCTTTCCTTCTTCTGCATTCAACAGCATCCCTCTATCTCTCCAAGCTCAACACAGAGCCTCTTGTGTCTGGAACTAAATATCACCACGCAACAGATGGAAATTGAATTCCTTTAATCAGCCTGAATTACAGCCAGCAGATAAAAGGCAGCAATGCTGTTGGGGAAAATAGGCCTCCGACTATCTGTTGAGTTAGGTGACACACAGCCTTCGCTTGGCCTGTGGGGCAGAGGTGAAGAGGTCATCCGCTCCAGTTACGAGGGCCATGAGGTGACAGTTTTATTAGCGACGGTTCTATTTACTCAGCGCTCAATAGACCACAGATGCCCTCTCGAATTAACCTTTTTTGTATGGCTACAAGTTCTGTTCCGGACTGATTTGTCAGCATTAAAAAAGTTCTGAAAGGCTGCTGAAAAGCTGAGATTCCTGGAATGAAAACAAGTTTGTCTTCGTGTTCATGAATAGTCTCCCTGAGGAAATAACTTTGGCGTGGCTAAAATCTATAAAAGCAGCTACCAAGGACGGACATTTCACAAGTAATGATGCACTCAGCTGTGTAATAAACATGCTTTCAGCGAGCAAGAGACAGGAATCATTACAAAAAAAAAAAACATGTGCTTCGGAACCTTTACTGAAAGTAACTGGCGGTGGTATTAATTTAATAAAAATTTTCCCACAATGCACCACACTGGTGTTCCATATAATCGTCTTTACTGCGCTTATTCTGATGGGACATGCTAAAGCCTCGAGCTCGTCCTCATCATGATTGTCAGCTCTGTACTTAAAAACTATCAGCGCCAAATTAATTTGCACTGAAAATGATCAAATTTGAAGATGTTCACATTATTCCTCCCCTGAAGATATTCATCTGCTTGGCGAGTAGAAATGATCCAACCAGAGACTTTTACTTTGATAAGAGAATTCATGTCAGTGGTTTTCAAGAACCATAAAATCCTTCTGGTTATGGCCTTTTAGGTGCCGTTTTAAAAAGTACAGACTTGGGGATAGTCATCTGGTTTGGCTCCGCTTTTAACAAACTGATTACATTTTCCGGATTGGTTATTTAATCACAATTCAAACTCAGACATCCATCTGCTGTCTGACGTCAATAAAACATTACACAGGAATGTCAGTCTCAGACTTGAGTATGCAGTAGCATTAAATCCTTCAGGGTGAGCTGATCTGAAATTGCCTGAACTGAGAGGGCGTTAATGGCAACTCTGACAGGGAAAGTGGCCTTGAATCCCCATTTTGTGGCTCTTTATTAAAGAAACTCCATTTCCATTCTTACATCCATCCATCCATCCATCCCCGCACAGTCAGCCTGCATTACTGTTGACCCAGCCGGCAGCAGTGCCGGTGAGCGGGCGGAGAGAAATACTGTCAGAATAATGGATTAGGCCCACAGCAGGACACACAGCTGCATCGCGGCATGATTGTAATGCAGGAGGCTTCTCTGTGAAACCTTGGGACGACGATTAGCTTGGAAGCAAATCACAGCTTGTCTGCCCTGCGGGAGGTGTCTAATGGGGGAAATGATTCAAAATGCGTGTCAGACGATAGGATCCCACGCTGCGAGGAAGAGGGCGCCGGTCATTCCATCCGCATCAAGTTAATTGTGAACATGTGAAAACATGATACAGGAAGTCAACATATAGAGCCTCTTCTTTTCCCACCCTGAATTAGTCGTGCAGGAGTCGTTCATGGAGACCTAATGTGGGTTTGGACACCACCTGTCCTTGCTGTGGATTTTATTGTTGCACAGATGGACCTGCAGCAGGCGTACCTGGTAATGTGACCGGCCCCCCTGGCTGTCTGTCAGCATCGTGCCTGTGAAAGTCTCAGTCACAACTATTTGGCTATGCAGCACATAATTCAGAGCTCCAGTATACAGACGTCTGCTCAGCCCAGTCATCCATCACAGAGCTTTTTGCCAAGTCAACAGATTCTCGTGGTGGTGGGCAGTCAGGGGAAAGGCCTCTCAGGTTCTGTTTGAGCATCGGGAGAGTGTGTGTGTGTGTGTGTGTGTGTGTGTTTGTGTGTAGCCCAGGAGAGTTTGGCTTTTCGCTGGGTGTAAAGTATAGCCCTTTATGGCAGCAGTAAACCACGTCACAGACCAATATAGCCGTCTGTACTCCCAGGACTCATGATTTTTCCAACATGTGAAAACACATTGGGGATGTTTAATTCAATTAAGATGACTGTTAACCGTTACACTCCTGATCTCGTCAATGACAAAGACAAACAAATCCTTCTATCACATGCTTACTGGTAGGCTTCAAGATTGGAGGCTTTAAGCAATTACTTTCATAGCTGCTTCATTCGCTGTCGGTCAACACAAAATACCGATTTCTTAAGAATTTCCCAAATAAAAGCTGACAGGCTCAAATTCTTCTCGGTCAGACTGACATCCAAAACCCAAAGATATCCAGTATACTGACATAAAAACAAAGAAAAGGAACAAATATTCACATTTGAGTTGCATCAACCAGTGAACTGTTGTAATTTTGGCTTTTTTGGAGTTAGTAAAAATATCTTATATTTTATCAGAGTTGTTGTCAACTAATCATTTATGTGGTATGACATACACGATCTATGGCCCTCACTTGTGCTGAAACGTTGTTAGTTGATAAAACTTTAGTCATCTGAAAGGCTGACTCAACCACTTTTACCCATGTTGCATAAAGCTTTTTGTGGCTCCAGAACAAGCTGCACATTGCCCCTAGTGATGTCACTCAGTGGCAAGTTGCATTATGGGTAATGCAGGAACCACATTTTGAGAAACAGTCCACTGGTCTTACTATTGTACTCCTGTAACACTGTTGGATACCTTATGGACGGTTTAAACTCAAATAATCAAAATCGTTCAGAGCCAACCACAGATATCTCTGGTGCCTGTTTATTCTGCGTATTCTTCTTTCTTTTCAAACCTGGCACCTACATTACCCACAATGCAATTAAGCTACTGAGTGACATCTCTGGAGGCAGTTTATTGGATTACAAGCAGCTTCCTCTGAAGCCAAAAAAAGCTTTTTTCTACTTTTTCACATAAGCATAGTACTCCTTAGGACCTGTAAACATAATATAATGTGTAAAATGGGTGGTGTCACCCTTTAAATAATTTATCAGCCTAGCCTTTCTAATGCTGAAAAGATAAATAGATGTATTAGTCACAATTTTGATCACTAATCTGGCATTTATCCATTTTAGTCACTTTCCATTTAATTAATGCAGTAACTAATGGTTATTTTCATTATAGATTATTCTGCTGACTATTTTCTCTATAATCATTTGGTCCACAATGGCATCACAGAGTAATGGATGATGTAATGGATCACAATTTCCCAGAAACCAAGGTGATGTCATCAGTTGTTGTATTCTCTTTGATCTGGAGTTTAAGATTTTAAATTCTGCAATTACTAAAGACAAGACAACCCATTCTGATACAGGTGTTCTCACTGATTTTGGCCAATTAGACCTCAGGCTGACTTCACACTGTGTCTCACAGCTCCTCGTCTCTCATCTTAGGTTTGCTGCTCCTCTCTGAGTTTGGTGATCTCATATTTCCCAGCATAGATGCGCCATACTTCTCCCTGAGCAGGGGTCTAATCATCCAAAGTGTGGGTGAGCTGGGCCACTCAAACATGCAGTAATTAATATGTAACAGACCTTTTTTTCACAGCTAGAGATATTTTCAGACAGATATTTTGTCTCGTCGTACCAGGAAAAACACAGGTGTTACTGATAACAATGCATCCCTGGAATTCGCCTAAATTCACTGTGGCGACATTGTTAATGGTGTTAATCACACCTGCGCTTTCCCTGCTAGAACATGTCAAAATGTCTGCCGAGAAAATCGCTCTCTTTGCCGCCTGTCTTCAGCTCCAGGCTCCTACTCTCATCAAATGATACAAAGGGTGGTGTGTGGACCCCTGAGGTACGCCGGCTGCATCCTCAGGTTGTCCGCACCGCTCTGCTCTACTGTTCCCTAAAAAAAGTCCCAATGGCTGAGGCACCGGAGAGATAATCCTGCAATGTCCCAGATCTTTACTGGGACGGAGCCCCTGATGGGAGCTAGCAATGAGATTTGAACTCAGCGCCGGCCGCGTTTCAATCAGAGGAAAGAGTTTGGTGAAAAGCGCGGGAGGGGATTTGCAGCAGGGTGGTGCTCCCATGCATATGGAATATTACTAAAAAAACTTACTCTGAGCAAAAAAGATGTTTTCTGTTTCCATCACTGACCATTCCACTTTTAGTCTGACTACCGAACCACAAGTCTGTAGCTTTAGTATTGTACTTATATTATATAAAGGTTTCTAACCTAAAATACAAGTACTTGTGGAAGAGCAGGAAACTTGTCTTTTATCAATTAATCTAATCTGATCTGCAACTGTTCTGAAATCAGCTAATCGATATGGCACATGACATTCTCCAGGGTCCAGCTTCTCAAACATGAGGATTTTCTACTTGTCCCTGCTTAAAAAAAAAACATTGTTAAAACTGAATATCTCTGGGTGTTGGAGAAGTGGTTGCATGAAAAAAAAAAGCCCCACACGTCATTGTGGGATTCAGGGAACTGCGATGGGCAATTTCCAAATCTCTCTGACCCTGCATAGAGCTAGAGATGAATCACTTAATCCAGATCTAATCGTCAGATCAATCAATAATGAAGCTCTGAAGTATACAGACACACATATACACACTGTCTGTCACAGGGTCACAGGCTGAGGGCAGCGACCCCTCCTCAATCACACACTGCACAGCACAGATTTAAATGACATGTTGACAATATCTGTAATTTTCTAAAATGCTGATCTCACAGTCATGCAAAGTTCAGCAGGACAGCTCCTAGATCCACATGTCATGCAACCCAAATGCAAAACAAAAGGTGATGCACTGATCTGCCTCTGATTTCGCACTCAGCCCTGGATTGTTATGACAGGGTTTGGATCGGGCTGCAGCCCCTTCAACTTACCGAGCTTTCCCCGGGACTCCTCCAGCTTCTGGATCTGGTTCTCCAGGAAGAACATGGCCACTGCGAACGCCAGCAGCGCCAGAAGCTGCAACTTGGGCGGCATCATGACTCTGAGCAGCCCCATCAAATCATCCAGAGAGGGATTTGGTCAGTCCATGCTCAGAAGAGGAGACACTGAAAACACACACACGCACACACACACACAGAGAGCGACGACGGTGATTACAAAGCGGCTGAGTGTCTGTGCATGGCCCTCTCCCCCTCTGTGTGTGTGTGTGGATATCTCCCACTGTTCAAATCCTCCGATTACCTTAGACGCGATGTGTTCATGCTCAGCTTGGTCATTTCATCAAGTCAATTCCCGATAGCGGAGCGTCGTGAAGCCGCAGAGATTTCTCCAGAGTGCGGATTTGTCGCTCCTGGATGTGGGAGCCGTGGTACCAGCTACTGTCGCCTGCGTCCCCCATGTAGCGCTGTCCTGTCCCAACCAGTGTGTTCACCACCGCACCACCACGGACGGACTATTAGCTACTACCACCCCGGTCATTGGATGTATCAACAGTCCACCATTCAGCTGAGGCTTTCTATTCGTCGACTATCGCCGTCTGTTCAAAGCGGATTGGACAGCTTTCATAAACGGACCTGAACTTGGACAGCAGGTGTCGCTGTTCTTTAAAACCATGACAACGGTCGAGACGAGAAAGAAAGTATGAGTCGACCCTTGAATATGCCCAAAATCAAGAGGCATGGAATCCTACAAATAATCGAATTCAATTATTCTCAATACCTTACATATTCGTTCAATTATTAACACAGCCGATATGAATGACGTTGTGTCAGCTAGCGTCGAATTAATTTGAAAATATAAATAATCAGTTATGGTCAGGCGCGACGGGCTGCCCTCAAGTAAGTACTGGGGTCCTCGGAGTAGTTGTCGCTAACAAAGCAAGCTCCAAAATGTCGGGAGAGGTGTATCTCCTCTGGCTTCTCTCGCTTTTACAAACGGTGAGTTTATTAACACTGAAAGTTAGCAATTGTCGCCGTTTTCAGAAGTGCTCGATAACTAGCGGAAGCAGTTGGCGTAGCTGTCACCTGTCCAACGTTATGTTCAGTTTTGTGAGACGCATCCTGCTTTGCCCGGAGCCTCAAAATGACGTGGCTCATCCACAAACCCTGAGAGCTCCGATGGGAAAGTGGAGCCCCTTCAATGTTTATTTCTTAGTTAAGTGATTTTTAGCGTGTTTAAGCTGATTCGTAAGTCGAGCCGTGTGTTTTCAAAGAGAAAAACAACGGTAAACTAAGACTTCCGGTATTCTAAATGTACTTACTCCCATTTAAAACATCCCCCTGCTCTGTAAAATGAGTCATACACGCCTATAACGTTAGCTAGTCAAAGATATTACTTTTATCTTTGCAGCTGAAGTTAAAGTTTGTACAACTGTACGGAGAGTTATACGGTACACGGTACAAGGCACCAAAAGTCATTCCATATAAGGATTACTTTTATAGGCTAAGGTAATCACTGACTTCCTGAATCCTGAGAGCGACACAGGCCGGGTTTCATCCGATTAATCTCACTAGTCTGCATATCAAGATCAAAGTAAAAAAAAAAAAAAAAAAGCCCGAACAACAGCAGTTTAATCCATCTTTATTCTCCATAACACTACGGCTTTATACAAGAGTTCTACGACTGTTCTTAAGCAGAAAAGAGTTTGAACACACCTCAGGCTGAAATATCCTGTTCAGTGGCCCACCCGTACACCTACTTTCCCACTTGACAATAATATGTCTATAACACAACAATTGTGCTTAGATTATTAGTCATCAGGGCAATCAGTCAAAGGTAATTGAGTCTAATTTGTGTGCTTTATAATCACAGACAAAATCAAGTGATGATGCCAGTTATTTGCAACTGAAAACAAGTTTTGTAGATTACGTATGATAATGTTGTTACAGCAGTTGTTTGATATTGATATGCCAGTTCCACAGCGGTCTAAAATTTTATTATCTAGTTTAGAGTGCTTCTTTCAATCAAATGTTTGTTATCAATGTTCATTTCAAGATTTTATTGCGCAGTCTATATTTCTAATTTCAGTAATGCTTTTTTATGCACACACTTCTGTATATGAGTTGAAAGCACTTCATAAAAACCCTGCCTTTTATTTGTTCCTCTCCGGATCTATCTTATCCTCTCCTTCCTCTCTACAGCTGTCGGCGTACGGCGCCGAGCTGTCGTCTGAGGCGTGCAGGGAGCTGGGCTTCTCCAGCAACCTGCTGTGCAGCTCCTGTGACCTGCTCGGGGAGTTCAGCCTCACCAAGCTCCAGCCCGAGTGCCGGCACTGCTGCCAGCAGGAGGCCCAGATGGAAGCGCGAAAGGTAAAAGGAACAGCAGAGCTCATGGAGCTGGCAAACAGGAAGTAATTGCCTGTCTAGCTTCAGTCACAGCGAGAGGCTTGTTATAAAGTCTTTATCAAAGGAGACTCAGGAAGTGTAACCAGAGATATAGCGAACAAAAAATGAATGCAGTAAACTTACTTTAGATTTGTGACTGAGACTTGACACATGATATGATGATGCATAACAGAAGGATTACTATTTGTAGGGTTGTGAGCTAAACTTTACTGCCTCTAGTCATTAAGTAAGCTTCAGTGACGACAGGCCCTCTCAGTGGATAGCAGTAGCTCTCGGAGGACCTCCTTGTCAACATGTGTCACATTTATTGACAGGATCACAACTCCCAGCATTTGAACTGCTACTACAAACAACCCAGTTTTAACCCCCCTGTCACTGGGTCTGTTGGCACTGTTGGCAGCTGTGCATCAGATCTATGCAGCCACACACAAATTCTGTCACTAGCTATCTGTCTCAGTCTCTCTGATGTTCAGAGACAAGGCTCCTTAACCTTAGCTTGACACTCCCCATGGGGTCAAAGTGTCACGTTTTGTGAGAACATCTCTCTGTAACCAGATGAGGTGTTACTGTGCACTCATTTCTCAGGTGATTACAGAAAATTCAAAAGGAGTCCCTGCTGAGCTGTGACGGATAAACACTGAGTCAAATGATGGTGGAAAAACAAGGTAATTTTTCTCTGATTAAGCAAAGCCCCCAGAGCGTGTGTGGTATCCTAGCAACAGCACCTTGGAAAAGAGTAGTGCACACCTCATTACACCTTTTGATGATAACTCTGTTTCAGAAGACACTTAAAAAAAAGATTACTCCTCCACCTCCTCACGATTTGAGTGGAAATGTCACTTAGAAGAGCAATCGGCTGTCTCCAGCTGCACTCGTTGGGTACCAGCAGAAAAGACAGTGTCACTGAGCACATTTTCTCCACAGACGGCAACAATTATCTGCCTTAAGAATTCTTTCAGTCTTGCAATAGACATCAGTGCCATGCTATTACAACTCTCTGAGAAATGGCTTATTGCGCAGCCTAGTCGATTAGCAAGATTCACTGAGCGCGGAGGGCATTTCGGTTACTCATTTTCAAATGTGGGCTTCGCCGTGCATGTCAGCACCTCCGCTCCCCTGGGTGCCACCATGCAGTTTGTCTCTGTAGAGCAGGAACACAATCCGGAGAGTCGCTCAGGCCTCAACAGTAACGGCTGAAGACAAAAACACGAGAAGCCTTTCAGGACTTTTAAGCCTTAGAGGATGCGTGTGACAATATTCTGTTTTTCTCTCACTGTTGACAAATCACTCAAAAACCAACAATGAACTATTTATAAGAACTTGCCTGTGTAGCCAAAGTCTGATATATCTCACTACTTTTTGGCATAGAGCTCCACTGTTGTCTGTATTTTATTAAAACACACTGATGAGCCACAATGTTGCACTGGAAGACTTCGTTATGATAAGTAAAGGAGCTGTGGCTGAAAACAGTCCCAGACAAATACACTATTTCCTCCTGTCTGAGCAAATGTTATTGTAGCTAAAGGCTGGAGTGGCCCACTAGAAAAATATTCAGCCTTGTTTAAAAAAAACTATCAGTTGCCTGTTTTCTACTTATTAATTCTTCAGGAACTAGCAGGCTTTTTGCTGAGGGCCACACACGGGCAGGGGTAGTCAAAAGGTATACACAGACTGACACAGTTTTAGTTTTGATGTTTTCATTGTGACAATAAGACAATGTACAATATCACCAGCCCTATCCTTTATTCTTAACCCAACCCCAAATATGTTTTTTTGTGAGTTTGGAGGCTTGCGGAATAAATATGTGGACTGGTACTAGTGATCCAGAATAATCCCAATTTAAGAGAACGAAAATCCCTTAAATGATTGTCTTTTGACATTGTGGTCTTAATTTCACACAGTGAAAGAGATAGCGATAAAACCCTGTTACTCATATTTCTTTGGGAAATGTTTTCCTTATTAACCTTTAGTTTTATGTGTATGGCTGCTTCTTTTATTGCCAGCTCCAGATAATTTATTCATATCACCATTTTTGTTTGAATGTATTAGGCAGTTAACATAGCCAAAACTCCTTGAAACTCCTGATAGACAGGTTTATTGGCTAATTGGCAGCATTTTGATGTGTTAAAATGCCCTGATCCAGTTAGTGTCCGTCAGTTGTTTCCTAGTTTCCTGTTCTCAGCAGAGTCGTGACTTTTCTCAGATCTGTGTGGTAAAATGAAAAGCACGGAAATTTAATTTCAGCCGTGCTGGATTGTTTACAGAAAGACAGGCGAAGAGAGGAAGAAGATCAGATCTTAGCTTTGCATGCATAATTTAATTTGCTGTGTGAACCAGCCAACCAGGCCATTTACCACTCTCCTCTCCTGGAAAAAGCAAGCAGAGCGTGGTCTTGAAATACTGCTGTGACACTCCAATTTCCTCTAACTTATTGTATATTGGCGCTGGAGGTTTGATTACAAGTGAGCCCTGCATAAACCACCATCCATCAGCCCTGCTCCATATGCACAGGCTCACAGTTTAATGACCCCCAAGGAGTTGCCTGGACACGTTTATGAATCAGTCTGCCTGAATCAAATTACCACCAGCAGGGACACTGCCCATTCTTTGTGTCTGTGTGCGGTCATTGATGGCTGTGTGTTTCTCTGCACACAGCTCTACGCTGGGGCCATCCTCGAGGTGTGTGGATGAAAACTGGGGAGGTTCCCTCAAGTCCAAGGTGAGTTCTCTGTTGTGATTATCCTCTGATATTTATTATCTTCATCGATAGACTGATATAGTGTTTTCAGATACTGATTATGAGTAGTCAAGGGAATGGGTAACTGATGTAAATTTGCAGAGGCCATTACTATACTCATTACTCCACTAATTGTATTTGGTAAATTAAGTTACTTACCTGTGATGTGTAACCAATCAGAAATCAGTGTTAAATCAGAACCAAAGTAGCACATTTTTAAATTAATATATTTCATCAACGGTCAGCCAAAGGAAAAAAAAAACAAAAAAACAATTCCGTTAATCAGAAAAACGCTGAGTATGGGCCAATAATCGATCAATGCCTGCTTATCTTGTTTTTAAATACAGTAACAGCTGTTGCCTGACATTGAGCTTATGCTTTGTGCTGTTCTGTGTGTTAATCAATGGGGGTGTGTGTGACATATATCCTTTTGAAATCACTATTTTGCAGTAGGTGGCCTAAAACGCCTGAGAGACAGCTGTTTTTTTTTTCAAACAAGCTTTTAAAGTTGTTTTTACCCTGTGTGTCTTGGGAGTCGACCTCCCCTATCTTCTCAGTGTAACATTTGGTTAATTCAGTGTCAGGTTACATTGATGGAGATGCTGCAGCTCGCCTCAGTGCGGAGGCAGACGTCTGGAGCCCCTAGTGTGCCATATGGCTGTCGTTTGTTTACTTCAGCTGTAGCCATCCCGTCTTCTCAACTGTCTACGCCGTCGTTAACGCTGCATTCTCAGGAGGTTTTGCAGTTGTCACTAATTACAGACCTCAGTGCTAGAAGGACTAATTGGCAGACTCATGGCCCGACATTTGTCTCACCAATGTTTTTATCTCCTCAGCTTTTGTCAGGAGTGAGAAGCCAAAGATGTTCAAGGGTCTTCAGATCAAGGTAGGAGTGATGAATTGTTGATGTAGCAGCATGATGACTGCTGTCATTTCATAATTGGATGCATTGAGCCGTAGCTGGTAAAAACATTTTTTCAAAAATCAAAAGATAAATGGGATGATGTCGATCAGATGACTCACAAACATTTCTCTGAATGTTTTTCATTTGTGTTGAGGGCAAACCTGCCTTCCTAACACCCCCTCCTCTTTCTCTCTCTTTCCCACTCACCCCCTCCCACACTGCAGTACGTTAGAGGCTCAGATCCTGTACTAAAGCTTTTGGACGATAACGGGAACATCGCTGAAGAGCTCAGCATCCTCAAGTGGAACACAGACAGCGTGGAGGAGTTCCTGAGTGAGAAATTAGACCGGATATAGATGCAAGAATCCCAAGTTTTTCATTTGTTTGTTTTTAGTCTTTAGTTGAAAGGTCTGTTCACCCAAATTACAATCCCTCCAGTCGTATCTAGCTATGCTGATATTTGTCTTTGGTGCCAAGGTTGAGATGTTTCACTCTAACATTTATGTGTCCATCACTTCAATGCAGTTCTGTTTGTGGTCCTTGCAGGGTTGAATAATTATGTTTAAATTATTTGACAGCAACTTGTTTTTCTAGGAACTGTGTCCAAGTTCATATAGATCAGTGACCAAACACACAGACACTATCTCTGGAAAGATTTGTTGCTATAAATCTGATTTTACAATATTTTGGGTACCACAAACAAACAAAAATACATTCACCTTATCAGAGGTAAGAGCAGTAATCAGAGGAGAAACATCTTCTGAAATATCAGCACATTAAACTGAAACTATCTGCTTGGTAGAGCCTACTAGGGGAACGTGAGAAAATGTTTTTGTTTGATAGTTTGGGTGAACTGACTCTTTAGTAGTTTACCGATTTGACCACACCTCGGCCTTGATAGATGTTAAATCACTGCTCTTTATGACTGTTTTTGTATCTGAAAATCATAAATTTCTTGTCTGGATTTTACCAAATGACTTATGTGAGAGTGTAAAAAGACACAATCACAGAGCCCAGACAGGCAGCACATCCGAAATACTGACCAACAGATCAATCATGGCTCAAAATGGGTCCATTAAGTTTGAAAACGATGCACATCATGTTGTTGTCTACCTGTGGGAGTTTCTGTTCCCCTGTCTGATAATCTTGTATAACTTTTTTTTTTTTTTATAACGCTCAACATTGTGACTGATGAGAATGCATCCTAGTTGCTCTTCAAATGCGGATGTCTTTGTTGAAGCACATATTAGTGAAGACCTCACAGTAAACCAGTGTTGGGATGTGAGGTCTGATGTAACTCTGTGTTTTTCTGCATCTTCTGCTTCGAAGATCAGCTGGATTTATTTTGGATGATTGTTTTTGAGCGAGTGAGGTGACTGTTTAAATATGCAACAATAAACAAAGTCTCCGATGGTATTTCTGTTCATAGCTCACGTTTTTTATGCCAACTAAGTGTTTGATAACACAGTCATCTTTGTATTTGAGTAGAGATGACTGCATTGGTCTGCCGACTAATTTAAAATGAAAGAATTTGCTTACATCTAGTGGTGTGAAGCAACATTGCAGCTCAGTGCTGTAACAGGGAGCCGAGGAGTTCATTTTCTCTAAAAAAAAAAAAAAAAAAAGGCTTTTTATGACCCTCTTTTCTGTGTCCCCCTTTTTAAAAAGGGGAGAAAAAAATACTTTCTTCCCCCATAAGGTTCAAGATTTCCTTACTGTATTTAAAGGCTGAACTAGAATGGCAATCAGTAGAACCTCCACTAAGGGCCAACAGTCCCCTTTAATTCAATCAAGCCTAATCCAGTAACAAATAAAACATTTAAATCTGCTAGAACTGAATCTTAATTTGGAAGTGCATGTACTTGTACTAATTTATAGATGCCAACCACCTAAATACAGCTAAAAAAATGCATTAATCCCTGGGAAATTAACAATACAGAAAAACAGCAATGTTAAAGAGAAAATTCCTGGATCTGTCCCTTTATCTGGATACACATCAAGAGTTAATGTGCTCCATTCTGGGCAGAGACCCACCCTCCATCCAAGTTTCATGGAAAGCTGTAGTTTGTAGGTTTTTTTGCGTAATCTTGCTGACAAACCAACCAACACACAATCGGACAGGGGTGAAAACATAACCTCCTTGGTGAGGTTATAATTACATATCTCTCTGGACAGTACATTTGGCCCTGTGTTTACTTATAAGTATGGGATAGATAAATACTGCATCTATTGTATCCTTGAGAGATAAATTGACCTACATTTAACAACTCTAGCTTCTTTTACATTTCTACTACAAATCTGGATAACTAAGAAGAGAAGGGAAACGTTTGATTTTAATTTGCATGTTAAAGCATCTTTCCAAAGAAAATTGCTAGTAGGGAAGATAATCACAATCAATTCAAATATGAATACCTCTTCCTTGAAATACCTTTACTCATATATAAAATGAATCAAATGCAAACTTGAGTTCCACATGTCAATAATCAGGCATGTGTATGTTTTCATTTACCATCTTTAAGGGTAATTGAAAGAACCACTTGACACAAACACATTTCACAAATCAATGTTTTATTAACAGAAAAATAAAATGATTTTAACAAAACTCAAGTAAAAAAAACTTCACTTACATACAGCATCTGAGCATTTATAAATATCTAGTAACCACTGATGTTCACATGAAAACTAAATATTTCTTATTACACCTGTTAGTATGCTGTTAAGATGTGAGACATTATTGTCACCAATAGCACTTAGTAAAGACATAGTACTGGACACAAAAACAAGGCCACTGAAAAAAAAAAATCCCACAAAGCATGCTGCATGTGAAACGCTCCAAGTATGCGCCTTGGCAAACCCAAATTATTGAAGCTGTTACACATAGTTCTGCTCTTTCTTGCCGCCCACTGAATGGTGATCACCCTGGTCGCTCTTGGTGCGGGGCTGAGGTTTGTAAACAACCCCTGGGTAACTAAAAAAACACACATGGAGTACAGGTAATTGTATTATGATGATGTAGATTGATACAAGTGAAAAGGGCATTGGCTTTAGTCTAAAACAAATCTGCAGATATAACTAGATAACTTGACTTAACGTGGGACTTCAGTTTTTGAGATAATTTCACTATTAATATGAGCGACGACTCACCTTGTCTTTTCATCTTTCACCATTTCCCTGAAGGCCAGTGACTTCAGAATGCCTCCGATGACGAGGACGCCGCCTGCGATCCAGGCCACAAACAGTGCAGGGCCGAAAGTGTATCTGCAGGGACAAAAAGATGAGCTGGTCTCGACACAGTGTAGGTCCAGCATGCAAATAACACGTGGAACATGAAAACACATGCAAAATAATACATGCTATATCTTACCTGGGCATTCCTCCCATTCCTCCACCCATCCCACCCATCCCTCCCATCCCTCCCATGCCTCCTTGGAACCCTCCTCCGTAGTTGTTGTAAGAGGACATCCTGAAAGTGGCCACGATCTGATTGGCGTAGACAGAAGCTCCTGCAATGCCACACACACCTGAGAGACAGGGGACAGGGATGGAGAGACGTAGACAAAAACTCAGTGATTTAAATCCATTGAAGGGTATCAGGTTTTATTTTTTTACTTTTTTCTTTGGTTAAAGGGTGACTCCACTAATTTTACATATTGAAGTGTGTTTACAGGTGTTGCAGAGTACTACAGCTCATGTGAAAAAAAGATCCAGAAGAAGCGTCATGTAATCTGATAAATTGCTTGAAAATGTTTGGTTTTGGTTTAAAAATAAATGATCAATATTGAAACAGCAGAACCAGAGATATCAACGTTTTGATTCCACACATTCTTCTTCCTTTTCGAAAGCCTACATTAGCCACAGTGAAATTGAGCCACTTCCTCTGGAGACACAAAAGCCTTTTTACTACATTTTCACGTTTACAGTAAAACTCCCCAAGACCTGTAAACACACTTTAATCTGTAAAATATGTGCAGTTACCCTTTAAAAAAGTAGAAAGGTGATGAGTTGGATGGATAAAATTGTTATTTGTTATTTCTAACCCTACCGGCGATGATGAACATGATGCCTGCGGTGAGGCTCATCTTGGCCTTGGTCGTGTCGGCCATGCTGTTCATTGTGAGGCAGGTCAGGGAGAAGACGGATATGAGCGTCGCGAGGACACTCAGCACCAAGCCCACTATCATCAGGGCTCGCACTGCCTGGAAGGAACCTATAGGACATAGAATACACATTAAGAGATGTTTTGATATTTCTAAAAAAAAAAAAAGACTGATTTGTTCATGATGTCTAATCAATAAGAATCGAATCTTCTTAATCCTCCAAAGACGACGTTAACAGATGAATTTTATCCCATAATGTGACCTGTGTTCTCTCACAATAGGTGTGCTGTAGGAACCTGCCCTTTGCTTGTTGTTTGTTCTGTTTCTGATAACTGTGTTGACTAAGTCTCGGCCCAGCTGTCCATTATTTTAAACCAGAATGCACTGGTGCTAATGCAAATACTGATAGGAGAAGGCTTGGTACTGGAACAACAGTTTGTAACAGGACGACTGAAGCCGAGAGTAAAAATTGTTTTAAAACAGCATCTGTTAAAAAGAAGGTAAGAAGTTACACCCAGAAGAGCCTTTTCACTTCTGCCTACAGCCTCATACTCATCCCTTCAACAGCTTAATGAGAAGAAGTCCTCGCAGACTATATTCAAATCGGGAATAGACATTCAACTTCACTATATGGCGATAAAACATATTTATTTGATCCCAAAACTCAGTGAAAGCTGTTTGATGATTTTAAACTCCATTTTCAGAATTGAAATGCTCCTGGTAGGTTTCAAGAGTTCAGACCAACAGGCTCTAAATGCTATTCTCATCGACGTTTTTGTTTTACACAATATCTTATACATACGTGACAGAGATACGGAGAGAGAAGGGCTGAACTTCTTTTCTGACCTAGCTACATGAGACTCATCACACACACATTTTTTAACCTCCTGTCGAAAGAACTTCCTCCTAAACTTGTTAAAGTTTAGTTACAACTTTCTTAATCTTTGCTACTAGCTGCATCATTGGTCCCGTGACCGCAGAGAACTCAGCAAACATCTAACATGTCTCCTAACAGAAGATATGGGAGCCCAGACAATTTCCTCAAAAGATAAACTCATGAGGCCGCTTGATTCCATGACAGTGAAGGTGACACAGTTTAAATATTAAAATAGCAAAGAACAAAAATTCATTTGTATGTGAACGGACAGCCACTGTAGAGGCTCTGCACATTCAAACATATGAGCGTTTTGTCCTACCTGAGAAGCCCAGGAGGCCATAGAGCGGGCGACACTCTGTTAACCCTGCCGTCGTCGTCTCACAGTCCTGCCACAGACCCTTGTAGGTGTAAATAGACGTCACCACGTCCCCCTGCCTGTCCTTCACACTCCATTTGTTCATGGCAGTAGCTGCGATGAGGGCCGCCGCGCCGATCAAACCCAAAACGAATCCGCCATTCTGCAGAACTGAGGGCGCCATTGTTGTTTCCTCCTTCAGAAGTTAGGAAACGTACCTGAGTGGCTCAATGTGTGTGTGTGTGCAATAGATCAAGAGCCTAATGTTTAGAGTATAGCTGGATATATAGGTGAGTTTAAGTAAAGGTGCCAGCAGGTGTGTGGGCAGGGAATGAAAATGGGTGAAGTGGCACCTCGTAGTGATGGTGTCGTTGGGTGGAGACGGTTGGGTTTCACCCAGTGGGTGATACAGCTGCAAGGGTTGGGCTATTTTGTGTTGAGAGGTGTGGACACAGTGGCGATAGGTACACCTGGCACCTAAACGACGATTAACAGTTTAAATGTAAATACGGGAAACTGAATCATCGGCTTCACGGGGCTTTCAGCAAACTGCCAACAGTTAAGTGAGTAAATGATGCAGTAAAATGCTTTACCAACACTTGGACAAATTAAAATATGATGCAGCGCTGCAGGAAGACAAACACAGAGATGAGGCAGAAATGAGTGTGTCGATCAATCACGTATTATGTAATGAACCAACAGAAAGATAAAGAGGGGAGTACATAAAACAAGGTGAGATTCTTATTATGACTGCAATGTTCATATGAGGCCTCACTGTGTTATTTTAAAATGATCATGAGATGCACAACCCGTAATCTAAAACCTCTTTTCACAGTACAGAGATTTAAAACCTGACACTAAATCCTAAGAAGTTCCTCCTCTCCTGGGCTGCCCAGGATGTCAAGTGAAAACCCTCCAACTGGAGCATCCCGATGTTCAAGGGTTTAATTACAACGTCCCTGATTCATGTCAAGCCGAGGACATTCGTTGCCTTTCCGCTATCTAATGAAGGCAAAAATGCCCTCTGGCAAAGACTCAGTTCCACTGCGGCCGTTCTTTCCTGGTTTAAGTTTGATTATGTCATACCTATAGAGCGAAACTCACTGAGGACTCATTCCTGCTCACTAACTTTGAGACAAACAGCAACTCACACGATGCCCATGATTCAACTGTTCACCTTATCACTCTGTCAACATCGAGGGAGGGGAGAAGTTTCTGTTCGTCTCTTATCATGAGCCCGCTCGCTCACGCTCCCTCTCACAACCACACATCATGGAAAAACAACAAACTCATACGGAAGTCAGTGCAATGATGAGACTAGGAAATTTAATCTTGTTTGTCAGCAGAGTGGACTTCTGTTTTTCTGCATTAAATTGTTCACTGTTATTCTTTTGTCTTTGCCGTGCACCTTATCAGGAGATTAAAACTCAGCTTGTTTAAATAAGAGCGCTCAGGTGGTGAAGAACATGCTTTGATAGCAAACTTTCCCCAGTTACAATTACTTGAAATGACATTTGATTTAAGAAATAAAAAATTAATACCTAACACATTGATAATCAATATATTTAAATATGGATCATCCTGAATACAAGCTATTATATCAAAGAAATTAATAAACTTCACACTAACATTGTTCACTGAACAGCAGCTGACTTATTGTCTCAAACTGATTTAGCTGCTGTCTTTGAACCAACAGACTACAAATGAAGTAAGAAAAGAAACAAAACAACAACAACTGCTACCATAAGACAATGCTTTATGAAACATTTATTATTTCCATTTCCAAATAAATAAACAGAATCAGATCCACTGGGGGACAAACTGCCGTTACCGTCCAAATGTAAAAATGTCTGAATCAAAACTGCAAAATTAAACTTAAAGGTGCACTACGTAGTTTTGGGGAAGACATTTTAATCAGAAAAGAAAGATCTGCATTGTGTTTATTATTCTATATCTAAACAAAGTAAATAAACAAACTGTCTTCATTTCCATAAGTGAATAAACAAACTGACCTTAAAAGACAACACAATTACTGTTTTTCTTTGTTTATATGTGGCGGACCCTGCCACCTTTCTAGCTTCAAACAGTGTTCCGGCTAAAACAGCTTGTTTATTCAGTCATGGAAAATTTTCTGAGTTTGTATTATTACCTCAGCAATATTGTAAATATTAAAATTGTGAGTTAGGATTTCTTCTCCAAAACTAAATATTGCCCCTTTAATACCTTTTTCTTTTTTTGGATAAATAACTTGTCAGTGGCTCCTGCAGGCTTCCTCTGCCCGATGTGTTTTGTGTTTATCTGTCAGGACTGTGGACACAGAAGTCTGTTTGCCTTTTGTTTAATTATAAAGAAAAGTTTTGCATGGGCCTTGTGCATTTTATTTTAAACTGTTTTCATTGCTTTATCTCGAAGTCAAAAGAGTATCAAAATAGCATCTGCAAAGTTCCAAATCTTTACGGAATAACGAGTAATATAGATACTTCTGTTGTCTTTTTGGCAATCTTTGTCATCTTGAAGTGCGTCAAATACCCTGGCCTAATATTCAGTTTTGCTGTGATATGTGTAGAATGAGCCCAGTTCTCTCTCTGTTGTGATGTTATATAGGGAGATCCTGTGCGCAAACTTTCCCCGTCACGTCTTCGAAGCGTATCCGGCCTGTCACACACTGGAGCTGGGTGAGGTGTACGAGTCCATGCCGCTCTTGGTCATCCCTCCAGGGAAGAGAATATAGGCCACCTGAGGCTGTAAACTGGCCGCGGACCATGCGCTACAGTTACAGGGCACCACGTACCCCGGGCTGGAGGGGGACGGGTGGGTGTGGGTGTGCTGTCCGGGACACGCCAGACCCCCAATCCCTGCAGTCTGGTATCCAAACGTGTGCGCGCTGAAGGGCAGAGCGCCGGCGGCCAGAGTGTGCGGCAGCTCCGCCATCCGCTGGACAGCTCCGGTGCTGAACTGCGCCACCGGCTCCAGCAGCGAGAAGGACGAGGCGGAGGAGGAAGCGGGGGCGAGGAGAGCTCTGGCTTTATCCCCGGGGACGAGAAAGGAGTCCATGGAAAATCCCTTCAGATGCTCCGCTGCGTCCCCGAGTAAAGACGGCAGCGGGAAAACGAAGCGGTCCCTCTTCAGGAGACTCTTGGGTTTGCGCCTGGGTCTGTACTTGTAGTCCGGGTGCTCCTTCATGTGCTGAGCCCGCAGCCTCTTGGCCTCGTCGATGTACGGACGTTTCTCGGAGTCGGAGAGCAGCTTCCACTCCGCGCCGAGTCTCTTGCTTATTTCAGAGTTGTGCATCTTTGGGTTCTCCTGGGCCATTTTCCGCCTCTGGCCTCTGGACCACACCATGAACGCATTCATGGGTCTTTTGATGTGATCTAAAGGTTTTGCCATGTCAGAAAAGTGACACATTAATTAATAAAAAATAAATAAAAAAAAACACGCACCGGTCCCACTTTAAATTAAAGTCTCCAAGAAGCGCATGCTCCTCTCGTGCGTAAAAGTGGTGAAGAGGCGCCACAGAGGGATTCAGCAGAGAAGTATTTTCTCTGCCTCTTTGGTGAGGAGACACTAGGAAGCGCAACTCCGAATTGACTGAAGCATTTGCACAAAGTGGAACGGGAAGTGCATAAAGCGCAAAGCCCGGCGCATGAATGGGAGTCACAGAGGACCAAGTTGGAAGCTTGTTAAGGATGATGCTGGGCATGTCAGCCACTCATCACCACAACACTGTCACTGCGGGCCAAGCCAATGGGAATGAGACGGAGCACTGTAATCCCTTCACAAAAAGTGACTGTACAACATTTCTGAGGGACTCCCCTCCTTCTCTCCCCCTTAGGCTCTCCAAATGCCTGCGGAGACAAGTGCAGGCAGGGAACCAGTGAAGAAAGACGAATCTGCTGCACAACACCAGCAGAAAACTTTATTTACTTACTTACTTATTTAGAATCAAGAGTGGTCGGTGAGGGCTACAGAAGTAAAATATGGACATTATATTGCACTGCAGCTCCTCATTGCCCTGTAACGACCCATATGGCTCATTTGCTTAATAATGACCTGATTGCAAGAGATTTTAGAGGAATTTGCTGCATATTAACCATCTCATTAGACCAAAGGTGTAGCCAGAGTTACTAAAGTTATGAGTCCGTGGCCTCCAAACACCCCTCACCACCCCCTAAAGAAAGTCTTTAATTATTTGGATTTTCAATTTTAAGGGTTTTTATTATTTTTTTTTGTTGCTATTTTCATTGTAGTGATTCTTTCAAGCGAAAAGCTCAGAAAAAGAGCCTTAAACTAAACTCTTAAATCAGCAACCAGGTTACATTTTTCTTATTTTATCATCAGGTCTCTATTTTATATCCATGCTTTTTGCACTGAAACACATCCTTTATATATTTTCAACTTACAGTTTTTATTTTTATCAACCAAAATACCAAGCATGTAAAGACCTACTTGGGACAATCTGGAGGGGCATCGGGCCATATTTCAAGGTAAAACAACACATTTGATAAACATTAGCTAACGTTAGCATCTAACCACTTTCGGGCTCATATAACTGTTTGATTACATCCAGTGTGTTACGCTTCCAGGCTTAAATTAATGTGTCCCAGATGTGCGTTGATGTTTTATAATTTACACCTTTTACAGTCAAGTCCTGTAACACTATCAATCAGTAATCTTAGCCAGGAAGTTAGCTAACTGGATACCAAATCTTTTGTTTTACTTTTAAATTTGGCCCAATGTCCCTGCAGATTTTCATTATCCATCATCTTTACAGTTGCAGATAAATGTAGCAGCAGTAAAATGACAACAATTTGTCAGATTTGTTTCGTTTATGGGACTTGCAACCTGGAACACAGCCGTATGACAGAGACTGACATCAGAGGAAAAGGACCGCTGACTGAGTACTGCCCAAGGTCAAAACATGTTAGCATGTCCTTTTAATGATTATGTCATTAAAATAAAGGCTTTATAATATTTCCTTCCACGTTTCTGATCATTTTTCTTATTTGGAGTACCTGGTTTGGCTCAGGTTTTTGAAAATATAAGTGTTACTGCTGTATTTCCCAACATGAAGGTCTAAATGTTGGTTCCAGCGCTCTCTACAAGCTTCAAAGAGTAAAATTCTGCAGGAGAAATACTGAGTCTCAGTGAAAAATGGGTCAAAAACTAAGCTAAAAGCTAAAAACTGTCTCCTCAAAAGTACCGAGGACATGACCCTGCATGAACCTTGCCTCCGGCTTTGCTGCAAAATCTCTCCCAATTTGTACTTTTTGTCAAGACTGTCCTTAAAACTGACACAATCACTAATTTACATTCTCTGCGATGATGCCATGCAGGTTTCTTATACATCGATATGTGTGCAGGCGGCTCACCTCTCCTCCATCTTCGACGAAATCAATATTAATCATGGCCATAATTCACCGGCTCTGGGTGACTCCACTGGTTGTTACAGTTTTCATAATTACTCTACCTTATCTGATCAAAAATATGCTTTAGCCACCTCGTCTGTTATTGAAATGACATTGACGGAAAAACGACTGAGCAGCAGCTCAACTATAAACTGAACCGCTACTCAGAAGTAGATGTAGGCGCTAATATGTAACAACATGGGATTACTGTATGGAGTATGTACTCAGGAAGCTCATTTTACAAGGAGGAATTCAATACCGGTTTTAAGTGGAAGCTTCCAGGCCGCCTCAAAGGCACCCAAAATGGCCTCTGCAGAAAGGATTATTACCATGACAGAAGCATGATGTGTTTCTCCCCACACAGACCTGTGCTGGTTAGCTGGAGCTCTGGGGATTAGGTTTTGGTGGCGGCGATAAACTCAGATATCAGGGCACTGACGAGAAGGAGGCCTTTATTTCATTTACCTCCCACAATCAACGGCATGGCGGGCCTCCTCCACGGCAAAGTAAATGGACATAAAAGATCCAGCGGTGCACACGGCGTCAGGGGCGGAAGCGATAAGACGTTTTCAGAGAGCGTATTTCTCTGGGTTTCCTCGGAGCTGACGACCTGGAGGGATAAAGTGATTGGCAGCAGGGGTCAGACAGTTGATCTGTCTCCTCATGGCTGTGCTGTTATCTGCTGTGCTGTAGGTTCAGGCCTGGCGCACAGGAGGCGAGCACCGCCACACAGAGACAATGATTACTTCCGCAGAGGAGCCATGTTTTGAGAGAGATGAAATACCGTCTGAGAACAACAACATGAGAGGATCTGAAGGGCAGAATGAAGAAATCTGTTACCAGCGTTCGTCTGGCGAGATTTATTTTCATTCTTTCCACTGATTTACTTTAGACGGATGTGTTTTTGTGTACTCAGTCAGTGTTTGGTGTGACTTCTATGAAAGGGCAGCGTTTCAACTCCGCAGAGATGAAGGGGGGGGGACGAGTAATAAGAAAAACTGCCAGCAGCACAAAATGGCTGTCGTAATCCGGTTATCCCCTGGGCTCTAAAGATACTGGTCCCCTCCTTAGGAGTCTATCTTTTCTTCTTATGTCAAAACTGTCCTCCATGCACTCAGGTGGATTAAGGAGTCACACTGTAGAAAGAAATTGACAGGTACAGAAAGACCCGGGGGTGAAAAGGAAATGAAAGAGGACACAGAGAGCCGGGCCGGGGCCGAGAGAGCGTGCCAACGTCTGACAAGAAAATAATCTATCAGAACAACTCCAAGAGAAAAGAGAAAATAATGCTGATGTTTCCTACTAATTTACTCTATAGATTAATTGAATAAACATTGGCAGAGCTGATTAAACATCTGTTGTCCTGTGAGGTGGCTTTTCTTTTCGTTGAATGGCTGACGTGTTTGACAGCTGTATTGTTCACTGACGCTGCTGCATTGTCTGACTGCGTCATGTTACGTTCAGTGGCAGCTCCACTGGAGGGTCCCATATTAAAACTCACTTAGAGCAGATTGCATTCTGAATTATATGTATATCATCTTCTTTTGTTGATAAAAACCTAAACAAAAGGCTCTACTTCACAGCTGCTGAAGGACATGCCCTGTTGGACACTAACCAGATGGCCAGATGGCTGGATTGACTCCTTTTGATAATCATTTAAACGCACAGGATGTAATTTCTGCCCCTCTCTCAATCAAAATAAAAGATTTAAGGCGTGTGGGATCATGGGAATTGTTGTCTTCATTGTTAAACAACCAATATTGCTGATGGAAATATGTCTGACGTGAATAAGGCAGGTGATGTTTTAAAGTTTAATTCATGTAATATTAAGTCACGTTCACTGACTTCCTTCCTCACTCCATGACTATGCAAACATTACATTTTACATACACGCCTTACTTTGATTCTAAAGAGTCAGATGAGGAAAAGTTAATCAAATAAATAAGTGTTTTTTTATTTACCAGATTTTGATGATGTACACTAATACTGACTGTAACTAGAGCCATTGCCCATCTCATAATACCCAGAGTCAGACAGAGAGCAGAGGAGTGGGAAAAGTAAATTAATTATTGACACAAAAATAGTTTAAAGACTCCCCTAACTGACCGATAAGATCTTGAGACGGACTTGCTGAAGGTCAGGGACATGCGGTCCACTGCTCAGGTCTAAATGCAGTTTGGTTCACTGCATCAGTTTGTTTTGTGCCTTGCTTCACATCACAGTAAACCTAAATTTTGAATATTCGCAGTATGAATACACACTTTCTATTCCTACACTGAGGTTACGCTGGAGTTCTACCACTGAGCTGGTGGATGGGTTTCCATCTGATTGTGTGGAAAGTTCAGATGCACTCATACTTCAAAATTTTGTCATTTCAGCTCCAAATAAATACACTCTAATCCAAAAAAACTACATTCAAGTCCAACAAGAGTTTTTGACACTTCTGAGCAGTCCATTAGGAAACATTTCAGGGGGAAAATCCCCCAGATTTTCCGTGCTCTGGGGGGGATTTCACTAAATCTTGTGCTTATTCTCATGATACTTAGGAAAAGTAAAGCGGTTTTAATAGCTTCCCCCCGACACATTGATGGTGGAATATGCTTTGGCTCTGTGGCAGATAGCTTCAATCCCCAGAGGTTGAGAGAGAGTGGAGGGAGATCGGCTCGTCTCTGCCTGCCACTACACTTTCATAAGGCCCCATCTAAACTAAATTAATACACTTCCTCCAACATCTGAGGATAAACCTGAGGGCCACATTACTGTGGCAGCCCCTATCAGCCAGCTTGTAATACAACCGAGTCAGCAGTCAATGAGATACATTTGCAACCAGGCATTTGTCAGCGACACAGAGGCAGGAGATTTAAAATGTCCTGCAGTAAATTAAGTGCTGCTTGAAAAGTGAAAGGTGCCGGCTAAGCAGGCGGCTGCTTACTTTAAATGACAGACTGGTTAAGAGGGCGATGATGGTGTGGTGATGGAGGGAGGAGGAAGCAGAACCAGGGGAGAGAAGTATGTTTCCTGATCATGGCCGCAATGCATTTTACATACTGGAGACTAAATTTTATTTCTGTATCCTTGACTCCAACATTTGGATTGAATATTATCGATATAATCTGTGACAATCAATTTAGGGCCCATCGGCTAAATCTGATGCGTCTTATTTACCATGACAATAAATTGATTCACACAACTGATTCACAATGGTGAGATAAATCAGGCTTTAAGTAACTGAGAGAAGGCTGATGTTTGTGTGATGGCAAAGGTTGAGCAAAGTGCAGTAAATTCAGATGACATGGTGAGCTATTCCAGGGAAGGAAGAGGAGAAAGGGTTATGTGGAAATAAGGTTATAAGATAATTTCTATCTCATAAATATGTATTTTATAGTAAAAGAGCTTTATTGTGCTATTCATACTGTCCCTGGTTGGAGCAGTTCATGTTTATGGTTTATGTTCATTCCAACATTGGAGCAATTGCATGCTGGAAGAGGTTCCAGCTATAACTGATGTTGTATGAACGCTTTCAAATGTAACCAAGGCAGCTACAGCTATTAAATACAGCAACTTATCTAATTCAGTGCCAATCCTTGTAAACTGTCATTTGAAATAAAGAATAAAAATAAGATGGGTTACAGGCCTTTAAATTAGTAAATTATTGTACCATCCCATACAATTAAACTGTAGACTTTGTCCTATATACTGAATGTGTAAAACAATCTCTGACTTGGGACACAAGTGAAGCTCAGGGGGTGGGAAAATGAGGTAATTTCTTGTAGATCTGATCATTTGGGGAAGTGATTGGCTGAGACAGATACATCAGGTGGCACCTTCAGGTATAACACGGATCTCTTAAGATTAAAGCAATAAAGTGATGAATCAATTAGTTTCATAAAGTGCTTTATGTATACATTACAGTATGATTACTGATCTGCAATGCATTATAACTGTTTCAATAAGCATTGGTAAAGTACTCATTACTATCTCAAACCTTTGAGTACATATACCATTTTGTGTTGCCATTATATTGAGACCCTGAGATAATGATTACAGAAATGGTCTGTACGTGTAAATGTTTACATAAGGACACTTGTTTTTTCTGTACCTCATTCCTTTTTCATCTCGTACTTGAAGGACCACAGGAGCATCTACTAAAATTCATATATCCCCCAAAACCTTCCATAATATTCACATTAGAGAAAGGGTTTTGATTACCATTCATCAATTCAGACTTGGCCTTATCAGGATTATGTTGTGGTGTGTGTAGTGGGGTTTACAGTTTCTGTCAGCAAGTTTCTACCAGTTCATTGTTTTAAGTAACTCGTGAAATGAAAGGAAAAGTCGCCACCGCGAAAGTTGCAATAACACATGCCATAAACACATGAGTGAGAAGCAATGGTGTGGACCTGTATCTATGGCTTCCTCCCTGAGCAATGGGATTTTCATGTCAGCATTAATATAAATATAAAAACTCACACACGTCACCGTATGAACCTGCCCTACAAATGACAGAGCATGGCGCGGCTAAGAGGCTTATAGAAATAATGGAAATAGTGTAGCTCCTGTGGTGATGATATGCTTGCTGCAACAGTAAGGAAAAGAGACTGGTATTTACCGAGTTATCTCCTGGACTTGTGTAAAGCAGAGCAGTGGCTGTCCTGAGCCAGACTGGAGGAAGGAGAGCAGAGATCCTGTTACAACAGCAGGCTCAGATAAACCCCAACTGAGTGAAGACAGAAAAGCATTAAGTGAGCATATCTTCAAGTAGTCTGATGCTCCTCCTGTGCCGCTGAAGCAAGACTGTGCACAGAGTAAGCACAGGCTGCAGGTGATTTAGACAGAGCGCATATGACTGTGTTCATTTTTGAGCATGTTTTTTAGCTCTTAGAAGTCAGATGAGAAGTTTCCCCGGACACAGGTGACGATAGAGAGGAACTGAAATAGGCTTAAGACTCAGAGAACTTCAGTGCATGCACTACTTTACTTTATCCATCCTGTATGCAGACTGGTAACACCTTGTGTTCAAGGTAAACTGTGGACTGTGTATAGAGTCTAAGATGGGAAACTATCCTAACTGAGACAATATCTCTGTTCTGCGAAAAGTATGTAACTATTATAGAGCTGTCTGGTACAGATGGAAAGGGACCTCATGCAGAAAATAACACATTCAGTTAATATATAAATATGTAATTGCATTTTAATAAAGGAAATAAAACATAAACTGAAAGCCCTGACTGTAGTACTGCCAAAGTCCCCTAGAGACCAGTATTACAACACCTTATAGCCTTTGACCACTTGAGTAGCCTCTCCTGTAGGCATAGCTTTTGCAACAAAACAAAATCGTAAACATACAACATGTGTAATAGTACCCATTGCATTCTGTAGTAGAAGCCAAAGTTACGTGGCAAAAACACAAGGGCTCGTCCGGGATTTGAACCCGGGACCTCTCGCACCCAAAGCGAGAATCATACCCCTAGACCAACGAGCCGCTTGCAAGATACAATCATGGTAAAGTATATATACCGAACACTAAGCAACTACTTCACGTGTTGTTAAATTATATTATATTAACACGTCGACATTGAAACTCTTCATGATTTCAAACCATTAGCCAGAGGGAACAGGACTAATTCTAGTTAACAGTTACAGTGGCTAGCAAGCTATGCTAGCTGCTCACCAGTGAGTCCTCCCCGTCGGAGCTAACATGCTAAATGCATAAAAGAAAAAGTTCCTGACAGCTACCAAATTAGCTAAAAATGACTAACAGTCCATTGCGACACATCAGACTACCATGTTCACAACTACATGGTTGGTAAGGCACTTTGTTTTAGACAATGTAACACACTCAAATAGCAGCAAACACGTCCCACTGCGAAAGTTACTGGTTAAATGTACTTCAACTTCACTCTTAAGGCTAGTCACCGATGCAGTTTCATCCATATCCGACCCATTTTGTTAATTAAAAAAAATAAAATACCCAATAGGTCGACTGTTCTAGTTAAAATGTCTCTTTATCTAATAGAATAATGAATTTGCATAAAGATATTGGCTTTGTTAAAGCACCTTTTCTCACCAAAATAGCAGATTCAGGTAAGAGAGTGAGGTCAAGATCATGTTACCTGTTAGCTACCCGAACTGCCCACAACAACCCAATTTCAATTTCAATTTAGAATAATGTTGTAGATTAATAGATATTCTCCCCCATTTGCCTACCTTTGATAAAATGAATACACTGTTATTAAGTTTGCCTTCTGGTCAGCAGCACAGACAGGGGGAGGGGATGACAGAAGGCAGGGTGGACTCTCCACAGTCAGCAGGAACCAGGTGAGAAAGTGAACAGGTGTTCAAGACAACACAGTTATAATGCCAACTCACATATTGTTTTGCCCAAATTCATTGCAGTGGACTCTGTAATGATTTCACATTACTAAATGGTGTATTTATAAAGGCTGTTGTTGCCAGATGTGGATTCTCCCAAACCTCCTTTTGCATGTATTTATGTGATAGATACTCGGTTTGCTCTATTCATCATCAGATTACATGTCGTTTTCTAGCTGTATAGATTTGCTGCCGTCAAGGTGAGACGACACAGCTTCATTCTCCTAAAGTTTGTTTGGATATTTACTTTTTATTTATACATTTTTTTTACACCCATTGTCTTTAAATTTGATACTGGCAGTCCAATTATGGCTCTCTTAGCTGTACATTTATTCAGTATTTTCTTGCATAATAACTGTTGGTTATTCTATTGGTTAATCTTTGTGGTTCAACAACAACTTTTCTCAGATTTCTTTTTCTAGTCTTATTATTGAATGATTAATGTATAAAAGGAAATACTGTTATTAACAGGTCTAAATTGGTCAGTAGAGAGTATGTGAACAAAACTGACAACTCCTGTAGCACACACACAGAGACACACAGACACAGTGTCGTAAGTGGACTTCATAACAGTCTAAACATGGCCTGAATTGTTAATCCCTAGTAATTCATCAAAAGTATTGCTTAAAGTTAAAATATCATATATAGAAAAATATTATTGTATTTTAATTCAATGAAATCAGTGATTAAGTATACTGGTTAAACACTTTTGCAAGGCACTGAATACATGTGACATTCTTATTTACATTTACGGCATCCCTTTTTTGTCCAAAGCGACTTACTGTAATTCATACATTGAAGGTGGTGGCTGCCATGTAAGGTGCCGATCAGTGCATATGGGGCAGTTTGGGGTTCAGTAACTTGCCCAAGGGCTCTTTGACATGCATACCAGGGGAATCGAACGAGTGACCTTCAGATAAGAAGACATTGGCTCTATCCCTGAGCTACAGCCACCACTTATCAGGGGCTGCTGAGCACCGCCAAAGGTCTGATCCTTGAATCACCCCTGGTTATCACTCCGCACTCAAATAACACAGAAATTATATGATGATTATATACAACACTCACAGTGCAGTAGAAGAAACTCATTAGAGCATTTAAAGGTTTATTAGAGGCCCAAATTACTACACAGCTAGCAATAGATACATTTTGGTTCTGCGCTTGTAAGTTTGTCAGACACAGTACCTTACCTGAGATTGTGTTGCAACACACATTTAGCCATTAACTGTCATGGTAAAGTGACATACTATAATGTACAATATCATGTGATATTCAGAGTGAAAAAGATGAAAAAGAGAGTCAACTACTCTCTGTGGGCAACCCTGTATAAATGAATACGTTTGAAACATTAAACAAACTAATCACATTTACAACCAAACAAAAGCTCAGTCAGTGAGATTTATTAAAGCCGTAGTAAAGATTTCAGTCACTCTGTTTTAGCATTTTTGGATTTGAAAAAAAAAACAAGCAGCCTCAGTTATTCACTCTTCAAACAGCATGTAGGCTGTATTTGAGTATTGTTCACTGATACATCTGATCTCTCATGCTATGATGACATGAGTGCTGTAGGTGAAAACAGTCAGGAGGAAGGAGCAGTCTAAGTGCTGCAGTCAGGTGTCAGTCTCCTGGACCTGCCCTGTAGTGGTGAGGTGTGTGGGGTTCTGCCCTACATTATGTTAGCATACCTGCTACCTTTAATAAAATAGATAATAATAGAATCATAACTATTTGCTTTAACAATTCTGTAATAAATCCACTAGAGGGCAGAAAAGACCAGTGTACAAGTGAAAGTCTATTTACTGAGTGCCGCTCTGTTAATATCAGACTGACAAGAGCCCCAACAAGCAAACAAATCTCAAATGTAAAGGTGATCCAGTCAAATCTGATCAGGATTGATGACATTATTGTGTTAAAAGCTGTACTCTAAACAATATTATGTAATCGTTGTCACTTTAACAAAGTCTTATTAGTGCAAATATTACACTGACATTACATGGGTATACATGTAACTGTACATATTCCTTGTAAATGAATTTTTTTCATTTCCCTTTTGTGACACTTCTATGTATTTTGTTCTATTTTATTGCTTATCTTAGTGTTACTATTCTATTCTAATTTAAATAATTGAATATTTGCTTGTGAATGTTTATCCTCGATCATTAAGATGTATTGCATTGATGCAAATTTAAAGCTTTGAAGCTGTGAAAAAAAACCCATCCACTTTCCTGCTGCAATGTAACTTAAAATGTTGTTCAAGTGACTTCCGTCATCAGGATCTCCACAGTAACTGCATATTGAAATGACAAATTTAATCTAACACATGTAACAAATATGTTTTTTCTAAATGAATGTAAATGCAAACAAACACTGTAACTTGTCCTGTATATATATATATTGAATAATTGTTTATTAGAGACATAAAGAAGTTGCTGAGAATTGCAAACCAGGCTACAATGTAAGAATCAATGATCTGTAACACTGATCGTCTTCAGGAGAGTAAATGCTGCAGCAGATCAAGAGGACATCTGGAGACACTCATCCTCACTGGAAGTGGATAAAGACAGAAAGTTACAATAACAGTTAATGACCTCATCACCCAACAAATACAGTATTGATAGATATAATCCTGATTATTTCATGAAGTAAAGGTAAACGTATCTTTTTAAATGAAAGGGTTCACAGTGCACGCTGTATCTTTCTCCTCTCCATGTGTCTGGACTCCACTTCAGTAAAGAACAAATGACAGATAAGGTGGAATAACAGTTAATAACTTCATCATCATGGTGTCAAATAGTCAACTATTGATCAGTAAAGAAATTCTGATAATAACATAATAAACATATCCTTTCATTTTCATGTTATTTCCTTTTCTCTCTTCTCTCTGAAAGACAAATGTCAGAAAAGTAATATTATGATTAATAAAACAACTTCAGCAACAAGATAAGTTGTATACTTATCACAATAACACTGAAAAATATCAAAATGTTAATGTGGGAATAACCGTTAATAACTTCAGCAGTGATGTGAAAATAAAACATATTGATCAGAGTAAGAATTCAGATATAAACACAGACTAGATGTATACTTATCTTTGTAAATGAGAGGGTTTGCGGTGCACGCTGTCCTGTCGCCTCGCCTCTTGTCTGGTCTGGCCTTTTTCTTGTTTCTTCTTTGTGTTGTTGTCTTTCCTCTCTCTGATAGATGAACGGCAATAGAGGAAGGAAATAGTCAATAAATAACTTCAGCTGCCAGAAGAACAGTATAAAGTTTAGAAGAGTTAAAAATGTTTTACTCTTTGTAAATGAGAGGGTTCACAGTTCATGCTGTATCCTCCTCCTCTCTACTTGACTGGACTTCTCTTCTGGTCTCTCACCTCTCATCCACCTCTCTTGGATGAGAGGGGAAACGTCTTCAATTAGCAGAGTGGTTGCACACACTCACACAATGTGAGTTCGGTGGAAACACTGCTTTGCCGTGAAGCTCCAGATTTGTTCTGTGGACTATGAAACTTCACCCAACTTTCCATGACTATAGGGGTGGACTTTTTTTTTTTTGGCTTAACTTGTGCTTGATGGAAATTAATACCACCTAGTCTATTCAATACAGTACTTTATCCTTATTATATTCAGCTCTGACATAGTTTGACAAGTGTCAATGACTGCAGGGGTTCACAGATAGCACCTGTAAGTACCTAACTTGTGTTATAGCAACAAGTGGACTACTTGAATAATTCACGGTTGCCAAAATAATCTTGTTTTTGGGGACCCTGAATTCTAGTTTTCTACATGCCATTATATAGATGTATTGTCGATGTCCCCCAGACAAAGCCAAGCAGGCTGACTTCCAGTGTCAGCAGTGAAGAAGTGTTCATGTGTCTCAGCGCTGCCGCCACTGCTGCTCTCGCCCAGTGCATTGTGGTCTGTGTGCTAAAGGAAGCTGCTGCACCGGAATCTGAAGAATTTGAGGTGTCCGCCAAGTCTGCTGTTCATCGTCGCCTCGTCTCTCCGTGTCTCTTTCTGCACTGTGCTTTCGGCGGATAGACTGTAAGGTAACTTATCCTTCTAGCCAGTTCTTTTTAATTAAGAAGTTGTCTCTGTGCTGTGTTTATCGCGGTGCTGCTGTTAAACCGACGACGCTAACATTAGCCACTCAAGTGAACATCCTGCAGGAGAAGCTACTCGGCTAGTTAGTAGTTAACGCTATGCTAACCCTGTCTTGTACCAGTGTACAGAACAGCTAGCGCGGGCTGTTAGCTTGGTAAATAGATCTGATTTGGTGTCGTCCTATTAGCGTTTCAAGAAGAGGAATTAGCATGACATAGTGTTTTTTCGTGGTAGGTGTCGGCATCAACACATTTCACACCTACTGTGGGTTGGACCGTTATGAAAATAGCCGTTGCTAATTAGCGCTAACCGGCTGATGATTTCCGTCCAGTGATAGCTCAGGAAAATAGCCACTCGTGTTTGTTTCAGTCATTTCTATGATTGAACTAGAGGGGTAGGTCATCTTAAATCGGCCACAGCTAGCTTCCAAATTAGCTTGGACACATTTTATTTTGTCTTATCATACATACAGCCGTTTTCATCCTAACACGGTGAGGGGCTGTGGGTGTGTTTCTGACACTCTCAGCTCTTTTAGAGTGTTTAAATAAAACAACATAACGTTACAGCACAACAGCCAGCAACCAGACGGTGAACATATGACATTTTGTGGATTAGATAGTGGGATTAATCTCTTATCCTCATATCATTGCGCTGTAGTGGGAGGCAGCTGTAACTTCTGTAACTATCTGAGCAGGAAAAGGTTTTTTTGTGGTGAGACACAGCACTCTCACGTACCAGACTTCCTGTCTCTCACACAGTCAGGCCTATCTAGTGTGCTGCTGTATGAATGATCTCCATTTCAAAGAAGATCCAGAAGCAGGCTAGAATTGTGGCAGAATTTAACTTGATTACAGTGACAGTTGTCTGTGTTTGTCAGTTTTTTGATGCTGTCTTTCTTCTCTGTCAGGTTTAACGAGAAGAGAAAATGTCTCAGGCCGAAAAAATGAAGGTGAGTTTCCGAAAAACAGAAACCAGATATCACATCTGAAACAGTACAGGATGCAGTCGTACCAGATTCCTACTTCTCCTTCTGAAGCTATTTGTCTAATGGCTGAGCATTAATAGTGATTTGAAAGTAAGCTGTGTGAGTGTAATATGCTGTTATTCTCACAGTTAAACTTAATCTTAGGTGGTTTGACTGTGTTATGGAATGGAACAGTAAAAGATTAAGTTGATCATGTGGAAATTTCATTATCCCAATAATTGTGAGTTGAGATAACCGCTAGCATCCTCACATGGATGTCTACCTTGCTGACATCCAGTCCAACATTGGTCTCCTAATTTATTTTGTTTTGCCTAATCACCATAGCTAGTGTGTGTGTGTGTCTGTGTCTGTGTCTGTGTTTAAACACTACAGATTATAAACTACAAAACGACAGTAAAATTAGTTTACCACCATTTAATTATCCTTGATGAGGATCTTATGATTTATGATTACTTACTTAAGATTCTTTGATTGTTTTTCCACCGAAAAAAGATGTGTCCTCTTTGTGAGGCCATACATATGTTTGTTGGTGTGATTCCACATTTGATAGTAATTCCAATATGTATTATTTTAGAGTTACAAAATTATTCTGAGGATTAGCTGGATTATATCATGAATCACCATCATGTTGGATGGGATAATCATTCTATTAAATCATCTTTTGCCATTCCCTACTTGTGTTACAAAAGAAGACTAAAATGTTGCTGTTGTCTTTGCTAATTCAGTCCAAAAAGTCTTAAACTAATCATTCCCCCTATTTTCAGTTGGACATTTTGTGCTTCCCTGCTTTTCTCACATTATTCATGCACTGTTCAAAACACAGATATTACTGGATGGTCACTCAGCTCTATGCTCAGTGTGCTGCTCCCCATCCTCATGACTCACTGCTGTGGCTTTATGCTGGTTGAAAGGCCCAAAGGCAGAGCGAGAACACATTGCTTTATCGGGCTAATCAGTCATGACCTCCACTGAAAGAACGGGGAATGGAGGGTTCACTAATCATACAATACCATCATGTCCAAGTGAGAAAACTAAATAAGGAACTTGTGCCTTTTGGTATTCGATTTGAAATAGCTTTGCATTGCTGCAGGGGCGGTTGTATCCTATCCTGCTTCTTACTGTGTAGGAAAGGGCCGTAAACACCGGAATGATGGGTGGAAGGCCTTTTGCAAATAGACAGCAGAGAAATCACTGTTGCCGTCCTAAATATCCTGGCTGTTTGTGAACAGATGTCGACTCGGTGGCTTCTACTCTCGTGCTAATAATTGGCTGTCATGTTAAAATGATGTTCAACTTCAACCTGATGCAGATCTATGACAACAATTACTTTTATCTGAAGGAATGACAGGCAATGCCAAGTCCTTGCATAACTTTCAATGTCGGTGTCTCCAAACATTTTTCTTAATGATGAATCTCCTGACGTTACACTTTTTTTCTACAGCAGGGGCAGTTCTCCAACCCTGAGACCCCAGGGTATGTTGGATTTGCCAATCTGCCGAATCAAGTTCATCGCAAGTCAGTGAAGAAAGGATTTGAGTTTACGTTGATGGTGGTAGGTGAGTGTGTGTTTCAAGCCTTTTCTCTATTTTTTTCTTTTTTCTTCAGGTTTTATTTAGTTTGATAAATGATAGTGTATCTCAGTGATAACAAGCTAGACAGCAAGAGTAAACATGACCATTTTAAGGAATGTGTTTCAGTGTTTTTGGCTCATGTGAGTGTGTTTTTTCGTGTTAAATTTATGATGGGACTTTGGCCATTAGCCTGCATGATATACAGTTACATGCTTTCTTTTTAATAATTGCCTTCCTACAGGACAGTTTTACAACTCCTTCCTCTCTGTAGTTCTTTTTGATTGTAGGCTGAGAGTAAGCATGTTGGTTCAAAGGTGTATTTTAGTGAACATGAAGGCTGTTGGTGAGTAGAAAATGGCAGATGTCAGTGTAGTTGCTCAGCTGGCGTCAGCAGCAGCATGATGCGAGTGCTGTGACTGTGTGAAACTCCCCGCTTGTTGGTAGGGGGGGAGGGTAGAAGCTCCCCTGAACACTGCTCATCCTTTTGCTTTAAAATAAACCAGAAAGGAATGCAGCCAGCAGGCCTCGAGGGATTGATTCACTCAGTGGACAAGGCCTGCTGGTCCCTCTACTGCAAGAATAGTCATTGAGTGCTTATTTAACCCTCTGCGTGACCCATCTTCTCAAATGAATCAGCGATTTTCTGCACATTTAGATAGCTGCTGTTGTCCCCCACTCATTGAAATTCATATTTTCTCCTTGAAGTGCATCGCTTTTGTTAAAGCTCACCCTTGAACAATGGTCATTTTTCCTCTAAAGTTTTTTTTCTACATGCTCCTGAAATGTAGACTATCCATACAAGACGTTCTGGAAAGTTTCCAGTTCAGGACGTAGTAAAGACTTCTGTAAATCTTTTGCGATTACTCTCTTGGGAATCACAGTAGCAGCATTCCTGGGTCGAGCACTCAGACTTTAAGTTGAGCATCTGTCACTCTGTGACCGTGAGACTTGAGGAACATAATTTCGTACACATGGTTTCCTACATTTTGATCACTGCTGTTGCTGAATTGCTGCCCTAGTTTTATGGATGTGCAAGACAGAAATAAGGCATACTGCTAGACTAATACAATACTGAACGGGCCTGGGAGAATACATTGGAAGATATATTTATTCTGGTACAGTTATTTAAAACTTCAATTAATCTGTAAATGGTTATTGTCTCTGTCCTATTGTCATATGTTTGTAGTAGTCTAGCACCTGCTGTTGGCATATGGAGGATTGTTTAGATTTGGTATGCAACCAGATAAGGGGTATTTTTAGGATTAATCCATTATAAGGCAGGTTTGATACTGCTGCACTGTACTGCTGGTTTATTTCATTCATGATCAGATATTCTCAGCAGACACATTTGAACAAAATCGGTCTTGGTCTTCACTGCACAGTTTCTTCAGTCCATTGCAGACTCTCCTGTAAAGCTGGAGTCAAGCTAGAAGAGGATGTCCAGTTTTTCAGTTCTTGCTGCTGTTAATGTTTTTGAGAGTGAAATTGTCCAGTGTTCTCCTTCTTGACCTGAAAGCTGCTGACTGATTATAAACACTTGCACTCCTTCCTCGGGTCTTAAAGGTTATTTAATCAGCCACCTGACATTGTTCTAGAAAAGATTAATGCTCAAGTCAGATTTAGTATCACGTATTTCCAGGTAGAGCGCAGCCTGCTGTGCGCCACAGTGCAGATGTCTTGTTTCCTGCAGCACAGTTATGATCTCCTTTGTTCGAGTCATTGAAACTGAACACTGTATTAGAAGAGGTTTACACCAACCAGAACCTATAATCTTATTAATTTCCTTATTTTGACTTCTCAAACGGTTGCTGACTGCATGTTGATTGTTGTCAAAAGGTGAATCCGGACTTGGAAAATCCACCCTGATCAACAGCCTGTTCCTCACTGACCTTTACCCCGAGAGAGTCATCCCTGGAGCAGCAGGTAAGAAAGCAGGTGTTTGTAGAGCACTTAGTGTATTAAAAGCCAACAATCCCCTAATCAACTCAGTGGGGTTGTTAACTGAAAATCTTAAACTGACAGTGGCTTAAAATGCTGTGGTTTTTTCTCTTCTAACAGAAAAGATTGAAAGAACGGTTCAGATCGAGGCGTCGACAGTAGAAATTGAGGAGCGAGGGGTGAAGCTCCGTCTCACCGTGGTCGACACACCAGGATACGGAGACGCCATCAACAGCCAAGACTGGTATGATATCTATTTTTAGGGCGTATGCTGATGAAGAGATGAGGAATTTTTATTTACCCAGCGTGACTCTGTGATGTTGGGCGGTTAAATGTTTGTTTGAATGTTTTAAATCAGAAGGACAGCACAGGGAAAATTTATTTTTCACCTTGGCTTTGGATTTTGATATTCAGTGGCTTTGCTGCTAGCATGGCTGAGTTCCGGTACAGCGATACAGGTTGTGATATGATGCTTATTTTTCTCATCCAGTTTCAGCACCATTATCAGCTACATCGATGACCAGTTTGAGCGCTACCTCCATGACGAGAGCGGTCTTAATCGTAGACACATCGTTGACAACAGAGTTCACTGCTGCTTCTATTTCATCTCCCCGCTTGGCCATGGGTAAGTCCCTCTGCACATCCTTGTTCACCCTTGCACACATTAAGGGATTTTCCATCAGTAAAGTTTCACTGAAGTTATTTTTTATTTTGTTAACCATAGTTCTCACACCCTCTTTTCATAAATACTTAAATTTTTTGTCTGTCTTTGACATCACACCTGTCTGTTTCCTGTCCACCCAGCCTGAAACCCCTGGATGTTCAGTTTATGAAGGCCATTCACAATAAGGTCAACGTGGTTCCTGTCATCGCCAAGGCAGACACACTCACCCTCAGAGAGAGGGAGAGGCTTAAGCGCAGGGTGAGAACAATAGTCCCCCATTGTTCAGGAACTTTTCCAGTTCCTGAAATAAAGAGTAGCTATCATGTGCTCATGGTTTATTCTTCCAGTGTGTGAAAATACAGTTTGTACAAAAATAACGATATTGAAACTGGGCTTTAGATTCAATATTTCATACCAAACGGTAGATAAACCACAGTAAGTGCCAAGAGATGGACCAGTAAAAAGTGATTTAGATCAACAGAAACATTAATGAGTACAGAAGTTGTATAGGGAGAGAGAAACTTGGGTAAAATTGCCAAACAAGGCAGTGCTGATCAAATATGAATTATCATTCTACAGTGCAGTTGCAGTTCAGTGTGGTTGCTGCAGGTTATCTATCTTTTGAGCAAAAGGAAATGCCAAAGCCCGTTTTCTCTGGTCATAAAGCAATAACTTTTTAAAAATGTTCACGTCTTTTAACTGCATGGAAAGCCCAGTTTAATGAAAAGACCATTTTACAGTGGTGAAATACGGTGATGCTAACCTGCGCTTTGTTACTGTTGTCTCTGTAAGATTCTGGATGAGATCGATGAACATGGTATCAAGATTTACCACCTTCCTGATGCTGAGTCTGATGAAGATGAGGACTTCAAAGAGCAGACCAGGATCCTCAAGGTAAGCTTTCCACTCCATGCTAAGTTTTTTATCTGTAAAAAGACAATTAGGCGTGTTTTTTGGGGGGGTTATTTTATCTACAGGAATGGTAATCTCTTGATAAAGGCTTTATGAGCTTTGTATGATAGCTGAAAATCATCCCATTTCTCTATGGATTTGTTTAAAGTGTTGTAGTTACTTTTTGTGCAGTTGAGCCAACACTACAGACACATGAACTACTCATCTTTTCCAGGCTAGCATCCCATTCGCTGTGGTGGGATCCAACCAGCAGATTGAGGCCAAGGGGAAGAAGGTGAGGGGTCGTCTGTACCCCTGGGGAGTGGTGGAGGTGGAGAATCCAGAGCACAACGATTTCCTCAAGCTGCGGATCATGCTCATGTGAGTGAAAGTTAGCTTAAACCTAATGCTCTCCCTATCCTTACATTTTTTTTTAGATAAGAGTATAGTGACAAGATTTATTGACATGCCTGTTTCCCCAAATTTCTGTAAAAAGGAAAGGTAGTAACCTCTCCAGAATGCCTTTAAACAAGATGAGAGCAAATACAGCTGCCAAAAGCTTTTTGTCAAGAGTAATTAATGGTTGCTGGTTTTCACACTCCCACAGCACCCACATGCAGGATCTACAGGAAGTGACCCAGGACCTCCACTACGAGAACTTCCGCTCGGACCGCCTCAAGCGGGGTGGCAGGTTGTCCTCCCATGGTTACATTCTGCCTCTTTCTCCTGCGTACGTACCTGTCTGTCAGCTTGCTTCTCTGCACCTCCCCCACCTCAAACAGCAAACCGCTGATTAGACTTAAATCATATACGATAAATTCAGTAGTGTTGTAAAACAAAACAGAGAAATGCACATACCACAGGTGTTACTGTGATTAAACATCCAGAGCTGTGTAAATGGAAGCTAAGTTAATGGATCATGTACCTCCAGTGATTACTCTGTTGTCTGTTCACACAGTGTAATGTTGTTGAACTCGTGCCATTCTGTAGTCCAGTAGCTCGGACTCATCATTTTGCATTTTAACTACGTCAGGCAGGCCGTGGTAGGGAGGCACTTCAGTTGAATTTCACGTTGTGGGTTGTGGTTTTACATGGTTAGTTGGTAGCTAAATGGTACATGTCGTCTGAGTATTGCAGAAGTTGGAAACAAGATTACTGTGTGTGTCATTTAACATAGTGTGGATATATCATCACTTAACCCTCATTGTAGACCAGAAACAATCTTTTAGACTTTCTTCTAAAGCCATACCAGGATAACAGGAGTGGCTTTACTGCCGTCTCATTGGCTCGCCATCTGCCCAATGATGGCTGTCTGGTCTTGATTTGTCCAATCCCATGTGTGGACTATTGAGGTACCTTTTTTCATCATTTGGGGGAGGTAACGCTGCTCCCCTACCTCTCGCACTTGCTTCCTCTCTCTCTCAAATCTTTACCGCTTTCACCTCTTTGTAGATATTTGTTGTAGATGCCCACTGCTCCGTCTTTTCTGCAAAGGAAAACTCCACTAACCCACTGACCCCTTCTTCACTTTCTCAATGTGGCAATTGTCATGTTTGCCTAATGCTATACTTGAAATTGTACATCACGCATGCACACACACATCTTTTATTAATCAACACTCAAAGTGGTTTCACACGTTTAACCTCTGACTGTGCATTTAACGTAATGCTTTTGTTAATCAGCACACATTCTGCAAAAATAATGGAGGTTGATTCGGTAGCATCACAGTCACATCAAAAGTAACTATAGTTGTGTCATCCATGCAGAAAGGGACCGGAGCCAGAGGAAATGGACAAGGATATGATCCTGCAGGAGAAGGAGGCTGAGGTAAAATGTTTTAAGACACTTCACAACTTTTCACTAATTAAAAAGATATTCATTTGTCATGGATCAACCTTTTCTTCTAATATGTTCAACATTTTGGGAAATGCACTTATTTGCTAATAAGATGAGAAGATTATCACTCTCATATCTGCACAATTAATGTGAAGCTTGAGCTAATAGACAGTTAGCTTAGCATAACAAGTGGAAGCAGTTGGATTTTTTTGTTTCTCAGGCTAGCCGTTTCCCCTTTTTCAGTCTTTGTGTTAAGTTAAGCTAATTGCCTGCAGGCTGTAGCTTCAGATTTAGCGTGCAGACATGAGAGTGGTGTCAAGCCTCTCATTTTATGTATATTTATCTAATGCATGGAATAAAAATGTGTATATACTCAAAAAGAAACTTTAAATGATTTAAGTTAACATTTGGTTTCTGGTCATGCAGTCATTGTGGGACCAGTTGTTTCTAGTCATTCCCCTCTTCTCATTTCTCAGTTTGTACAGACGCAATTTCTTTTCTCGCCTCTGCTCGTCATGCCTTAGTCTCTCCCAAATGAGTTCCGAGCAGAGGAGGGGAGGAAGGTACACACTAAGAGAGGAGTTGACGCAACAGGCATTTGACAAAATCCGCACATCCGTGCTCTGTAACATAATTTTAAATCAAGGTGAATTAAGTGAGAGGTCTGGCACGGCTGAATCATCCGTCCATTCCTACTTTATAGATACCTGCTGCGTTTACGAGCTCTGTCAGAGGAGCGTAACAGTTATCATGGCAACTTGTATACCTGCTTTTAACTCAATTAACAATGTGGGATAATGGGACGTATAATATCAAGCTGAAATATCATTAACAAATGCAGTAGGAACAGAACCTTAAGAGGAGCCACAGCAAAGGACAGAAAGTTTGAGTGCACATTTAATCATCTTAAATCACCAATACAATTCAAAATAAAAACAACTACATTTTCGACTCATGTCCCCGCCATGGTTTGTATATTCCAGTTTTGTGTCACAAGTCTGCATTTTGGAATTGAGACACCCATCAAGATGGTGCACTGAGATCAATTTACAGGTCACAGGCGGGAGGACAGAGGAGAGAAGACACAGCAAGGCACAAAACAGAGAAATTAGAGGAACCTTCAGACTGAAGGCTCAGGGAAAAACTGACACCTTCAAAAAATCTGAGTGAAAGTCTGAGTGAATGAGATTTGGTCTTGTTTCTTAAGAACAGCTGTTGTTCCCCTGTTATTCATGTTGATGCTCTGTGTCAAACAGTTGAGACGAATGCAGGAGATGATTGCTAAGATGCAGGCCCAGATGCAGAATCAGGGAGCCGGAGAGGGAGAGGCGTGAAGAGTCTGCGGTAAGAGTCAGAGCGGTGGACACACTCAACACCCACTCTAATGCAGACACATTGCATACAAGACACTGTATTTACTAAATGATGAGACATCTAATTTCCTGCATTTATAGAAATATAATTAGTGTTCTTTGAAGCCTTGCTTGATTTTTTTTTTGATGATGAAACTTTTCGTCTACCTTTCCACTGCAGGTGTTTGAGCCACTGCTCGAGTTTGACTAGAGGGAGACTGATGATAGCAGAGAAGGTGTGAAGGCCATCTGGTTATTGACTCGTACTGCTTGCCACTATTTTTTTATTCCAATCCTACATGGGATGTGGAGTCTTTTTTTTATTTTACATACAGTTAAGTATATTCAAACAGTGTTAAGTTTATATATTTACACACGGTTCTATTTCTTGATTTTTTTAAAAATTTTGTTTCATTTCCTTAAAACTTGCCAGTTATTCAAATGAAGTCACGTGACCTAGCTTTTAAAATGGTGGCATATATCTTGGAATGTTTTGTTACTTTTCCATTTTTTTTTGTTCCCTCACTGTTTTTGCTATTTAGAAAAACCAAAGTATCGCTGCTTGTATTCAGTGCTTTTAGTGCTAAAAGAAACATCTGTCGAAGCGCGTGCTAACCTTTGCTCTGTGAAAGAGCTTCATTGGGAGAGCCAATCATGGTGAAAATGAGTAGCAGAAATATGCTTTTTATGCCATTGTTATGTCATTGTCTCAATGCTCTTTTTGTCAAGAGAAACCATGATAGCATAATCCCTCTGGTTAAGAGACCACACAAGCTTCCCTTTAAAAAGGGTCCACCCTGCTCAGTATTAATCACAACACCCTCCTCATGTGCATGCAACTCTCGAGGCTGTTTGGTCAAAATTCAGGTGAATTTCTCGTCTAGTAATGTGTTGGGATCAGCTTCCTGTCCAAATCTTCTTCATTAGTTCAGTTCTCAGATCAGTGTCTCTAAGTACAACAAAAGTGTTTTGAGTTTGATACAAATTGAATAAACTGTGACCCTCGACCTCTTCCAGTCTTCCTGTAGACCTGACAAATGAAGGACAGGCAAACGAGGTTTGACGCCTCTGCTTGGTGCTTTCAGTGAGCTAGATGTATTTTACTCCACGTCTCCTCCACTCTGTAAAGTGAAGTCATGTGCCAGGGAGCATTAACTGTTATTTCGTTATTGATGCAGTGAGATTTAAAGAGGTATAAACTTGTACCTGTCCCAACTGCTGTGTACTTTGTGGTTTCCACGACCGCAGAGACTAACGGTGACCCGATGAGGTCAGTGTAGCCAACGTTTCCCTCACCAGCCAAGATGTGAGTTCTTGACATTCCTCTTTGTGCTGTTTTTATCCAATATTAAAGTACCAAATATTGTTTTGATGCGTATATTGTAATAAAAGTTTTATTAAACTTTGTTCATCTCTTGTGTGATTTGAGCTTTGCAGTTATCTTCCTTCACATAACCTCGATTTTTATAAATGTTAAGCTTTAAAAGTAATCAAAGTGACTTGACTCTTAGGTCTTAAATGGCACAATCATTTTATCCAATTTAAATGTATCCTTTCTAATTTTGGTCGAAACGGCTCAAGCTCTTCTGCTTAACTTGACACTTCTGATGTCAAATCTTAATAGCGAACTAATATTTTCTTCTTACTTTATATTTGCACTTACCTATTGGCAGTGATGGAATGTAACCAAGCACATTTACTCAAGTACTTCAGTATAATTTGAGATACATGAATAGTCACATTTTCTGCTACCCTTCAACGTCAATCTAACTACATTTTGGAGGCAAAAATGGTAGTTTTTATAATTATTCGATGACCTTAGTTAGTTTTCGGATTACATGCTGCACCAGAGCCAAAGTTGATTAAATATATTTATTTTATGAGCGATCAGATTAAAAAATAACTTTAACTATGGGATCTGCTGATTCTTCAGGCTGATAATCAATAGACCTGTAGTATACAGTTTATACATACATGTAAATATGTGTATAGTTTACTTAGTTATGATACCTAAGTACATTTAATATCAGATACTTGAACACTTACTTATATACTATTTATGTGGATGACTAACTTTTACCTTTAACTTTTAGTAATATTTTAACACGATATCTTTACTCTTAAGAATGAATCTTGGATACCTTTTACAACACTGTCTGTTGGCAAAATGTAGATTAAGCATGCATAATCAAATATCCTAATGCTTAAAAAAATTATACCTCTGCATGGGACCACGAATAAACTACACGCCTTTATACTGACCTGCAATACCTGAATAAGAAATACAGTCCTGAATGTGGTAAAAAAAAAAAAAACAACTCTCGGAAAGAGTCTTAAAAAGCGTTAGATTTATGTGTCTTAAGGTTCATCTCTATCCTTTAATACATTTTTGTCTTGTTACACCCCACACTTAATCTAATGGTGGTGTAGAAGAGCCTGAAGCTTCTCCACACACACACAAATCAGCAGGTGCTTCCTGCTCCCTTTGTGCTTCATCTCAGCGAGATTAATTGCCTCTGACAGGCAAAACCAGAGTGAACCTGCCCTGACTAACAGGGCGTCAGTAATTACACTGTACAGAGAGAGGTTAATTACCCCAAACCCCAAGCTTCCATTTTTCTTTTAGAAAGAAGAAAATAGTAATTATTTCGTTTTAACAATCCCAAAAGGAAATACACACAATTATACTTGTTCAGCTTCCATGAATGTCAACTTTATAAACACAAAAGAATATTAACTTGAATTATTTATATAGTAGATGGATTTTACAGTATAATGTGCAGCTCCAGACAGAAGTGTCACTTCATGTAACACATCTAAACAGATGTGAGCATCAAACACAAAAAGGAAGATGTTTAAAAAGTAACATGAGCCGGCTAGTATTCTGATATGAAACATACCACTATCAACCTGTTGTGGAAATGTACGACTGTAAGCCATCCATTTTTCATAACAGCGATGCTTCATTCCGTCTTGTGAGAATCAGAGTAACCCCAAACACTAAAGACAGCGAGACATTTTCCATAGACTTTATTATAGTTTTTTTCTTCTCAATCTAACAGGTATACACAACGCTCTAAATGTCATGGCTTTTTTGTCTTAAATACTCTCCGCTCTTAAAGAAAAACTGTAAAAATATTTAATTATAACTAATTAAAAGATCTCTCAGGGGATTGGGGAGGGTGCAAAGATACGAGGGGTGTGGGGGTGGAGGGGGGGGTTGGTCTTCTGTGGTCCTTATCTGAGGCGTTGGGTGGGTCTGGGAGACAGAAAAGGGGGCAGAGTTAAGTTACATCCAGCTGGGGTTTCACCGCGAAGACGGGGTGGTGTTACCATTTAAAGAAAACCTGCAAGAACGACATGAAATCAATTAATCCATACAAATGAATGAAAGTTTTTCTGCTGCATAATGGACATCCCAGCTGACAGTTGTGACACTGGTCGATGTATCACCTGCACACTCTCTCCATCATGTGTGTGACGAGGCGGTCGGAGATGCCCGGACATGATTCCTCAGCCAGGTTGAAGGCGTTTTCCAGCTCCTCGATGGCTCCTACGCCGCCGCCGCTCGCCCGCCGCTTCTCCTTCAACTACAGAAATCAAATAGAAAGAATTGTGTTTGTTGTGCACCTGGAAGCTTCAGCCACACAATGTGAGCCTAATTCGTCTGTTCTTTAACAGTTTATAGTTTAACATTATAACAAGCGGAGATGAATCGGGTTTTGTTAGTTCTTTAATTCATTGACAGAGAAACGTGATGTTTTTCTCTGTTCTTTATACTACAAAGAAAAGTATCATTCAAAGTTGTATGTTCCCCATCCCCAACAGCTGGACCTACCTCTCTGAAGATGGGTGTTACCAAAGCAGACAGGCATTGTGACTTGGGTTGCCTTTTCACTGAATCTCCTGACTGGTATGAAGAAAAAAAAAAATGTTGTTAGACACAGAATCCAATCTTCTGTATAACCTGTGCGCTACAAGTGTCTTACCTCTGAATCTGTGTGTGTGTAGCCCTTCTGTAACTTGTTCATAGAGGTGGGTCTGACTGTGGGGAAGGTCCACATAGGACATGTATCCACATCACCATCAGCATCCCTGTAGGAAAAATAAGACAAGAGGAGAGACATGTGGAAAATGTGAGGGGCGCCAACTTGACCTGATTTCATATAATGATTCACTGACCTAATTTTAGGACATTCAGGCAAAATGATTCTGAGGACAATTTAAAAATGCAGCCCAAATGGTGGGCAGCCAATTCTTCTAGTAAATCATCCATAAATCCCCTAGAAATTATCTAATAGGTCAGCTTAGTATCAGTAATTTAAAGATGTGCCACAGACTGTAGTTGATCCTCATCTCATACAGACACCCCCATACACATACTGTTTGTCATGCGTGTAAACCATTCATTGCAAAATATGAAACTCCTGCTATTAGAATAGAGTTTGGTTTGACGGTCTGTCCACTCTGCAGACAACTGGGAGCAGAGGGGATTTTAACATTAATAATTCATCAAAATTAAACCGACCTACCTTTTAATAATGGACCTTGTAAACAGTACTCAGCTCATAGTAAAAGGCTATTAAAATAGAAACAGTGATTCCACTTCACCACAGCAGTGTAAGTAGTTGCATGTAACCTACTTACATCGGGGGCAAGACCCGCCGGAGGGTCACAAGTTAGTTTCCAGCAACAGTTTTTACATCACTTTGCCTGTCCTAGTAATATAATTTACCTCATCATAGATTGTGTGTATACACATGCATTCTGACTGGATGAAACACACAAAAACACCCCTTTTTTTAATTTGGCAGGGGTCAAGGTAAAAGATACTGATATGTAAAATTATCCAATCTTTGACTCAGTACTGTGATAAGATCCAAACTGTGAATTTTATGATCCGTTGGACCCCAACTGAACGACCGGAGTGTATGATTGTGTGTTCTTGAGACTCACATATCTGAGTCATCAGAGCTGGATTCCTCTCCGTGTCCCTCCGACTTCCAGCGGCGGTAGCGGTCGATCAGCTCTGTGAGATAGGCCGTCTTCTTGGTGTAACGCGTGATGAACTTGTGCTTCAGAAGCTCTTTGGCTGTTGGCCTCTATAAACAAACAAAAAGATTAACATTCAGTGACGGCAGCATCGGAGGGGTCACAGTGCTGGGATCAGTTGTCTAGTTATAAGAAACTAAAAGACGCTTCAGTAATGAGTCAACTATTACATCACTTAGATTTAACAAGAATGTGACTTGGATTGAGTTTGAATATTTGAGAGAGAACAGCACAAACGATAATTCCTATTCAGGATAAGGTATGCTAATCAAATCAAATATTTGGGAGAATAAATGTCCAAAGTCTGAGCCAATCTGGAATTATCATCCAATTTTCTGATCTTATTTTGCCCAAAACAAGCACGTCTGATCACATGGAGGTTCTGCTGCAATGCTTGCATTTGCATGCAGGTGTGTTACTTACAAAACGAGGGTCTTTATTTAGACAAGCCTCCACAAACTCTTTGAAGGGTTTGCTGTAAGGTCCCTCAAGTGTGGGTGGAGTGTTTTTCGGGATAAGAAAGAGGACCCTCATGGGGTGAAGGTCCGAGTTGGGAGGTTCCCCTTTAGCCAGCTCGATGGCAGTGATCCCCAGGGACCAGATATCAGCCTGAGAAGGGGAGAGTGCATTGTGTAAGTAAGGTGTGTTCACTTCACATAAATGGTGAACATTTAATCTGTCTAATTATCAGTGCTTCCACGAAAAAATGGTATATTTTGCCCAAAAGTGAAAAAAAACAAAAAACAAAAAAAAACCCCACAATCAAATCAATCTAAAGACATAATTCACTCAAAGCAGTAACACAGTGTGTCTTGTCCAGGCCACAGTCTCACCTTAAAGTCATAGGCTGACTGTTTGATAACCTCTGGAGCCATCCAGAAAGGCGTGCCAACAAATGTGTTCCTCTTTATCTGGGTATCTGTCAGCTGTCCTGCCACCCCGAAATCTGCCAGCTTCACGTCGCCCTGCTCTGACAACAGCACGTTGGCAGCTAGGAGAGAGAAACAGACAGAGAAAGGCAGCTAAAGTACAAGAACAAGCAATACAAGTACGATGAAACCTCTTACAGTGATCACATCTGCCTGGGCATTATCAAACCACAGGTGCTCTCCCAGTGCGCATTAGTTTTCTGTCTCAGTCACTACCAGCCATGACTGTTGCTCGTTGTTGAACTCACTGATCACTATACGTTTTTTTCACTGCAATACTTAAGACAATAAATCCCCTAACATGTCATCATGAATGTATGTGAAAGGTGGGTGGATAATTTTGAGATTATAATCAGGAAATTAAGTGACCTAGCGCCTGATTTGGGATAATCAAGTGTCAACTTTCTGAAATGCCACAACAATAATTATTTGAGATATTGTGCATTACGGAGGAATGAACATGAGACACTTTGTAGTCTCATCCCCAGTTTCATTGTGGGAATCACAAACAGCTTCAGACATCAGCAGATAAGTGGCAGTGCCTTCAGTTACAACATGAACTGGAACACAAACAGGTTCTATGTAGATACAAACTGACTCCCAACTCAAGTAGCACAACATCAACTGAAGATAAAAAAAAAAAATTGCTTCTCACAGATACACATCTAACACCTGCATTATGTTGTGAGCCCACAGATGGTGTTGATAAATGTACGCAGCTCGGTAGCATATTTCCGTGTGTGGACTTATTCTGTGCAGCATCTGGTTTAGACTGGATTTACATGTTGTACCTGCAGCAGCTCGCTCATCTCTGCTCAACATTCAGAGTCTTACTCAGTGACGTATTTACTTGCTGATAGGAAGCTTGAATCAAAGCAAGTTAATGGATAATGTCGCTACTCAAAACATATACTGGTGCGATCAGGTTCTGAGTAATGATCATGGTATCTGGCTTTGTACTGAAACAGAACGGTAAAGTAATTTGAAGAAGAGGGACTCTTCAATGCTCGAAGATGCTGCTTATTACCTTTGATATCTCTGTGGATCTTCCTTTCAGAGTGCAGATACTCCAGCCCCTTCAGTATTTCCCTCAGTATTGTAGCAATGTAAGTCTCTTCAAGAGGCCCTGGGCGTAGCTAAGGAGAAGAAAGGAGAGGAGAAAATAAATCAGAGTAATGTGGAAGCTGGGAGAGAGAGTTTTGCTTCTCAAGTATAAAAAACTGCCACTTTGCAAGATTTGTATAAAACCTTGTAAGCTGTATAAAAAAATAAATCTTCTTACTAGATCCAGAGCAGATCCTCCACCTAAATACTCCATGATAATCCACAGCTTGGTCCCCTGAGAGGAAAACAATACTTGATGAAACAAGTTCTGAGTTTAAACCATAAAAATATGCTTTGTTGAAGAAACAATATGTGCATGTATTGCTTTATTACTTTTATTATTATCTTACCTTCAGGTACGATCCATAATACTTGGTAACAAAAGGGCTATCACACTGGCTCAGCACTGTGATCTCCTGTTGAATGTCTTCAATCTCATCCTCCGCCTCCTCCAGGTCTATAATTTTAATCGCCACCACCTCCTTCGTGCGGTTGTTGATGCCTTTGTAGACCTCTCCGAAGGAACCTTTTCCAATCCGCTCCTGCTTGGTGAAGTACTCCTCGGGGTCCAACCGAGTGTTCTGGTCCAGAGACAGCAAAGAAATTATTGAGGGCAAGTCATGATGACTGTGCTTCGAGGCTTGTTTGTGTGTGTTACTTTAAAACCAACTGAACAGAAGTTGTTTCACATTTGGATGCTCTTTTATAAAGGTTAATTAGACGTGACAGCAGTTGTTACATCAATCTGTTTGCTTATAAAATAATGCCTTCATGCACTGCTTACACATAAAAAGAAGATAAATGATTAACCTTTCTGATCTGTGACAATACGCATCCAGTCACATCCCATATAATTACCTAGACTCTTCATCGAACTTTGTGCCAGGATGTAATTCAAGATGCATGACACTTGAAAGTTCAGTGGTTTTCTGTTTTCATAACAGCAGGAAATGAGTGATGATTGGACTGAGTAGGAGGCACATAAAGAAGTCATTACATTTATTGTATGGTAACATCTACAACTCTACAACAATGTAGACTTTTAGAATATTGCCATACAATGTATTGAAATTGTTGTCAGTTTGTTGATTGCAATGTTTCCCCTGATGTTGACAATGACAAAGAGATGAAAAATACATTATTTCCTATATCTGTACATAGCAAGTTGTATGAATTGCATTGTTGGCTTAGACCCCCACCCACCTATTCATGGAAAGCCTGACAGTCATGGGGGTTCGCCTTGGTCAAGAAGAAGGGAGGTGACAGTTACTGAAAAGAGGATTTCTGTACCTGGTTGTGCATGTTGTGAAGGTGTGCCATCCCCTCTGTAGGTTGGACGGGACAGGGACAGCCACAGCCCTCTCCTTCCGAAGTTATCAAAGGGTCCTTTCGCGTTTTTCCTCCCCACTTAGCTGTCTAGGAAGCTAGCTAGGTCGCTAGCCAACTAGATAAACACCCAATCTGCTGCTGGCTTTAACGGGGCTGTCACTCCGCGCACTGTTTTCGGCCTCCAAGTCCAACGGAGGACCGAAGAGCCCGGCGAGACAACGAGCTATTGACCGAGAGACTCCATTAATGTCGTCGGTGGTGAAATAGAAGAAAAAATGCTCCTTCCGCGTATTAATATTTAATTCATTTCAAGGAACGTTTAGCCTGTTGTTCATTTGAAGCTTGAGGAGGACAAAATAATGGCCCAGACGGAAGACGCATGCGCATTAGTTTTGAAGCGTGCGGAACTGTGGGAGTTGTATTTCTGAGCTCTGTTGCGCTTTTCCGTTGAGGCACCATGAATGTAGGCTATATGAGGTCGGATACCTGAAAACCTGTTGGATGTAGAAGCTGCTGCAGACGTTGATGGCCGAAATATACTTAAGGAATACAAGAATGTGAATGTTTCTGAACACATCTGTGTTTGGTAATCTCAAACCATTAAATGTCCAGGGCCTCCATGCCACTAGGGGGCCCAGATAGAGGGACTTATCATAAACTACCTATTTAGCATGTAAGTGCATTTCACTGCCTGTGGGAAGAAAGTGGTATTTTTTGTATTAAGATAACTATGAAATAGTTCTATATTCCAACACTTAACACTGTTATAGAGTGTTTGGTCAGGAGCCCATGTTCCCCCCCCCCCACTCATGCAATAAAAGAGAAAATAAATATTGTGGTATCCCTGCTGACTTTATCCAATCAGGACAGAGAACTCCATGCAGTAGCGGTCCTGTCTGCTTGTGAACCTACAGAGAGCAGGATCATCATGTTCACTGATTTATCTGGCGATTACTGCTCCTTTGTTCATGTGGTGACATAGAGTGGAGGGAGGAGAGTGCTAGCTTCAAAATGGACAGTTAAACATGCTGACAAACACAATATTTGCTTCATTGTGGAGGAAAAAGTATTTTAGTGGTTAAACCTCAATGAAAGTGAGGAATAAGGATCTGTAAATCTAAGTATTTTTGTTTGCCGTCTCAAAATCTTAAGTAAAGCTACACATTAAAATAACATTTAAAATGCATATAAATTAAATGCAGGGGTATCCTTGAATACAGTACAACCTGATTGCATATCAACACCAAAGTATAAATAGACAAGCTAAAATATGTAGCTAACTAAATTAATGACCGTGATAATAATCATTTGTTTGTTTACTAAATATCAAAATGTGTCTATGGAGGGTTACAGTCTGCCTTCTGTAATCTATCCGTTTATCCGGCCCTCTGAAAGATGTTACTAATTTGTGTTTAATTGATTTATAGCAGAGTCACTGGCAGACCCAAGATAAGATAAGATAAGATAAACCTTTTTATCCTTCGAGGGAAAATCAGGTGTTGCAGAAGCACATGGACAGAAATAAGCATGGAAGGAAAGAGATGGTGAGAAGAGATAATTGAAGGTATATAAAAATAAAAATCTGAATAAAATGGAAATATAAACTATATTAGAGCAATTTAACTAAAAATTACAAGACAAGAGTAACATAGTGGTGTGTGTTCATAGCATCAAAATCAACAATGTAGACAATATGTAAACAGTGCACAGCAGAATAATGTTCTGGCCATATAATAATCTTATGAGTCATGATACTTGCGTTGTCTGTATGTAATATAAATATAATGGTGTATATAATGTAGCTCAGTAAAACAGCAAATATATCATTTATTTAACATATAAACATAATTTAGTAAAATAATACGCCTGAGGCCAGGTTATATTTCAGCAGTGGCTATTTGTTGGATTTTCAACCAGTTACTGGCCTGGCAGGTTATCGGATCCAATATTCAGTATCATTGGAATTAAAAACGTTTTTGTTGTTGTTATTTTCAAAATAATAAATTAATTTAAAAACGTGCTTTGGCTCTGAAGGAGCATGTCATCCCTAAAGTAACCAGTTACTGAAGCTACCAAATAAATGCAGTAGGGTAGTAGGTAAAAAAAATGTCCTCCAAAATGTGGTCAAGTGTCCAGTAAGAAGAAGAAAATGGAAATGCTCAATTACAAGTTCCGCACAATTGCATACTAAATCATTACTTGAGTGTTATATTGGGTAAAAGATGCTTTCATGATGAGTTATAAGTTATTATAACTCATATTGACCTTCATTTTCCACTACTTCTAACTGTTCCTTATTAAATTGTTTTGACATATATATAGCCTATATATTTTTGTATTTCAGGAAGATAATGCAAACATTCGCTATCTGCAAGAGATTTTGACATTTTCCACTAAATTACGATGGATAAGTTGAATTATAGCTGGAAAAGGCCAAATCCCTCCTGTGTTAATGCAAATCATAAATAAATAGCCTCTTAGTATTACTTCGTCTGGATTAAACTAATTACATAAAAACATTTATGTGAACCAACTAATTTGAGCGTGATAATGGTGTGCGCTCGTTTTCGAACCTGGGTGCCGCCGACTGCTGCGGCTCGGTTGGGCTGACGATGTAGCTCATAAGCTCCGCCCCAGCGGGCACGCGGGGATTATTACCAACGGAACACACACACACACACACACACACACTAGCTAGAAGCGGTGTGTCTTTCTGCCGTCCGTCCCGGTGTTAATGCTGCTATATCACAGAGCGGACAACATTTAGACACATGACATTTTAAACTCCGGTGCTGAAACCATCACGGTAAGTGACCCTGGAAGCTAAAGCTAATTGTAGCATCATGATATGTTGGTTAGCCCGCCTGTTTTGGCAGCGGTGGTCACCGCTCTGCTGAGCTAACGAGTTGTGATAAAGATAACACGAGCTAACGTTAATGCTGTCGGACCTGATATACTCGTAAAATTAGCTCGATAGGAGCTACGTACTTGCTAGACATGGCGTCTCATGTGGCTTTTCATTGAGTGACATTGAAGCCATGTGTCAACAGCAGCTACACCTCATGTCGACGTTACGTAATTTTATGCAACACAACGTGAAATGTTTCTTCTTCTATATTATTTATTAGCTTCGGCTGTTACTCCCCCTTCCCTCCACCTTGTGGTCGGGCTTATTTGGGTTACTCTAACGTGGGACGTGCCCTTAAACACGAGCCAGGCAGCATGTTTGGGGCACTAGTCTAAGTCACTGAGCCAATTACCAAGTGTTAAATCAACATATTTGTCATTTTAAATTAGTTAGGCGTAACAATACTGCAGTTAATCAGAAAACTAGGGTGGCGTTGCAGACAGGCTTACTGCCATTCACATGAGGGTGGTGGCAGACATCCAGGGTTCACAGACAGGAGCCTTGAGGGATTATTGACTCTCAGACTAAAGTATAGTGTAGAAGTCTACCTTCTAACTTGCACACTAGTCTTTCCTTTTATCTGGCGACTATTTATAAGTGTTTTTTCCAAATCCTTCCATGTGTGTCTTCTTCAGGCTGGATGAGTGGGCCAACCTTCACGTCCCCCTCTGCAGAGATGGCCGAGATGAACCGCATCCATTATGAGCTGGAGTACACAGAGGGTATCAGCCAGCGCATGCGGATCCCTGAGACCCTCATGGTGGCCCCGGAGAAGCAGACTGGGGCTCTGCCACTTCAGCAATCCCTGCCCATTCACACAACTATGATGCAGGTGCCAGAGAGGATTGTCGTCGCAGGTGAGGACAGCAAAGACATACTAAACTACCTACTTCTAATACCAACCGCCATTGATTTGTTTGTCCCTCTCTCTTCACTTCCTCCACAGGTGACGATGTGGACCCTCTGTTTTCCCGTCCCCGAGACTTGGACCTGATCCAGTCCGTCCCTTCTGTGGACCTCCTGAACATGAAGGCCCCTCCACGTATACTCACCCTTACAGAACAGCCACTGGACTCCCTCGAAACTGATCAAGCTGCCTCACCACAAAGCAATCCCAGCCAGGCGGTAAGGGTAAGGCATCCGTACGATGCCCTTTTTTAGTTTTCCTTAGAATGAAGTACATTTCCTAAATTTACTAAAGTTGACACTGATCCAAATATTTATATCTATATGATGTTGTACTGCTACGCTATCCTGTGCATTATAAAAAAGCTAGATGGTAGCAGCCTGGGGTTAAACACGCAGATCCACAATCATACTTACAAGATCAATAATTGGTTACAGGTGTTTGTTTTTTACCAGAAAATATTAAAATATTATAGATGATGTTGCAGTTATAATATATGTATTAATTAGATTAGTCACAGGCAGATTGAATGGTGAAAAACAGAAGTATTATTTCTTTGGTCCGAATCTTGATTAAATGATTCCCAAATCTGTCTTTTAGCACTACAGATGTATTTGTAAACAAGATGTTCAATTGTTCATATCTTCTAGTTAAGTTGTTTAAGTGCTATAACAGTGTGTGCCTTTTCTCCCTGTTGATGCTACATAAGTGTTGTTACTTTTCAGTTCATGACCTTTTGACTTCATGGTACATCAACTAAGAACACAATTACCTGCAGCAAACGCAGGGTATTGTTACAAGAGCAGATAGTGTTACACACTTCTTCGTTCGCACCTACAATCAGACTCCTTCCTTCGGATATTGAAGCTGCTGGAGCTTGAAACAAGGAAAAAAGTCTACAGGGTGATAAAATGAGACATTGCCTGGAGAAGAAATGAAAGCCATGATTTAGTTTACCTACCTTTAGGTAGTTTTTAAAATCGTAGGTTGTAGTAGGGAAGCCTGCTATTGGATATTGCTCTTGCTTGTCATGTAATGTGTGGAGATGTAAAGAAGAAGCATTCAGAATTTGAACATCACCGACAGAAATTCAAACACTTCACCCCAAAAGCAACTTATTTTTCCTCTTACCTGTAGACCTTTTTATCCTCCTTGACTGTTTGGATGTGAGTTGCCAAGTTTTGGAGACATCAGCTGTAGAGATGAGCCTCTCGTCCATCAGTAGATGCACGCTTCCTTCTGCAGGGTGAAACATTTGGTGGATGTAATTTAGTAGAAGGAAAATAAATCCTAAATAAAACAGATCACAACAAGTCTGTGGATTATCTTGAGTAACCAGGTCAGGGTTTCTGGAAAGAGACATTGCTCAGTCATTGCAGAGTTTTTCAAATCCCTTCAAGTGTATTCCAGAGATGGCAGACGTGGTGGCAGACACGTGTTTGGTCCATATCTCCAAAACTCAGCAACTCATACAAAAACAATCTAGATGGATAAAAAGCACCAGAGGGGATTAAAAAAAATATTAGAAATGGGGATATTTGGCAGGGAGTGAAAAATAACTAATAAGGTTTTAACCTGTAACTGTAAATGTTCATAGGCCCACTTTCAGGCTCGGTCTCGACGGGAACGTAGTGCAAGTGAGAACATATCAGGCCGCTACAGCAGTCAGATCGTCAGAGGTGACGTAAGGTAAGCATACATTCACAGTTGATATACCTGTTTCAACACTGCTTTTCACGCATTTTCCATTCTGAATTTGCAATCTCATTCTTATCTTGCTCTTGGTTTGTTAAAATCTTATTTCTTTACTGTTTCTCCCCATTCACCTCTCTGCCAGTGTAACCCCTTCCCCTTCTGCCCCCCCAGTCCGCTTGTGTCCCCCTCTCTGTTCCCCTGAGGATGCAAACATCAACCTGTTCACAGCTACAGGCTTCTTGTCTTATATCCAGTCAACAACACGCCGGGCATACCAGCAGGTCCTCGAAGTGCTGGACGACAACCACCGCAGGTGATTTATTTGTTTCTCAATTTCTCAGGTGGTGTATTTATAAAGTTTCTCAGAACAGACAGCTGAAATTCATCAAATTGGCACACAACATCTTAACCTTATAAAAAAGTTCCTTCCTTAGGTGAAAAACTGTAATGGAGGAGGAAATTATGGAGTGTAGGTGTTTCTGAAATAAGGGAGAAAACAAAACAGAAATAAAGGATGATGTTTCTTTATTTTTCATTGAAAGAATGAACATTATTAGACAATTAATGCTGTTTTACAGTCTCAACTTAAAAAACTCTCCCTGTAATTCATGTGAGGCACCTGAAGTTGTCACTGTCTTTAATGTGCAACTTAGACTTAGTGCCTGTGCAGAGGCCAAAGGATACTAAAAGACTCACCCATTCCTGCCACAGCCTGTTCACCCTGCTGCCGTCTGGCAAGAGGTACAGAAGTATTCGCTGCTGTACCACCAGACTACAAGGCAGCTTCTTTTCTCAGGCTGTGCAACTAATGTATTCATCCTCCACATTTAACCAGAAATGAGAGTTCTGAACTGGATTATCATCAATTCATCCATTTATAGAATTCTGTTTTTATGAGTAGCATAAAGGAACAGCAACCATCATTTTTGTTGTACAATCCTGATTATATAATGATGAAGAAATTGAATCTTGAATCTCAATGTCACCATTATGTCTTAAGTGTAAACGCATGTTGGAAAAAGTTCTGTGCTAAATACTTGTGTAATTGTAATGGATGTCACTGTTACCATTATTCTAAATGGAGATATGTTGCTCTCCACAGGACACACCTGGACATGGCCCTGGATATGAACCCTGATGAGTCTGGCTTAGTGGACGCCTCCTCACTACGACGACAGGTAACATGTCTCACTCGTCTAAATGACTGCCTGTGTCACTGCCACTAATACAGTACGTGATTCATACACTTGTCTGCTGCTCTTGTGTGCACATTGTACCTGTTGTGATCATTTTCTCCTGTGTTTAGGTTTGTAGTTTACAACTGTTTAGGTACAGTGAAGACATGCTGACAATCTGATGTATCCCTTTTCAGGCCGCTTACAAATTATGCTGGCAGAGCAGCGCACAGCCAGTGATAAGCAACAACTGGTATTTTGTGTCAAATGCATTAAAAATACAAAAACTGATCCTGGGCAAAAGATTCTCTTAAAAATTGATCAACCTTTTGTTGCGTTTTTTTTATTCTGCATTATTTCAAAACAGATTATCCCAGGAAAAAAATAGAATAGAATGCCTCCTCTAAATTCTTTATGTCTCTTGTCGTTTTTGATTTGGTTGATTTGTAGTTTTGCTCTCGTCATTGTCTCGCACACTTCAAACTTAAGAGGTAGACACTACAGGAGTAAACAGTAAAGGTTAGATTAATTGATATCAGCATGAAACCTGCCCAGTGGATTACTTCAATAACAGAAACCCAGAAACAGAAACAATAGACTTGTTTTATTTTGGTGACACATTAACCACATCAAATGGTTTTACATAGGGAATGATGGGTACCTCTCTATAATCAACTAATAGATCTTACTGTCAACAGCCATTCTGGAATTAAATGTTATATGAACCCAGCTATGAATGACATATGAACAAACCCCTTTGTGAAAACCTCCAGAATATATATAGAAATAAGGATGGTTTGGTTTATGTGATTGCTGCTGAAGTTCAGATTTATAGCTAGATTGTGTGGAAAAACTTTTAAATTAGGGCTGTCAAAGTTAACGCGTTAATAACGCGTTAACTTTGACTTTTGCGTTAATAACGCGTTAATGCAACATCCTCTTAACGCTGTTAATTTTTTTAACGAGTGATTAATGCTCTGTATAAAAAAAAAGAAAAGAAAAAAAGAAACGCGCATTGTATGATTTACGGCCGTCAATGGCAACCCTGTAGTCTTGATCCAGAGGGTGGCCGAAGAATAAGAAAGGGAATCAGAAAAAGAAGAAGCAGGGTTGGCGGTTCGGGAAAAACACGGTAAACTGAAAAGCGAAAGCGAAAGGAAATGGAGAAAGGACTTATGAACGTCAAATTCACTTTCAAAACACTGATAGATGGTTTGGTCGATAGGACAAAAGTTATCTGCACGTACTGTTGATATGAAATGAATTACCACTGAAGTACGTCGAGTCTCAAATATCATTTGCAAACCAAACACATGGCAGATGCAGAGAGCCCACCGCGCCCCCCCCTCGCCAAAAGCAGACATCACCATGTTTTGATCCCATTTAGGGTAAGGGGATATTTTTAGAGCCTTTTATTTTCCTGCATGATTTGAAGTGTTGAATAAACATTTTCATAAAGCAAGCATATTTGCCTAACCCTAACCCTTTATGTTGTTAAAAGTACTAAGAAGATGAAAAAAATACATTAAGGTACATTTAGAACAGAAAAAAATGTGCCAAAGATTGCGATTAATTTGCGATTAATCGTGAGTTAACTATGGACAAAATGCGATTAATCGCGATTTAAAAAAATAATGGTTTGACAGCCCTACTTTAAATATATGTACTGTATTCCATACATTTTTTAAAATGCAAAAGTGAATGCTGAACTAAAAGATATCATCATGAAACATCCCCATTTGATAACTTGCATTCAAGTTCTCTTTTATTCAGTATTTAAACATGCAAATAAGGCTATCTAATTAAATGTGCACTGGTTTGCATAAAGACCCAGAACACAACAGAAGTCTAACTGAACTAAATGTGTGTTTTGGGCATTCTCTCCACTATTCTGAAAGAAAAACATGTTATATGAGCAACAAAACAATCCCAAATCTCATGACAAAACTATGTTTAAACATGTACAGTCTCCCCTTAAAATGAAACTCAGAAAATGTTAATTCTGAGGGCCACTACTGTAAACTTCTGTAAATCTGACCCAGGCCCAGCTCAAGTAGTGTTCTCATCTTTGTGGTGAAAACATTTGTTTTTTGTTTTGTGCTTCTTCAGATTGTGAAACTGAACCGGCGTCTGCAGCTGCTGGAGGAAGAAAACAAAGAACGCTCCAAGCGAGAGGTGATCCTGTACTCTGCTACTGTGGCTTTCTGGCTTATTAACACCTGGATCTGGTTCCGTCGCTAAGATGAGACAAGACTGAGTCTCCCGAAACACTGGAAGCTGAAGCAATTCCTTGTTTAAGGTGCAACCATTAAAATCCCAAGCCTTGACTCCATCTAAAGGCAACCAAAGGGAACTACAACATTACTCGCAAATGTTTACCACGATTCTCTATGGTTTTTATAGCAAATTGTATTGGAATTTCACCTAAGATTCCTAAGCTTAGCACCGTCAAGACAAGACCCAAGACAGAAAACATAACCAATGTTTACAAAACTGATTATATAGCTGTGTTTTATACAGACCTGATGTTACTACATTTGACATTGGCTACTATTTATATCTTTACACCTGATTACAAATCTGCTATGCTAAAATTAGCATATGTCATGTTCAAAGATGAATAAATGTCTTTCATTCCTGGGTAAGCTGTCAAATGATTAGCAAGACAAAGCACAATAATGCTGTAGCTAGATGTGTGCAAATTGCTAGCAACTGCTTTGATGTGCTGAGCTGCAGTGACAACATATTCTCTATTGAGCCAAAATGAGCTAAAATACAAGCTGCTGACCAACAAATAAAGTGTCAACTCTGAGTCAGTGACTTTATAGCTTTCTCAACCTTTCAAATTCTGCACTGATGTTTCTTTGAGTTTTGGAGAAGCTCAGTGTGACGGAATATAATAACTAATTTAAAAGTAGCAAAGGAGCGTCTGGCATTAATCAGCGTTTGTTTCTGCAAAAAATATTACTGATTGCACTTTTAAGCTTGATAAATCCTTTGCACAGCAACAACAGATGTTACAGTGATGCTTGCCATCATTCATCTTCATGGGAGTAAAGTAAAACTGTGAAAGAGACTTTAATAGCTTCAGGAGAAGAATGATTAGAGGGGAAACAAGGATTTACTTAAGCGACAAATGTTTTGGGAGCCCATCCCAGACCTGGATCTATAGTTACAGGACCAAGCCTCAGACCTGACTTGTGTTGTCTGTCAAAAACTACCATTCTTAAAGTGTCAAAGTGAGACGACTAAATCTAGAGATGCCATAACATTTGCCCTGAATGTTCATCGTTATCCAAAACATTTGTGTACAGTACTTGAATAGCCTGTTGTGTAAATGCTGTAGTTTGTCCCTTATGTTTGTTTTTTACCTCTTTGACGGTCACTTGCCTATGGATTCTGTTATAAGCTTTATCAAGTGACAACAAAAATAATAAGGGTTGGGTACTTGGGGTATTTTCTGTGAAGTGATCATATTTTTCATCCTGCTGATCGGGTTTGAGGTTGTTTTTCCACAGAATTTGACCGGTCATGGTTTTCCACTGTTACCTACGAGACTACAAGCATGGACTAAGTGGTTTTATTCATCAAACAGTGTGACAAAAATCGTATAGCTACTGTCTGTATGATCATGTGAAATAGATGGATATGTATATGAAATATTTGTCATTATTTTACAGTAATGAGATGAGTTCATGGAGGTGTATTCATCACACCTATTGAAGAGGCATCAACACAATGTTGTTTTTGTCTGTTAAGCACTCTACCTATGACTTTTGAGTTTGAGTTTTAAGTTAATATTTTACTTCCTTTGTAATATATGAATACATTCATTGTTTGTTAATATTTTTGCTGTAATAAATGATGGATGTGGATTTCCTCCTGTCATGTCTCTGTGCAATGCTGACCCCTACTGCCCCATTAGCTCATGTGCGACTGCAACACCAGGAAGATGTTCGAGGGTATTTAACTGGACATCGTCGTAGAGAGGTGTCCTTCAAGTAAACGTGCTATCGAAGAAATCCTCCACAAACGGCAAATTAACGTAATCTGGAACAAATCTAACCTCAACTGTGTTTTATCGTCTTCTGTCACAAGTATTCAGAAAGCCAGTGGTGCTGGCAGTACAATGGGGATCACTAAACTGGCAGATCTGATCCGGTCAGAGGCTCCTGGTGCTATTTCTCATAAGGATATCAGTGACTTCACCGGTAATATACCTGATTTTTGCAGCAGTCTCTATTTTCTATGGGTCGGTACAGTTCTGATCGTCTTATCGATATTAAATGACGATTGCTACTCGCTAACGTTAGCATACAGTCACCTGACTATTATGTTAGCTAACTCAACTTTGCCCTTAACTAATGTGTTGTATCACTCAATGCTTTACCTGAATCAAGGTATATAAATAATAACTACCGCTTAAATAAAAAATCATGGAGCGTCACTTAGTGTATTCTGTAATAGGATACAGTTTTGAGATAGTTACTTGTAACATTACTTGAGTATTTCCAGTTCCTGCTATTTTGTGTAATCTTAGCTACACTTGTTCACCAGCTAGTGTTACATTTTGAGGGAAACACTAACGTCACTTATGCAAGATTTCCCAGACTTTAAACGAGAATAACTAACAACCAATGTAGTAACTACAGGTCTAGTTAGAACTGACTCCACCTTCATCATCTACAACTTCAGATTCATCCTACATACATCAGTCATAATATTCCAGTATTACCTATAACTATGAAATTGAAAAGCGCCACTTTGCAATATGAGTGCTGTTACTGATTTAACACATTCTCCTGATGATAGATATGTACCGGAAAGCTTGTTAACTTGTGAAACAGGTTTTTATTCCCTGGTACTACTACTGCTACTTTTAGACCTGGATACTGGTCTAAAACTGATCAAAAAGAAATGTTACCTCAGAGTTGGCTACATTAACTAAAAAAAAATGTAAGTACACTTTGTATTAACTGGTCAATCTTACTCTCTTTACTGTGTGTTTAGTGTCTTTAATGTAGATGGAGACACAAAGCCCAAGGCATCACCAGTCAAGCTCCATGAAAACAAGATCATATTGATTTGATGAAAACAAGTCTGCATAATTGAGTTATAATTACAAAGGAGAACTTCATAAATAGTATTTTTAAATACTATATTTGAATGAATGTCCGTTGAATTTGGTGGTGTGTTAGATGAGCCAATTATGACTACATGGTCAATCTATTATGTCACGCTGCTGCTGTGTTCCACTCCACAGGAAAAGTAATCGCACTGGATACCTCTATTGTCATGAACCAGTTCCGTGCAGCGACGCCTTCGCTGAGGTGAGCTCCTTGTTGACGTTGGCCCATTCTGTCTCATTAAAGTGGAGCAAAAGTATTGTTTTTCCACATGTGCTTCCCTTTTTACAAACACAAATCATACACATTGATTCCCATTTCCAAGCCAGTACAGTGGGTGTAAGTTGCACGGCAGTCCAATATTATTATCTCTGTTATTACTGCTTTAGTTGACTTAATTTGTACTAGGCTGCACTGTCGTATTGGACTGCTTTCTATTGTACAACATCTCTAATATGTTTAGCAAAGCATTTGGATGAGAGCTTAAATATTAGAAAACCTTATAAAAACACTGCAACACAATTTTTCTCTGTAGCCCTCTGACAGGTCTCTTCTTTCGGACGCTCACCTTCCTGGAACATGACATAAAGCCAGTCTTTGTGTTGGAAGGAAAGCCTCCTGACGAAAAGGCAGCTGTTGTAAGTGACACCTTTGAGTCCGTATCCTTTGACTCAACTTGATACTGAGCATATCCGCCTGATGTCTGTAAGACAGTCATGGGTCAGAGACCTGGGCTTGTAATGGCGGTAGAACCCTGGTCCCCGCATTCTTTGATTGACAAAAACATATAAACCGGAAAGTGATACAAGGGCGATATGAGAGAGAAGGCACACATCTGTAGTCTTACACAGACAACTTGCCACCCTTTCTGATTGAAGCGCTTGTTTTTCCTGCAGCTTGAGAAGCGAGCTGAGGCAGCTGGTTGGAGCTCCCCCAAGCGCACAGGCAAAGGTACATCGTCACCGACTGATAACCATGACCAGAGGTCTTGAAGCTTTACTATCTGTAGAGTGCATTACACTCTTGGTAGAAATTCATTGGGAATATTATTTGAATGTTAAGCCTTATCAAGTGAATTTTGACTCTTTTGTGCCGTGTACAGCATCATCCCAGACTGAAGATTGTCACCAGCTACTGAAGTTTATGGGTGTACCGGTCATCAAGGTATGACCTATTCAACATAGAGTATATATATAGTATATGTACGTCATGATTATGTTTCTCTCACCGTCCCTTACCTTCATTCCCTCACTTTATGCATTTTCATTGTTATCTCATTCTCTCCCCCTCGTCTTGTGCTCCAGGCTCCAGGGGACGCTGAGGCACTGTGTGCCCAGCTGGTGAGGGAGGGGACTGTGGACGCTGTGGCTTCAGAGGACATGGACACTCTGCCATTTGGAGCAAATACTCTTATTCGCCAGCTGAATGCCAGTAAAGACGGGTAAGAACTGCGCAGTTCATGTCATGCCCCTGATGTCGGGGCACAATGAATAACTACTTCCAGAAACTTGAGGCATGCTGGGTAAACAGCATGCCCGGATGTAATGTTGCTAAAGTTAAACTGCTCTTGCACTGCAATGCTGTTGTGGTCTTTTCTGTTGTGTTATTTGCATGTTTTCCTCAAGTACTCTTCAGAACCTTAGACCTTAGAGAACAGCACTGGTTTCATGACCCGTGTTTAAACTTACTAGCTTATGTCCTCTATACATGTATTTATATGCAATTGATTATGTCAAAGTATGACATGAGGTGGTCTTGTCATCTGCACTGATACCTTTGCATTGACATCACCTGAGGCTGTGAGTCAGACATCATCCTGTCAGCTGGTGGCTTGCCAGGCAAAAATGAACGGCAGCAGCAAACTGGGCCGATGTGACAGAAGTATTTTAAGCCACAGTAACTCTCAAAAGAAGACGAACTAGGTTCCATCTGTTTTATCTAGCAGGTCACAGCAGCGACCGAACAGACAAAAATGAACTGCATCCGGTCCATTAGCTAAGCAGGAAATCACCTTGAATGGCAGGTAGACATGTAGTTGACCTCTACAGTGATCTCAGTGGCTGATCTCTTTTTTTTTTTTTTTAAATCAGTTGTTTCACAATTCTTTAGTTTATAAAATCCAGATAACATTTTTGGAAAATTTTCATCACAATTTCCCTGTCATAAAATTGATGTTTTAAAATTGCTAGTTTTGTCCAACAAACAGTTCAAAACCCAAAGACTCCTCATTTACCATCATAAATGACACAGAAAGGCACGAGGTCTGCACATCAAGGCACCAGGAAATGACATTCAGCTAACAAATGACTGAAATGATTAAGTGATTATCAAAATAGTCAGCAATTAATTCTCTTTTGGTCAACTAATTGACTAGAAGATTAATCATTGCAGCTCTAATTTCCATCTGTCACTTTAATTAAATGAGGGTCTTGGAGATTTCTAAACTAATCTAATTTGGATCCCTGCTTTTCTTCTTCACAGTGAGGTTGTGGAATTTTCTTTGCCCAAGCTGTTAGAGAAACTGCAGATTAGTCACCATGAGGTAAAACTGAACTTTCATTAATATGTATTTAGAAACACAGAATATCATAATTTGTAACACCATTTTATGGAAGATGCTCAAACTTACCATCTTTTGAATTTTTCTACCCCTAGTTTGTTGACCTATGTATTTTGTTGGGCTGTGACTACTGTGACAAGATAGCCGGTTTGGGTCCAAAGAGAGCTCTGAAACTGATCCAGAAGCATCGGACCATCGAGAACGTGGTTTTAAACGTCAACAGAAAGGTACAAGATGTACAAACAGTGATCTTTGTTTTTTTTTCTGTACATTGCTTGACAAAAAATGTAAGAACAATTAAGACACAAGTATCCGCTTCCCCTTCAGACCCATCCTGTGCCTCATTCATGGAAGTACAAAGAAGCACGGAAGATTTTCTTGGATGCACCACAAACCGTCGCTCCTGAACTCAACTGGACTGAGCCAGATGAAGAATCTTTGGTTGGGTTCCTCTGTCACGTGAAATACATTAAGTACGTACTTGTGGCTGTGTCTTTATTCTGCTTTGGTTCCACCTGCTTCTGTCAGAAACAGTCGTGAGTGTTTTCATGCTGGTGTGTTTTTAGGGAGGACAGGATCCGTCATCGAATGGAGAAGTTCCGTCAGACTCGGGACATTAGGCGGGAGGAGAGGGAAAAGGAGAGGGCAGCAGGACGTAGCAGGCAGACTCGTATGGAGGACTTCTTCAGAGTTACCAGAAAGAGGGATCATGTGAGCATCAGTCACCTACATACAAAATGTTTGCAGTGATTCAGTTAACTTCAAACATTTTTTAAACCAATTTTAAAATGGTCAGATCTGTCATGATTTCTAATGCAGTCAGCCATCAGTCATTACAATGATTATTCATTTTCTTCAATACCAAATGTGGTGTGTTGGTCCGTCTGAACTGTTCTTCTCTCTCTCTTCCTCCAGCCCGTGGAAACTGCGGTCTCTTTAAGCAGCAACACAAAGAGACCAAAGTCAAAATAAGGCCGCCACCATCTGTCGCTTGCTGCCTCCACTCTCAAAGTTGGGAAGATGTTGATTTCAACCCCGTCTGCCCGTCTAGACATCCCCAGCTAAATTATGAACAAAACACCGACAGACGATTCTGTGATCCTGACCTTTAATTTCTGGCATAATTTTGCTTTAACAAACCATCATGCTTTAATTGTATCCTATTCATGAGAAAGTCTAGCATGTTCAGATTTTACTTGATTTTCTGTAACACTAATTTGAACAGGTTCAGAGGCAGCCCGTCTAGAGGACTTCTCTTTTTCAAGTGCCTTCTAATGACCGTTTAATCAATCATGTATTTAGAAGAGACCAAGACGGACATCTTTCAGGACATCACGTCTTTGCCTCTGCATGGGAGCTCTACCCCCACTGACAATCCCAATAATCTGATCTTGTCTAAACAGCAGTGTCCCCAACAATTCACTGAGCAGCTCTTCAGCGTGTCCAGCAGTTTCCTGCAGAGCCACCAAGAAAAGCAGCGCAGGCGGTGGACGACTATGAAAGAGAACAGTGTGATCACTGTCAGGGTGGCCTTCCCCCAAGCCAGAACTGGAGACAGGGAATGTCTCATCACTAGATATGCAATGAGCACCTGCTGTGTAAAGGGTGCCAAGGCAGGGACCAACGACTTGAATATTAAAACATGTGCTTAAAGAGAAAGTGAGATGTTAATATCCACATAAAGGCATTTTTGTAGCATTTTGAAAATACTTGTAAATAGATGACACAATATGTTTTATATTTTGATTTTATTTGTAACGCTGTTGGCCTTTATAAATTAAAACAATGTGTCAGTTTATTTCTTTTGTGTGATGTTTTTTTTTTTAAGGCTAGAGTGATCGGATCAAACATGTTTTCATAGCGCCATTTTTCAACAGTTTTTTCTGAAATGTTTCCAGTTGAAAGTGCTGATTTTCATCACAATACGAGGCATCATTCCAAACCAACAGATGGCGCCTGCCTCTGTGAGGCCGCTCTCAGTGTCACTTTCTCCCCGCAGAAGAAGTAGTTTGTCAGTCGCCCAGTCTCCCTGCTAGACCTCTCAGCAAGGTGTCTGCCCGGCCACCGCCGACGCACGCTACAAGTCTGCCCCGACGGCCCCCGCCCTGTCCCGGGTCCCTTGACGAAAACTTCTCCCCCGGTGATACCAGCCTGCTGTTTTCGGCCATGGCGACGAGCGCGAAGAGAAAGCAGGAGGAGACTCATCTGAAGATGCTCCGGGAAATGACTAGCCTGCCCGCGAATAGGAAATGCTTCGACTGCGACCAGCGCGGCCCGACCTATGTCAACATGACAGTGGGCTCCTTCGTCTGTACCACCTGCTCTGGCATCTTGTGAGTTTACTTTTGGGCAAAAGTGTCATGTTTGTGTTTCACAGTCACCGCCGGGCAGCCACAAGGCACCGCTGTCAGTCATGCGTCTGTGCGGTCCAGTCCGGCACTGACTTAGCGGCACCGTTAGCCCGTTAGCTAGCGTTGAAGTCGGCACAGGTAACGTTGACGACGGGAGGGGAGGCGGCGCTGGGCCGGGCAGCCTGGTTTGTTTACAGCGTTACTTCACTGTGATAAAATGTGGCGTTTGGGCTGAGTGTGAGTGGTGGTCTCGGTGCTTTACTGCCTGTGTGGTCGAGGGTAGCAAGCCAAACATTAGGTTCACATACCTAACGGTCAAATATTTGAGCACCTTGTTAAAGAACAGCACGTCACAGAGGAACCACCTCTAGTTGAACTTTAGCAGGACCCGACAAGGAATGTCGCAAACGCACACACACCTCTAGATAAGGAGCAGGGTGGGTCTCAACTCGGGAAGGGCTTGAAGTAGGGCAGTGGGTCGTCCTCGGCTGCTGCCCGCTGGAGTCACGTCTTCTTCCTCAAAAACTTTATCCATGATGAAACCATAACCAGGATTTATGCAATATCTTAGCTGCCCACGCCCGATAAGTTGCTCATACAGAGGCACATCACTTTTGATAATCTTGCTGTCGGTATGTTCCGTGTTTTTTCTGCCAGGATTTGGCAACCCTGCATCCACCTCATGTTTTGTACCTGTGTGTACAGTATTTACCATTGAATTGTGTGATATACTGAGTTTTTATCATCAGTTATATGAATATGTGCCAATATCCATTTTAGAGCTGAACAGAATAAGTAGAGTATCACACCAGTCACAAAAAGTGAAACATGATGTTGGATTAATTGGGCCTTTTTGACAGGGGTAAGCAAAGTGGTACTAGCCCCTGACATAATGTATTACACAAGTATTCACAGTTTACGGCCTTGAGTCTTTGCGGAAAGGTCTGTAAGCAGATGTGCTTACTTCAGCTTTTCCTCATTCCTCTTTGCAAAACTGTGAGCGCTCAGTCAAGCTGTCGAGCACAGCAATCTTCATATCATGCCATAATTTCTGGTTTGGATAGAGATCTAGACTCTGACTTGGCCACACCAGGACATGAACATTTTCGGTTCTCAGCCAGTATTGTTACAAATCGCATCAGGATGTTTCTTGCGTGTTTGACTTTATTTCAGCCTGAACCTCCACAAGCCTCCTATGGCCCGCAGAAGCATGAATGATGAACAGAATATGATGCTGTCGTCACCAGCGCCTCATGGTGGTGATGGTGTGTTTTAGTCTCATCAGACCATAAAACCTTCTCTCTGTACCGAAACTTCAGTTTCTTGAAGACGTTTCACCCCTCATCGAGAAGCTTCTTCAGCTCTAACTAACTGGAGGGCAGTTGCGGGCTTTAAACTGTGTGTGAGAGTGTCCTTACAGAGTCGTAAAGGACACATGTGAGCTCTAAGTTTTAGACTTGATAGGGCCCCTTTTGGTCATTGACCCAACCAACCTTCAGGTGGGTTGCTAGGTCTAGGTGAGCCCAGGTGTGGAGGGTTGTAAAGCTGTCTGGGGAGGGGAACTCAGTGCTGCATTGTAGGCGGGTGATAAGTAATGTTTAAAAGCCTGCAGCTCCTCTCCAGTTAGTTAGAACTGAAGCAGCCTACTGGATGAGAGGTAAAATGTCTTCAAGAAACTGAAACACGTCCAGTTGCCTACGATGCAGCACTTAGAATTACTATACCTGGATGAATGCGAACCTTCATCATGTTCTCTCACTTTGTTTCAGAGTCTCCTACAACCCTCATAGCGAACAGTTGCCTAGATGTCATGCGCCTTTTCTTTGTACAACAGTGGTTTTGTCTTTGCCAATCTGCCATTACGCTCCAACTTGTTAAGCAATAGTTGTTGTCGGCATGCAATAAAAGCTCCTCCAGACTGGCTGAGGCCTCATGGTAGCTTTCCTCCCTGGTGTCCTTCTTGCACAGACCCACCGGATTTTGATATCTGAAGGCCTGAGAGACTTAAAGACAGTTTTATTTGAGGTGACTGGCCTTACTGTACTCTGGTGGCTTTGTGGATTTTTTCCTTATCAGTGTTGAGACAATCCCCCTAGTCTCACACCTGTGATTGTCAGTAATCTTTTCACAGATTTGTCTGTAAAGCTTCTTTGTCTTCAGATTTAGCTTTTGTCAGAAAACTGAACAACTCCCTGTTGCACTTTCCAGTTACAAGTCAATGTAATTTTTTTCACCTTTTTCAATGCCAGTCGGTGATTTCGAAATGGTTGGCTGAACCGGTTAGATCATTTTTTTTGCAAGTTGTGTAGTTGTTTTTTTGTGTGTGTTATATTTGCACTTGGTTTGAATACATTTGTAGAGATTTGTTTTAACTGAAACACGTATTTTGTCCTTTTATCCATTTAAAAAAATGTTTTAAAATAATCTGCTTTAAGTCCTGAATAAGAGTGAGCACAATCTTGGCCATTTTCAAATGGGTCTGGTTCATTTGTAATTAAAGGTGTCGCACCCTGTATGGATGTGATGTGATTCCTGTCATAGTTGTATAGCCTGGCTCAGGTTAAACCTTGTTACAGTCAGTCAGAACTAGGTACGGCATGACGAGACACAAACATCAACAAATGCAAGTTTGCTGATACGTTCTTGAAGTTACACAAGTTGTTTGCCATTTACGGATATTGGCTACTTGTGCAGCGAAAAATATTCTAAGTTTCGTACAGGCTAAATGGACGCTGCTGGGAAGTTGCAGAGTCAAGTTTCAGGGCTAATAAATTAAGTGGTATGGGATCAGTGCATAAACTTGCATACTTGCCCTTAACCTGATCCAGCATTTTAGGCAGTATCAGAGGTTTTTGCACTTCTGGTATTGTATCCGAGCAACCCTATATCTAAACAAACTAACAGTCACAAATAATTCTCAATTGCATGTTTTATTTTGGTGTTTAAAAATTCAGTGGATTTTACAATTAATTGTATTATTTACATGATCTTTAAAAACAATAAACCAGCAGTACATTCTCCCGTCTGTTGGTTTGCATACAAATTGACTGTGAAATGTTTAGATTTGAGCTCAGTTTTCATGTCTCAAACATATACTCTGGGAAGAAAATGCATCAATGCATCTGTGGTTGAAGGTTTTGTTTACTTGTTCATATCACATGAACAGCATTGGGTTACACCCTGCTTCTCTTGTTCTTATGCTAACATATACCTCCTCCACCCACAGGCGAGGACTGAATCCCCCACATAGAGTGAAGTCCATCTCTATGACCACATTCACACATCAAGAAATCGAGTTCCTACAGAAGCACAGCAATGAGGTACTGTGCACACTTTACAACAAAGGACATATTTCACATTGCGTAACATCATATTTGGAGCCATGGCTCTCTGGTTTTGATTCAGAAGTGGCTCATCTTGGCATTTTTCTGAACCCTGCTTAGTCAACTTTATTGGCATTCCTCTCTCCCTACTTTTTCCCCCCATGTTTCTCGTCATCCCCTCCCCCTTCCCTTTACTTTCTCTCACCTCTCTCCTGGCTTTGCCACCACCCCCACCCAAATCCCTTCCTTACCTCCCACTCTCCTCATTCCTCTGCCCCCCCTGTAGGTCTGTAAACACATCTGGTTGGGCCTCTATGACGACAGGACATCAGTTGTTCCAGACTTCCGAGAACCACAGAAAGTAAAAGAGTTTCTTCAGGAAAAATACGAAAAGAAAAGATGGTAACATAAACATATAGATTTTTGTTTGTTTGTTGAAGAGTTTTGGCTTTGGTTGTTGTTAAAAAACACAACAGGATCAAACAAGCATTCAGGACCATTCTTCAGTTCTTTGTACAATTTGGGCATCCATTGTTTAAATGGGTACATAGTTGAATTAATACCTATTTTATACTTGGGTGCATACTTTAAATAGTGCAATTGGAAGGGTAGTAAATACCTCAAAAAGCTTCCTTCGTCAGTGTCAAAATTTCTGCAGGTCATTCAATAGTGCTGATCTGTTACTGTCGGCTGTGATGCAAAGAAAAAGAGTGCAGAGTTGGCTGCTACCCCTGCCAAAAGAAACCATTATGGTTTTAGCTTGACAGCATGCTCTTCATTGTCTGTAGCTACGTGTCACTTTCCTCTTTACTGCAGCGTTGGGGGAGAGACAGCACAAAGTTTAAACACTGCGCTGTTTGAAGAAAAGTTTCTGTTTGATGAGAACAAGATACTTTAACCCAATCAGATCAATCAAAGTAGTAACATTTGTTGTACTATGTTTACATAGCGGCCACATGGGATGCTGTTTCTGTTTTCCTTTTTATTTATTTATTTATTTATTGTATTCTATTCTTTTATATATCTCTTAATTTATGTTGGTGTTCTTTCCTGACTGCCTAGGTATGTTCCTCCAGACCAAGCGAGGGCAATATCAAGTGTCCAGGCCTCTGTGTCTGGCTCCTCAGCCAGCAGCACTGGTAGTACCCCAGAAGTCCATCCCCTCAAGACCCTGCAGCTTAACAAGACCCCGCTGCGCCAGGTAAAAGAAATGTACACTGAACCTACATACACCCATCCCATATCCATTCGTGATGTCCATTTTGAATTTGGCTGGAGAAATGTTTTAACCCCCTTTTTTTCGTGCTGCTGCCCAGTCTCCAGGGTTAGCTCGTTCCCAGGCTCACAGCGCTGCTCAGGAGAAGAAGTTCGACTTGCTCTCTGACCTGGGCGGAGACATCTTTGCTGCTCCACCAACTCAAACCTCCAGCTCTGCCAACTTTGCCAACTTTGCACATTTTCCAAGCCAGTCGGGTAAGATGGCTTTCTGTGAAAGGTCAATACATTCCGACTAATGTAGGTCAATAAGGTATTATAAAGTATGGTTTGTCGTCATCCTGTTTCCTCATTTCACTGTTTTTATTTCCACATTCATTCCCTGTGTTAATTTTTCCTTGCGTGTGGCTGCAGCACCTCAGGGTAATTCAAATACCAACTTTGCCAACTTTGAGGCATTTGGAAACACTGCGATTTCATCTCATCTGAGCACCTCACCCCCCTCAAAGTCCTTTTCATCAGGTACCCCCCTCACCACCATTATCTTATTGTCTCACCTCCGCCATAACCACACATAATCACCAGTTTTTTGTCTTATCTTCTATGTCCACTGGTCAAGCCCTCTCTGTTATCAGCAATGCTCTTTAGATGCTTACTACTGTTGTTGCTAGGCAACTATAAAACTTGATGGCAACACATTTCTCTTGGATAATATTTAAAGGTTTTTAAAACTATTGCTCTGTTAGTTGTAAGCACTGTTGGGAACACACCAATAAATCCTTTCTATATGGGTTAATTTAAGAAAGACGTCTCAGAAGCATTGTGAAGGGAGACACCCAGTGGTCATTTAGCCCGATACATCACATACGTTGTGCATATGTTGTAAAATACTAAGCTTTCCCTGAATCAGTTAATCATGTCCTTGTCTTTTTATTATTTGAATGTGCATGTGTATCTTTTCTTTTCTTTGAAAATTTGTTGAAAGGGGGAGGTGTGCCAATCCCGTCAGTCTCTAGTGCCGTGCCCGCCCAGTCCCAGATAGGAAGCTGCTCAGAGGATCGTTACGCTGCTCTGGCTGAGTTGGACAACGAGCTCAGCACCTCTGTCTCCTCAGGCAGCAGTGTGACAGGGTGAGAGACTGGCAGGCACACATACTCTTTTCACAGCTTCACTGCTTGTGTAAAAGAGGTTAATAAATGTGTGTAAATGCATCAAAATCATTAAATCTGTATTTTTTTCTTACAGGAACTTATTTGGACCAGTCCTCGGTTCATCGCCAGCCCAGAATCCACCTGTGATACCCAGCATGCAGCCTGGCTTTGGAGGTGGTAAAAGTGATTACAGCTACAGTGATGCATGATGGTCCATTTTCACATGTAGCTCATTTTGCAATTTACTGCATGTTTTTCATCTAGCCGGCCCATCCACAAATCCCTTCGTTGCTGCAGCAGTTGCCCCGGAGATGGCAACCAACCCTTTCCAGACAAATGGCAGAGCTCCAGCTGCAGGTGTGTGTGTATTTAAAGTTTAGTGTTTTTAATAAGCCATGTTTTTAACCTAGACATTTGTGTGTCTTTGATGTAACCCAGTTACATTGCCTAGTAGCTTTGTGATTTGCCAAAGTATCTAGAATTTACTCCTCCTTGTTTGTGTTGTGTGTGTGTGTGTGTGTGTGTGTGTGTGTGTGTGTGTGTGAACACACACCCTGCGTGTGTCTTGTAGCCTCATTTGGCACTGGCTCTATGAGCATGCCCGCCGGCTTTGGGAATGCGTCTTCCTACTGCCTCCCGACCAGTTTCAGCGGAAACTTCCAGCAGCAATTCCCTGGCCAGGCCCCCGTCCCTTACCCTCAACCTGGGGCCTACCACCCTCAGTCTAATGGTTAGTGGCCTCCCACATCCCTCCTGTCCTCCCACCTTGTTCCACTTGTGCAGTACCTGTCGGATATTCAGGTCACATGCAGCGTTTTCCTCAGCATGAATTATTTGTGATCTTTATATGCTGCATTCAGAATTATGTTTCAGACTTGCTGCAACAAATTTGAAGTGTGACTTGTCAGTGACACCTACTGCACAGTGATAAAAGGTTGCATTTAGTGTACAAAGCTTTATGGTTCTGCTCTGAAAACCGAATGAACAGATCTGACATCACTCGTAAAGCTCTGTTTACACCTGAATGCAGTCTGGCACACTGGGGCTTGGCTCTCATGACCTTCATTCTCCTCTTTACAGTCTGAGTTCTATATCATTTTAAAAAACTATATTTCTCTCATCATTAAGTTCATTGTAAAGATTGTTTTACATTTCACAAAAAAATGCTTTTAATGGCCTGGTGATGTAACAGTTACAATGATGTATTACTATTACACGTCGCTTATCTGCTGGAGAGAGCACTCAATCTGTTCAATCCCTGTCCTCCTATCACCCCCAGGCCCTGCATTCCCAGTCTACGGTCAGAACAAGCCCTCCATGACGCCCTTTGGGCAGCCCATGGCTGGCCCTGGCGTGTCCAATAATCCTTTCATGGTAAGCATGTGTTGTCTTTTTAGACAACTTTCTAGAGACTGTCAGAGAACGAAATAAATGATTCTTGTGGAATGAGCTTTGTCAGCTTATGAAAACATTTGAACTGCATGGTATGGTAAAAAACAATTTTGACACATATTTCTAAATACAGATATACTTTTACTAAAGTGAAAATTATCATATTTGCATAATATTTTTATTTTTCATTTAAAAAATTGTTAAAATTATGATTATGTCACATTTGTTGGGATCTGAACCAAACCAAAAAGATTGTTCTTATATCTGGAGCAGAAGAAAAAGAAGTGTGGCTCAGGGCATCTTAGCAGCACTATAGTACTTCATTATAATGCTGTTTGGTCACATTTAAAAAAAAAAAATGCAATCATGTGATTTGCCTTGGCCATAGTGCGATTTCTGTCAAATTTAAATGAATTGTGCTGTGACTGATTTCACTAAAAACATTGCTACTCTTACCGTTTTTAATGAAACTAAAATGATACTTGAATGTCAGTACCTCAGAAAAGACTCATCGGTCCCCTTTAATGTAAGAAAGCCTAATCCATTATCAAACTAGATAGCCCTGTATCACTCTAAATTTTAAACCTCATCAAATTGTCCTCATCATACATACCAGCTACCTAAATATGCCCTTTGTTTTTTAAATCAATATCCATGCAATATTCCATGAACAAAAATGTTGATCTTGCAATGCTAAAGTCAATGAGAAAAATTCTATTTTATCCATATTCCCACCAAAAGTTAATTGGGTCTTTTCTGGGCAAAGACCTCTACTGCGTTTCCTTGGCGGAGATAGTGAATAATTTCCTCACTGCTGTAATGTTTTCTGTTGTTGTCTTAATTGTTAATGTTGAACCCCTCACTTTTTTTCAGGCGGGAGCTCCAGCCGGATCATTCCCTTCAGGGGGTTCCACCAATCCTTTCCTGTAGCACATCTCCGGTCCTTGCCACCAGAGGGCAGCATGCAGCACATACTCAACGCACCTGTTCCGTCATGCAATTAGAGGCAGTTCATTTTTTAAAAAAAGACTTAAGTTTTTTTGTTTTTTTTTCATAAAACAAGTTTACAACACTATGAAGGAGTACAAAGGACTACGTTGAAGACTAAGGGACTGTTATGGGGGAAAATGTACTGTTTGGACAATATAAAATACATTATATGCTTTTTATTTTTTGTTTATGACTGTAAGCTCTGTGCATATCATCATTTGTAATCACAATTAAGTACATGTTATGTATAACAAGGACTGAGTTAACAAGGGTGAGTATATACACCTTGTGGAAAAACCCCCCCACTACAAACTATCTACATTAGGGTATAGAATTTAATATTGTTAACAGGGTTCCATCCAAATACATGATCTGTGGTTTGAAACAACCATTAAGATGCAGGTATTTCATTGCAAAAGGGATTTCTTTTTTTTTATATATATATATTTTAGCATAATTGTTACTATACTAGCACTAAGGTGCAAAATGTCCTTTATTAACTTACAGTTCCAGATCCAAGTTGCCTATAACCCAATGCAACCAAACCCACATCTTTTTAATTTAGAGTGACATCCCAAATGGGTGGATGGAAGACAGCATTGATCCAGACTATTTGTCATCCTTTTAAATATTGCCAATATCTGTGAAATTGTGAACAAATCGTAGGGGCTAGAGTTTGGTTTGAAACAAAGGGCAGCTCCTTGAATATGAGGCCAGCAGAGACTTTAAAGATGTGAAAGCCCACCAAGCAAAGGGATGGGCATGTCTACTACAGCACAAATGGAGGAAAGACAAAGTGCAGGCATTAAGATGATTATTTCTTTGTCTTTTTACAGCATCCTACCTAATCTATAAAACGTTGTTACAGTTGTTAAATATACTCTCAGTAACCTCTCCTGCTGGTTAAAGATGTCAGAGGAGCACATTTCAAGATATTCACAATATTTTCTGAATATGGTAAAGACAGAAAGAAAGACTGTTGTGAAAGCTTCAGGGTTGTGAATGTGACCCAAATTGGGTAGCCTCAAAACAAGTCAAGTAGTTATTCACATGGTTGCCCATGACTTGTCCTCTTGACAGGGAATGACAGGTTTTCCAGACCCTGCCAAGGCCAAAACATTTGGAAGCAAAATATTTATGAAATGTTAGTTATGTTGTATTTGCCACACTCCCTTCACAGCTGTCTTCTTCTTTGCCTTCTGATTGAAAAGCTTTTGGAGTAAAAGACAGGATGAGGAGAAATACTGACCTCCGTTCAGTTTGCTTTAAAAGAAGGCAAGGAAAAAGAACAGATTAATTTAGGGATTACTACATTTTTACAGCCTGGGATTCCGGAGAGCTAGGGTCTCTATTGTGCCACCCATGACTAACACTTAATTTGACAATGTGTTTCTTGTCTTTACAAGAATAGGTAAGTGAATGTGTACATATATAAATATATGTATAAATAAATTAAAAGATTTTTAACTACAATTTTGAGTTTGTGTAACTAACTGTTTTAATAGTCTTCTTATTCTTTATTCCAACTGAAAGGTCACCAAATATACTCCGTTGCCAGTGTATAAGGTATAACCATCTGAAACTAATGGCGTATGTTCCCCTATCTGCTCATTGTAGGTGTGCATATCAAATGCAGTATCAAGAAACCATGACTATTATACGTGATTTTTTTGTCATATACATGTACATTTTCTTACATGATTTGAAATAAGTAAAAAAAAAAAAGAAAAGAAAAGAAGTAAAGTAAATGCTAACGGTCCCTATCAGAGAATGCCAAGTTGCTATGACAACGCAGAAACTTTGACATGGCGTCTCTTTTAACAGACCCGTTGTTTGACATTTCTGGACCGGCTCCTCCACCCAGTAAGAATTTTTATCAGTTTCTCGTCACCAAGTCAGAAGTAAGTATGTATTTTTTGATCGAACTTAAATTGTTTTGGGTTTAAATTGCAACTTGCTATGTAATAAGATCAGTCCAAGCCCTTAAGCGACCTAACGTCAACATCAACGGTAACGTTAGCTAGCAAGATTGTTGTTAAGCTAGGTTAGCGGAAAATTAAACGCCGTGTCTGCCGTTTGCTGCTGCCGCTAGTTAACGAGTTTAATATGTTGGTTAACTGTTTTTGCCATACAAAAAACAAAAAAACAAAAAACAAAACAGTAAGTATCAGAGCTTTGAATGAAAGAAGAAGGAGAGAAAAGCAACACCAAAACATTTACACTTGTAGCACACATAACCTTTAACTGTCTGTTTAACTTGTCTACTTAGTGTTGTAATAAGGGTAAGTTACGATTTCATTAACATGCGAATTATAACTCATTGGCTCACTGTGGTGGGTGATGTAACGTTAATACCGATAGTTTTCTTATACCGTAGTGTAGATGGTGAAATAAAAATAAAAAAGAATACTCAAGTTTGGTTGTTGGGGTCATTTACAGGTGATCTGGAGATGTTGGAAGATATCTCTGAGAACTGCGGACAAACACTCCAGGCCAGCACAACTCAAGGAGTCTCACCAGGACTTCTTGCTTGACTCTGGGCTGCAGAGTGAGTAATTCTTATTTAACAACGTGAACACATTAGACAAGGCTTAGCATTCGAACTTCCCATCCAATTAATTTTTCATTTGCAATTAGTGCAATGAAAGATGAAAATACAACTCGTGAGTGGAGAGGTTAAAGGGCCTTTTCACAGAAGAATAGAAGGGCAGCAAAAACTGCTGGTGTAAAGAAGGAAATTAATGTTTGATCCAATTTAGCTGTTTCAGTTTAAGGGCCCTGGTATTGTGCATGCTGTCACACAGCCATTGCTTACTTGGACAACTGATTAGGAGAGATTCTTAATGTTACCTGTAACAGAGGTGTTTTAAAAGAGTCTTAATGTCTGCTATGAGAATATTAAGAACCAACTGCCCCTCTTTCATTAATGGAATGATGTTTAATGGAGGCATGGCAAAGGTCAGAATACACCTTTTCGCACTGTTGACACCTTTTTGTTTAAGCTGTTAACAGTTGGTGGTGCCTTTATATAGGTTTTGTGCCAGTAATTACAGAGCAGTTTACAGGTTTGTTTCTGTTCTGCAATATGATGCAAGAAGGTGCTTATCACTCTAAATTTAGGTACGGTCGCAACGGGTTGAGTTTTTTTTTTTTTTTTTTTTTTTTGCTTCATATTTTTATTGATGTGTATACAAGACTAACAAAGGCTCTTACATCAGGACACATTGGTGTCGGCTTTAAACATGTTTGCATACACCCTTAGAGTTTAGATTGGCATATTTTTAAGAGCAAACAACAATTACAAAAAATAAAACCAAATAGACAGTAGGCCTTCAATGAAAAAGTATTTAGACATAGTCTGTATAGAGTGATTAAACTGAGCACATAAACATAATAGATAAGATAAATACATAATAGTAAAAGAAGAAGAGAAAAGAGAAGAGGAGGAAAGAGAGAGAAAAAGAAAAAAAAAGAGTGTCGCAAAAAAATCCATGAACGGTTGCCATTTATTGTAGAATTTGTTCAAGTTTCCCCTTCTGGAATATCTGATTTTCTCTACTTTTAAAAAGGACATAGCCTCTTTAATCCATTGTGTACTGGAAGGAGCTGTTGTGGATTTCCAGTTAAGAAGGAGGTGGCGCTTAGCAATCAAGGAGGTAAAAGCTATTACTTCCAATTCTTTTGTAGAGTATTGGGTATACTCTTCCGGAAGACCAAAAATACCAATGTGCGGTGAAGTGTGAAAAGTCTTTGAGAATACCTTAGACATGGTGTTAAAGTAAATTTGCCAAAAGTTCGTCAGAGCTGGACAGGAGAAAAACATATGCGTAAGGTTGCAGGGTGAGCCTCCACATCCGTCACATCTACCGTATTTGGGAAAATCTGTGCCAACCTTGTCTTCGAATAATGACATCTAAATACAACTTTAAACTGTATTAAGGTCAAACGGGCACAAATAGAGGTTTTGTGAATGACCTGCAGTGCAGATTCCCACCAATGTTCATCAAAAATCAATCCTAGTTCACGTTCAGTTGATTTGAACCAGAATATAATTTTAGTTATGTTCGCGGCCCAGTAATAGAATTGAAAATTTGGCAGAGAGAGGCCACCATAGAACTTAAAATTCTGAAGTACTTTTTGTCCAACTCCAGGCGTTTTGCCATTCCACAAAAAATGACAAATAATCGAGTCTACTGTTTTAAAAAAACTTTTTGGTAAAAATATAGGCAGGCATCGAAACAGAAAAAGAAACTTTGGCAGAACATTCATCTTGACAGTATTGTTTCTTCCAATCAAAGAGAGGGGGAGAGAACTCCACTTTTGAAAGTCTGCCTTAATCTCGGCTAAAAGGGGAGAGTAATTTTCAGAGTAAAGAGACTTAAAAGATCTGGCTATGCTAACCCCAAGATACCTAAGTCCCGAAGGGCTCAATTTGAAAGGGATGTCCGACTGGGAGATCTGTGCATCGCTAGTTTATTAACAGGATAACATTCACTCTTGGCGACGTTAACTTTATACCCTGAGAAGCGGCCGAATCTATGAAAGAATGAAACAATGGCGGGGCAGGCTCTTACTGGATTTGCAACATATAGCAACAAATAATCGGCATATAACGACAGTTTCAACTCTGTATGAGTCCTGGTGATGCCATTAAAAGTGAGAGAGGTCCTCAAGTACATAGACAAAGGCTCTATTGCGAGTGAAAACAAGAGGGGAGACAGGGGGCAGCCCTGTCTACAACCTCTAGAGAAAAAAAGCCGGATTGAATGTTATTAGTGGTGATACTGGCACAAGGGAGTGTATAAAGAAGGCGTAACCACGATATAAAACTTTCACCAAATCCGAATTTGGCTAAGACTGCAAATAAATAATTCCATTCAACTCCATCGAATGCCTTTTCGGCATCAATCGATATCACTACTTCAGGTATAGCTGTTGTTTCTTTTGAATAGATTACATTTAACAAAGTACGAACATTATAATAGAGCTGACGCGCCTTTATAAAGCCAGTCTGTTCCTTAGAAATGATTATTGGAAGAACCTTTTCAAGTCGGCGAGCCAAGGCTTTTGCCAGAATCTTTGTATCAACAATAATTAAAGAGATTGGTCTATAGGAGGTACAAAGATCAGCATCTTTGTCCTTCTTTAAAAGAACACTAATAGAGATCTGTCTCAATGTAGGAGGAAGAGAACCAAGTGACAAAGATTCAACATAAACATAATAAAGTAATGGAATAAGTTTGGCCTGAAAAGCTCCGACCTAAAATTCGTCCCGAAACCCGTCGGGCCCTGGGGCTTTATTATTTTGCATATTTTGTAAAGCTGAGTTTAATTCTTGAGTGGTCAGAGCAGAGTGTAATTGATTCACCAATTCTGGATTTAAGGAAGGAAACTGAAGTTCATCTAAGTACGTGTGCATATCCGCCGGATCTGACGAGAATTCAGACTTGTACAGGGACTCATAAAAAGATGAAAAGACAGAGTTAATAACATCCGGGTCCACCTGCAATACTCCCAATCCATCCTTAATGCGGAGTATTAGATGTGAGGCTGCTTGACGACGCAACTGGTGAGCTAGTAACCTACCAGACTTGTTCGTAGTATTTAGAACGGGAGTGAAGTAACAGGCGCTCTGCCTCATTAGTTGTGATAAGATCCAGCTCAGTTTGTAGGGCTACGCAACGCTTTGAAAGATCGTCAAATGGTGCAGCTGCAAGCTGTTGGTCTACTGATTCTAAATCAGATGAAAGCTTCTGAATAGTTGACATCCTTAATTTCCTTATATGTGCAGAGTATGAAATTTTCTGACCTCGCAAATATGCTTTTAAGGACTCCCACAGTAGCGCCTTAAAGATAGGTTCCGAATCGGATTGGTAAAGAGCAATAAAATCGTCTATTTCACTTGTAATAAATTTATGAAATTTGTCATCTGATAAAAGTGAGGTGTTAAATCACCAATGGGTGGGATAGCGAGGTCTGTGGGAAATCTGAACATCTATGGACACCGGCGAGTGATCTGAAACAATAATTGGGTGATACGAAACATTTTTTTACTTTGAGATAACTGTGAGATAACCATCTAGGAAAATGTCTAGGTTTCATGGTATGAATAAACGCTAATAATTTCTCAAAATGTTATGACTTGACATGCGTGAAACTTGATACAAACTTGAACTATATGAATTTGGTAGAATTCAATAACATAGATGTATATGGTACTATAAGTGCATAATACCTTTAAGTCTGTGTGTCACTGAAACCTTACATTCAGGTTATGTCTTGTGAATATTGTATGTGAGATTTAACTGAATGCTTGAATATGGATGGCAGCTAAAATACTGGGCTTCTTCCCAGGTGAGATCGATATGGTTTTCGGTCATCAGATCCTTCAGTACACCAAGGCTTTGTGCCAAGGCCATTATGATTATCTGGAGCGCCTGTCTGACTCCTTACTCCTGCGGATAATAAATTATCTAGAACTAGAGGATGTGGGTCAGCTTGGACGAACGTCACGCAGGTTCAGGCAGGTGAGTTCCAGAGACACATAAGGAGAGCTGCTGCCAAAAATATGAGTTATGAGATAAGAAATTTCATGTCTATCATTTAAGGCTTCACTGTTGCACTTTCTGTCTTCTGTAGTCTCTGGTGTATATGCATATATACGCACATATATATGCACATATGCAATTTTAACTCTAAAGTAATATCCTATTCTTACATCATTATTAATAAATTGGAAAATATAACATGCATCAGCTCATATGTTTATTGTAATTTTCCTCATACTCTTCACTTCCCCTCAGCTATGTGGGTCAGATGAGTTTTGGGAGCAGGCAGTGCGGCAGCGCTGTAACACCGTTTCAGCTGAGGTGGCGTCTCTAGCATTTGAGGTAGGCTGGCTCAGCATCTTCTTTACCAGCAAGCTACAGTTGCAGAAGTTGATCAGCCGCAGAAGGCTGAGGACCGAGGAGCAAGAAGAAGGACAGATCTCTGACATGGAAGCAAAGGCAGACGAATGTCTAGATGAAAGCTCAGTTTCGGATCAGACATTCGGTTCAGAGTTGGAATCTCAGCCTGGCATTACCCACGACCTAAGCCCTGGCAGAGTCACTGGTACTGACTTTGACGCCAACTGTGATGTTAAACCTGGCTGTAACGCTGAACCAGAAGCTGGCTCTGATTCCAGCATGCCTGTCTAGTCAACCTTTGGAGGACAACTGTGTTGTGGAAACACTGGTGTAGAACTGCACTGAGCAATCGTGGAGGAGACTACAGTGCAAAGCCAGAAAAAACACTGAGTTAATCCTGGTGTCAAATGTTGCCTGTGTTTCAGTATTATATTAATGTACCATTTCTGCACATTCTGACTTGTGTAAGATGATCTGAAGACTATTATCGTTATGTTTTTTTATTCATGTAATAATATAAGTTTTACATTTGTTTGATATGATTGTCAATCCTCTACAGGATCTTTGGTGACATTTTCATTAGTATGTTCATTGTGCCATGACTTGTCTGCCTTTTCTTAGTACATTCATAAGAACAACAAATAAAAAGGAAATTGTAATATATGAAAATTGTTTTTTTGCAATATACAAATTGTTACATGTAATATTTTAAGTTGTAGATTTGATATAAATTGATATCCATTAATCCTTTCTGCTGTCTATGACTTGTCATTTATGAGCTCATTCTGAGTAAAACCTAACTCACTTGACACTTTCAGATGAGATTTAACTCGAGACACAAACATGGTAAGCAACTTAAGATATTTATGTGGGAATGCATGCTTATTATATGTTTTTCACTCTAATTGGATGACTACAAGTAAATTTGTGACTAGTAACATGCATGTACTGTAATGAGAAAGAAATAGAAGTTTTTATCCAATTTTGTAGGTCAAAAAATACTTGATTAAGAAAGTAGTCATAATGTAAATAAATATTGGGTCACTGGTATCTGGTAGTCTTCTCAATTAACATCTTGATTTAGAGTTATGAAGGGCCTACTATGCACTGAGACGCAGTTTTACTTAATTTGTTCTGTACTCATTCATTTACAACTACAGTAGTGAGGATTTTGTGTGCTTTATCACCAGCTTTGAGGCTGTAAGTAATGCATCTTTCCATCTTAATGTTTGTTAGCCAGTTCAGTGTTGTATTCCATGCTCCTGTGGGATTACAACATGCTATCAGCCTATCCAGAAGATGTGGTCCCTTGTTGTCCCATCAGTGAGTACCCGCAACAATGCAGAAGGAAGGCTTTGTTCATCCTTAACAGGTACCCGAGCACCTTTATTTAGCTGCTTTTATTATGGAGGAGTATCACTTTGAAAAAAGCAGTATATTTGAAACATTTGAAAAGCTAAACAAGTGATGGGGCAGAGACACAATATCCTATTACAAGACACTGTTGAAGCTCCTGAAGCTGTTATTTTAAGGCAAGAAAGTTACATAATGGTGCTTTAATTGTTAAAGATATTGTTAAGATCATTTCATAACAAATTAACAAATTTTCTTTGCAGAAATGTGAAAGTAGTTAAAATAGATAATTCTATTTCAAGCCTAATTATTTTTGTTGTGACAGATATACAACTGAAGGTGAGGCTTTAGCTGGCTGTTGCACTTTCTAATGCTAATACTACCCATTCCTCTCCCTGCTAATATTTAAACAACTGAAATCATATGTTAAATGGCTTATTTTTCAGCAGTGCTGTGTTGGTAAAAAAACAGTATAAAGTACACAAAGTGTGACTTCTAATTAGTGATCACCTTCAGGAAATCCGCAGTGAACCAAATGTTGGCAAAATGTAACAGTAGACAGATTCTTTACTGTAGTCTTTTGTTTTCATAGGTATTCTAATAGAATGATATCTGATAGATAGATAGATAGATAGATAGATAGATAGATAGATAGATAGATAGATAGATAGATAGATAGATATGTGGTGTGATTATGGACTAAAAAGTTACAAAAACTAGACTAAAATCATCAGTGATATTGTTCATATTAATGATAATTAATACAAATTATGCCATTATAGATAAACCACATCCAGATTAGCACCCTGTTCAGAACAGTTACAAAAAGATGCCTTAAAGGCAGTCAAAACAAAGAATACCTGCTTTATGAAAACTAAAACATAAGAACTGTCATTGGGTCAGTTACAGTTACATCATGTTCTGGACTCCTTTTAGATAATGTCTGTTAGCTTTGATAGGATTATGAGTGTAATGCACACAGAAGAAACAGTCCCCTAGGGGGCACAAGGTGCTGGTGCTAATGGTCCGCTCTGTGCACAAGTCGTATTGACATCATCAGCATCTTTCTCTTCTCTTTTCCCTTCCTATTTGTCTTTCTTTGCCTTATGTTGGTATGCTTCAAGTTTCTGCAAGTTAATGAGGTGCAAATGTTTTATTTTTTGTCCTTGGTAGCAGTTGAGATCAAAATCAAGTCAAACGGTGAAGTCTATTCTCTGAAATGTTTGAGAAGCATTGATGAAATACTTAATCAAAGACTGGACCATGATTGTTTTCACAGATATGTGCCACATTCAGCTGGAGCATTGCACTTGTAACCTAAGCTTAAATGGTTTTACACAGAACACTGTGAGCTTCAGACAGTTTGAGCAGGGATTAGCCACCTGTGCTACTGGGCTGCACTGCATCTCCTTAAAGGGTCATTTCACCAGTTCTTCTAATCGCTGAATTCTTTCAGCTCCGCCTTGTGTCCGGAAGGCATATGGAAATAGCTGGTTCCTGCAGGTGGATGAATGTTTATGGAAGACCACATAGAAGTCATCTTCCGCTTCCACTTGCTACACCGATGCTTTCAAATCTTAAGTTCCTGATGATAACCAGACGTAGAAAACATCCTTATTCAGCTGGGCAGCTTTCCTTTGATTCCCGTTGGGTTGAAGACAAGCTCCATTCTGACTATAGATTTTGCACAGTGTAATGTAGTTTTGAACAAAATCCCACCAGACGTGAAGTCCATAAACCTGATTTTTTTTTGATCAGGCAGAAGGTGGAAATGTCCAAAGTTAAAATAATAGTTTTTTGTGTCTGCGTGTCTGCGAGGGTCCGCTTTGCTGCTTGTGACATAAATGTCGGCATCCGCTCCTGTCTGTGAGGTCCAACTCACATTACAGTTACATTACATACAGTTGTCTATTACATGTATGGCTATTTCATTTCCTCCTTTACCTCATTTAAAGTGACATGACCTCTCTCGATGTCGATTGAGAAAAGAAGAGGTTCTGCGCACTCAATGTGGAAGCACTTTATTGCATTCCCACCTTCTTTTATATAATTCCCACTACTCTACTGGGAATACTTTCCATCCACTGCCTCTTGCTTGAAAGCTTGAGAGGGGACATAAGAGGATGGAGCCAGACCACGTAGAGACCACGAAGCAGACTATGTGGGAGATAGGATGAGAATCCTCTGCACATCTTAACCTTTACTCCCACCTCAGGCCAAGCTAATCCGCCCAAGGTTAAAGGACCAGGCGGCTCAAAGATCAAACATCTAAATTGGAAAAGATCAAACATTTAAAACAGGTCATACCTATTTTTTCATGAGTTTGTGTAAAGCTGCTGTTGTACTTTTTTTTTTTTAAATGATTACATTAATTTGTGATGGGCCTTCAATGAAAGTTACACGGCTCAGCAGGCATCCACTGTAGAGTACATGGGGAAACCCAAAGAGTGACGTGTGAGCTATCAGCTTACCCGTGTCTCTCTCTGCCCTGACCCAGTTCAAGATGAAACCTGTGGTCTCTTTTCATTCACTCAGGAGGCTTAAGTGCTTTACTGACACCACGATCCATTTAAAGCATAATTGACATTTGTCATTTATTACAGGTGTCTTTATTTTGGCAAGATGACTCTTTCTCTGAACAATTTAGTTTAGTTTATATTTTGGTGAAATATTAATACGTAGTGCTTGTATTTTCTAGTCTTTGCTTCATTCTTGTAATTGGTCACAATTTCTTTCCCTTTTGGGACAGATTCAACCCCTGGTTGCTCTGTGTGGTAGTCTTCATGGCCTTTTGCACGTCAAGTATAGTCTGGTGCTCTCTGAAGGCAAGCAAAGCCCTTGATCTTGTGTTGGCCAGTGACAGCTTGAGACCATTTGAGAAAGGATCAGCTGATATTATCCAAGGTTTATCTTACTGAATTAGCCTACATCACCATAGCTGTAGCTTAGGGTTACTGCCAAAAGCAACAAAGGAAGGGAAAGGCCAGTTCATTACATTACACATATACAAACGAAGACCACCTTTCTGTATAGTGCATTGTACGGTGTATATTTATGTCATCCAATACCAGAATTGTAATAAGATGAGAGCACAGCTTGACATAGAAACCTAATGTCTGTTTTAGCTCAATCAGAAATACACTAGTTTATTGTGTGTGTGTGTTAGATATCAGGTGTATCACCGGCCCCTGGTTTAACCTCAGTGCTGTTACCCGATTGAGGTCATAGTCTTCAGGCTTTTCATAAACCGAGGTCTGGCGTCACATTGGTCTGATCCTCCTGAGTCCCTCGGGTGACTCTCGATTTTAATAACCAACACTACATTGTTACCTGCAGTTTTAAAGATGTATACTGTATGAATAGGGACAATTATTGGCCATTATTGGTCATCCTTGGTATGTACACTTCTGACACGCTATGTCACAGAAACATTTTAGCAGCAAGCTGAAACATGAAACAAACATAAAACACATGACTGAGATGAGCAGGGAGTAGAAAAATATATATTGCCTGCCCTCTTTTCTAGTTGAACCAGCTGAAATGATTCCCCTGAGAACTCAAATGGCAAACACCCTGTTTAAAAAATACTTCAACATAAATGCATTATTTGTCAATATCAAAAACATCAGCAGAGATTCCCACATATTAGTTAGATGGAGCTATTTTAGATAAAGCACATATCTATTAAACTACTCAGTAACTCAGTTCAGTGATGTGTAAATTTACATTTTAGATTACATTATAAATACGACATGGCTAATTAAAACATTTAGTAAATACCTAAGAAAATATACTATGTGTACATCTTAATGAGAATTTATTCATAGTTCACTCCATAGTAATGGTCTTTTTGGACATTTTTGTTGTAACAAGATATAGCGATAATTGTAATAACGTTAGGTGAAATTCTTTTGGTAGTTATAGTCATCAAAGCATTGTCACTAATGAATGAGTGTTAAATATAAGAATGAAAGTGCTTGACGACAGAAAAAGATCAAACAGAATAGGATTAAGCTCTCTGATGTATGTGCTCTGTTGAAGCTAGGAGGAGGAAAGAGAAGAAGATGTAGGTGGAAATACTGACACCCTCTACAGACATGGTTTATTATAGTGACTGCATCAGTGAAAATTGTAATCAGTGTCCTGTTAAAAGCTCCAAATAAGTCATTTTTTCAATCTATATGCAACAATATGATATTAAAACCCCTAACCAGATATAACTTTGTTACCCAAGAATGGTTTTTGAGTGGACTCTCCAAAAAAATATTAAAGGTGTCTTGCTTTTCCACAGCTTTATCATCATTTGTTTTCTTTCACTTGGTCTCACCCTTAAATGCATCGTCAACAGATCCAATCGGACCACTACTGTACTGGAGCCTACTGAACACTATTCGCAGATATAGAGGGCTACAAAGCCTCTTAGGACAGAGCCCGCTTACGATTCCCTTTCTGTGCACAGCATCCTTGAATAGACCACACAAAGATCCTTAAGCCAAAATCCCTCCCTGGTCTTTAATTCTAAATGAGTAATTACTGGGTGTGTCAGTGTGTCTTAGGTTTGCAGGTAGGCTGGGTGGAGGAGCTCATTTGCGCGTTGGCTTTAGAGCGAATTGCACTCTCATATAGACACGCACATCCTGAAAGGCGCTGCATCCCTGAGGAGCAACTGAAGAGCCCAGTCACGTAGGGGGGACAGACCACATACAGCCGCCAAGATGTGTGACATGGGGGGACTGGATAACCTGGTGGCCAACACGGCCTACCTAAAAGCTCAGGGTGGTGATGACAAGGAGATGAAAAAGCGCCGTCGAAGCTTGTCTCTTCCCAAGCCTGAGCAATGTGCTGCAGCGCGAAGTACCATTGAGAAGGACTTTACAATGCTTTGTGAAAGGCAGCCTATTGGCAAAAAATATTTCCGCGACTACCTGGCAACAAACCCAGATTATAAACTTGCTGCTGAATTCCTGGATGAGCTGTATGACTGGGATCTGGCTGAAGGTCCACCAAAAGACAAGGCACGCCAGAATATCATGAACAAGTATTGTAAGGCCGACTCGAAGAGCTTCCTGTCCTTTCTCAGTGGAGAGGCCGCTGAGAAATGCAAAACTGTGACGGATGCGACCTTTAGTGATGTGATGAAAGGCAAAGTCCAGGAAGGTGTAAGAGAGTATCTAAAAGCCAAACCCTTCACAGATTACCAGGCCAGCCCATTCTTTGATAAATTCCTCCAGTGGAAAGAGTATGAGAAGCAGCCCATCAGTGACAAATACTTCTATGAGTTCAGGACTCTGGGAAAAGGAGGCTTCGGAGAGGTAAGCATTCAAACACATCTACCTGTAATTTTATGAAAGTCAGTTGTAAATATGTGTTGTGACAGCTAATATATCTTTTAATACTACTGTTAGATGTGGAACATTTTTTATTATCATTATATTTTATTTAATGTATGCAAATATGCATAATAATATGCATTCTTCATCTTTTGGAAGTAGTATTATGTCAGTGTCATTCCATCCTTAGAAATACCCCAAGCTACAGAGGTGCATTTTCTTTGAAGCGTTAGAGAGGATATTTGTGGACAGGAGATCATGCCTTATATAATCATGAGGATTTACCTTACCCCAAGGTGACCATAAAGTCTGAACACATATAGGCAAAATCATGGTTAATGTTTCACAAAGTAATAAATACAAAGCCAAAATGCAGGAAGCAATAATCTTGCTTTGAAATAACTTGCAAAGTGCTAGGATATGATTGCAAGAACAGACAATGGCAGTATGAGTTTTTGTGAATGAAATACATTGCTGTGAGGGTTGAGATTTATGAGAGATATCTGAAGAAAACAAATGGAAACGTCATCATGGCTCAGCCTGTTGGCTTCATTAGCACATATAGACGACCTACAATTGACCCTTGAGGAACCTCTTTTCTGAGACAGGCTCTTGGCAACAATCATGCAGAAAAGGGATTTAAACAGCTGAAACAGTAACAGTGATGTTTTAAACAGCATATTATCGATTAAAACAACTGTAAAGTCTGCTAGTATACGCTAAACTAAATCTGCTGTGACTAAAATACTCTGTTCTCTAAAAGCAAGTCGTATAGAAATTAAATGTTGAACATGATATCCAACAATCATTTTGAAACTGCTAATATAACTCTGGACCAACCTGATCTCATGTATATGGAGAGGAAATATTTAATTAAAATGTGAGTTCGACAGATGGCAAATGGGGTGCCAGACACAACTGGCAAGGGTCAAGCTAGGTTGGCCTCTTGAAACAAATTTTTTTGTCTTCAGTCCCTCTAGTAATTCTATATCAGTGTTGCATTTAAGATAAATTGTAAAATGAGACAAAGCAAAACAAATCCCCCATTGCTTTATGATTTAAAAACATCTAGTGTATTTTGTTTAATATACCATTTATAGTTTCTCTAAAATTCCATTTCCATTAAACTTAGTAGTAGTCCAATATGTTTTATATATACTTGATACCTGATCAATGTAGCGCAGTGGTTTCTGTACCTGCCTTAGAACTGTCTGGACATTCAAAGTCCTCCTTTTTTAACAAATCATCTGTGTTTCTCCAGGTATGCGCTGTTCAGGTGAAGAACACAGGCCAGATGTATGCCTGCAAGAAGCTGTGTAAAAAGCGACTGAAGAAGAAGGGTGGTGAGAAGATGGCCCTGTTGGAGAAGAAGATCTTGGAGAAGGTTAACAGTCTGTTCCTGGTCAACTTGGCCTACGCTTATGACACCAAGACCCATCTGTGCCTAGTCATGACCCTGATGAATGGAGGGGACCTCAAGTACCACATTTACAACATAGGCTATGATGGCAAGGGTAACGACAAGGGCATTGAGATGAAGCGCATCATCCACTACACAGCGCAGATCACCACTGGCATTCTGCATCTGCACGACATGGATATCGTATACCGTGACATGAAGCCAGAGAACGTGTTGCTGGATAGCCAAGGCCAGTGCCGACTCTCCGATTTGGGTCTGGCCATAGAGATTGCACCAGACAAGACCGTCACCCAGATGGTGAGTGGATGTACACATTTGAACAGGGACTTTCTAGTTGAAATTGCAACAACACCCATCCTGCAACACAATAAAATATTTACATAAGAAAGAAGTGCAAAAAGTTGCACTCTCAAAGCCATTAGGACATAATGCTGTTAACATAAGCAGACCTGGCTGGGTGATGTCAGCAATGATAATGGGAATCATAACAAGATTTTAAATAATGGTAACAGATATCTACTGTAGAAGGCCATTCCATCTATTATTCAAAGACTTGGAAGTTGCATATGCCAAATGGCAGCTAGGCTGTTATGTGTAGCCTATCTTTTCATCAACAAGATTAGAAGTCATCATCTGCATCGTTGGACCAAGTTTTAGACCACACAAACTCACAAACAAACTGCAACAGAACAGAAATACTAAGAAACAGAGAGCACTGGCTGCCAGGTGATACCTCATCTACATCTTCAACATGGCCGTGCTCATTTATCCTGGGATGAGGGTGAAGCTCGAAACTGGACTCAGGCTTTTGGACAGGCTGTCAATCTTGTCAGGTTTTTACTCTAAATCCGGACAGGGATTACTGGATTGCTTAAAGATCTGCGCAATGACAGTCTCTGAATCCATTATATAACTAATTTGATCCTTGAGCAGTCAGATTATAGCCTAGCCATTTATAGGCTAACTTTTGGTGTAGGGGCTAGGTTCAAGACCTTGGAGGTCCGGTGCTTGTAGCATTAGCAGCCAATGGATGTAAGAAGGAGCTTGGTTGCAGAGATTTAGTTATTGTGGTGGAGGCAAGAGAGTTACCTGCAGCACACTTCATGAGGCCTGTGGGCTGTGATCTGTGACAGAGTAACACAGATATCATGTCGTCAGTGAGTTCAGCTTGATGTTGCACCATAATGGCAGCACAGGGGGCTCTTGCATTGAAACTAAGGGTCACCTCAAAAATATGCAAAGAAAAAAGGTTGTCAGTGACAGAACATCATGATCCGTTTTGGTCACTTTTTGACAAATGGTTTTTTCAAATATTTTTTGAATACCTCCTGTATATTAAACCTCATCATAAACTTATTTTGTAAAGGGTTTCTCTTCGGGCTTTCTTCAGGACTTACTTGCAGCAGCAAAGAGTAAGCTCTCGGTTCCATGAAAGTCCAATAAGCTCATTATCCAGTACTCTGATGCTCCTCAGGCAGCCAGAATGACTGGGCTAACCTCCTCCAGGCAAGGCTGGCTTTGGTCCCCTAATCCTCTTACTGGGCATTACACAAGTCTGTCCCTGATTAGACTGACAGATCCTGGTAAAAACCTACGTTGAATATGTTAAGACATGTTAGTTTGCAAACAAGGTGACTTAAACTGGGCTGAAAAATGTTTTTAAGATCTGATCCTTGCATGAACTAAGATCGTCTTTGTAGCCTTGTTGATTTTTGCTCCTTTTTTGCTGAGTGTGCAGGTTAAGTTAAAATGATTACCAACAGATACACACATGTCAGATGGACAGAATATCGTCACAAAAAGCCACCAGGGGAAGTTGAAAATAATGCAGGGTTTAATGGAGTTGCGCTCTTGACATGGGAGTATTAGGACGAAAAAGTATTGCAAACATGGTTAAGTTTGGTCTGTGGCTTAGTCTGGTCACACTTGTAAAGGACAGATTTGAATGCATACAACAAAGAAAAAATCAACACATTTTTGTATTACTTTACCAGTAGTGGAAAGTTTGTAAAATGATGTGGTGTCTGATGCTGTAGTCAGTGCAAATATTAATGGGAATTCATTGAAGCCATGTTTGAATGTCTTTGAACAGTGTGAACATATGAGGTGGCTATAAAAGGACAGTACATCCAACAGAACTCATAAGCACCTCCAAATAAAGATTTTTGCAACAGGGTTTCTTTAGGAATTCGTAGCAGCGAAGTGTGAGGTGTGCATGCATTAGTTATGCATTGTGGGCATGTCTACATGCCGCCTGGATATTACGTATTTCTGCTGGAGACTGCTAGCATCCAGAAATGGCCAGCCTTTATATAAGAGGCTGGACAACTCTGTCAGGGTGTAGACGCACACGACTCTTGACAGGTAGTAGGCTTAGCATTAGGATTAAGCTCCTGGTCCGAGGCTGCAGGTGAGGTCACAGAGGGAGGGGAGCAGAGGAGCGGGGAGAGAGCGAGCAAGAGATGCAAAGGTCAAAGTTGCACAGAGGGAGACAGAATGAAGATAGCGACGAGTAGATGAAAGCTTTTAGTAACCAAGGCAACTGATCTGTGAAACACTTCATTGTCAATGTCACTTGACATCAATTAAAGTTGTTCTTCACCAGCCTGACCTTCCACAAGGCCAGCTTTCTATTCTCTGTGCCATGTTACTGAACTAACATACAAGTCTGTTAATGTCCATTCACTGTACCAGGTATTTCTTCCATCTACAGAACTCAATGCTGACATAGTAGAAATCTATCTATATAAAACACACCATGACTGCTAGCACTTTAAAATGTACAATCAAATGATTAATAGATGAATCTTAATTTCAGCCTTTCACCTACTTTCTCTCTCTCTCCTCCAGGCTGGTACTGGAGCATACATGGCCCCTGAGCTCCTGAGCAAAACTCCATACAGGACGTCGGTGGACTGGTGGGCCCTGGGCTGCAGTATCTATGAGATGGTGGCAGGATACACACCTTTTAAAGGCCCCGATAGCAAGAAGGAGAAGGTGGAGAAGGAGGAGGTACAGCGCCGTATTCTCAATGAGGAGCCCAAGTGGGAGCACAAGTGCTTCGATGCTGCCACCAAGGATATCATCCAGCAGTTCCTCAAGAAAAAAATAGAGGAGCGTCTGGGCATGAAGTAAGAGGTTCATCTTCCTTTCAAGCTATAAGCAAGCTGCTGTAAAATGGTTGCACAGTGGTGCAGTAAATCTGAATTTATGCAATGAGTTGTTAATTTGTTAAATAGTTTTTTTTGGAAGAGCATTTATTTGTTTTGGTTGATATTTTTGCGCATTAAAAAACTGAGATGGTGCAACAAGCTTGTTTACAATTAACTAGTCTTACATTTTAGTTTTGGAACACTGATGGAGAAATATGTTTTTACCTCATCATCAGGAACAACTTGGAGGATCCCAGGAAGCACGATTGGTTCAAAACCATCAACTTTCCCCGTCTGGAGGCCGGGCTGGTGGATCCTCCTTGGGTGCCCAAGCCCAATGTTGTCTACGCCAAGGATACCGGCGACATCGCCGAGTTCTCCGAGATCAAGGGCATCGAGTTTGATGCCAAGGACGACAAATTCTTCAAGGAGTTTAGCACAGGCGCCGTGGCTATCCCGTGGCAGCAGGAGATGGTCGAAACCGGACTGTTTGACGAGCTCAATGATCCCAACAGGAAAGAGGGTGGAGGAGATCCCGATGATGAAAAGAAGTCAGGCACATGTATATTGCTGTGAGACGTCACATGTTTGATATCATACACCAGTAATAACGCTCAACAATTTGTTTGTATTCTCAGTCAGACACACATTAACGTTGATGTAAAAGATGAGTCATGTTTTATGAAAAGAGGGGAGCATGAGCATCCTTGTTGAGAGAGAAGTACCATCCCTTCCATGTAAGGATGGTCATGGTTTAGAGGTGTATTGCTTTCGAGGCAACGTTGTGGAGGACGTGGTGATGTATTTTGAGCATCATCTCTCGGGTGCACATCTTCCCTTGCAAACAGACATATCTTATGATGTAGTCATGCAACCATGTTAAACATAAATGATTGCTAGGAGTAATTTTTTTTAGAATAGTGAGTTAAAGGCCTGGGTGCCAGGAACACGACTATTTTATGAAGAAAATGTCTAAATCCAAACAAAAAAGTATTTGCAGTAGATGTACCTGCCGAAGCGATGCTGTTACATCCAACATTAATTTGGAACCAATTGGAACGAATGTCTTCTAGACCTTGAAATTGTTCACTTTGAGTATCTTGTAGTGGACTGTGTACAACATTTTATTGCACTCCCCACCATCTTATGCCCTTTACTGATGCCATCATAAGGTCACACTATTTCTACAATGAAGGGTGCTTTGTAAGCACATGCAGCAGAGTAGTTCTAGTCTTAAATGTTATGCTGTGATCCTAAACCCTAATAATTAAGGCTGATCACTGCATTTACATTCTACAAATGTTAGTTTTATATAAACCATAAAAGGCATTTGTTGCAATTGTATTTATTGTATATAAAGAAACTTATCTATATCTATGCACAGAGAGAAAAGCAAATATGTAAGTAATTTAAACTTAGAATATATTTGAAAGACAATGAAGAATACAGAACACTTCTTCACTGAGTCCCTCTACTGTTGGTGCTATGAGGCTCAACTTAGTGAGGATGGAGACTCTGTAGCGCTGGGATGCTGGGAGAGAGGTGAGTGCAGTTAAGTGCTGCATAAGAAGCAGGAACATTTAGAGGAGTTGGGCAATAAATTCCTGTACCAGGAATGTGCAGGTTGCCCTGTACAGGGCCCTGAAACACTGTGATACTTCAGGGCTCTTTTCTTAGTTTGAGGTGAGTGTAAATAACTCAAACTAGCCTGATTTTTGAAGAAGACTCCACTGTTGTGGTTGTTAAGATGAGTATAGAGACTCGGGTTAGGTCAAAAGAAAATCCTTGTTATTCTTGTTTACTTGTCTCAGGGTATTTATTTACAGATGTTGGGCAGAGATGAGTTTTTACGGTTAATGTTAATATGATTTAAATATATGATAAATGTACTTGTAAATATATCTTGAGAGGAATTGCTATATTAGAGATTTAAAGCAGAAACTTCATTGACTCTTGAAATCATTTGAGTAAATTAAAATATATGTCTTTTAAAATGTGTTTCTGTTCTGTGATGATGGATATTCATGTGTTTGCGTCAGTGGATTAGATGCAGTCTTGAGGCTTTAAGAGCACAGCTACCACCAGCGTCAGAGACCGCCTCAAATTATACCATGTTACTTATGTTCTCTGAGCTATATATAACCACAGAGAAAGTGCTGCTGTGGACTCTGGAGTAAAACCTAAAAATATCAGCTGCATTAATCCCGTTCAGGATGCTGACTACAGCCAGGCTGTGCTCCAGGCCACCGCCAATTGGCAAGTTCAACTCTTAGCTCATAAGGCGATAACCAGTGCTATCCTTGCGCCTTCTTTGCTTAAATCAGCTTAAAATCCCCTCAGGTTCTGAGGCATCTCAATGTGACTGCCAAGTGACGCTCCGGGCAGAAAACAGCAGCTACATTTTTGATTATTCATCGTGTTTTATCGTTAGATTTGTTTTTGATTAAAACACTTCAAATCATTTAAACAGATAAAATACAAATATTTTGAAAAAAGTATGAGAGATATTTCCAGCTCAGACATTCAGGTCTAAGTCGTCCCAACATTTATAACATTTACCTGTTTATTTCCTTCAGGTGAAAATATCCATTTGCTGATTTCTTTAGTCTCCAACAGCGCCTCTATACAGCGCTCTAACTCAAGGATGGTAAGAGTTTAGGAGACTCTTAGGTGGATTCATGCTGCAGCTAAATCCTGAGAGATTATCTCACATAGCAGGACCTGGGTACACGCTGCTGCTGACAGTGAAGGACAGAGCTGCTGTTGCTGCGGGGCCCTGTGGGAGCTGGATCGGTGAGGTGGTGTGAAATTAGAGCAGACAGGTGTGCTCAGACCTCTTTTAACACTGACCTGATGTGTTCTGACTTCGACAGCCGAGGCAGTCTCTGTGGGCGTAGTTACAGGTGCAACCATTCACTCAGCGGTGAGGCTGTAGTGAGTTTCAGAAAACATCAAATTAATAAGAAATAAAGCTAGTGGCTGAAAGTAACTAAGTAAAATGTTTGCGGTCCTTGTACTTTACTTTTACTCCTCTGTTACATTTATTTAACAACTTAAATTACAGTTACTTTGCAGATTTAGTCATTCTGGTAATACAAAATATGCTCAGCTGATTATGATGTAATATTATGGTTAAAGATAAAACTTTATTCGTCTGTGAGCAACAGAAAACTAGAAAAAGATATGTAAACCATCTTTAACAGCATTAGAGTGATGATCAGATTATTGCATCAATACTTACAATCCAATAACATAATATACATGATTCTAAAACAGGCTATTCTGCATAATGAGTACTTTTACATTTGTTACTTAAAGTATATTTTGATGCTAGTACTGTTTTCTTACTTTGACTCAAGTAAAAATGTAAGAACGAGACTTTTACTTGTGACAGATGTTTCTACACTGTAGTATTTCTACTTTTGACCTCTGAATACCGACTTGTGGACAAAGGCAAGTATACCAGTGGTCTGACAGCTGACACAACTTGGCTTGTAAACTTCATTATTTCGCATTTCCATTTAGAAACAGTTAAAGGGGCATTCTGGAGAAAGGAGAGGAGATTCAAACTCTGAATTTTAATAATTACAATGTTAATGAGGTCATAATACAAACTCAGAAATATTATTTTTTCCCATAACTGAGTAAACAAGCTGTTCTATTACTGTTTATTCAGTTTGTCGATGAAGATCTTTCTCTTCTGATTAAAATTTCTTCCTTAAAATGACATAGTGCACCTTTAAATGTGATGTTTAAGGCTTTGTGAGTATGAAAATATCCTGCATTAGGTACCATGGAAACTTTAACCACTTAAGGAACACCGTTCCAATATAGGAACACCCTTCACTAAACGAACACCCTTCGTAAAAACGAATAGCTTTTTTTGCTAATAGTTTTAAGCATCTGATCTTAACAATATATACTCACTGTTGGAAAGCTGGGACTGTCGTGATTATTTTAAGCCCAAAAAAGTTATTTCCAGACCATGTGATAGCCTTCTAAACTCACCATGACACAACATTAGAAAGAGCCCTCTACCGCAAGAAGCAAGAATGCCTACATACCTTCGGAGTGTTCCCTTTTTCCACAGCTACACGTCATGCCACAATTTTTTTTTCATAGTTCGCCAAGAGTCCATAGAATGGGAATATTCATGTCATTTTACCCAAAACTAGCTACAAGTGTCGAACAAGCAAGAAACCCCAGGGTCTTAGTTTTCATTTGAGGCCAAGATTATGTTTCTAGGTAAAGGGGTTCTCAAGTTATAAGCCTTTGAATCTCAGTAGGCGCTCTTGGAAAGAAAGGACCCAAGCAAAACGCACAGACATGCCTTTAGAAAAAAAAATATGAAAAATCAATTTTTTAGTCTTTCAACTTCAAATTTTGAGTGTAGCAAGCTGAGACCTGTGGCTATGGCCTAATTGTGTCTGCTGTGTCCATAGACATACCTGAGCCCTTACATCTTAGTCAGTTTATTGACATTTGAATTGGACGGAAACCAAAACCTGTGTTCCAACCTCTGTAACTCCGTGTCAGTATGTCATAGAATCACACTGACACTTCTAGAACTTGAGCGTGTTACCTTTCCAATGGTACCAAGCACATCCCTGAGTCTCAAACTATGTGGGAGCTGTCATGCTTTTAATTTCGGTATGTCGTTTTGGACAAAGAACCTTAAAATGGGGGCATTCATTAAGTGGTTAAAGGTGCTTCAATTCAACAATTTTAAAAGTCATGCATGCTTTTGTTGACTTTAACACATTTTTGCTTGACAGAAAGGGAAGATATCTCACAACCATTATCCTAAAGGCTTGAACAGGTGGTTTGAAATTATTAGAAATAGAAAGAAGGGTTGAGCTAATAAGTGTTATTTCCTCTTTGGTTGTACATATTTTTGCACAATTCAATGTGATAAACATTTACTGGATATGACCTTATATAAAGGTGGACGTGAGAAGGGAAAAAAAAAATCTCAACATGCACCGTTTGAGCTTATTTCCCATCGCCTGATATTGTGGAAACCAGTGGTATGTTTTAAAAATCTAGAGTTGTGCACATGAATTTGTGTAGTCAGGAAAAAAAAAGATGTGAAATTCCTAATTCACCTCCTCAGTATCCCCTGAAAGTGTTGGAGCCACACACTCACTCTCTCCGCACTGCCCGTCTTGTTTCTGGCTCCCTCGTGTGGATGCAGGTTCTCGCTACAGCGATGGTGAGAATGTAATCGAATGCCAACACACAACGATCTCACCAATTTCACACAACCTGCCGTCTCTCTGTCTAGACTGTCACGTTGTAAAGCATGAAAACAGCTCTGCATTCAAATTCTAGCGCATCATATCATTTTATTTGATGTCTGTAACGCTGTCTTTTCTCAAAAACAGAGATAAACTGCGAACCAGGCTGAAAACCACAAGCAGTAACTCAGTTCAACTACTAAAGCACTAACAGAACTTTAAAGTATTTGTCTACCAAGTATTAGGTGGTACTTCTACTCCACTACATTTATCTGACAACTGTAGTTACAAGTTACTATATAGAGAAAACATCCAATCATTCTGTACGTACAGAGCCTCTCTAAAGATCACATTGGTACTTTTTCACAGAAAGCAGCATTTGGTTGGTGCCCCATGTGACAGCGCAGATGTCTGTAGGATTTAGTGGTTCCATCAAAGGCTGATTTCACCTCTGGGCTTCTCAGACGGCTTCACTGAAACAACTATTTGAGGTTAAATAGGTAAAAATGTATAATATTTCACAACAAAGCAAATATTCAAAAAAAAGGCCAAAAAGAACGATGTCACATCGGTGTATCACAACTGTGTTTTTTTTTCTTTCCTCTCCCATTATTCATCTTAAGACCCCTGAGAGAGAGCCTCACCACCAGGTTGGGAAACACAGGACTAAATGATCTCACTGCATTAGGACAGATCCGTTGTCCCCTATTAAATTACTATTTTGATAATCGATTGATCAGTTTAAGTATTTTTTTATCTCAAAATTCTGTAATTCCATCTTGTTAAATGTGAATACATTTTGGTTTCTTCACTCCTCTGCGACAGTGAGCTGGATATCTCTGAGCGGTGGACAAAACAAGACGATTACCGACGTCATGTTGGGCTTCAGGAAACACTGATTGACATTTCTCATCATTTTCGGATATTTTATAGACCGAACGCCTGATCGATTCATGAAAATAATTTTTAGTTGCAGCCCTGAACTGTACATGAAGTAGTTCAAACTAGCTCTACCTCAACCAGCTGCAAACATGCTGCTTACTAATGTCGCACAGAATAATATGTCAGTCACAGAGGCAGTTATTTCTGCATAGCACTCCCACCACCGACAGAAATCTGCAGCTCAAATGAAGAAATCAGGCGTGAGAAAATCTCTCTTTTTTTTTTTTCTTCAAAATCACTTTTATTCCACAATTTATTTCATCAGGTCTTAAGGCACCCTGAAGAGATGTTACAAGTTGTTCTTTCAAATGCGGGTTCCTTTTAAGACTGTGTAAACATAGCTTTGAATAAGATAATTTCCTGTAAATCTTTGCTTAAATTATTTCTTTACAGTGCACAGACATTGTGTTTTGTGACAAAAATACAGTGTGAATTAAGTAAATATGGTAGATAGTGTATATATATACATTGAAGAGTAATAGATTGGCAGACAATCAGATCGACAGGCTGAAGAAGAGAGAAAACTAACAAACAATCTTTGAGACCCAGATAGATATACAGATCACGTTAAGATATACAGTACATAGTTACAGTGAACCTTTTTTCAATTTTTGCAACGCTTTCCCAGTGCCTCTCCGCCTTAAACGCAGTTTCTACACTGTACCTTCTAAATGTGTGCGTGTGTGCGTGTGTGTGTCGCCTCAGCCACCATCGATACGCAGCACCCTCGCGAGGTGGAGCGAGGCGACTTCTCTACGGTCCCAGAGGGCTTTACTCACAAATGTCGGCTATTGCAGTGGAGAGGTGAGTAAACAGGAAGACGGGCAGACATACAGACAGACGCACATGCAGACAGACAGACAGACGGACAGACGGCACAAGACTGGGTTGTGGCCACGCGGGCCACAACACGAAGATCTATCTATAATTCCCTAAATATGGTTCAGGATCACAATGTATTTATATGTAGAAAGGGACTTTGTAATTGGCATTTCATATACAGGGATACAGTGGCTATACTTGATTATCACGGTACGTTCCTATGAAGTCTTTGTGACGTGATGATGTGAATACTCTGGAGATGAGTCGGAAATGCTTCTACTTTCTCAGTTATACTATACAGCAAGATAAAAATCCTCTCGACGCCAGACAGTCGTTCATACAGCTCAAAGAGATGAAAACAACACTCTCTTCCCGACAGCAGGAAGATCTAAAAAAAAAACTGTTTGAAAAGAAAAACAAAACAGAACAAAAAAAAAACGTGTATCAGCACTTACACAACAGCTCAGAATGGCTTGGTTGCAAATGGCTATAAGTTACCTAATCACATCGACGCTAAAAAATAGAAATAATCGTAAACCGAGTGAGGAATGAGCAGTGCAACGGGTGACAGAAGGGATGGATGGATGGATGAGGAGGAGGAGAAGGAGGAGGAGGGGAAGGAGGAGGAGTGGGAGTGGGAGGGGGAGGGGGAGCAGGGCCTGGTGTCATGTTCGGGGACGTTTGAGGAGGTCAGCAAGGAATCATGGAGGAAAGAAGGGTCAGAAATGTCATCAAAGCAACATTCGGTATCTAACTGGCTCTCCCGCTGGGAGCCACATCCCCCCAAATATATCATCTTTGTGACATATTTGACACTCCCTTCCATTTTTTTTGTTTTTAATTTTTAAACATAAATCCTTAGCAAACGTTGGCAGCCTCTGCGTTGGTTTTTTTGTTTTCCTTTTTTACCGGCCGGCCTCTCCCTTTACTCCACCACCTTGATCCTGAAGGTGACGCGGCCCAGGAACTTGTCCCTTTCGTCGTCGTTGCGCAGGTCGGAGCCCTCCACCCTGCACTCCACCGCCAGCTCCTTGTTGTAGTCCTCCTTGGTGAGCAGCAGCTTCACGGCCACCAGGGGCTGCACGTAATCCTCCTGCAATCGGGAAAAGGAGACAGCGGCCTGTCAATAACACGTCCCTGTGAGGACATTAGAGGACACGATCTGACCGGGGGGGATGAGTACTTACATGGGCTCTCTTGCCGTAGTAGGGGAAATACATCTTATCAATGCGCCCCTCAATGGGGAAATACTGCATTAGGATCGGGGACTCTTTCTGCAGGGAAGAACATGTGTTAGCGGATGTAAATCTGACGTGAAATGCTTTTACGCACGTTAGATTAATAGCGAATGAGACTTTTTTTCAAAGACCACACGAGACGGGACGTGAAAAAAAGGAAAATTAATGACCCTGTGTAGCTGGTGAGAGATTTAAATGAGGTAGAGCACATGATGTGTCTGCTTTAGTCTGCGAAAGAGGTACATCTGTGGCTGAAAATAGCACCGTTTGTACTAAAATGTTTGAGAATGGCACTAAGATGAGTTTTAGAGGCACCTGCATAATGACCTGTTACATCATCAAAATGCATTAACACTCCTACTGGCCTTATCCTCAGAATTTACATATTATCTTACCCTAAGGCCGTCAGTGACAGCATGCAGAAAGAAATCGGACAGAAAGGAAACAAAAAAAGGAGGAAGAAAATGAAAGCAAGAGAACAAGATCAACAGAAAGAAAATATTGAGACTGTTATGGTCATTCTTTATGAGAGAAATTAAAACAGAAAAAACATACACGTACAAAACAAGTGGCACATGTACGGTAGAGTGAGGAGAAATGTGTTTACTTTTAATGTGCAGTTGATGTAGGGATCTCCGCGAGGCTTCAGGCCGATGATCTATGAGGTGAAGGAGACAGGAGAGGTTGAGACTGTGCAGAGAGGCTGCAGCATGAAGTCAGACATTAATCACTTTATTTTGGGAGCTGTCAGCGAGCTGCTAAAAGGATGAAGTTCAGGAGCGGTCGGGGAAGGAAGAAAAGGCTGAGAGACAAAGAGAGGAGAAGGGAGTTTTTTTTTTAACCCCCGAATCACTCTGTGAAAGTGGGTGTTACCCTGTTCATTTTCAGCAGCACGCAGGGTTTTCCCTCAGAGTAGCCAAAGTTGGTGTCAGAGAGGCCGGAGCACAGGCTCAGGGCGCTCCTCTTGAAGCGGCAAACTTTCTTTGTCATGACCTCGGTGTCGTCCTGGATGTAATAGTCTCCGGGAGGGCAGTCCTCGTTCACCTGCTGCGTTGAATCATTATACCCTGAGAGACGGAGACACAGTCATGATAAATGGAATGAACCATTGGGAGAAAGATCCGGGAGAAGGAGAGCGGAATCTTTAATAATCGCTCTCCATCAGGGAGAGGCGCACTTACTTTGCAGGAAGGACTCCAGGTGCTGGACGTACGAGGCATACTTCAGGGGGTCGGATTTGTTGAAATGGATGTCCAGGGAGTTTGGACGAATCACCAACCCTGCGAACGAGACAGACAGCAAAGTAAACAAGCTGTAAACGATCCTGGCTAGGCTAATGCACAGCACATGTCGAGGGGTTGTCTCAGGTTACAGCCGGACAGAAAACATCTCCCGAACAAGCTGCTCTGCTGACATCACACAGGAAGAGACTTCAAAACAGATCGATGCAAGAAGCAGCTGTAATGTAGAACATTATTGTGACTGTGTCTGATTGTTGCGAGTATAAATAATGAATGTGGTCAGAGAGACAAGGCTTCCAGTCACAGCTTCCTGTTCACTCCCCTGTACGGTGCTGCTTTTGTGGAGAGAGACACTGACCTGGGAATGGGACGCGGTCCCGGTACCTCGGCACATAGTCGTCCAGAGTGAGCAGCAGCACCCACATGGTCAGGGCGAACATACCAGCCAGGAAGCAGTAGAAAACCAGGTAGAACAGCAGGATGAGGCCTGGAGGAGGTTTTGGGGGAAAAACAGAAATAGAAAGAAAGAGTCCACATAATGAGGGAAAGACACAGAAAGAGGGGAGCCATGCATAATTAACTACAAGCGTTCACCACACAAGCTTGGACAAATGCCTTCTGATTTCCCACGGTCCCCTATGAGAGAAACCATTTTGGATCATGGGGGAAAAAAAATGCTACTAGCTGCTAACAAATCTGAGGCCATTATTTCACTGGAGGCCCCCCCTCTGTTTCAAACCAGATATAAGGATGAGGCTCATAAGCGTCTGAAGCTTCATTTGTACAAAGCAGAGGGGGGGAGGGAAAAAAAGAAAAGGAGGCACAGTCATGGAAACATCTGACTCAAAATGGTTCACCACCATCCAGCCTGCACAGCACGGATGCCCTCTAAGTTGACAAAAAAAAAAGGAAAAAAAAAGGGATGGACCCCTCAGCTTCCTGCTGAACGTCCCCCCCTTCCTCTCATTCCTCTCCAACAGTATCCCACAATGCACCTGGCTAGTGCGTGAAAGAGAGAGAAAGAGGAGAGAGGGAATCCCATTTGACCTTGACAGGCATGCTAATGTGGGCGGCCATGCAACTGCAATGGAGCATCCCACTGCACAGCAGCACAGGGGCCCAGGCGAGCCTGACAGCCCGCGCTAGCCTATAGGAGCTGGCTGCTGGAAGGGGGTGGGGGGGTGCTGTGTTACCACCTCACCCTGGAAATAACCAGGGGGGGATCATTACATAAAAATGTATAGAAGCCTGGTGAGATGAGGGATGCTGGTGGCAGATGTGATTAGGTAATGATCAGCTGTGATTCCCCCCCTCATCATGCAGGTGATAAATGTGAATTAAGAAAAAAAACTGCTCTGGTGCTCTGCTGTTGGTGACTATGCAGCAGAGGGGGTGCACACCTCTGATTAGCATCACTCAGCCTCTTGGTGGAGGCTTCTCCTCTACACCTTCGTTGTAGGCCCTATGACGGCTCCTTCCGCTCACCCAACATCTAAAAAGACAGTCATTTTCTCATCCATCCATGCACAGACACACGCAGCGGGCTTTACGCTCGGAAGGCACGCATCTATTAAAGCCCTCTCACCGGGGAGAGGAGGGCGCTGGGTGAGCTCTGAGCCCCGTGAATGTCACCGCGCATCTACTAATTGGCTGCTGTGTAACGGGGGGATCCTTACCCCAGCTGCAGGCCGTGCGCCCCAGAAACTCCCCGGTCCTCGGGTTGTAGATGGAGTCCTTCCAGCTGGACGTGCTCTCCTTGTTGGCAGGTTTATCCTCGGTGCTCGCCATGGTGATTTCTTTTTTCTCCCCTCTTTTTTTTGGTTGCTGTGGCTCCAAAACAAAAAAAAAATGTGCGCTTGGTTCCTTCCTTTAAAAAAATGCAGAAAAAAGGGGCAGCGGGCGATGTGGTGAGGCGAAGAGGAAGAAGAAGAAGCCGGCGAGGCGGCGGTGAGTGGAGTGGGCGGTGTAGAGAGAGGGAGAGAGAGAAAGAGAAAGAGGAAGGGAGGGAGATGCTCTGGTGGTGGAACAAAAAAAAAGCGAGAGAAGGAAGGTGAGGAGAGAGAGAGAGAGAGAGAGAGAGAGAGAGGGAGAATCGGTGACGTCCACACGAGCCCCGCTGTGGCAGCTGATGCAGTGCGACCAGATGGATGAACATTGGCGGATGACGGAGAGACGCACGGAGACGCACCGTTACGCGCACAAATGTATAAATAGAGCGCACGCTATCTTCCTCATAATCAATTATAGTCTAATGGCCACATGAGATTAGGAGCCGGCTGGGGGTCTCCAGTTTTTTTTATTTATTTATTTTTTTTTATAAGCCGTCGAACAGGCGGGGGGGAATCGAACTTGAGGTCTACTAACTGGTATATTTTGGCCTCCTGTGGCATCAGGTGTTACATATCATCCCGATGAGTTCACCACAGCTCCTCTGCGTGCAGGTCGCATGCGTTGAGTCACCAAACCGATAACCAATCACACAGGCTGGAGTGGATTTCTCTGCTAATCAGTCTCTGGGAAAGCTTCAGTGCGTGCACACACACACACATACTGACACCTACACATGTAAAAGTACACACATGTGAGCGAGCAGCATGTCTGAAGTCCATCAGAATGTGATTTGTGACTGACTGATTATGCACACATATTTGGAGCATTTGCCAATCCTTGTTGCTATGGTAATTGAGCACTACTGAAACTGGAATGTGTGTGTGTGTGTGTGTGTGGCAGAGAGAGAGAGAGTACATAGAGTGCATGATTGTAAACAGATGTGTCAAAGTTAACAGAGAGCAACACTTTTTCTGGGGAGTGAGTCGAGGATGCCGCTTGTTTTACATTCCCATCACCAGCGAATCATTTAATTTCCTCCATGTTGGAGCCTGTGCTTTGTCGGTCTGTACACATGCACGTCGTGCCAATAAGTGAGCTGAACTGAGAGAGAAGGAGTTATGTGCTCAGAGGCTAAGACACTGACAGGAAAATAGAAGAAAAAAAGAAGGAAAAAAAAAAAAGGACAAAAGCTTAACTTCCAACCCTCTTGACACTCCAGCGAACAATCCCAGTGTGTCACAGAGAGGAGAGAAGAGGGAGTTACATAATGACCCCTGATGCAGGGTTCAGCTCATATGGGGGAGGGGGACCGGAGTAGTGGTCGCATTGCATCCAGTTCCTGCTGTCAGATTGAATTTGTTGCAAGGCAGGGTCCACCACAACTCACACAATGCCGTACCAAACGTGTGCACACACACACACACACACGCACCCCACTTTCATGATTAGTGCGAGAGCCGGCAGAGCTGATTCATGGGCTAGTCCTGTCTTCTCTCACTCACTCTAGCACATTTTTCCTCTGTTAAGGCATCCCGCTGCAAGCCAAGCCCACTGGTGAAAAAACAAAACAAACTGCCCCATGTTTGAGGGGTAAAGCTGAGATTGACGACAAGAGTGGAGACACTGTATGTCTCTGTGCGATGTACACAAAATTCGCTATTTCTGCTCATCCTCTGAGGGGACAGGCAAACAATCCTCCCATTGTTTAGGAAAACCCTCTTTTCTGTGCACTCAATTAGCGCCTCCTTCACCATACCAGCACCATGAGCAGGAAAACACACCCCATTTGTTCTCAGTCACTCCATCCGCGAGCTGCCATAGCAACCCTCACAGAGAGGTTGATCACATCAATGGGAAGCAATCCCTGCACTCATCTAACAGCCTATGTGTGTGATAATTCCCCACGGACAAGACAACGGCATTTCCCTCGAGTCCATGTGGAGGTTAAACAAAATCCTTCAGGAGGCATCTGTTCACTCTCCACGTCAGTGACAACTACTGTACGCACGAGAAGCCCAAATCACCACCGACGACTGCTCTTCATTAATGTCTTTAATATCTTTAACATCTAACAAAATACTCTGTAGTTTTAATGTAATTTAGTAAGAAAATGTAAGATCACACAAATGTATTATTTGTTATTTCCCAGCAGCCTGGGAGGACATTTGCCATTCAAGAACTGAATGAAGTGTTAGAAATGAAATGTCATTTCGAGCTGAGGTGTTAATTCTTGCATTACACACAGTGTCACTTTGCATAACTAATCTCTTAGTATATGTAGAAAAATATTACAGTTAGGGAAGACAAAAAATATTTAACAACACCCAAATAGCACAGAGATTCACAGTTACATTTTCACGGTAATTTGTGAGCATTTTCTTGAAATCACAATGTGAAGTATTTGCAAAATTGTCATCAGAGTTCATCAGGTCAATAAATGACTTGAGTCAAAACATTATCATCTGACATCATCGTGGCTGTCAACAATGAACATGAGCTAATAACTGAAATAACAACATGGACTGACAATCTAAACATATTTCTATTTCTGTTTACCGTCAGTTCAATTCATATTTATATCCCTGATCAACTTGTTCATGAACTACAGAGCATTGAGGTGGTAATCTGTGTTTGAGATGTATGTTAGAGGTCATAAAATGTACAACAGCTGTTATAATCTGCCACATATACACATTAAAATCCCTCTCACAGTCGACATCAAAATATGGAGATGTGTGTTACTTACAGCTAAGAAGTAGATCAATATTTCTGAAATACATAAGTCCAGTAGGATTCCCTTGTACATTCAAAACATATAGCATCAGTTTTTGTTTTCCAGTTTAAACATTGTAATCATCACACTTGATAATTGCATTCATTTTAAAGATATGTTTAAGCGCTGTTTTAAGCGTATGAATGAATGAAGCTGCTCCAGACATGTGTGACTGGATGTTCTCTCAGGTGGAGCTGACAGGTTAAAATACTTGCCGAGAAGAAACAGCTACATTAAAAAGGAGAAGGCAAATGCCAAACCATTTGAGTTGAATATCTGACAATATTTTTTAAAAAATAGCCTAGAATTCTGCCTTCTTTAGAGCTCTTTAAATATGGAGGTGTCATGAACAGAAGAATCAGTGCTAGCTCCTTTTTTTGGGGGCTCCTTATTAGAATGTGGCATGTGGTTGCTATGGCAAGATCATAAATTATGAAGCTGTAAAGGCAGTCATTAGCGCCCCCATGTGGGAAATTGTACAAATACTATGCCAGCTGGATACAATGCTGTCATATGATGAGGCACTGGTGGCTGGAATGAATACAGGATCAACCTTATAAGACTGCTGTGAAGAAAATACGTAAAATGTGTGCGTAGCTTCTGTGTGTGGGTAACAATTCAAGGCTGTGCAGGTTGTGACAGCAGACTGGCGGTGCTTTGTGCCATTCCCTATCTGTAAGGACCCTTACCAACAGACATGGCTCATGGTGGCTACGTCTAAAAACAGTCATTTTGTTTGAAATAGAACCGTCTGCTTTCACGTGTACTCAAAACTCTCCATCTTCCTGTGAGTGCATCCAGTGTCAAGGCTTGTACCAATTCATGGAGCGTCGGAGAGCTCTCTCCCAGCTCTGGAGGACAGGGATGTATTCCACACTTGGGCTACATGCTCCTTCCTTGAGTGCTCTTCGGGGCAGGAACACCTGGTCAGTGCTCTGCAGCTTCTTTAGCTCTTCTCTGGTCCTCCAGAAGCCTGCAGCGACAGGAAGAACCCTTTAAAAGTGTCTCATGTACAGGACGTCCTATAAAATGCAGACTAAAGTCCTATTTGTACTGGACTTTCCTGCGAATCTGCCATGTTTTTTGTAAAGTAAAAATTACACTGCAAACTGACCTCATTTCACCAAACACGGAAGTCAAGTGGTAACACCATTTGCGTGAATATCGGTATCTCTGTGAGTTGAGGTCATATACATAGATCATATATATATTTCTTGATTTGTTGAACATACGTCAACAGCTGCGATGTGAGATCAGAGTTTAAAATGAGTGATGACAGAAGGTCAGGAGCAACAACAACATGTATATTTATGCATGTAACACATTAAGAAAGTTGGCAAAACAACTCTAAACTGTATTAGTAATGGGCTGCTGAAGAACAGATGCTGCATGTCTGAAATGTTGATGTTACGCAGAGCCTTGACCTAATCATATCCGGGGATCATGTCAGTAAACACAAGTAAAAAAAAAAACCAAGACTTTGCTTGTCCTGTGAGAATGCATTACACAACACACAGACGTGGGGGTAGCGTCTAAATCACATGAGGTCACGAGTATGGCTTATGTGCTCAAATACAGTGCTAAACAATGGCTGGAAGTGGTGCATCGCTCCAACACTATCAGCCGCTGAATCCACTGTAGAAACATTAGGAACTAATGTTTTACATATTTATTCAGCCATCAGCCCCACCTGCCTTTAGCCTGCTATAAAATAACACTGACAAATCCATCTCCAGTGTTTGATTTAATTAAGCACTGACTAATGTATAATAATCTAATTACGTAATGTGAATAATTACATGGAAAGCAGGTTACATAAGAAAGAGCAAGCATTTCATTTCGCTTTCTCTGCCAGCACCAAGAATAAAAATAGGACTTTTGATCAGAACCTTTTCAAATGCAACTCACTGTCACGACTGAGTGTTGTAATATTTTTAGAGGAAAAACAAAGAGCCACAGTGAGAGTGAAGACAAACGTTAAAGTGTCTTTCTGTGTTTGAGCTGAGCAGTCTCTTTAAGAAACAAAGCTTCAGTTCAGTTTTTATTTTCCCTCACTTTTCAACAGGCGTGGGCACTAAATGGTTTCTGTCACAGTCACTGGTGTCATGTTGTGCTACGACATGGATTTCGGATAGGATACTACCGTTATATCATAGCAAGTAAAAATAATGTGCTTTGCAGTGGCTTTGACAATACACAGTCACAGGGCTAAACAGGTACTCATAGAATTGAAGTTACATCCAGTAACTTTCTTGCTAAATTGGACTTTGGTGACACAAACATGGGGAAGGTGCAAACAAAGCACCCCTACCTCTCTGTTGATGTCTCCAAGAACAAACAAAAACTTGGAAATAACCCCTCAACAACTGGGAAACTAATGGAATTGGAACCTGTAGGTTTTGTCATTTTCCGTCTATTGTAGCACGCTGAACAAGGTCGGAGTATCAACTATTAAGGAACAATCAAGAGAAACTGTTTGATCGTTCAGCCTTGTTCACAGCTGATAGATTAATAACCACAGTAGTTAGTTAGCCGTGGGAAACCAGTTCTCCCACTGTTGTTTGTGCAACTGCATACCGCAAAATAAGCTCAGCTGGCTCCGTTGTTAATGTCATATGAAAGCTCCTGCTGCTCCGCGAAACTCGCCAGCATGTGTGTTTGTTGCCACTATCTGTAAATCTACTTGATATACAAGCCCTGTGATACACTATGATGACTATTGTACTTCCCCAAATATGGAGTACTTTGGGTTTTCTAAAAATAAACACTTTTGAGATTATTGATTGAGGGAATGATACCTAATTTTTATTCCTATTTGAAGCCAATAAACACACTGAAGTCCCTCTTAGACAACACCTCCTAAAACCTAGCAGTTTTCTGAAAAACTTGACAGATTTGTCAGCGTTCTCTAGAACCTTTATTTCTCAGCCTCTGGCGCAGATGGAAGCTTGAAATTAAAACCAGCTAAGAGCTAAAGACTTAAATGGATTTGCTCTGATGTTCATTAACAAATCAACGTCTTTAAAATGACAACCTCATCCAAAACACACTCACATCGCATCAGGCTCCAAATGGAAAAGGTGCAAATGTTGAATCTGGTATTAATGGGTTAATAGACGCATGTTTCCTTAAACCTCCCTGTTATACTTTCATAATGTGATTTAATACCATCAACGACACACACAAAAATATACTATGATCCAAATTTTAGTTTCTACAGCTCAACCCTGTTTTCCAAAACAAACACAAAAGTTTCAAACCATAGTTATAATAATGTACATGTTGTGCGTGTCTGCATACCGATTCCGAGCCCAGCGACAAAAGCAGCCCCTAAACACGACATTTCAAGGTGTTGGGGTCTGGCCACTTTTCTACCAAACAGATCTGCAGTCAGCTGCATGACGAAGTCATTGGATGAAACACCGCCATCCACCCTGAGACAGAAGGAAAGCGCACTCAATTACACTGCAACTCACTTTACCGTAACAGTGTAGGTGAAACAGACACCCATAATGCATTGCCAATAAATCCTGAACTGCATTAGTAGAGACCGGGTAAACAGGAGTCCACTCTGTTACACCCAGTCTGCTGGCTAAAATCCAAGACCTACATTCAGATATTGCACTGTGAGCTGGAAAGTCAAAGCCAAGAGTTAAATGTCTGCAGTATGTTTAGTCTTTATCACGCATGCAGCCAACTTACCTGATTACACTCAGACACTGATTCACTTAGAGGATAAGATAAACTGTACCTGATCTTCGTGATGGGAATGCGTGTTTCTCTCAGCATTGTCTCATAAAGCTGATTGTTCCTGTAAATAAGAAGAGGAGTACAAGGAGACAATATCAGTTAGCACGAATAAGAATGAATGGTGAAGGAGTTTAACCCTCTTTAGAATGTCTCACCTGAAGGCGACAGACTCCAGAATGGCACGGACCAGATGACTCTTAGTGGTGGACGGTTTGAGGCCCATGAGGGAGGCACAAGCTTTGGGATCATTCAGAGGAGCCTTTGGATAATTGACGTAAACACACAACATGTCAATATGTGATAAACGGACCTGATAAAAACGCATGAATATACATTTATGGAATGTTCCTAATGTCCTTTGTGTTAAAGTGAAACTCAAAGATTGCAGCTATACTATCTTCATTGTTTAATATATATATATATATATATATATATATATATATATATATAATATATATATATATATATATATATATTATATATATATATATATATATATATATATATATATATATATATATATATATATATATATATATGTAACTCCTGATCATAAAAAACCATTAGAGGAACTGATTTTGTCATCATATTGCATATAAACTAAAATCATAGGACACACACTTACAAAAGCCAGTTCACAATCGAGGGCAGAGAAAAGAAGAGACGTAACCATGTTATACACACACAGACACACACACACACACACAAAACAACAACAGAAAAGCAAATCAATGCCTGTAGCGGTTGAAAATCTAATTGCAGTACAAGTAAACAAAATACACCGATCAGCCACAACAATTAACCACCAACAGGTGCAGTGAAAAACACTGATCATCTACGTTCATGATGCAGTGTCCTGCTGGGAAACCTTGGGATTCATGTGGATGCCACTTGACATCTGATCTACGTTGGGGCCTCCATAGATCAGCCTTGTTCCGCGATGTCCCATGGATACTTGATTGGATTGGAATCTGGGGAATTTGGAGGCCAGGTCATCGCCTGGAGCTCACGAGGGGGTATACTTGGTCTGCAATGGTGTTGGGTGGTTTGTGCGTGTCAAGTGTCATCCACATGAGTACCAGGACCGAAGGATTTCCAAGCAGAACACTGCAGTCTAACAAGAAGATTAATGTTGTTCATTTCACCTGTCAGTGGTTTTAATGTTTTGGCTGATTCTGTGTATATAAAAGCAAATACATGATTCGACACAGATACACTGACATGAGCTTCGTACCTGCAGACCACTGAAGGAGGGAACGAAACACACGCCGTCTGAGTCGCTGACACTATATGCCATGGCACTGGTCTCTTTGACGTCGGTAAAGAGTTCTACAGCAACACACACACACAAACACACATCACATGTTGCTTTAAACATTTCAACTATCTCTCAAAATTCCCTGCAAATAACAAAATATAATGAATTGTACACATCTCAACACTCACCCAGCTCCTGTGCCCATTTGATGGCAGTGCCTGTGTCTGCAGCGTTGCCCTCGGCCAGATAAACCACCTCTGAGCCGATCTTCCAGCCCACCACAGGATACAAACCTACCAAAGGACAAACACTGACTCATAACGTGCCCCTACGTACACATCTGGATAGGGTCATCTTAATGTGTGTGTGGGCCTCTTTACCTGCTACGGACGTGTGTGGTTTGCTCCCGGTGTTGATGTTCATGAAGGTACCTGTTCCCATGGTGATCTTGACATCGCCAGTGTCAAAGCAGCACTCTCCAAACATGGCTGCCTGCTGGTCTGCCATCTATAGCAGCAGGACAGAGAAGGACTTCCATATGTTGTGAAAACAAATACTCTAAATGGACTTGGTCTCATCTGTGCAACGGTGTCAAGTCTTATGATGTCCAAAAAGGAACAATCCAAGTCTGAATAAGAGGAAGACCCTGTGTCACTCAAAGCTTCAATACATCGTCACACTTTTACACTCTCTACTCCTGAAGACGAGCCACGTGTTCCTTGCCTCTAATTACCTAAATAACCCCGCTTAACTTTATTTTGATAACATAATTGCAGTGATCAACTTGGACACGCTGGCATGAAAACAATCAGAGAGTTGTAATGAAAGTGTTTGAGTCACACAGATAACAGAGTGCGTGAACCCACCCTGACCACTCACCACTGACATGATGGGAATGGGCACCCCGAAGATGGACGGGTCGGTGGAACCAAAGACATGGCTGGTGGGTCATGTGGGTGAAATCAGAGACAATGCATCATCACACACTCCACTATTGTACAACTGCAGGTCATCGAAGGGAATAAGGGACTATTTTCTTTTAACCTTATCACTGTATAGGAGGCTGCACCTTGCTTGTGACGTGGCCAGATGTTAACATTAATGGATAGCTAGATAACTATCTGCTAGCCTCTCGTCCATGAGTAGATGCACGCTTTCCTCTAAATAGTGATACGTTGGCTGGTGTAGTTCATTTGAAAGAAACTAGTTCCAACATTAAACTGCGTTTAACAAGGTCTATGGATTGTTGTGAGTAAATGGGCCAAGATTTCTGTAAAAAGACACCGAAACTTGGTGACGAAACTTGGCGACAAAACAATCTTGATGGATAAACAGCACTAAGAGGACATTTTTAAATTTTTTTATTTAGGGGTGAAATGTTCCATTGTAGGTATTCAAAGGAAATGGTTGACTCACCCTGTGTTTTCTACTTTGGGGAAAATGGAGAGAGGCAGAGAGACCAGCGAGCAGAGAAACCCACTCCAGCACATCTGTAATAAAGTCACATGACAGTGATGTGAAAAAACAAAACAAAAAGAGAAACAAAACCTCACATCACAGAAACAGTGAATACACACAATACATACGCCACACCTGATAGGAGTCGAAAATTCCTGTTGCACTGGCATTGGAGTAGTCTGTAGCGTGGACCTGTCCTACAAACAGATACAGTGGAGAATTTGTATGATTTTAAACATTCATCCCCAAAAGGCAAAAAAAACCTGTTTGAGCTGCTGCTCATTTTTCCCAACTCCCCCTCTCTCAGAGGAGTCAGCACAAACATTTCTGAGGAAATTCGGCCAATCTGTGATGCAACAGATTTGGGAATAAAGAGCATTCTGTCTGGGTCTTAACATCCTGTTTGACACTGTATGAAATGAAACCCACTTGACTAATAATATATTACTCAACATTTTTCAAATGGAAGTGTGGTCATGGGGAGAGGGCAATCACACGAGCTCCACATGCTAAACGCACCTTTTGTGAGTTTGAACAAGAGCCAGGTGTCTATTGTTCCAAAGCAGCAGTTTCCCTCAGCTACAGCTTGACGAACCTGGAATGAGGAAAGAAATATGATGAGGCTTAAGAAAGAAGTGAGGGCTGTGCTGATAATATGGCCTCTCCCAGTTTGCTTTTGTTTTCCATTTTATTATTAACTCTTTAAAACCTGCAGCCTGGGAAGGTTATACTCATTGTGCATTATACCAGGATTCTTGGTATGACAGGAAGGATAGAAAGATATTTAAATATATATACAAACAATTAATTGCTTGAAAAACATTCTCTGGTTCCAGCTTCTCAAATGTGAAGGTCTGCTGCTTTCTCTTTCATCAGAATGAATACAGATTGAAGACTTTGGGGATTTGGACTATCGCTTTGGCACAACAAGCAGTTTGAAGATGTCACACTGAGCTTCACGAAACTGTGATGAGCATTAACTCCATAAACCAAGCAAAATCTTCACTACTCACTATTGCTATTTTCATAGTTTCATTTAACTGCATTCAAACAGTGCTTCAGACGAGCAAACACCAGATATGTGGACCTGTTTTGATGAACTGCAACTTGACTTGACACAAAAAGAGATTTAACTTGGACTTACAAGTTGAAGACTCATTACTTGACAGTTGAATATGAAATATTCTCTCTCCCTCTCTCTCTCTCTCTCTCTCTCTCTCTCTCTCTCTCTCTCTCTATATATATATATATATATATATATATATAAAATGTTCAACTTGTCAATGGTTCAAGTGCTTCTGATTAAAACAAAATTATGATATTTGTTGTTATATGTTTTGTGTTTGATTATTATATTGAATGGTAATTTACATTTATTGTCATACCTTTTGAACAGGGTAGATAAATTGGACAATAATATCGATTTTTAGACGGTTGCTTATACATCATCTTTTCTATGTATAGAGACTGTATACTGCAGAAAACACACACACACACACACACACACACACACACACACCTGTGTGTAGTGTCTTAGAGCCCAGACGAGGCGAAAGGTGACATGCTGAGTGGAGAAGACGATAAGACTCGCTGCAAGCAACCGCTTCTGTCTGGTCAGGAAGTAGACCAGCTTCATCGCACCATGGATTGACTGAGGTTGTTGAAAAAATCAAAGCGATTGTTGAAACAATCAAAGTGATATTGTATGAAGAGACATTATGATTTCCCACTGTCAAGACACATTTTTAGCAAGGCCACTTTCAAACAAACAAGTTCTAATATTTTAGCTTTTCTCTCTGAACTTCCAACTTAACATGAAAGGTGGAGATGCAGAGCACAAAGACTCACTTTCATGGTGCAGGATCTGTTCCAGGACTTCACGAGGTCTGCAGCCCTCTGATCCTGCCAGCTGATGAAATTATGGAAAGGAACCCCAGTTTTCCTGTCAAAGTGAACAACGGGGAGTGAGATGGACCTACGACAGAAAAGAACTAGACGAAGGCCGGTAAAAAAAGGTTCGCTACAGTGTTTCTCTTTAAGTTTTCCTTCAAGTCATATGGACTTTATTTGATATAGATTAGTATAATTTGATTAACTGATTTAATTTTACCTGTCCCATGTTGTGAAGGTGGCTCGTTGAGTGGAGATGCCAAGAGCCTCTATCTGACGCATTTGCACACCTGCATCTACATTGTGTGCAAAGCAGCACAAGCATTCACATTAAAGCAGGGTTGTAACAGTATGAGATTTTCTGTGTGTGTGTTTCTGTGTATGATTACAATCACAGACAATATCACAGTTTCATGGTTTCACAGTATCACAGTATCATACATTATATATTATAAATAGTATAATGTATAATGAGCCTTTAAGGAAATGAAACAGAAGTCTTTAATTATAATTATTTTTCAAAATATCATGTCCATTATGTGCAATACGGTAGATTAGCAAATGCACATAGCGTAATAACCATCAATTTTCATACCATGGTATACCTTAAACTGGTATATCGCTGCAACCCTATAATTAAGGGGTTATAGAGATTAGTGTATGTTTTTTTAGGGGCAAAAACAAAAGTTCTAAGTGAATCAATGTCTTCATGCCTTTATTAAGAAAGCCTCGACAGAGTTCAAGGTTTCAAACTCTCAATGGCGAAATAATAACTTTAGTCTATCCAGCTATTCTTATTTCACAACAAGGTTTTTTTCAGCCCAAAAAGTTGTGTTAGTCATCTACATGCTGTCGTAAAACAGACCAAACTGGAAATTTTACAAACTGGTAAAAAATGTGTCACAGGGTGTGACAATCAACATGTATAATCAATCACATCCACAATTCACAACACTTGGCTCGCTTGTTGACGGGTGACCTCAGGAGGAGCTGGTGCACCTGTACCTTGCACAGCTCCCTTGACCACAGTGATAAACCCTCTCCATATTTCCTCTGGGTCCATCTCCACATGTCCCGCCTCTGGATACAAGGGGACAACCTGGAGAAACGTGACCAGGATAAGAAATATAAAGATCAGCCTCTGAATAATCCATAATACTTGTGCATGCTTATGATGGAAGTAGCTGATGTACATTTAGCCAAAAAGCACAGTGAGAAGATGATGAGTACCTCGTCGGTGCATGACCCTCGGATTTGTGCTTCCTTGTCGTAGACGTGACATCTAATTGAAGTCGTCCCGACGTCCACTGCCAAAACGAAACTTTCTTTCCTGAAACCGTTCCTCTGAGTCCCCATTGTAGTAAAGCTTATACCGATGCTCCTCAAATCAGTCCCACGTCCTTCATGGTCAGCTCATAATGGTCTTGTTTATAGCCTGGATGGGTGGCCTGACCCGATGATACCTTATCTGCCCCGGGTGAGCTGTCGCGTTGAAGCTCGACCTTCGGACCGTGGCTTCTTCGTAGTCCAGTACCTGTTACAGTCAACACGCTGCTGCAGTTCGGTTCTCAGGCCGGACTAAACACACGCTATGTGAAAAACATGACGAGGTTCAGTTGAGGTAGTGAGTAGCTACACGCTACACGTCAGAGTAAGTTTCTTTCTCTCTGGAGTCTGGTGGAGAGCTCCAGAGCATAGCTGAGGGGGGAGTGCACCAACTCAAGAGTTAAGTTAAGCTAATTGGCTACTTGGCCAGCTGTCAGGAATTTCAATTTGGGCGCTTACTAGCTTCGAAAAACACCTCCACGTTTGCTTCTCCCCGTTGAAATATTGTTCACTATTACCCAATAATTAACCAGAATTTGCTCATAGCAGTGTAGTCACTAGTCACAAGTCTATGTGGATGACGTTAACCAGGATCTGCTTTTGTTGACCCGTATATTACATACTAAAAAACCCGTGGGCACCCGTAGTACACCACGCACATGCGCAGTGCGTTTTGTAAAACAGTCGCATGTGGATGTTTTTAGCTGGCGCACGTGTATTTATCGGCTTGGACTCTGTGTGCCAGCCTGTGATTGTGTGATATTATAACAGAAATATGGCAAAGACAGAAGTAAGGATGACGTTGCATTACATGTCTATTTACAAGGCTTCAACGTGCATAAAGTAGATTGTTTTACGCTAACGTTATCAGTTATTTGGACTTAGCTTAAAACCAACTTACGTTAGCTGTTAGCTTACAGTTGACGGTAGTCTCATTTCTAACTGCAAGCCCTGTTTTAAATGGTTAATTTACCACTGGACAACGCGTCAGTTATTGTACAATAAAGATTAAACAGTTATTATACAATTGTGTTATTGTCGCAATGTTATTACATTTAACTCTCATAGTGCTGGATTAGAGGTCGACTAATCGATTAGCTGTTTCATTGACATGAATGACATTTATTAAGGGAGACTACCAGTCTTTCGCTGGTTCAAGCCTCAGAACAGGTTTTAGCTTTTATTCTCTATATAAGTATATTTATAACTATATGTTGTGGGTTTGCACACACGTGATTTGAAGACATCAGCTTTGGGCTCTAGGGTTAGGAGCTTTTTCCACCACTTTATTTGTTTGATAATGTTAATATACATCTCAAAAGTGATTGACAAATTAATCAAGGTTGAGGTCATAAAGTCATAAATGTATATATATTTCAGCAGACGAAACAAAGAAAAAGACAAAGCAAAGTTGTCAACAAGGAAGCTGTAGATGGAGATGACAACAGTAACCCTGGTAAGTAATTTTCCTTGAAATGACCAAGTATACAATAAATATGACTGTTTGGACTTCATGTGGAAGGAACATTGATTTATCGCTGTTTCAGATGGACAGACTGTATCATCAAGTGAACAGATAGTCGGCAATGAGGAGAGTACGGATATGAAACAAGTTGAACAAGGTACTGCAACCACGTTACACATAATGTTGGAATGAAATTCTGAGCTGTGCCAGTAACACATTTGCATCTTTAGATCCTCCGAGGGACGCTGTGATTGAAGTAAAAGGAAGTGCGTCTAATGTGAGCGTGTCCTGGGACGAGAAGAATGGGGAAGGAGCGGTGGATGACTCAGAAAAGACAACTGAATCAAGTGGCCAGATGATGGATGGCGGTAAAGATGTTTACACAAATCAATTATTACAAGTGCATCACATTTATTCAGAAACAGAATGTTGTGTTGAAATCATCGTTTGGTCTTGAAGTGATACTCCACCCAAAACTCTCAAGTCTGAAACACCCTGCTGTACACTTGAATGAAAGGTTTTCCTGTTTTTAAATCATGACTATTCCTACTAGGTGAACAAACTCCGATCATCTCGTCAGCTGATGCTGTCAGTACCACAGAGGTTTCTCCCAGTGAGGCCACAGAGACAAACATAAAGCAAGAGATGCAGGAATCTGGAGGTACCTCAAATAGGACACCACATAAAATGTGTCATGATGTGAAACTGTGAGCAGTGCCAGTGACGTGTCTTTCTCTTCAGACTGTCAGATGGACATCACTGTTGGAGAAAGAGAAAGTACAATCGCTGTAACCTGGGAGAAGAAGAATGAGGAAGGAGAGCTTGATAAACAGATTAAAGAGATGAAAGGTAAGAATGTCTCCAAGAGATAATGAAAGAGGTGTCGATTATAAAGCTGTCTTTTTGTTTTGTTCTTGCTAGGGATGCTCCGATCCGATATTAAGATCGGATATCGGCGCTGATATTGACAAAACAGCTGGATCGGGGATCTGAACAGATCCACAGGCCGATCCAGTTTGTTTTTTTTCCTCCGTTACAGAACATCCCATGTCATTCGTCAGCAGCGTGTGTGTCGCATGCTGGAAGAGCACAAGTTTGCACTTAATATATTTTTTACACATTTGCAATGTTTGGTTACTGTTTGATTATTTTGTCTTAGTTAGGAAAGTCTGGTGCCTTTAGTCTCTTCCACATGATGGAAGGAAGGAATAAGGTGGAAGCTATACAGTTTATTATTAATTCAACAACGGTATCGGATCGGTATCGGGTATCGACAGATATCGGGATCGGTGCATCCCTAGTTCTTGCTCTCTTACCGTCTTGCTTTAAAAATTGTTTTTCACAGCAGTCTCTTTCCAAATGACATGTAATGTGGATGAGTCTCCTCTTAGTGGCGCTATAGCAAGATACTTAAAAGCACACGCCTCGTCACTTCAGAAGTTTTACCAAAAGGTACCCACAGATGATTTTTTAATGCGATGCAGCTGCTGGAAACCTTTGTGAAATTACTGTAATTTATGGCACAAATAAAAGTGCTCGTTGACTTAGGATATCTTGAATCTTATTTTTAGAAGTTAATTTATGAGACAAGTGTCTTAATGAGAAGAGTGAAGGATGTAACACTCTGATGAGAGACCAGACATCACACATACTGATAACATTTTCCGTTGATTGCAGGAAAAGGGAAACGGAAGGTGGACTCTACCGTTGATACCTCTCCATCGAAGAAAACTAAGCTCATCAATGATGGTAAGAGCTCAAATAAGACCGACTGCTAATTGTTTTGTGCTGTAATGTGCCTAATGATCCCACACCTAGCACTTTTATCTTCTGCAGGTTTCTGTCTTTTTGTTGGCAACTTGAACACCGCTAAGAAATTTGAAGAAGTCAAGGATTCGTTAGCGAATTTCTTCATGACCCAAAGTCTACTGGTTCAAGACATCAGATTGGACCGGTCCAAGTGAGTACGCAGCTAAACATAAACTTTAATCATCCGGTCCATTTGGGGTGATTTGTCTCATCCACTTTGAATTAATATTGCTGCTCCTTAAAGTACTAAATTAACCTAAAAGTAATGTTGTGCTGTTTTTTTTTAAAGAAAACATGCACATGTAGATCTGGCCTCAGAGATGGACTTGACCAAAGCTTTGACGTTAAACGGAGAGATGGTACTCGACAAGCCGATGAAGATCGACAAAGCAAAGATCAAGGATGCGGAAAAGGTGAAAGTGAAAGTTTCACCTGCGGACAAAAAAGGTAACTCGACTGGATCTAATAAAACTATTACACATGATTTTAAAGTTGTAGTTACTCGTGTTGACTTGAAGACTGTCCCACTTTCAGCATCCATAGATGCCAAATGCCTGTTTCTGAAGAACCTCCCGTACACCGCAACAAAAGAAGACATCATGAAAATCTTCCACAAAACCGTCGATGTGAGGTTTCCTGGTGGAGCTGAAGGCCCGAGCAAAGGGTGAGAGTGTTAAAAAGCTTCCTCTGTGTACAGATGAGCAGGACATGCATTATTGGTTGGTGAAAAAATAAAATGTGCATTTAATATAATAAAAATGACACATTGTTGTAATCTGTACTTGAACAATTTCTTGATTTTTCAACAGTATTGCCTTTGTGGAGTTGAAAAACAAAGCCGTTGCTAAGAAACTACTGCAGAAAAAGCGAGTTTTCAAGATACAAGACCGGGTTTTGATTGTGGACTCTGTAGGAGACGCAAAAAGGCCTCAAGCCGCCACAGCTAAAGATGACAGCAAAAAAACGAGAGGTAAATGGCACTTGGTACTTTTTAATTTTTTTTTGATTATTCAGTTAAATCTAAGTTTAGCAATTGTCCCTTTTATTGATGAAAGATCTCTTCTTCTTCACAGCTGCAGCTCCTCCAAATAACACATTATTTGTAAGCAATTTGTCTTTTGATGTGAACGAAAAGAAACTGAGGAGCGTCTTTCAGAAGGCTGTTGAGATCACCGTACCCAAAAGCAAAGGCAAAGCAAGAGGGTAAGTACATCAGCACTAGCCTTTCTTCGACCCAACGGGGAAAGTATTTCATATTAACTTCCGTAATCCTCTGCAGATTTGCGTTTGTGGAGTTCAAGACTGTGGCAGATGCTGAAGAGGCCTTACAGTCCACCCAAAACATGAAGTTCCTGGAAAGGGAGGTCAAAGCACGATTCTACGACGCGCAAGAGAAGATGGAGAAGGCGAAAGAGAAGGCGAAAGAGAAGGTGGAGAAGGTGAAAGAGAAGCTGGAGAAGGTTAAAGGTATGTTGGATGGGGCACATTGATACTCAAGTGTAAGTGAAGTCAGTTTGAGCCATGATGAGTCATGAAAATCGTGACACCACCGTTGTTTTTTTCCCCTCTTTAGTTCTGACAACCAGTCTGGTCGTGATGGGCCTCGCTCAGAAAACTTGTACAGAGACTCTGAAAAGTGCTTTTGAAGGGGCGATCAGTGCCAGAGTCATCCTAGATAAAGAGACAGGAGCTTCAAAAAAGTGAGAAGCATGAAGTTATCTTTCTTTTTTAAATTATTCTTCTCAAATTCTGCTTTACACTCATGCAATTTACATGACATTTTCCTCAGGTATGGTTTTGTGGACTTTGAGAGTGAAGAAAGCTGCAAAGCTGTCAAAGAAGCCATGGAGGACTGTGAGATAGACGGCAGCAAAGTGACCATCGCTTATGCAAACCCCAAGGGAGCAAAAGGTGCCAGGGGAGGCCTGGCGGGGCGTCCTGCAGGTCAGAAGGCTGCTGCCAGGGGTTGGCGCAAAGACAAAGGTGGAAAAGGCAGCAGAGAGAAAGGCAGCAGAGGAGGTAACAGAGTTTTAATAGCATGTAGTATATTTTTCACAAGAGCTCGACAGAGAGTGGGATCTAATTTCAAGCCACACTAATCAATATTTCTTATATTAACAATAGATCAGTTTCAGAACCCATCTCCTATTTTCTGACAACAATTATTCCTACGAGGGGGGTTGCTAGTGTATCAGATTTACAGATAATAGATATCCAGGCCAAGAGTTCCTCTTCCATGTGCCAGTCAGCTGAGAGATGTTAAATCTCAAAAAAAACAAACAAAAGCTAATCGAAAGCTAATTCGTTATCAGACGATAGAGGCTCTGAGGTTGGATTTCGGTGAAAGCGTTCCTACTTCTTTAACTTGCCACGCACACTTCTTATTTCAATGCAAACAAAGCATGCTGAAATGGGATTGGTCAAGACTGCTTGGACTGCAGTGGAGTACAAAAAGAAACCAGAAGACTTTTAAAAGTAAAATCTTTCCCCCCTTTTTCTTTTCTTTTTTAGTTTTAATAGTAAGTAATTGTTTGCTAGCACGTTAGCCCCAACAACTCTATTCAATTCAATAAAAAAAACAACTTTTTTTGTACCCGGGTGGCAATTACAGGCACGTGGAGTAGTTGCACACAGACACAAAACAGGCCAGATAGAATAAATAGGCTAAACAAGCTAAGTATGATATTTACAGTAGTTACATGAGCTACAAAGTGGCACTGGGGCAGGTTGGGTTGCGCAATTAAGAAGCAGCAGCAAGTTAGTGCAAATGTGAATTGTGATAATATTACATAATATGTGAATACTGTGTTTACAGCTCTTTATGAGCATCCTAAGAGAAACAATCAGTAAACCACAGCTTTAATAAATACGTAGCACCTTCTTCTTTAGAAGTTTGTTTTAGAAAATGTCTTTCGGCGTCCCTGTGCAAGAAGTCGGTGGAAGCTGCTGAGATCCAGTGAGAAGTGTGTCTGTCATAAGATGGGCTGGGTTAATGTAGGTTTTCTTAAAAATAACTATATTTAATACTTTGCTGGAGTTCCAGAAATGGTAATGTTGTACTACTGTTTACTGTCTTGATTCTGTTTTTACCAGGTTTGGTTTGATTTTTATGACTTTTGAGTAAAAATTCCAAACTTTTTCTTCTTCCAGGTAAAGGACACGGAGCTGGCAAACGGAAAGCTGTGAAAAAAGGGGGAAACAAAGGATAAAGAACTTCTCCTGGGAACAGTTGTAAAGATTTTTCTGTGTCTCTTTTTACCCTGAAGTGTGTATGAACTGAAGACTCTGCAGAGTCTGGTTGAATGTACTGACAGATGTGTACACTATATTCAAAGTCCTTGTCTGATTGTGGGACATTTTTACACCTTGTAATACCAGCTGACATTTTGTTCACTTTAAACCATCGATTTCATGACCGAATGAAAACATATTAAAGACCCCTGACTTTGTCTAACATGATGAATTTGCTGTGTTGAAAGGCTGATTCAGGTCTCATCCGTGTGTGATTTTCTAATGTGAAGATAAACATATTTTAAATCCAAACCAGCTGTGTTGTTGAGTCTTCTTTGAACCACAGGCTGACCCAGGACCTGCTCAAATCTCATTTCTCCCCCGCTGACCCGAAGTAGCGCCGGCTCAACAGGCCATACCTCCCAGCCAATGGGCCGCTAATCGATAAATAATGTATTATAACGCGGGCAGAGCCACAGAAAGAAGTCTAGAGGACCCTCTGCCTCTGCAGACTGATGGTTTCTTGCACATGTCGCTGCAGTTTTCCGTTTTGTTGCAACTTTTCGTCGTTTCATCCCAGAGCCGCTGTCCTCTCGTGACCTCACATCCTGTTTTCCCACTTCCTCGTGAATGGACCGGTTTGGGACGGTCCGGGCAGCGCAGCGTGCAGCTGTGTCGTGTCGACGTGTGTGTGTGCAGACACATGTTGATACTCGGTGTTGCTGAGCTGCACACACACACACACACACACACACACACACACACACGCGCGCACACACATCCCAGGAAAAGTTTGGCTGTGTGACGGGTTTCCTCTGCTGCCTATGGACCGTGAGATGCACTGAGAGGAGACGGCGGGGCGTCGGTGAGTCGATACTACGCATGAACGTGTGCTCACTGACGCGCTGTGTGGAGTCAGGCTTCACCACAGCTCGACAGCAACTAGAGAAAACTGTTACATGACTTTTTAAAAACCACTGAAGCGGCGGCGGAGACGGCTCCACAGCCAGTATCCGGTGCTTCAAAGACCCGGTGTGGAAAAGCGTCTTCCCCTTTGATGTGGAGCAACAGTTAATGACAGCTCTTTGGACTGTGTTTTATTGTTTTACAGCTTTGAATTGGCTTTGGTTAATTGTGATTTGTTGACACATTCCCGTCATTTGTTGAGAGTGAGATCTCCATAAAATCTAATATAAGTGTGATAGACCATTCATTGCATAAGCACTCAGACAGCCGGTGTTTGGTGGAGGCTCCCTCTGCGTTAGTTACAGCCAGGAGCTGAATCTGACTGGGTAGGTTTTCCACATCTGGAATCTGGACCGTCTTGCAGGTTCTTTCTCATGTGAAAAGGTCTGTGAAGTTTGTAACTCTGCCTGAGGAGGAAAATCTGAATTCTTGCCTCAAGCCCTGGATGGAAATCTGGACTCTCCAGGACTTTCACATAGTTGTCTTGAAGCCAGTCCCGTGTAGCTTTAAGGTTTTTATGTTTGGCGTCTTTGTCTTGCTGGAAAAATAAATCTCATCCCAGCTCCTGGTTCCCTTGCAGACTTGCAGCAGGCTCTCAAACGGGACTTGTTCTTATTTTGGCTGCATTTATTTCACTCGTCTCACCTTCTCGAAGCCTCACCGGGACCTGTATCCACACATCACAATGCTGTCTGCATGGATGTGGATGGTGCTGTCTGTATTATGAGGCGTAGACTTGTCATGGTAGATGTTGTGAGTACTTGTGCAATCAGTGATTTGTGCCTAATCAGGATCCTTGTGTTTCTCTTCAAAAGTAAGTCAAAGTAATCTTTTTTTCCCCCCCTGTGGATGAGGTGTCAAAAAAATGCACAACAAAGGTGCAAAATAAGTGCGTACATGATGGTGTTTATTGGGCTGTCAGGTCAGATAGACTGTGAGTCAAACATTACTGCAGGTGTGACTGTTGCTGAACATAAAACATGTGGGCAAGGTGCAAAGGTTTTCATGTACTGCCTATCCTGCACCGGATCACTGCTTAACAGCACAACACTGTATCACACTTATAGTCACGTTCATTGTAACAACCTGATCAACTTAATGCCAATTGATGGAGTTGTCAGTGAGTCAATCGGTTAGTGTGTGTAAAGCACATTTTATTACATTTAGCGACACCTCAGCGAAAAAGTTATTTAAAGGAGATGCTGTAGATTAGAGAATGAATGGAGATTTGATACCAGCCTCTTTGGCAAGGAGAGGGATTTTACTTGTCCAGCGTATTTCATACATAAAGGTATTTAGATGTAATTCACAAGATAAAATACAGCGACAGTGAAAATAATTACAATTTAAAAGCACAAAAGTACACACAAACAATACAAGAACACAGAATTTAAAGTTAAACTGATGCAGTCTAAGTTCAGGGATAATAAAAGATATGAAATGAATTGATGAAAAAGAAAAACTGTCAGCATTCAAGGCAAAATGAGGCATTACCACAGAACTCATTGGAAGGAAAACAAATGAATCTCAGACTAACTTCCCATGCTTGGGTTCTTTTTGCTCCTGAAGTCATAAAGCTGAGAGCGCTCATGCCGCTGACCCAGACTGAAGTTGCAACAGCTCTGCTGACCAGACAGAGTTGACCTTTATGATAAGAACGTTTCCGCAACTAAGGAATCCGTTGGAAAAAACGTCAAACATTCAGTGACTGAGGTGATCTCCCTATCTCTCTCTTTGTCTTTGTAGTTGTTGCACTTCTGACAGAATGAAGACGGGAGAGGCGAAGATAATAAACCAGGGCCTGGAGGACGAGATGGTAAATGTCACTCCACATCTTAATGCCACTGTCTTCATATGGTTATGTTTTCTGTTGAACGATGCATCACCAAATGGTGGCTTTTGATGTTGTTAAAGAACAGCCGAGTGTGTGAATCAAAATGGTTGTAGCATTCAATTTGATTTGAATTGTAGGACACTGAAATAACACCAAAAAAAGGACTGTAGTTTGGAGGTTGGTGGAATATCTAAGTTTAATTCTGGAACTGGAGCTTGACTGTTTTGTGCAACTGAAGCCAAAACAGATAGAAAAAAGTTTCAAATTAACTTATCAGCCGATGTATGCACATTTTTTTGCAATGATCCCTCAAATGTGGTCATCTTTGGGACACAGATATCTGATACAGGAAGTTCAACAGTAAACACTGATATATGTGTAAAAGGACAATACCCACTACCCCAAAATCAGGCAACTGAAATATCGGTTGAGTGTGTATGGAAGCTAGACTCATTTAGTTTCAAGAGCAACACAACGCCACAGTGCTTAAAGCTGCCATTCTGAGAAATTCGCTGGTTCACTTTCAAGCAGAGAGTTAGATAATAATTATGATAATAATGGTAAATATCTAGCTACCATCTACAGATATTAGCTTAGCACGAAGACTGAAACCAAGATGAAACAGCGAGCTTCGGTCCGTCCAAAGGTGACAAAGTCTGCCAACCAGCACCTCTAAACATGGCTATTTGATGGAAGGCGGGCCAGCTGTTTCAATTGCAGCTGACTGGCTAGGCACCAAAAACAACACTGGATTTTAAGACAAGACTTAGTTTAAGACCAACGCAAGATGGTAATCAGCATGTCAGGAGGTACATAATCCTTTTCAAATCGCTGTGTAGCTAAAAACCCGATGTAGCTTATTTCACTGATTAGCCACATCGCACTGGGTTACATGTTCCTTACACTGTCACGTGCTATAAATATTCACTAAAGCACCAAAGCTGTATTCATCTGCTGCTAAAAATAGTCCCCAACAGATGAACTTTTATGAACTATTATCCTGGTTGGATAACTTTTGCTGATAACTGCATTGTGCAGCTGCTTGAGGGAATACTTAACTCTCTTGACTATAATTTAATTGTCTCTGCCTTCAGTAACAAACCACAGTGCAGTGCTTCTGTCCCGCTCTTCGGAGTGTTAACATGAGTGTCTGCCGTGCAGGAGGTGTGGGGGTACCGGCCCTGCCTGTGGAAGATGACCCTGGTGGGCATAGGTGCGGTGTGCACCGGGGGTCTCCTGCTGCTGCTGCTCTACTGGCTGCCCGAGTGGGGCGTCAAGGGCACTTGCACACACACCTCAGTGAGGGACGCCCACACACTGCTACTCAGGAGCACGGTGAGAAAATGCCTGTTTGTTTTTTCACACCAACAATTTTAGTTGGGGTTGTTGTCATACGAGGAGTAGGGGCCACCGGACGCCTGTAGACACTTGAAAAGCACAAATTCCTGTTATGTAGGTGTATTTCCATTCCCTCGCTCTTGTGCTTCTGCTCACAAATCATCCCGACACTCTTTGCATTCTTTGGCAAACGCACTGTGTTAGGCTACCAATGATAAATTCAGTTTCCGTCTCAGAGCTGAGGAAAAACGTAATTCTTTATGTCGTTATCACAGGATGAGTTCAAGCAGTGGTTTCGAGCCAAAGTACACGTGATGTTGGCTCCAGGGAGGAAACCCTTCGACAGCTTGGATCTGAAGCCCAAGGCTCAGCTGGGGAACGGAGAGTACGGCATCTGTGCTGCCGATGAGGACATTCGTGGGAAATTTGCCCATAGACAGCCTGATGAGGTATCACAGTAGGAGACTGCTGTTGTTTGGTTTGATTAGTTCCAGGCTTGAAACTCTTTCTCTATCTTAGGATTTTTTTTGGTGAAATGAATAAATCCCAGTCACTTCTGGAAACTTGACCCATACGCTGATAGTCTAGATCCAGTATCGGCTGGTTTTGAAGTGTGTCTGTACATCTTTTAGCCGATATCTGACCGCATGCTCCCTCCCCGTCAGATCCACTACTTCACCCACCACAGCACCAAATACTACTGGAACGATGTGATACAGAACTTTGAATTTTATAAGTAAGTGTCCCACTTAAAAACAAACAAAACAATGTGATGCTAAAATTCTTGTGGTCCAAAAATCTTTGCTAAATAAACTAAATTCCTGTTATTGAATAGTTTGAGTGGTATGCGTCGTACACATGCGTATGTACGCATGCACAACTGCAATAGGAATGAGTGTGTGTGACATTTCTAGAGGCTTGGAGGATGTGAAGGTGAGCTGTGCAAGCATCCACTCCGACCACAGCTCTGGACTGTCTAAAACACTGCAGGAGTACAGGTTCGCCCACGTCATGTTTTCCTTCACCTCTCCTATGTCATTTACTTATTTAACAAAGCTTTAATTTGTCTTATTAACTGTATGCATGATGACGCGTGATCAGATTCAAATCACAAATTGCTTTAAATTATGTTTTATATATATATATAGGGCGTTGTTTTTCGGGGAGAATGAGATCGCTGTCAGGGTGCCCTCTATATTTATCCTCCTCATAAAAGAAGTGAGTTCATCGCTCTTTGTGTAACATCACCTCTGACATCTTTTCTTTGAGTATCTATATATATACACCACTAATAATATCATGTTTCTCTTCCTTCATCAGGTCTTGAATCCTTTCTACATCTTCCAGCTCTTCAGTGTCATTCTGTGGAGTGCCGGGGACTACTACTATTATGCCACCGCCATCGTTCTCATGTCTGTCATCTCAATAGCTACCTCACTATATACCATTAAAAAGGTGAGACAGTGAGCAGATTCTGGGCCATCATGTCATAATAATCTGTCCAGAAAACTCCATTTGTGAGTGATTGTGTGTTTCCAGAAGTATTCCTCCTACTCTTAAATCCAGTTTGTGTCTTATTGCAGCAATATGTGATGCTGCATGACATGGTGGCAGCACACAGCGTGCTCCGTGTCTCAGTGTGCAGAGGAAACGAAGGCAAGTTAACATTATGAATATGATACAGTGCTACACTCTACATTAGTAAAAACAAGAATTACAGTCAGCGAAGTGTGCGTTTAGCAACACTGTATGAGTAGCATTTGTACCCCGTTAATACATGAAATTGAATTATTGATCCCTTTTACAGTGTTCTCTTTCGTTACGTTGTTTGTAGATATCGAAGAGGCCATGTCCACAGAGCTCGTGCCCGGTGATGTCATCCTAATTCCAGCCAATGGGATGATCATGCCCTGCGACGCTGCGCTCACCCACGGGACGTGTATCGTCAACGAGAGCATGCTGACAGGTTGTGTTTCCATGTAGCCTTTCCTCGTCCTAAACGATTTTATTTCTTTTACTTATCAACTCTTTCCGGTGCTATTCACTGCGTCTCAAGGTCTTTATCACCGGCGTTCTTTCAGCCTATTAGTCGGATGTTGTGGGAAAACTATTTTCAGAGTCAACAATAATTTTTCATGATTAATATGCTTATTTATTTATTGCTGACCAGATATATGTAAGTCTCTATATATAAGTGATAGTATTGCCAGTTAATGTGTCTCAGTACTTCCGCTGCTACTACTGCTCTGGGCTGCCTGTAAGGGGGCAAATAGGGAAAAGCTTTCTGGTGCCCAGCCACTAGGGGGGGGGGGCGCGCAATAATCACATTCGTCATAAACAATAATAACCACATTTTATTTCCAATCCAAATACTCACAATTACTTATTTAAACAACAAAACAAATATTTTATGTATTGTTGATGAAAGTAACTGTAGTTCGCTCCATAATTCAACATCCTCTCTAGAAAATGCATTTTATTTTTCTTTGTACGGAACGTCAAAAAAGTGCAACAGGGGCAGCCGGCCACATAACCTGAGAAAGTGACTGATCTTAACTAACTCCCAGCCAGGCTGAAGAGGTGAATGATAGCGAGGCTGCTAATGCTAAAGCTAACATGACTAGCAAGGAATTAGCTAGTGTCAGTGAAGGAGCATCTGTCTCTATGTCCTCCAAGTGTAACATACTGCTTATTTGAATTAGAGCATTATAATTATTTTGATCAGCCTTTTTCTTCTGTTCTGAGGTCAGTTTTTTTGATTGAACGTCTTTTAATTCTCCCTCCATCTTCAGGAGAGAGTGTGCCAGTTACCAAGACCAGTCTGTCCAGCTCAGGCGAGGAGGCGGCCAGCAGCTACGACATGGAGGAGCACAAGAGACACACCCTGTTCTGTGGTACCCAGGTCATCCAGACCCGCTTCTACGCTGGTGAACGGGTGAAGGCTGTTGTGATTCGAACAGGTGATACAGAGATAAACAGAGTGGGAGCGCTGAGCTTCAGCTGTGGAGTAGAGACACGGATCATGAATGTCATCATCTACATGTTCCTGCAGGCTTCAGTACAGAGAAAGGCCAACTGGTGCGCTCCATCCTCTACCCTAAACCCACCGACTTCAAGCTGTACCATGATGCTTACCTGTTCTTGTTGTGCCTGGTGGGGGTGGCAGGGATCGGCTTCATCTACACCATCATCCTCAGTATCATAAACAAGGTACCACTGCTCCTTAAAGAGGAGGAGTAAACTTTTCCTCTGGGGAATTAACAAGGAAACTGTGTCCTGCTTTAACTTGTAGCCACAGCTCCCGACGGTGTGCCAGTCGTTCACGGTTTCTCTCTCGATCTCATCCAGGTTCCCGCTAAATCCATCATCATCGAGTCTCTGGACATTGTCACCATCACCGTGCCCCCAGCCTTACCGGCGGCCATGACGGCTGGCATCGTGTATGCGCAGCGGCGTCTGAAGAGGGTCGGCATCTTCTGCATCAGTCCTCAGAGGATCAACATATGCGGCCAGCTCAACCTGGTCTGCTTTGACAAGGTAAGCCACAGCTGTTTTTGCAACATGACGCTGTTTTTCTATTATCTATATAGTAATATTCCACTGCCTGTATCTCTGGGAACCGTACCAAACTGAGACTGCACAAAGTCCTATGAAAAATGCGTGACAAAGACCAATTATGCATCCAAACCTACCGGGTTAATGTTGTCCTGTCGTAACTGCGTCATAAAAAGTGTTTTATCGTCGTTATATCATAAAATGAAAATGAATCTTGGTCTTATGAGGCAGTGTTATGGTTATACAACGATGCCATTTGGTTACATCATCGTGACCAGGATGTGTTTTGCTGTATTGTTGTGTGTCTTTTGTCCTTATCCACATATCTCTAAGCCATGCATGTCATAGGTGGAGCTTTGTGAAATAGTGCAGAGATGAGATGTAAAAAAAAACAAATCTCACAACATAGCGGATTTCTGTGTCCAGATATTGAAGCAAAAAGTTGTTTCAGTTCTTAAGTTACACAGGACGTGTGTGTGCATGTTGTCGCATGAACAGGTCAGGCTCTCTTGAACACTGCGGGGTTAAGAACGAGGTTAAGAACGTTCATTGAATAATTTTAGATGATGAAAAAGATGAAAAGAAAAGCCTGCACTTCTGAGAATTGTTGGTTGTTAGAGTTGATTTCCAGCTGTGAGGCATTAATAATACAGCCTGGTTTGTGCATCATTAACCATCTGTCTTATTCTCTCCTTCAGACTGGTACTCTGACTGAGGATGGTTTGGACCTGTGGGGTATTCAGAGAGCTGAGGATAGCCGGTAAGAAAGCCTCTTTGATTTGGGTCTTTGTGCAAACATGCGTGTCAGTTTCCTGAGTTTAACCATAGAACAGATAAGAATTAAAAAGTCCAGTCTTGTTTCTTTATGATAAGCTTTCTGGAGGCTAAAGACTTTTTGTTCTCTACAGTATTCTGGCATAATTAAGACTTAAGATTTTGTCATTTGCACATTTTGGCATTACGTTTATACCATAGTAACAATCTCTTCATTATCTCTGGTTGTATTTGACCATTACGGAAAATTTTACAAATCAATGAGCAGAACTTCTCTATGGCAGCGCTGGATTCTGTATGATTTTTGCATGAATGTGATGATTTATTAGGTATTCAACTTGCTAGATCAGCCTAAAACTGATATTTCTTTCTCACTATTTTATCTATGAAAAATGAAAATGTTGTCTACTGATGCGTTGTTATTAGAATTTACAAATGATGCTTTGATCCTCCCTCTCTTACAGTTTTTCCCCTCCAGAGTCTGAGGTAGCTAAAGAGAGTCTGGTGGATTCTACGTTCATGGCCTGCATGGCCACCTGCCACTCACTGACCAAGATCGAGGGCGAGCTCTCCGGAGACCCGTTAGACCTCAAGATGTTTAATGCCACAGGCTGGGTGAGCAAGGGTTTTCAATGTTTACACCCAGCATGTTCAGACAGCGGCACCACACCCAGCATGGACACCAGTCTGTTCATGAATTATGCAGCACCACGCTCGTCGCCTCGGCAGAGTGAGTGTTTTTTGGCTAAAATGATGAAAGCTGGGTGCCATGGATACTCTAACATGAACAGCAGAAAATGCCTCTTCCTGTCCAGTGGAAGCTGGGGCTGAGGTCGATTTTCTCTTTTGTTGCACCACACCAAACTCAACACATGACTAAAATATTATATGATCTTATTTTTTTTTTTCTCATTTAGATCCTCGAAGAGCCCACAGAGGAAGAGACGGCACTCCACAATCCCATCATGCCCACAGTTGTTCGACCTCCAAAGCACACCGCAGCTGAGGCCAATCAGAACAATCCGCTGACTCAGAACATGGTACAGTGACTCAGCCATCCGTGTGTTCGTTTCCGGCTATAAAGAAATACATTTTCAACTTCCCGTCTGATCTCAGAATTGTAATCAATCCTTCCATCCTTTTATTTCCAGGAGCTGTCTGAATTATCAGTAAGTCGTTCATTTCTGATGAAAACTTCATGACTCACTCAAGAAGACAGTTGGACAAATTGGGAAATACCCTATTGATTTCGTGCCGAGGGTTAGATGAGATGATTGTCATTGGTTTAAAGAAATACAAACAGGCCAGATGTTTTTTTTTTTTTTTTACCTTATTAATGACCTGTAAAGAAGCTTAGCCAGACCTGACTTGACACAGCACTGTGGAAAAAGATCTGGCTGTGCAAGACTAACCACGCCCTGGCTTTCGCTTGATGTTTAATGTGCAGAGAGTACAGCGTGTTACAACAATCTTCACATCTAACACAAACGGGAATATTTTCCAAAATGTCAGCCTATTACTTTAAACTAAATGCGAGAAAAAAACGTTTGTGTCTCCTCAGTCCTGTGAGATCGGCATCGTGCGGCAGTTCCCCTTCTCCTCGGCCCTGCAGAGGATGAGTGTGGTCGTCAGGAAGTTGGGGGAGAAACACATGGACGCTTACTTGAAAGGAGCCCCGGAGGTCGTGGCCAGCCTCTGCAAACAGCACACAGGTCTGACACGTCTTTATGTTACAGGTTTGGGTGGATATGTGCTCCCTTAATTTGGCATCTCATTTCAAAATAATCGACAATTGCAATTAAGTTGAATGAAAAGTTTTGGTGCTTAGACCTTCATCAGGTCATCTAGTTTAGTTTTTTCCTGATTTTGTTGGCCTTCGGTCTTCTCCTGCGCACCTGTCGATGTCAAGGTGTGCAAAAGCTGAGCTCTGAAAATAATCGACAATAGATTAAAATATCTCTTCCCCGCCTATGAAACAAATACTGCAGTCATGTAAAGACGCGGCCAGAGTGACATGGCTCTGTCCTGCTCTTCAGTCCCACAGAGCTTCACAGAGACTCTTGAGACCTACACCCGGCAGGGGTTCAGGGTCATTGCCCTGGCACATCGACAGCTGGAGTCCAAACTCTCCTGGCACAAAGTCCAGAGCCTCAGCAGGTAACTCCACAGATAACACCGTCCACAGTACACGGAGCCACTGACATTACGGACACAGCCCACCTCAAAAACACTTGCATTACATGGTAGTTCCACTGATAACTGGACAAACACAGACCAACTGACAGAATGTCCAAATATTTACAATGCTGCTTCAGCTAGAAAGAAAATGTTCCAGTGATCTTACACATAAGAAAAATGTTAGGTGTGGTTGTCAGTAATCTCTGAATCAGAATGTAAGCTGTTATCCACAGAAGAAGAAGCCTCACCAACAGCAGCTTCAACATATTATAATGCAACACAGCCTCAAGATATGGCGCCATTTCATTTAAAGGGTGTAACTGTGGCCAGTGACCGGCCGCAGTATGAGTTAATAGTTTGGTTATCTCTTAGATTCACAAGCCCACACGACCATGTGATTAAAAGCAACAACTTCATGTCTGTGTGTTTCCCATCAGTCTGATAAATGTAATAAATCATTAACTAAAGTAGAAGTGGACTGGCAGGTTGGCAGAAAAAAAAAATGAATTACCACTCCTGTAATCAAATGAGCGCCACAGATTTAAAACATCTCACGATATTTAATAGAAAGTTAAAGGTGCACTATGTAGTTCTGACTGATCTTTTATGCCTAAACAAACAAAATAAACAAACTCTCTGCATTTTCTTGACGGAATAAACATACTGACCTTTAAGGACAACACAGTTTCATACTTTTTCACTTTTTTTATATGTGTCGGACCCTGCCACCTTTCTAGATTCAAGCAGTGTTCTGGGGACCTTAATTACCTCTGCGAACAGAGAGTTTCTGTATTTGTATTATAACATCATTAATATAGTAAATATTAAATTCTGACTTCAAATTTTCCCCCAAAAACTACAAAGGGGGCCCCTTTAAGTCCCTCATTGTTGGTACCTTCGCTGATTCTATAAAGTGACTTGAAACAAAACATTTGTGCAAGTTAGTGACAAATAAATGTTGTTTATTTACTTGCAAATTGTGTGTTCTGTTCGTTTTTAGGGACCTAATAGAAACAAACATGGACTTCCTCGGTTTGATCATCATGCAGAACAAAATAAAAGAGGAGACAGCCGGGGCTCTACAAGAACTACGACAGGCTAACATCCGCACTTTGATGGTCACGGGTAAATCAGTTCACTGACTTTATTCACTTGTTGTGTCATTACTGCATTGATTGCCCTGATGACGTATGTGTCCTCTGTTAGGTGACAACATGTTGACGGCGATATCGGTGGCTCGGGATTGTGGGATGATCCGTTCACACGAGAAGGTCATTATCGCAGACGCTGTGCCTCCCAAGGACTTGTACCCTGCCAGCATCACGTGGCGATACACTGAAAACCCTGCTCAGACCATCGTGGACAATCAGGTGAGACAGACAGCTTCTGAGCAATCAATAGAAGATTATACACAAAACAGCAGTCTACATGCACTCACAGGTAGCCTGTTCATTGTAGTGATTGTAATGACTTTTGGTTGTTGTTCCTGCTGAACCACTTCACTGTTTGCTTTGTACAAGTCTGAGGTCTGCGTGTTCAGAGAAGTCTATGGTGGTTTTTTGTGCCTCAGGGTCAAATCTTGTCCAAACAATCTAAGGTGAATGAATAAAGACTGCAGAGTTTGTTAAAATCAGCACCAAGGCAACGACCAAGGCATTCATTATTGAAGAGCCACAGAAAGGGGTTGACAGAAAAGACTGAAAGGAACGCTGGCATGATAAAGTCTTCCACCAGCCATGACGGATACAACCCTGATTCCAATTCCAAAAAAGTTTGGGCACTGTGGTTCTTCTGACTTTTGCTCATTGCAGGCATCAAATTCATGAGTATAAAATAAACAGTTAAGATTATCAGTTTGAACATTAGATATCTAGTCTTTGCACTTTGTTCAACTGAATATATGTTAAATCGACACAAAGGACACAGCTTAGGTTATGAGGTTGAGGTCAGAATAAAGGGTGGTGCAATTACCTGTTTTGCAATGATGTAATAATCTTATTACAATCTTTAAATGAATACAGTTTGGTAATTCTCTGGTGTTCTATTGACAACTGACTCATCCTCATTCAGACGGTGGAGATAAATCTGGAGGAGGAGGAGGAGGTGTGTGACAGGCAGCTGGCTCTGCAGGAACAGAACTATCACTTTGCCGTGAGCGGCAGATCCTTCACCGTTATCACTGAGCACTTCCCTCAACTCATCCAGAAGGTGGAGGCTCATCTTTGGACACATCCACATATTCACATTTTGTTCATATCAGCTGAGTGAAGCCTGTTTTGAAGATAAAAAGCTGCTGTTTACGTCAGTTTCTCTCCAACTAACCTGGTCATTTGGATTTTGTAATCCTTTCTCGCTCCACACGGGGGCGCTGCAGCTCGCGCTGAGAGCCACTGTGTTTGCCCGCATGGCTCCTGACCAGAAGACTCAGCTGGTGGAAGTCCTGCAGAGCATCGAGTAAGTCCCTCATCTGCCTGTGGCTTCACTTAGAATCTGTTTATGAGCTTCAGTTCCATCTGCTGGAGATCATGTGATTTTAGAGACTCATCGTCAGCACAATATGCACAGCTTTCACTCTCTCTGTTCACCTTCCAGCTACACTGTCGGAATGTGCGGCGATGGTGCCAATGACTGTGGAGTAAGTGTGGAATATGTTCATTCAACATGCACAAGTCACAGCATGTGGACTCTGATGTACTGAGCTGTTCTGTCTCTCCGGGGTTTGGGTCTTGCTCACGTCATCCACCATTTCCGGTCATTTTAAAATATTAACTATCACTTGAAAATGTTGTAAACAATACACTTTGTTCCATCTCATATCAGACTGATGCCACATCTGTTAACCGGCTCACATGCCAGTGTCTGATTGGAGCTCACGGTCTGTGGAGAAAAATAGATGCAACACTTCCCTTACCCTAATTCACTGGTGGCCACTGAGGAATTTTATACTTTGTAGTACTTAATAGTATTAGGAACATTTAACTGGTTACGAAACCCTTTTACTTTGATACTGATGCCTCTATATCACCTACATAAGTAAACAAGACCACTGGCAAGAATGCTAATTATAATGCCTGTCACTGGGTTAAATTCCAACATATCTTGGTGAGATAAGTCATAAAATTAAAGCACTTTTATAGCAGAGTGCTGAGGATGACTTGATGAGTCTCACAGCCTTCTCTGTAGTTTGGTCGTATGGCGCTAAAACAAAGTTTACCTCGTTTCACCATTGTCGTCTTTTATCTGCCAGAATGAATAAAAAACATTATTCCTGTAACAGTCCCTTTAAAGTTGACTAGTTGAGCTCAGCACAAATCCATGAAAAGGTTTAACATCCGTCAAAGTTTGTCTGTAGTGTGGTACATTCAAATAAATGTTAAACATATTTTTGGGATATTTTGTGTTTTACAGGAAAATTTAATTTATCCAACAATAAAGCCATAACAAATTTAAAAAATGAATAATGAGTAGCCACATATCTTCACGTGGTTTCCACAGAAATGTGATGTTTATACCGCCTGGAGAAAATAAAAATTTTAAACTGCAAAAAACTTCTGATTGTTGACATTTATCATGTGTAGAATTTGTTGGTGTTAAGTGGTATATCTAAGCCTAAAAAACATACTGTTGTGTGATAAAATTGCTAAAATGTAATGTAATTCTTATTATAAATGTTATGTTGCGTGTTAAACCTTAATCTTTAAAGTAACTAGTATCTACATTGTGAAATGATATTTAGACAAGTGAAAGTCTCAGAAATGAAGTTTCCCAACTAACATTACAACATTAAAACCCTCTTCTTCTTGATGATATTGAAATGCAAAGTGTTCATACTGACGTTCTCTCCCTGTTTTAGGCCTTGAAGAGAGCTCACAGTGGGATCTCTCTGTCTGAGCTGGAGGCCTCTGTTGCTTCACCCTTCACCTCCTCCACCTCCAACATCTCCTGTGTCCCCAACCTCATCAGGTACCAGCTCGCTCCTAATGGTCTTAGACTCTGACATTTGAGAAACATGGCAAAATGTTTGTCACACCATACGGTCAGCTCACGATAAAAAAAACAGGAAGCATTGAGCTTTCTAATTCTGATGAACTCTAATTGTCTCACCTTCCAAAGGGAGGGCCGAGCTGCCCTCATTACATCGTTCTGTGTCTTCAAGTTCATGGCTCTCTACAGCATCATCCAGTACCTCAGTGTCACGCTGCTCTACTCAGTAAGTACACCTGTTTCTCATTCTTACACTCTTGATTAAATTTGCAATGCTTCCTCATTCCCTTCTTAAAAAATATAATGTTTCTGTATACACATATCTAACAATGATGAGACCTTTGTTATACATTTTGTTGAGTTTTCAAATGTTTACAACAATGTTCAAACTGAGCAAAACCTGTGTTATTTTATCAAGGTAACGGTGTTTAATTGGCTTGTCACTATAACTTTCATGAGAGAGTCAGAGGAGAGGAGAGGAGTCGGCGAACGAGACTCCACATAACGTGAATGAAACTTTAAAATGTTTACTCGCTCGGGAACATTTCTGTTTGAGATAGATTTTCATCAACAGTGGTGGTTGTTTAACAAAAATGACATATTGTGCATTTAACACCTGGTCAGAAATAACATTGCATTATTTGATTTGCCTCAGGTAAAACTGATAAACACCTTTAAAAAGTAAAAAAAAAACACTTAATTTTTCCACATTTATTTTAGGTGTTTCCAGCTGCATAATAAACACCATCATGGTGTCTTTGACATGTTATTGAAGGTCCTGCGTTTGTTAGCCTGCGAGGTCAGTGCCATTGAGTTAAAGACGCTGCTTTGGTTCCCACGTGAGATACAGACGGGTCGTGAGCAGGAGAAGACGTGAGGAGCAAGTAGAAGCCAGTGTGGGGTTTTAAAAAGACGTGGGGGTTTCCAGCCACTGACTGTGAAACAAAGGCAGTAACCACAAAGTGAAGTTGTTTTGTTCCTGAGTGTGTGAGGGTGAAATGCATCATGATGTGATCACATGAATTTACATGTGGTCAGTCAGTCTTATTAGATGTGGACGTTATTGGTGTTTTCCTCTGCTGCTGATATATATATATATATATATATATATATATATATATATATATATATATATATATATATATATATATATATATATATATATATATATATGTAGATAGATAGATAGATAGATATATATATATATATATATATATATATATTATATATATATATATATATATATATATATATATATATATATATATATATATATATATATATATGTAGATAGATAGATAGATAGATAGATAGATAGATAGATAGATATAGATATATAGATATATATAATATATATGAGTGACTCTTTTTAATGTTTGTAGATTCTCAGCAACTTGGGAGACTTCCAGTTCCTCTTCATCGACATCGCCATCATTCTCATCATTGTCTTCACAAGTGAGTGGCAGGAAGAGAAGCTCTGAAATGCTTGAAACAATTTGAGGGGTTAATCAAAAATGATCAGATATAATAACTCTGTGTTTTGTTTCCATCTCCAGTGAGTCTGAACCCGGCCTGGAAGGAGCTGGTGTGGCGTCGGCCACCGTCCAGTCTCATCTCCGGCCCACTGTTGTGCTCCGTCCTGACCCAGATTATCACCTGCCTGGTCTTCCAGGTCCTGGCTTTCCTCTTAGTGCGACAGCAGAGCTGGTATGAGACGTGGACACCTCAGTCAGAGTGAGTAACACGTCTGAAATCAGCGAACGCCAACTCAATGTTAAACCACTGACTGGCAGAAGACTGATCAGATCCTTTTATCAGTCCTTAGTTAATTGGTCATGCACAATTAATGGCTACAGAATAACGACACCATCGATGTTAGATTGGTTCCCTATAAACCTCACTTACTTTGATTGTTTGAGAAATTGTATGTACTCACATCCTACTTGCAATGTTTGGTTTGTATCTTCATGGTTGAATGCACTTGCTAAATGAATGGAATTTACTCTAATGTAATCCATATTGTGATAGTGTTTGAAAAAACAGAACATGTTTTTTTCTAGGTTTAGATTATAACTTTGAGTTTTCTACTAATTGTATACGATGAGACATTTAATATAATGTGAGCCGGTCAGTAGATAAAAGAAGAGAAACAACAGTACAGAACACAAAAATGTCTGAAAACACTGACTTTAAGTTCCCTGTCCTCTCGTCTCCCGCAGTGCCTGTAATGTATCCAGCTCCAGCCTCAATCCGAACGTAACGTCCCCTTACGACCACAAAAACATCAAGAACTACGAGAACACCACCCTCTTCTACGTCTCCTCCTTCCAGTATTTGGCTGTTGCCATCGTCTTCTCCAAGGGAAAGCCCTTCAGACAGCCCAGCTACAAGAACTGTGAGACGCATTCAGTGCTGCCGACGCACGAGTTGATTGTCAGAGCGACTTTAAATCTGCGGGACAACTTTTGAATTGCTGTGTTACACACAATACTGAGAAAAACTAAACACATATTTTTTTCTTTTTAAGATAGGAAATTAGATAATGTCAAAGTCAATGATTCTGTTATAGACTTTCACTTATGATAATTCATTTTTTATCCATTTCTTCTCTAAACGAACCCTAAGACGAACACAATCTAAATGTGAACTAATCCCTTCATGTGTAGTTTTGTGATTTGCTCACAAGTTGAAATAACCTGTTTAGTCGTTGAATTCTGTGGGCTTTTTTTTTCTTTATCTCATAAGGGCCGTTCATGCTGTCCTGCATGTGTCTGTACACTTTTCTCCTCTTCATCATGCTGTATCCTGTTCCTGCCATTGACAGCTTCCTGGAGGTAAACTTCTACTTTCTCTTGTCATTTTTTTTTCCCGCATTGCTGCTCTGAACGACATAATGAAAGTTCTTCCTTTAGATTTGAACATGTATAAGAGAACAGTTTCAAAAGTAGAGTAAAGTTGTTCCAGTGGTTGTGAAGTTCCCTCTCCCTGCCGCTCTGCCTCCCCTCAGATCGTGTGTGTTCCCCATGACTGGCGCGTTACACTGGTCATCATTGTCATCGTGAATGCGGCCGTGTCTTTCATGCTGGAGGTACGCTTTACAGACATCACACCCCACACGCTCTCTGTGACTGATCTCCCTGTTTAATGAGAAAACAGTGATTTGCATGCATTGCTTTTTTTTTTTCTTCCCCCGACTGAATCGGCGCTCTGTAATGCGTTCCTGCCAAATGAATGAAATCAATGAATCCTTTATAAAGAGTTTCTATTTGAATTGTTTCTCTGTGCCTTCTTGTGGCTCTAACCCAATCTTCACAATCAGCTGATTTCTCAAGTTCCCAATGAAATCTTCCGTAGATTTTGATCGTTGACATCATCTTGTGGAGGCTAGTTTTCAGAGCCAATCAGGGGGCAAATCGCCCCTCAGACTCCCCCTCTGCTGACGCACCTCAGGTTGGGAATCTTTGACTTCACCTTTTTTTTGTTGTCTTTTTTTGCTTGTGGTCACGTTACTCTTGCTTCATATTTTCCTCTGATGACCTGTTGCTTTAAAAATAATAAATGCAGACTTAATTTAAAAAGGACTGAATGTTAACTTAAGATTATGTACATTATCTTTTATTTTACGTTATTTACATGTCATTGAGGTCTTTGTGTTGAGAATGTCTTTATCCAGTTTCTCATCTCATGAATCCTTCATCAGTCTTTCCAGGATTTATTCACAGACCCACCTAGAAACGAAAACTGTGATAAAAACCATAAATAAAAAAAACAAAAAACAGAAAATAATTAATATTTAAAGGTACACTGTGTAGTTTTGGATAAGAGATTTTAATCAGAATACAAAGGTCTTCATTGACAGGTTGTTTGTATGCCTAAACAAACAAAATGATCAAACTCTCTTTGTTTTCATGACTGAATAAACAAACTAAACTTAAAAGACAACACAATTTCATATTGCTTTACTTTGATTATATTTGGCGGACCCTGCCACCTGCCTAACTTCCAACAAACTAATTAGTATTGTAAATATTAAAATCCTGAGTTTGAATCTCTTCTTCAAACGATAGTGACCCTTTAACTGAGAAAGCTCTTCATCATAATGCGATAAGCTCTGTTCGTACTCGACGTGTTCCCAGGTGGCCAACGACCGCTGGGGCCCGTCCTTCCTCTCCTGGCTGTTCTGCCGGAACAACAAGCCCCCGACGGCGCGCTACATGCACCTGGCCCTGGAGCTGCAGGACGACGCCGACTGGCCCCCCAAACCCTCCACTGTCACATGCGCCAACGATCCACAATCCCACATCTCTAATCCCCTCTGACACCCACAAGCGAACCGCCGCACAGACTAAACCTAAGACCACCAAGAAGCCTTAATGCTGACTCAGCCAGCTCAAGAGATGTGACGGATGCTCGGATGATGGAGCCTGCTTGACACCAGCGACCAATCCACAAGCCTCGTGAAGCCGAGGCCTCCACTGCACCAAGCGACTGATGCTGTGAACTGCTCATACATTAAGTTCTCTTCTAGTTTTATTCACCTCACAGCTGAACTTTTATGTCTAGCTGAAACTTGAGCCAGAGGCCTCTGTAGAAGGAATAGCTAATAAAGACATAATGTGCTTGCTTGCTGAGAGTTAGACGAGAGGATTGATACTCGGATGATTACTAACGTGAAAGTAGTTATTACTTGCAGCTCTACTGGCAACTTAATGGTGATGACTAGACTCCAAGCTTGCCTTATTTGCAGTCCTTATGTTAAGCTAAGCTAACCAGCGTCTAGCTGTAGTTTCATATTAAACCCTACAAGTATGAGAGTGGCATCAATCTTCACATCTAACTCCCAGCAAGAAAACAAATAAGTGTATTTCCCAAAATGTGAAACCGTTCCTCTAAGACAACTGGACGTCTCGCTAACTACACTTGACATCTAGCTACACTGCACTCTGCTGCCAACACTGGACATTGACGATGGTCTCCTCTCTGTTTGTATTATCTCATGCAGCATTTGAAAAATGTGAACCAAGTGAGGCGCTTTTGTTTTCAGAACAGACACGTCACACGGACACTGTGGTCAGGTCTGAGTCTGACATCACTGGATGAATCTTAAAAACTTCACTGTGAATGAAAACAGTCTCCATTAAAATTAGCTGCTGGTAAAATATTAAAGTTGTAAAAACATTATTAGGTCATATGGATTCAAAGAAACGAGAGACTTGTGCCCTTTTCTAATATAGAAACACTCCCCTGCTGCTGTCGTGGAGTTGCTTCGGTTGAAAATTCTTCCCGTGGAAGAAAGAAGCAAAATTTCTGTCCCCTTTTTAACAAAATGTAATCGCCAGTTCCAACGTGTGTGCGTGGGTGTGTGTGTGTGTGTGTGTGTGTGTGTGTGTGTGTGTGTGTGTACGGAGGAGGATTATGGCCTGTGTGAACAAAAACATTTGAGTTCTGACTTTTTTTTTTGCAACATTAGGTTTTTTTTTTCCCTCTAAGATTTCTGATTATGATTTTAATCTCAGAATTAAAGTCAGAATTCTGAGAAAAAAACAGAATTGTGTTAAATGAATGGTGTGTATGTGTGTGTTGTGTGAAAAAAAACACAAGAGTGTGTTTGTTAGTATTTTATCCATTTTTGTGTCTCTCAGATACATTATAATATCTCTCAAAACTTTCTTTTTGAGTAAATTTTATGAAAAGGACATTACACAGTTTTAACATCACTAAGGTACTGATTTTATGTATTAATTAAAGCATTTAAATTAATCAAAAGGAATCAATGAGACACTTGCTGCTGTGCCAATTTGTTAACAGTTGATTTTTATGTTTTTACGTATCTTTGTAAAGCTGTTCTATACATATTTTTCTAGTAAAGGTTAAAAAAAATGAATGTGAAAAATATGAGAATTAGTCATCTAAATCTCCACTGTATTACTATATCCGAATAAAGGGAATGTTGTTTTTGTAAATAGTAATCAAGTATTTGTACTTATTTTCTTATTTCTACAATGTGACAAAAGTGTTTCAGTGTCTCCTGTGTTTGCTCTGCAGAACTCCCATTACATTCCCAATAAATCTGTATATTAAGCCACTCTTGCGTGCTTCGTGGGGGGCTGACCCTGGTCACACTTTTTCAGCCAAGACTTACTGATCAATTATGGGCTTTCCCAGCCTCCTCGCTGCCTGGCATATGGGCGCTTAAAGGCGCGAGAGTGGAGGAGAAAGAGGGGTATCATTTCATGTGGAGATCAGGGCCCATAGGCAGTGAATGGGTGGATTTAGGGGGGACTGTGAATAAGGCAAGGGGCTCCTCGCTTGTACCCAAAAGAAAGGAATCTCCCACAGATCAGGGAAGAGCCTTTTTGGGAATATTCATGATGAGGATGAGGAGGCATCATGAATTCATGTGTGTCTCCCTGACTTGCACGGATCATCTTTTCGGTAAACACTCGTGTGTGTGCAGAGCCGGGATGTCTTGCTCTTCGCCGGGTGTTTGCGATGTGGTTTTTGCCGATAGTGTTGCCTCTCCACAAAGCAATATGGGTTTTTGTGTACACTCTGCTGTATTCCTTTTGTGCGGGTGGAGCAACAGATGGAGAGTGGTGGAGAGACATAAAGAAGCTAAAACACACAGCCTTTCTTCCTCACAGCTAGCTACTCGCTCAAAAAGATTTTCTCAAGCTTGCGCTCAGACGTGTGCTATTTCAAACATTTTGGACTTCATCTCCTTTCTCTTTTACCCATACGCTTTTTTGTCTGGGTTGTGTACTTTCAAGATTTGGGCCTGTGCACACAGTCTTTGTTTACTGTTTCTTTAGTCACAACAGTCCCCACTGTGAGATCAGCCCTGACCTGCTTAGAATAAATTGGCGAGTAACGGCCACAGTTACACACTTTTCTGCCCCAAAAAGTTCTCCTTTTAGGTGCTTTCTCTCTGTGTCTGTTAACACCCGACACACACACACACACACACACACACACATATACACTTATTCTTCACACAAGCAGACGTCCTCTCTGAAGGTTGCCGGACGCACATAAGGCCCTCGTCTTGATTAATAGTCAGGACACAAGGCCAACCTGATGCTCACTTACGGTTGGCCTCATTTTACAGATGACACAAAGGCACCCACGTCTGGTAAAAGGTCTGTGACCCACCAGACGGTCACAAAGCCCTTCTCCTCCCTCATGTCCCCTAAGCATGGGCTCCTGCTCCGGGCCTTCATGGCGTCCCTGTCTCCCTTCCTTTATCGGTCCTCGCAGGCCTGAATGGGCTCTGTGGTTGGTCAATAAATTCAGTGATTCAGGGGGTGGACAGTTGCAGCCGTGTTAACGTTTGTTCACAGGCTTGTCGGAGGGACGGGCCCCGCCCCGCAGCTCTTTGTCTCCTGTGGTCCCTCAACAGGTTAGAAGTCAATGGAGGGCCTTGTGCGGAGGTGGCGGGGGCATGGATGGAGCCGCCTCTCACATGGCGTTCACACAGGGGGAGGACAGGCCTGGATCACTGTGACACTTGTTAGTGTGGGGCCACACAGCTTTTGCCGGGATGCCTCTCTCTCGCTCCCCCCCCCCAAGAGCCCTGTGCGCTTTAAACAAACTAATGGTCGAGGCTGCGGTGGGGTAAGGTGATCTGCACTCGGAGGCCTGGAGTGAGCGCACTGAAAAGAAGTGCACAAGTGTATCTTAGAATCTCAGTTTGCGGATCAGACTCACAATAAAACGAGGTCAGGCCTTCGTTTGCTACACAATCTGAATCCGCTCTTTAAACCTATACTAGAATGGCATTAACGCACTTTCATGGCCCCTGAAGGTGCCACGCTGTTGCTGAGTTATAGCAGGTTTTTCAGCCTGAGCCGGGCCGAATCATGGGAACGGCCAAACCGGGAGAAAAGAGACAGAGAGAGCCATAGATAGAGCAACACACAAACAGAGGAGGGCTTTAGGAGACAGAAAGCAGCAGCCAGAAAAAGACGCACAGACTGAAGAGGGACTTAGAGCCATGACTGAAGCCTAACTGTCATGAGAAGATGAGAGTTGCCATGGCCACCCAGGAGCCACCCAGCAAGCATGTGAGCAGGGGAGGCTCGGGGGCCAGGGGCCTGAGCCCGGGCCGGTGGATCACATGCGCTAACCAGGGATTATGTGCATAAGTGATGAGTACTAAGCCGGCAGGTGAAGGAGGGAGGCCCTGGGACGAGGAGCGCGCCATCCCTCAGGACAGTGGGGACTTTTTTCTCCCAAGTGAGGCTGATCTTCCGTGTGAAGGGGACTCAGCCAGAGGTCCTCGAGTGCTGAAAGGGCATCCCCCAGGCTGCTTTCACCGCGTAAGTGGCCAAAACGTTGGTCTTGTGAGTCATCTTGAGCAGCAAGAATGGGCCATCTTCACATTCATAAATCCCAGTGCAAACACACTTGTGGATATGGACTAATCATGGATGAGGATAAGCGCCACATGGCAGTGCATCAGCGGGGCTCTTGTTGAAGCTTCCTGGCTTGGTGCTCGTAGAAAAGAAGTCGCTTAGCCATCTTTTATCCATCACAAAGTTGATTAAAAAAAAAAACAGCTAACTTCAGCGTATATTTACGGAGTGGAGCGTCATCGTAAAGCCAGGATCAACAGGTTCACAGGTTGTTTTGCTACCAGGAATCAGCGCTCATAATATCCATGGCCTTACAGGAATGTGTTTGAACCTTGATGGCACAAAGAAATCACATTCCCATGGTGCACAGGGAGAAAAATACACGGTTAACCAGCCTCCCCCCGACACCTTTTCAAGACGGTAGTATCCCTGAACATATTAACATGTAAATACACTTAGATACTTTGACAATGCACTGAAATGCATATAATCTACATGCTAACTAGTCCTTTAAAGGGTTTCCACTGCTGAATGTGGTTTGGGAACACTTTCATGTCTGGGTTTTAAAAATTAAATGTGAGGCCTCTCTTAGAATCTCTAAAAGCGTTTTTCAATTTGATGAGGGATAAGGCGATGACTGGGCTCCCCTTTCAAAGGGGGAGACCCGGAGTTCAATAAGACTTCAGTCTCATTGCCTTTGCCTCCGAGTTGAAGATCTAAATGCTGTTTTTTTTTTTTAAGAAAGAACCCACCACGTTAGTTGACAGATGGCAGGTTGTTATGCTGAAATACCAGTTGCTATGGTCCCCCTTTTTTGCCTCCGCAGCTTCACTAGCCATAGCTAAGCATCCTCTCTGCTGGTGTACTGACTTGGAATAAGCTGACTTGGAGCTGCTCAGGTTGTTGTTGACAAACATGAGCCCAGATGAGTCTGCTAATCTCCCGCTCCTTTATCCGCTCTTTATTGCCGTATAAACAGGCCTGAATACACTAGAAAAACTAAACCTCTGTTTTCAGCCTTCTCCTATCTCACGCAGGGTTTAATCTAATGCCCTCTACCCTTTTTACATCTCTGCCTCCGCTAAATTCGACCATATTTTTGATTCAGCGCGTCACCATGACAACCAGTTATTTCCCATCCTTGAGCCCCCCCCACTCCTCCTCCAGCTCCTCTTCTCCATTGATACCGCTACCTCCCCCTACCCCTTCTCTTTTTTTGTCCAAATAAAACAAAGCGCAGAGTGAATGCGCTCTGAGGTAGGTAAATGTATTCAGTGACATCAGCCAGGACGAGTCTATTCTGCCGGATTCCTGTACCACTTGTTTCCAGCCTTGTCTGGGGGCCGGACACTCTGTTGGGCCCATTGTCCCACGTGTATTCCACACAGGCCCACAATTAATGGAGGCCTTGTCTAAGGCTTCTGGAGCAGAAACTGCTGTTCGGGAGGGGGACAAAAGGCGGGCAGAGCCGGGGGCTTGGAGTTGCTATGGGAGGGGCCCCCCCTCCCTACTTTAAGGGGGGGATTCAAAGGGAGAAGGAGGGATGCAGAGAAGGCAAGCGAGGCGCTGGATGAGATGTTTAAGTGATCCCCTCTGTCTGCGCCCTCCCCTCCCGGCCCGAGATGTTTTCATACCAGCAGTTGAAAGGGAACCTTCGCAGTATTTGATGATCACGATGGTCATTTCTCTGCCCACACGGAGGCTGGGTGGAGGAGTGGAAAGCAGGGGCCACAGCTTTCAGACCAGGTGAAGATGGAGTGTGACAACTGGCAACTGTTCCTGTGTAAAAAACTCCACCCACTGCACAGAGGCTTGTCACATTTCAGCTGCTCTTTTTGGATGATTTGTAAAATATTACGTGGCAATCCGTCAAATTTGAATGAACTGAAGTAACGTGCGACATGCGAAGTGACATGAAAGCAGAGCCTGCCCAGGCTGCAGATGATTCAGCCATCCTGGTGCCTCATAGGGATGAAAAAATACCTCTGTATTTTCTGTATTGGCTGGTCAGCTGAATAGAATAAGGACTTCTTTTATAGGTGTACTTGCCGCTGCACCTTCAGCTTTTTTTTTTTTTTTTTTTTTTACAAATTTTGATGCTATATCATTTCAAGTGCGAGTTATATTCTGTAGACACATGTTACTACTGCACTTCCATATCTTTTTTTACCTTCAGACGTAATAATTCTGTTTTGATATTTATTTTCTTAAAGACATATAATATACAGTATTTACTATTTCTGTAGTGAAATCTCTCACCAAAGAATTCAACATAAAGTGTACTTGTACAACCAGAGTGACAATACACATATCTAATCCTGAATCTTGTTACACTGATCTGTCTTAATTGGATCAAAGTTTAGTCTCAGGATGGACTCCGACGTAGACAGAAGGAATATCAGCAGCTTCAACATCTTGTGCACATCTTTTGTGTTCCATTCTTAACAACAACCTTGTAGGTGATGCTGTGGTTTAAAAACTAATGACCAAGGTAAATACCAAAACTATATCTGACGTGGAGTTTTATGATGAGTATGGTCTTATTATTGAGGAGCTGACATGATATCAGATTTTCACTAAATGCTTAATGTGGCCAAAGAAATTCACATTAGCAATATTATCATAATCTCTATAGAAAATTTGGAAAAGGCCAACTTTTAAATTAATCTTGGATTTAGTTTAATGTATGTTTTACCTTTTTTTGGTCCAAGTGTGAGGAGGAGAGAGAAAAGTGTACACAAAAAACATTCAATAAATATGAAAAGGCAACCAGATGAACTGATCACAAAAGATCGACAAAACCTAAAATCTGCACCAAAATATTCACACAATATTATATATGTATAATTAACATAATATTAATATTTCACTTTTTAAGTGATCCAAGTTATCGTCCATATCTGTCAAATCTTGACACCCCAATTTAGATGTGCTATATGGAAAGTGCCATGAGATACCTGCTGTGATTAGTCATTATCCAAATAAAACTGACTTGACTTGATCGAAAGTCAACAAGAGGTTGGTTCACGGCACACAGCTATTGGCAAGTACAGAGCAAAGTGGCAAAGTCAATAAAATGAGATCATCACAGATGACACTGCTTTAGCAAACATACATTTTGATAGATTTAAAGCAGGTCAGGCTTCCTCTCTGTTTGGTGTTTGCTGTCATTGAATAAAATAAGACAGTAAGTATCAAAGAAGGAAAAGAATATTAAAAAGCCTTTATCACGGTCACTTAATCATTTAAAGGCCATACACAGAGCCACGATTCATTTCTTTGGATTTCTATTTTAGGAGTTAATCCTCCTGACATTAAAGCTAAACGTGGACTTTTAGTTCATCTTTAATTCACACTCCACTTTATTAATCTTAGCATCTCAAACTTATTTTTCCCCTTTGTCTCTGATGATATAATGCCTTGTAACTATTTGGTCATTCGACTCAGTTTTCTGCCTCTTGTTTCTAATATATCCAAAACACCAGAGACAGTGATGCAAATTAAGGCATTGATAATATATCCCTGCCAAGTCAGCTATGTTGTATGCTTATGAATGTAGTCAAAAAAACAAAAACCCAAAATATTGCATGTCTTCCTTGTTTCCCTGGTGCTTATAAGTTACATGCTGGACCCTGATATCTCTCTAACCCTCCTCCTCTCTGCGGAGCCTCCCACCCGCGGGTTCCCACACTGATACACATCAGGGCTGCACTATAAACCTCATGTCCACATCGCCGTCCGTACAATAAAGGCTTGTTTGTGGCGGAGCGGCTCACTGAAAACAGAACTGATAGGATGTAATTTATAGTTGCTCAGCCTCTCCTCCAGAAACCCCTCTCGTCGGGCCGTTTTAAAGGAGCATCTTGTTAAAACATCCAGTTAGGAGATTAACTGAGCACTTTAAGTGATCCCGGGAGGACGGCTGGTAGAAGAGCCTGAGGTGCTCATTGTTAGTGAGCTCACTGTGTTTCAGTGGGAAACTGGAAATGTATTTAGGAAGAATGTTTTTTACAGGGCTGAAGACACGCAGCATCCTCTCTTGCTCAAATCTTGACTTGGAAAAACAGTTATAACCTATTTTATACACTGATGGGCACAGATCTTTGACTTCAACTGATGTTGTCATTTAGCTATGTAACAGGTCAAATCCAATCTGGCTGGAGGTTTGACTTGATTTCATTTGACATAACTTAATATTGACTCAAGTGGAGAAGCCGGCGGTGCTTGAGGTTTAGAGGAAGACGTGGACACAGACACTGACCTGGCTTCTGGGGTCATTTCACCTCTGAGGGTTTAGGAGCTTTTCAGAGCACGTTTGAAGTCCATCAGGGAGGATAGAGGCGTCTGGTGACAAACCTGCACCAGAGAGAGATGTCTGTCAGCCGATCTATCAATTAAGCTGTGCAACAAGCAGCATGTGTCCTTATCACACTGATACTGAACATGATTTTTAAAGGCAATGGTCTCATTTGTAATAGTAAAAAATAGACCTTAAACCTTAAACTTTGCCAAACTGCATCCTCTGTGTTGTTTTGTTTTGAGAAAGTCTGCGTAATCTTCTGCTAAATCTTAAAACTATCACAGGCTAATTGAGAAAACCTTTTTAATTAATTAATTATTTGTTTTCAGTGTTGATGAAAAACAAATTATTGCAATTAAGAACCATCAAAAGCTGAAAAGAAATGTTTGTTAAGCTATGTACAAAATATTACGGTCTTTATGAAATCTGTATTTTCATCCTGTTGGAGGAAACCATCTCATGTCGTTCTGTGGCAGAGCTGACTCAAATGTGTCTGATTCTATAAGACAAGATAAATAAAATTACTTAATGAAATTAAGTTTTGTGTAAATGAGGATTAGAAATATGTAAAAAGAAAAAAAGAAAAAAAATCCTTAATGTTTTGCACTGTACTGAGCTGTTAAAGTATAACATCTCAGAAGAAAAACCTACTAAAAAAATAATATCATTATTTTTAAAACTAGAAAATCAATCATTTTAACCTAATACTTTGATGTTGAACTGTATCCCAGAGAATATGCATTGTTTTTATGCATTGAAATATCCAGAAAGTTTTAATTAAAGCACTCAAAATAGTGTTTTAAAAATATAACAGATTTAGATTCTTTCTCAAAAGTCAGAGAATTTGGTCATTAACAGACCAAAGAAAAAACAACTTCATTTACAAACAGCAGTCAGGTTATATAGTCACAAAATGCTAAAGTCACATAGAAGATTTTAAAGACAAACACTTCTTATATCCATTAAAAAACACACTACATTTCTTAAAACTTCTGATGGTTTAAAGTGACTCTTCAGCTGTGTTTTCTGATAACAGACAGGAGATGTCAGAGATCACAGCAGTGAGCGGACAGCCGAGTGTATCGGAGATTTTCTTCTTCACTGGACATCAGGCTTGGAGGGTGTCAGAGGAGTGTGTGTGTGTTTTCACCTCAAACTCTGACGCACTCGGTGACCGCCGAAACAGAGTGTGGATGTACAATCAGATACACAGTAGTGAGTGAGTTCATTCCTCTGTGCAGTTTATTAAAATATTCAATTACAACATAATGGATACCATGTTTTTGTGATTGTTAAATCACTATAAACTATCAGAGTTAGTTTCAGTATTTAAAAAAGTGGAATGGCGATTCCAAAGTCATCAACACATAAGACAATGATTCGGTGGTGCACAGTAGAGCGCCTTTATGGGAGGTATAAGGGGTTTATAGTTGCGATTGCAAAATATGGCAATATGAGCAGCCAATTTTTAATTCTTTTTTTTTTGGGGGGGGGGGTTGAAATGACAAGTGGAGCAGCTTCTGTGTTTTGCAGCACAATAATAAAGATACTTTAGATGTATTTGTTTTATATGCCAACTGATGACAAACAAATATAAAAACTATGTTTTGATGAGAAGTTTTTGAGAAAACCTTTTTAACAAGTATCTTTTAAAATCAGATTTCATTTTTCAGTTTATTATACAAATGAATGCTTAATCGTCTGAAGATTAAACTTTTAGTTGGAATAATAAAATAGGAGAGATGTCAATTACTTAACTTTTCGTTTTAATTGGTACACTAATGAATTCAACATTTGTAGCATAATGAAATTTGAAACATGGAAACAGTGCAATCTGATATAATATAGAGGAGGAGAAACAACTCTGTGTAGCTTATATATGAAGTTGTATCCAGCAAATAGTATTTTATGTGATAAAAATCCACCATAAATAATGTAATGATACATGATCATCATAAGAAAGAATAAACCACCAAATCGACTGATGGATTTAACATTAATTATAGTTTAATCTGCTTTTTAATTAACTCTCTACCCCACTAATTGGCTCATCGTCACATGAAATCTACAGTTGATCTAATCTCACAGGTAACACACGTGGTCTGCAGCAGCAGCAGCAGCAGCAGCAGCAGGGGCGCTTCTCTTCACTATAAAGTTACTTTCTGTGTAAAAACTCTCCCTCAGCATCCTGACAGGTAGCCAATGGGAGCGCCTGGTCGCACGAGCCCGCCGCCCCCGGCACCGTGTCCCGCGCGCTCATTGGCCGGACGGATGAAACCGGGGGAACTCGCACACGAGCCGCTCGCGTGCAGCTCGGGCTGTGTGGATAAAGGCCGAGGAGCTGGAGTCAGGAGCGGACTGACGGCTGCTGAGAGCCTGGCGACCGGACAGGAGACACTTGTCATCAGTAAACCGCTCTGTGTGCCAGGAGAAGGCGGGACTCACCCTCACAGGACTGGACTGACTTTCTGTCATCAAAAAAGTTTTTGTTCGGACTGTTTTTAACCTCAAGCGCCAAGATGCCAGCCGGTACTTTAGAGAGGACGTCTCCCTCCTCCGTGGCTGCCACCCCGGCCAGCGGGATGTCCACACCCGAAAAACCCCGCACCCTGTCGGAGAACAGAAAGGTACATGAGCGAGCTGCTGTGCTAACATGTCTGCTGGCTATTAATTTATCCCGAAAACAATCATCTCATCTGTTGTTTTTTTTTGTTTGTTTCAAGTCCTCCAAACCCATCATGGAGAAGCGGAGACGAGCGCGCATCAACGAGAGCCTGGGCCAGCTGAAGACCCTCATCATGGACGCTCTAAAGAAAGATGTAAGGAGATTTAAAATCAAAACAACAACAACAACAACAACACACATTTCTGTTCCAGGAGAGATTGAGTTTAGGATCCAAATGATCACATTCAGCACTAACCGGTCACTTTCTGTCCGCGCAGAGCTCCAGACACTCCAAACTGGAGAAGGCGGACATCCTGGAGATGACAGTGAAGCACCTCAGGAACCTGCAGAGACTCCAGATGTCTGGTAAGTCTCCGTGTTGATGCGCTGCAGTCGCTCTTGGATGTCTAACTTTAGCTGGTAAACATGCTCGCACTGATCTATGAGACTTATTGCCTGCTCACAGCTGGTGTGCTCCGCATTAAGAGCTGATCTCAAAAGGCCTCAAATGCATGAATATAATTTATTTTACATGACTTGAATCAGCCTATGTGTGAAATTATGTATCCATTCATGTGATTTTTAATGTATGCGTTTGTATTTTCCCCTCCAGCTGCTGTGAACACGGACTCATCCGTCCTGTCTAAATACAGAGCCGGCTTCAGTGAGTGCGTCGGAGAGGTCACCCGCTTCCTGTCCACCTGTGAAGGGGTGAACACAGAGGTGAGGACTCGCCTCCTCGGCCACCTGTCAGCCTGCGTCACCCAAATCAACGGCGTCAACTTCTACACACCTCACCCAGCTGGTGCGCTGACAGGCACGCAGATCCCGGCTGCGCCCGCCCCGCTGATGCCCTGCAAAAGCGGCGCGTCCATGCACGTCTCCCCGGACGCCGTGAAGCTGTACGGCGGCTGCGGCGGCGGCTTCCAGGTGGTGCCCACGCCGGATGGACAGTTTGCTTTCCTCGTTCCCAGCGCGGCTCTCGTGCCTCTGAGCGCACAGAGCAGCCACCACATGTCACCTGTTGCGCCGGCGCTCACGTCAGACTCTGTGTGGAGGCCGTGGTAGGACACCAGCTCGAGGACGGACTATCACACGATGAAACACAATTTTTGTACATTTTGTAAATGTTTTCTAAGCCCACCTGAGAGGGATGTTTACACACATTTGTGTTTTTTTTTGTTTTAATTACATGGACATTAGATGTTCTTGCCTCTTTGCTCGCTGTGATGTTCTCTGATGTTGTTATGGGCCCAGGAGGTCGAGAGGATCCCCGAAAAGCTCTTGAAAAGCACTGTATTTTTTGTGAGATCAATAAAATG